>JBBDHG010000273.1:2220000-2970000 GCA_037951165.1 Lophius americanus | reverse complement strand
CACTACATTTGTCTGACTGCTATAGTTACTGGTTAATGGTCGGATTACATTTTATCATTTATCTCTAAATGTGCTGATGTTATTGGTCATACTTCACCAATGTCTTTGATAGAATTTTCTTAAATTTGTTCTAAGGTTTTCTCTTAAGAGACTTCTTATATCAGATTCATGAAGCCTTCTTTAACCTCCAAATTTGTATCTCCTGTGTTCTTAACGTGGTGAATGCCATTCTGCAAGTAAGCTTAAAGCTCGGGCCTTTGATCCATATAAGAGTAGGGTACCGCCCCGCCAATGCCCATAAAAGGCCATTAGAAGTGGTATGAAGTTTGCCGTTCTGTGCAGCCTCTGTTGCAAGTTTGGAATTTGACCTTTTTCCTTTCATAAGCTTCTTCAACCCCATCTTCCGATGATACTGTCAGCTCCACAACAAATGCCTGCTTCGCTGTTGTGGACCACAGGAGCATGTTTGGCTGGAGTGTTGTGACTACTATTTCTGGGGGAAATACAAGTTTTTTTGTCATGGGCCATGTCCATTCTCCAATCCCAAGCATACCTCAAAATGCTCAAATCCTTTGATGTTGTATATTGTTCTTGAGGTGGGCCTACTGGTACAAATGCTGTGAAGTGGACCTTTATTTTTGATATTTGTGGCATTTGTGGATTTTTGCCTCTGTTCCAATAATGATGCCAGCTGTCTATGTACGTTGTTATGCCGCCGAGTGTAGCGCCCTTGGGCGAGGTTCATTTTTCATCCTGAGAGATTGTGCCTAAGGAATGCAGGAGCCTGACAAAGGGAACACGGGGGGTTTTCTCCAAGCCACTGCTTCAGGTTTTGGGTTGTTGGCAGAAGGTCATAACTAGCCCTGATGAGAAAACTTAGTGGAGCTCCCTCCATCTCCCAGATGTCAGGCCAGCTGAGTTTTCTCTTTTCCAGGCTGTCCCAGTTGGTCCATTGGCCCTGCTTGGTCATTTTGACTGCTTTGGCCTGTCACTCGGCCTCCTACTGTCTCCTGAGTTCCTCCACCACAAGCCTTCTCCTCTAGACTGATTTTGCTTTGTGCCAACGAAAAGCTTTTGGTATTAGTCCAAGCCCAGCTCTACCATATTGGACCTGGCCAACCACGTCCTTGAAGTGAAGAGCAGATTTTGCACTCCGGACAGCTTCAGATGGAGTCAAGCTCCTCCCTGTTACCATTGAAAGGACACTGCTCTAATGACAGTATTTTTAGATTCAGTAAGAGTCATTAACAGCTTCGCTCTTCGTGCATTTTAATGTCCCAATGTTGTATAGCGCTATGAAATGCAAAAACATCCCAGGATTCTAAACCACTGTTTAACCTTTAAGTTTTTCTGGTAGTAACGTTTTGTTGATGCGTTCCATGAACATCCTTTCTTTAGTTGTTCAAATGGATCGGTGTCCTTGAGCTTTGCATCATACCGTCGACCCAAGCACTTCACTGGCATTTCTGACACAGTTGGAATAGGTCCTTTGTCAATGTTAAATCTTTGGTTTGTGATTTGATCTTCTGATAATGGAGATGCTTCTGCATGTGCGGGTGCGGGTCTGGATTTGGATCCTTTCCCATGTGATGTTTTGATGTAGTTTGATTTTCTGTTGGTGTCCCCTGCACCAACAGAAGTCTGTTGGTGCAGGGGACAGTTGTTGTCAGTGTTGTGATGTCGTCCATATAGGCTCGTATTGGCGGTAACTGCTGACTGCACATTAGTCGTTTACCTCCCACAGCTCATTTCAAATCATGGAAGTAGTGTTTTACCAGATTTGTTAGTGTGGCACGCAATTGTAAGAATTCAAACACAGTCCACAATAGCGAGTGAGGAACTGATCCATAGGCATTGGCCAGGTCAAAGAACGTGACTTGGAAATCCTGTCTTTCTATCTTTGCCATCTGGATTCAGAAGCATATGACGCTGTTATGCTCAAGGCATCCTGAGAAACCTGCAATGCCAGCCTTTTTGTTTGCCTCTGACACTTTCACTTTGAGACTCTGCCCCTTGTCAGAGATCTGAAATAGAATGAAGCTCATTTTAAAAAATTAGCTCTTCAATTATTTTTTGTTGCTAAGGAACACATATTTGCCTTTTTTACATAAGAACTCAACAACATCTGTAAAAACGTTACAAAACATAATGGTACAGCAATATGTCCCTAACCTGATTTATAACTGAAAGGGTTAAATGTAATACAGAACATCTTATGGAAACATTCAAACTATTAAATGGATTTAAACTTGCCATTAACAACAACAAAAAATCCAATTGGAAATTAGAACTTCGGGATTCCTTTGGATAAAAACCAAGATTAAGGCTTTATAATAAACTTTCCATAGCATGTAAAGGAGAGAGGAACCACTTTACTCACAATGAGTACTTGTACTTTGATGCTTAAGTACATTTTGCTGACAAACTTTTCATAATATTTGAAAAGCAGGTCCTTTATTGAATTGGAGTATTTTCAAGGTGTGGTGTTTTCTTACTCTAGCAAAGAATCGTGTTGTTTGTCTTGTCTGCATCATGTTGGTACTGATGTACTCTTGTCCTGTAAAATACACGTGATCCACATCATGTGACCACTCACTTAGATGTTGTTGGTGGTCTTATATGTCCACAGCATTCTTTACCATTACAGGAATGGGGCAAGACTTTTGCTTCAAGGTTCATAGATGATACCTTCATGCTTGGAAAAAATTAAACAATGTCACCACCACCTGTCACACATCAACGTCTGATCTGGATCGAAGAGCTATTCCAGATATGGTGATCTATATCTTTAAATTTATAGGACTCGTGGAAAACAAAGAATAATGATACAAACTGCTACGATTCAGTTCAGAGATATATTTGACATTTGCTAAAATCTGAAGTTAACCACAGTGTCTGGAAGAACTATTCAATTGATACCAATGTGATTCCGTATCCCATTCCCATCCATGTGTCCCGTCTGCCTGCTCCCGAAATGGCATCACATTTTTTCTGATACAGTGATACACAATCACTCAAAGCTGTTGAGAACACTGAAATAAAGGCTTATATGAACGGCTTTGATTTGAAATTCAAACTCAGACATTTGCAATTTACAGATGAACAAATGAAGAGTTCACTTGCAAAAGCAGATAAGTCAGATTTATTAAAAATAGATTTCAACAAAACAGCCATTTTTATAGTTCACTCCAGGTAATATCAATCTAACTGGTTGGTTGGTTTTCATTGAGTTTCTACTTGAGTAGAAATGACAAAACAAATGAGAGGTATGCCGAAAAAAGTTAGCTTTATTGGAAATAGATTTTCTTTTTTTTACCATTAAAACTTTTTAGGGGGCAAAATCAGATAACTTCGATGCTATTTTTATTTTTTTTTGCAAAAACATTATTCAACAGTTCATGTCTCACCATAGAATGGGTCCATATAATGGCTCTGTGCTTCTTCTAATGGCAAGAATACGATTGTTTATCATAAAAAACGATCATGCTCAACACAGTTTTATCAGTTGGTCATTAGCTTATCCACCTTTATCATTGCTTTCTTCCAAGTGTTGTCTGCCAACATCACGTCATCAAATCAGCCAATGCATCCTCAAAGAATTTACAGACTTTTTCACCAACCCCAAGTTCAACTAGAACAGGCTCTGTGGATTTATCTGTTTCTGGTAAGACACAGCAGCGGCATTTAACTGTTTCAGCCACAAATCATGAGCTTTGACCCAGTTTCCAATAGGCTTTATCAAGTTTTTCACCACAACGCAAAACTCAATAAAGCCTAATCAAGAGAATTAATTTGCTCAAACAGAAATCAATAGAGCAGATTTTTCACCCCCACCCCGATGTGTCAGGTTTGTTGCCTTATTTTTATTTGTTAAATCTATTCGTGATTAACACTTTGCAAAATCCAAGTGTTGTTTTTTTTTCTTTCTGCACACGGCTGAGTTGAAATTTGCACTGATGCAGATTTCCGTCCCGGTGTAGTCCTGTGATGGGAAGCAGACTGTTGAGCTGATTCTGTGAGAGGTGCCCACTTCCCAATCTGAGCAGAATATCAAACCAAGTGATCAGAAAACGCACCAATAAGTACCGCCAGGACGTGGGATTAAGTTTTAATTATACTAGAGATTTCGTTCTTACTCCCTCCACACACAATAACCCGACCACCATCTCCCTCTATCTCCGTCAAACAGTGTGTCCAATGGGTGGGGGGGCCACCAAGCTGTACAGCGCCCTGACACAGACCCTCAGCAGCGACTCTTCTCTCCAACCATCCCATATTGAACCCCATCCTCCTGCAAAAACAATCCTGGATCTGGGTTTCTGCCAGGTGAATCCCTCACACTGTTGAAAATAGTACACAGCAGGTATGTTTAGTGATCTGGCGCTTGATCAATGCTAAAGTTTCGTATCTTGCAGTCGGAGTCGGATCCAGTGGAGCTGCTTCGACAGTGCGATGAGGCTCTCGGCGAACAACCGCCTCGCTTCCACAGGAAGTTCACACACCTCAATAATGGGGAGATCGCCCCTACCGGCCTCATCAGGGTGATGCAGTGGAACATACTGGCCCAAGGTAGACTGTTTTAGCCCGAGTCTGTCATAGCTGTAAGGATGTCCTTCAGCATGAACGTTTTATAACATAACATGTTATCTTATACTGACCTCTGATCTCCCTCTCCCCCCCCACCTGAAGCTTTGGGCGAGGGGGTCGACAGTTTTGTCCAGTGTCCCCTGGAGGCCCTCCACTGGTCTCGCAGGAAGTACCTCATCTTAGAAGAGATCATCACCTACCGACCGCATATCCTGTGTTTGCAGGAAGTGGACCACTACTATGACACCCTTCAGCCTGTGCTGGCAGGTTTGGGTTACAGCAGCAACTTCTGTCCCAAACCTTGGTCGCCGTGTCTAGATGTGGAGGGCAACAACGGCCCTGACGGGTGCGCGTTGTTCTTCAGTCAGACTCAGTACGAGCTCTTGGACAGCGTGAACATCCGTCTGGCTGCCATGAGGATTCCAACTAATCAGGTGGGTTGGAGTCTGCGTGGAGCCACTCATTGACCCCTACTCTTTAGCACCTCTAACATGTTGCTGCCTCTCCACAGGTCGCTGTGGTGACGATGCTACGCTGTCGGAGCACAGGGAGGTGTCTGTGTGTGGCGGCGACCCACCTTAAGGCTCGTACCGGCTGGGAGTGGCTCCGAAGCGCCCAGGGCTCCGACCTCCTGCGACACCTCCAAATTCTGATCCAGAAACACGCAGGTGGGTCCACGGGTGAACCCAATATTCCTCTGCTCATATGTGGGGATTTCAATGCAGTCCCAACTGAGGAGGTGTACCGACGCTTCACAGTGTCGCCTCTCTGTTTGGACTCGGCCTATAAGAAACTGAGTCAGGACGGCTCGACTGAGCCGGACTACACCACCTGGAAGATTCGGCCAACAGGAGAGTGCTGCTCCACTCTGGACTACATCTGGTACAGTCTGGACACGCTGAGAGTGGATGCTGTTTTGGACATGCCCACTGAAGAGCAGATTGGGCCCAACAGGCTCCCATCTTTCATCTACCCATCAGACCACCTTTCACTGGTTTGTGACTTCAGTTTTAAGGAGGAGGAGTGATAAAGAAATGAGGATTCTCCACACAGGAAGTTACACAGTTAGGACACCCAGACCAGCTCCGGGTCGCCCTACCTCAACAAGCTGATCCGCTGAGGGAGTCACCATGCTCGAGTGGCGAGAGAAGACGACAGAGGATGATGGGATCTGAGTTTATAGTGTCAGTATGTGTGGAGATTTTATTTTAAACTTGTTGGTTTGGAAATTAAAGGGTTTGAAAGTTGTGTCTATATCTACACCCGTCTGAGGAGTGAATCTGTTCAAAGTCAAGAATGATTACAGCGTGTTCCCCAAGAAACACCATCCTGAGGTCAAAGGTTTTCGTTCCACTGTCTGTCAGGCTTTAGAAAGGAGGCAGGGAGCTCAAACTCAGCTTTAGAGAAGAATATCAGGAAAAGTGTTGTTGATGAACTGATGTTTTTTGTTAAACCATTCTGTATGAAGGAATGCTAACCGGTAAACATAAGGTCACTAGGTCATAGTACTGGTTCACACTCCAGTCACTTCATGTCCAGCTGAATGTAATGTATCAGTGGGAAAGTACCAGTGATGCAGGGAATGACCTGCACTGCAAACATAGTGTGTAAATGTGTAATATAGTTAGTCATGTAACTCAAACAAACTTAAATGCTGCTGCTCTAATGAGAACAGGTGTATTGAAATGGACATACTGAACCAACTGATGGGTCCAAAGGCTGCCGGAACCTCTGCCATGGTGCAGGGCGATCTTGACTCCTGGATAGGTGCCAATATCCCTCCACAATCTTCAATGTCAATCATTCTTCTTGTACTAAGTGAATAAAATGTGTCATTCCTTTGGTGTTAGAGACAACTGGATTTCCCAGTCAGAAATAGACTGCCAAGCTTTTAAAATCTTAAACATTCCAATTTAAATGTATGTTAATGTGGTATAACCTGAGTTTGAAAGCTGTATTACTTTCAATATCACAGGGCAAAAATGACATTTGATTGTTGTCCATTAATGCATCCTAAATAATTTCTTCAAACAGGTGTGACTGGATGTCAGGATGTAGAAAGTAACCTCAAGGTTTGAACAGTTAGAGAAATGTTATTGCATATTAAAATATAGGCTTCTTTCACTATTAAGTGTATAAAAAAAAAATAAAGCCATGATAAAAAAGGCGACTGTTGGGTTCAAATGTCTTTTTATATTTCAGTAAAATCTAATACACTTTGAAACAAGAGTACTGCAAAATAGATTATACTTCAAATGTTGAATATACAAACAGTTCAGTCTGAACAGAAACATCTCTCTAAAGATAAAAAAAATAATGATGTTTAGGACCAGAGTCAACATGGCAGTAAGAAGTAATGAATGCTGGCCGTCAGTCTGAAACCCAAAGGGAGCTGGAATCCACAATGGTCGGACTTCTTCTCACACTTTTCCTGCATAGATCCGATGGAACAGAATTTTCATTGCCTCCCTTTTCTTATTAGGGTTATCTTAGTTTCCTTTTTCTATCAGGATTCTATTTTCAGGATATGGCACAGCTAGGAGCTCAGGATTCATCAGGTTCCTTTGCAGCCAGACCGGGGACGTGAAAAAGGTCTAAAAGAAAAAAAGGGAATCAAATAATAAGCATGATCCTTTTAACCGTGGAGTCTGAGAGTCCAGCCCAGACACACTGCTGGAGGAGAATCTGGCTTCTGACCTACAACATGACGCTTCCAAAAGATTCCTTCTGTCTTGAGTGTTAAACCGTTGGATACAGAGAGGAACTAATAATAAGACTGATACCAGTTGTCCTCCGGTTTCAATAATACTGTGCTCGGTATAAGATATCAAAAGACAAAATTCAGCTTACTGTTCAGACAATCAAACAATACATAAAAAAAAAAACGAGGTTAAAATCTAAGGCTGGTCTGTAACTTTAGCTCCGTAAACTGTAAGGTAGATGTTATATTTATATATGTACATACATGAGCACTCTTGTCGTTCTATGGTAGGATTCACGCAGCACCGCCGACATCTGAGCTGCACAGTGATATACGCTAGAATTCAAAGAAACAAAGTTGCTGGTTTTAGCATCTTTTGAGGCAAAACTATATCTGTCTATGACTATCCTTATTAAGAAGTTCCTTTTGGTTAGTTTTCATTGTTTGTCTTCTTTTGTAGTGTTTTGTTTCTTCCGGGGTTCTTTACTTGAACCCAGTTTGAATCAGTTCGGGATGTGTAACTTGTAGTGATCAAGGTTGGTCCCTTTATCCTTCCCAACAACTTCCAGGAAAGTCTGTGTTTGACCTCTTTGTTGCAGAGTACGGCTCGCGTCCCGTACCCCACACCGAAAAGGTTCAGCGTGGTTCTGAGGGAGTCCTGATTAGTTGGGTTAGGTTCTAGGCAGCAACAGGGAGGATATGAGGACAGCTCCAGGACTAAAAACCGGCCCTCAGGAGTCTTTAAAGTCTGACGGACTGCTACTGGTTACTGCAGGAGTTAAAAGAACACCAGACATGTACAAACTAACCCTCTCTGGCAGTGAAGGAAAGCAGCGATACTGCTAGACGTCTGACTTTCAGCACTCGGGCTCTTCCGTCTTGTCGGGCGTTTCCAGTTTGATAACCACCTCAGTGTCCATGGCCTCTGATTTGAAGTTTTGGACATTTTTGGGACTAGCCGGGTTGTGCTGGACTGCCACTGGCACCTGCACAGCTTGGACCTGGATTCCTGCGGCCTTCAGCTTCTCTACAGCATCGCCTAGTGACGCTCCTATGACCAGCTCAGAACCATTGATGATGCTGCCTATGAGCTGAGGCTGCGCAGTCACCGTCTGATTGGCTGTCGATACCGTTACGACCCCCGCCCCGCTGCCTGGCTGCGACACCATTAGAGTCTGTTGAGTCTGTTGAGGTACGCTGAGCCTCATCACTTGCGTTCCCGGGCCAACGTTGAGCGGCGTCAAGGCCCGAACCGTCAGGGGGCTCCCGAGGAGGCTGATGCCCGCAGGAGATGCCCCAATGCTTGGCTTGGTCGTGCCAGTAGAGTTCTGCAACTGGCACTGGGCTAACTGGTGGGCTGGGATGGTGATGATCTTCGCCAGCTGAACAGTGATCTTGTCTCCGTTCTCTGCTGTAGCCGGTACCATGGTGGGGAGGGTCTGGATCACAACCTGTAACACCCCCAAAAAACCCCACTTCATTAAATAAACTCAAAGTTGAAAACAAATAATTATCTCAGAGAACAATGAGCTTCATATTACTCGACCTTACTAAAACCAAACACTGGTCTAAAGTCGGTTTTCTCAATGATTCAACCAGATAAATTAATGCGGCCTTGACCTTGTCAAGTAGCAGGAAATAGATGGATTAATAAAGTAATGAGGCGTCACAAAATGCAACGTGAATTGTTCACTGCAACAAAATAAATTTGTGACAAAAACAAAGCAGAAATCTTGTTCACTTTAGTCATGGTCGATGACAGAGTGAAATAAAAAAGCTGACACATGTGAGTAGAGCTGTGGGAATAGAACATAAAAATTACATTTGTGCTCGGTGTGAATACCGCCTGATATCCCTGACCATTACAAGACGTTTCCTAGCCACAGTAGTTAGTAGTAGCAGGGACAGACAGACAGACAGACAGATATCCTGCAGTAATGACAAACCAATGAGTTTATTCACCTTCTGTTGTGAGTTGGTGTTACCAGCACCACCAATAGCTGAGGTGCTGCTGAGGAGGGTGGTGTGACCAGCTACCCCCGTTGTGCCTGTCGGCTGAGGCATAGAGAGGCTGGAGATCTTCTGACCCAGCGATGTGGTCATGACCACCGGCACCTGCATAGCCACCCGCACCGTCCTTAAGACGAGAGGTCAGAAGACAAAAGTCAGAACATATCGTTTGAGAAATATGAAGGCTCTAATCTTTTTCTACAAAACTAACCTGGGCCCAGTGGTGTTGGAGATGATCGTCGTGTGAGATTGTGGGGGATGACAACCATCTGGTGCTGCAGAAACAGTCACTATCCTTGGAAAGCCTGCTGCGGCCATCGCTGCTGCGCCCCCTGCCAAAGTCTTGCTGCCTGTGGCGATGTTGGCGTGTGCCACGGTTGTCCTGCTCCCACGCAGGATGTTTGGCCTCTTGGAGGAGGTCAACCCGGTCGATTGCAGAAGAATGTCCGGCGAAGGCAGCACGCGCTCGTAGGACATGGCGTCGTCTGAGCCGATCAGATCATCAGGCCCAGTAAGATCTGCCTTGTCATCGTCGATGATGACTATGTTTTTGGGCATCTCTTTGAACTGGTAAACCAGTCGCTGGCCTTCAACTTTGGCAAGGATGCCGCGCTGGTAGTAATATCTGAAGGGAAAGGAATAATCAGAACTTCGAGATGCGCTTCAAAAAGAACGCATTTATAAAAAATCCACACCAAAATCTCCACGGAAACACATTTCTCACCTCAGAGCCCGCCCCATGGTCTCATAGTTCATGTCTGGCTTGTTCTTGTGTTTGCCCCACAGCTTGGACACAGCCTTTGAGTCGACCAGTTTGAATATGCCCTTCTCTCTCTGGGTCCACTTGATGTACCTGGGACATGTGTTCTTGTCTTGGAGGAGGTCCAGCAGGAACTCCCATAAGTAGGTGGTACTTCCTGCTGGAAAAATAAGCGTCTTTAGTGCACTGATAAATAATCCTCTTTAATGGTACCCTCCCATCCAGATGACTGCTATGTACAGCAGAGTTTGTAGTGTTGGTCCACACGTCGTGTCAGAGTTCAAAGATGGAACAACTAGCAGTAATTAGCATCATTTGTGTATAAACAACCATCGATGAAATGCCTCAACAACCAAACTGGATGTATTTAACAACCGTTTACCACCAATTACAGTTTGCTTGTGTTTAACGCTACCATCATCACTAAATTGCCTCAAGAATAAACAGAAGAAGAGTCTCTTCCTTGGAGACTGCCTGTTTGTACAGTGGCCTAGAAGAGACATATTTAATAATTAAGAAGAAGACTAAGTTGTTGTGTATTATGAGAAGTTTGTTTATTTTGAGAAGCTGATTTTGACAAATGGAGGATAATTATCATATAAACACAGAGCGTGAGACCTCACCGTCAGAAAAGAGAAAGCATGAAGAAGCGAAACAAAATTGGGACAGGCGACAGCTGATATCAAGGATGAACACTGATGTGGCATTTCTCAAATTGAAAAACCTCCTGACGCTATCTCCCCGTCGACTTAGCACATAGAATGAATTAAATCAGTGTTTCCCACAGGAATCGAGAAACCGGGGGGCGAGCCTCAGACGTTCGAGGGGGATCCGGGGGCATGCTCCCTTGTAAGAAAGGTCTGTACCTTTTAAAGTTGCATCCATCAATCTGGTGCACTTTGAGACCAATAATTAAGAGGCTAAAGTTATGGTGAACTTTGTGCTCTGAACAATTTTTTCTCTTGTAAACAAACTAATCATTGGTTGTATTGATAAGAATAGTCACAGGACAAAAAGTCCCATTCACGATGCATGATAAATGTAACGCAGTTCATTTTATATATATATATATATATATATATATATATATATATAATTGACTGGAGTAGGGTAAACATTATTTCGTTCGTTATCCTCCGCTTATCCGGATCCGGGTCGCGGGGGCAGCAGTTTCAGCAGCGAAACCCAGACTTTCCTCTCCCCGGCCACATCCACCAACTCCTCTAGGAGGATTCCGAGGCGTTCTCACGCCAGCCGAGAGATGTAATCTCTCCAGCGTGTCCTGGGTCTGCCCCGGGGTCTCCTCCCAGATGGACATGCCCGAAACACCCCCCCAGGGAGGCATTTGGGGGGGCATCCTGACTAGATGCCCGTACCACCTCAACTGACTCCTCTCGATGTGTAGGAGCAGCGGCTCTACTTTGAGTCTCTCCCGAATGTCTGAGCTCCTCACCCTATCTCTAAGGCTGAGCCCAGACACCCTGCGGTGAAAACTCATTTCATCCGCTTGTATCCGCGGTCTCATTCTTTCGATCATGACCCACAGTTCACGACCATAGGTGAGGGTCGGAACGCAGATGGACTGGTAAAAAGGGAGGGTAAACATTGGAGACATCCAAAAAAAAAATTAAGCAAAGGTTGTTACCCGTGTTGAACTCGCTTTTTTTCCCTTTTTTTCTTGTCATTAGCTAACGTTGATATTAGCCAACCCAATTATGATACTTTTCAATGATAACTTCTGTTATTCGCTGTCGTACACCGATAATGATGAGATTACATCTGGACTAGAGAATAATGGGTGTGTGTGGATACTGTAAAGATAATTAACATTACTTGGAACAACCTCGGCTCCTCACTCTGCCTCGGTTCAGACGTGCTCACTAGCAGTTTGTTTATGAGAGGCTGGAGAGCGTACTGTGGTGCAGGAGGGGGGAGGGGCTGATTGAAGGAGCAGCGGCGCAAACACACATCGTTAATCTTCTTTAATGTCCAAGTTTGACAATATTTCCAGTTCATTCTGAGACTGTGGCGGGCTGCAACAGTATAACAAATTTAACAGTGGGAAAGACATTAAATGGTTACCATTAACCATTAACTTTTATTAACATGCAAAGCAGATAACTGCTGTTGGCATGAATAAAATTAACATAATACTGGGATCATCATAGAAAATGCCATTAATTAGACAATTGAAGCCCACTGCAGTTTCTTGTACCACGCTTGGAGTAAGAGGGATGAGCTGAGGTGTAATAAATGTTGCAGGGTTGAACATCACTGCAAGCTGCCACTATATTTTACAAACTGCACGTTTAAAAAGAAAGAAAGGTGATTTACTCTCTTCACTCGCACTTTTGACCATGTGATCATTTGTGGTTATTCACATTCAATAGTAACCGATTGCACGTAAGCTGTGAGCTAGTGACCGGTGTTGAGGTAAATCCTATTGTGTGAATCAACTCTTCACTCCTTTTCAAACCGTTCAAATACACTTTGCCTCCAGTAAGCAAAGAGAATAACTTTCGGTTCATTACACCGGAGCTAACTGCCTCAGACAGGCTGTGAATCAAGAGTTCGGATAGACTCCAAGTCCTGAGCTGCGTCCTCCAGTAAATGGCTTTGGACAGAAAAGAGTCCGGCTCGCACTGCAAAGTCCTGCTACGCATGCACCTCATATATAATGGTACGGTGCGAAAATAAGCTTAATTGTTGATGTTAATATACGGAGGAATTCTCACATTGTATCATGACTACAAAAAGCTAACTGCGTTGGACTTCAGATTTTACAGGGGATATAAAGTGATGGACTGATAATGGAAACGGATATATTCTGCCATGATAATCTTAGTCGGTAACATTAATACTGTTAAGTACCTTTTCCTTCTCTTGGCTTCTTTTTGATGCTGAGGTCCGGTGAGCCGTTAGAAATGGCAGACTGATGAGTCTTTGGCTTCCGCCCAGCTGTAAAGAAAAAATGAAGGCTAAATATGAATCTCCTGCTACAATCTACCGCTGATAGTGCGTCTACAATAGCAGGAAATAAAGTTTTAATGCTGTTTGTGAGATCATTTTCTGTTGCTACAAGCGCCAACAAGATTATTAGGGTTACCTCTCCTTTTCCTGGCTGGCTCATGGCCGGGCTCTGGGTCTTCAATCAGGGTGTTCATCTCCTCATATTCCTCTTCACAGCAATCCTCGGTTGATATCTCCACCTCTGTGTCTGCGATTACGTCGGGACGCATGGCAGCATGAAGGAAGTCTGGTGTCACTATGTGAGCTGGGACAAACACTTCTGGGGGGAGGAATATAGGACAGAGTTAAAATTGTGCGTCAACAAAGAATTATTAACTTTTAGGTAGAGTTTGGTAGATGTGAAATGACACAACTACAATGTTGGTACTTGGGTTTAAGGATCAGCGGGATTACGACTGGGTGATTCTGACTAAAATAAGAATCACAATTTTTTGAAATCCTTATACTTTTCCTTATACTTTTCTCTTCCCAACTTTGATGCACCACACTACTTGATGGAGGTTCAGCAAAAGAGAGTATATATCGGAAATGTATGTGGACACTTAAAGTGTAACTCAATGTTGCTTTTTTTGCGCACCCCCATCAGGCACATTACCTTTTGCAGCAGACTGCACTGAGAGAGAGAAATGAGAAGCCTTTGTGAAAACAAAGAGAAATAATGTGGTAGAAATATAAGAGATAAGATAAAAAGAAAGAAGACTCAAGGAGTGATAGGAAGATGCCACTCTGTCCGACAGAACTGGGAACACAAATTTTTTGCTGAATTTAGTAAATAAAGTGCAAAGTTTAAGCATATTGGACACTGGGGAGCACATGGTGGCGTTTATGGTGATTCGCAAACCTGCTTCTGTGGCAAAAGATTGCTTGCAATTACATAGAAATTCTTATATGTATTGGAGCTCGATAAATATTTAAATTACAAAGAATTACTTTCTCAATGTTCAGCGAAGAGAACATAGTTGTAAATACAAATTTGTCACGCTTAACAAGACTAACCCACACGGAATAATAGAATTACCAAGTTAATTATGAAATATTAAGAAAATATGGGTTTAATGTGTAGCAGTTCCTAGTAGTTTATGTACCTGTGATTTGATTTATCAAATTGCTCATTGTGTGTTACCTGGGCTACGGTCTTCTCTGTGACTGGAAGGTGAGTCCATGCGTAGCAGAGCCTCTGCAGCCTCGAAAGTTTTGTCAGAGCAGTGGATACTGGTGCCATGGACAGAGGCCTCCACTGAAACACATACAGAAGAAATGAGCATATGGTTTTGTAAAAAACATCTTACTGGTTAAGTAATCCCATTGGAGGCTGTTTTACCAGAGTTATGAACTCATCAACAGGAACTTAGAGTCCCGTTCAAAAAACCTCCTCACTATTCTTTAAGTAACTTTTAATTTTTACTAGGGTTCGGAAAAAAAACTGTCGATATTGTATTATTAAACAGACCCCAAGTATCAATGTGTTTAGTATAGAAATTGAAAAAACAAATGTAACTTTTCGTACTAGAATGATTAAAACACTTGCTTCACGTATCCACAAGATGATGCTACAGAGTTTTTTTTCGTGATGGTGAAGGAAAGATGATGTGTCCCAGAGGAAGAAATATGGAGGTATCAGAGCAAGTGGTCGGAAAAAACTTGTCCAAATTGAATCAAATGCAAACAAATAGGAAAAATAGGACGAACACAGAGTACTGTCATATGTAATACTATGAAAAGGGGCGAAACGGATCATTATCCCACTGAGGACTGGCGACCACAGACTCATGTTCTCTAAACTAGAGCGTTACTTTCATATTGCCCCGTTACTGAAGGGTTGGCATGACTTCTTTTTGTTTTTTGCATAGGTTACAATGTTAAAAATACTTGTAGTACTCCGGTAATCCACATATGTTTGCATTCTTTTAAATTGGACTAGATTGTAATAAACAGTTAATTTTGTCAAGAGCAGCAACATTTCTGTCCTGACAGGTTTTAATGACGTGTTGGTCAGTCTGCCTGCTTGATTATCCACTTCAAACCATAAATTAGACGGGGATGATGAAACGATTGAGAACTTCTTGCAATGGATTAAACAAATGTTTAAAAAGTTTCCTGTGGCAAAATAATTTGCAGTTGAGAAAAGGGTGTTAAACTGCAATTTATTTTATCACTAAACACAGCATAATGGCAAAACTTTTAATATCACATTAAGTGTAACGGTAATATTGTATCATACAGCCCATGGAGATTATCCCCCCAAGTTTTCACACAACTATGGCTTTTTTTTGACAAGATATTAAGTGTTTTATTTTGAAAAAGAGTAAAGTTTCAAGTAATCTGGTAAAATGCTTGAACTACATCAAAGACCCCCTTCCACTATTAGTATGCACAGATGTCATTGGAAAGTAGCGAGACGAATCCTATATATAGACTTAATGTAGTATCTCAACTTTGACAAGAAACAAACATTAGATTAAGTCTGTTGCAAAGAAAATGGTACATGGGAGTGTGAGAAGATATCCTGGGCACCTGCTGTTGGCGTCAATCAATTGTGGGGAACACGAGAAGCTGTGACACCCTGCACTGTCCATGTTTGGCTATCTGACTGTGGCAACAGTCGCTGCATAGGGGACAGACAGGGTCTATCTTTAGATGAACCACTCATTCAGTCCCACCAACAAACAAACAGGATACACTGGTAGCCCTCACAGCAGAACTTATAGCCCATTGAGGTGCAGTGATGCAATAAGACCACTTAAAAGTGTGAGGTTGGAATGCTGCAGTGTTACTTTCATTATATAACCACATATAATTGATTGTCATTTCTAGTGAGCCCAGACAATCACAATTTTGGTTTGCGCTGAAGCACTGACTTACAGAAAATATGGAAAAATACCACAAATCACCAATTAATATGAAATGCGTATTATATACGGGAAAAATATTATTACGGCGTTGTTATATTTCTTAAACGAGGAAAATGCCAATTATCAGTCTATACTACAATGTAACGACGCCAATTGTACCGAGTCCGAGAGAAAGTAGTGCGGCTTCTGATGACTTCCGTGTTTACAGTCCTCATCCTTTCCCTCCAGTTCTCTTCGAAGTACCTCACAAATCCCTCGTCACTCAACACCCACCTTAACTCCTATTGGTTCATTCCTGCATTATGTACCCGCCCCTGAGCGAGCCACATTGAGCTCGACATGACGTTTTTAACCAACGTGTACGCCATTGGGCCTTACGTACATCAATCACCGACACGAACCGCCTTCTCGCATACACAATGCTTCCGCCATCGATACGGGACAAAAAATACTTTGAAATTATGAAAAGGAGTATAAACGAAGTTGTGTCTTTAAAGCAGGTATATCATTCATTTAAACTGTTAACAAGCCCGTTCAATTAAATAAAATACGTAGTTAGAAGGAATTGCGGTCGATGGCTGGAAACAACCAGCATTGAGGAAAGCAAGCCAGGCCATCCCACGCTTCAGAGGCAGCACGATAACGGAAATCATCGCACAAAGACAGAAAAGTCCCAAACACTTGGAATGTGTCAAAACCTCTAATAACAGTTCAAATCCACTAAAATAAGTTATTTAGTATTTTTATGTCCAGCGGGCTATTACAGTGGAATAACGAGTTGACTGTTAGTAAGGACTGTTACTTTGCATACTTTACACTAACGGAACAAAATGAGGTCATCACAGATTTATTCTACAGCAAACACGAACAATAACAACTATTAAAATTGTATCCAATAGCGTGCATCAGAGTTATTTTTGTTAAAACAAATCACATGTCGTTCCGACTCAGACAGCGTGGCAAAGACGTAGAAAAGACAACATCTTTGCACTTCCTGGTTGTGCAGTGCCGACCTGCAAACCGTTACTCTAAATCTCGCTGCGCTCAGAACAATCTGCTACAACATGCAAAACATACTTAGTGCAGACATTTGTCTATTTGCGCAGAACGGAGAGTGCTCCTGCAATTTGAACCTCTTAAATCGGGTTTGATAAGCCGTACAGCAACGCCACACAGGTTGCTACCAAGGTGATCACTTCCTGATTGCCCTCCATTACTTCTCCACACTCCTCAGCCGACTGAGGCACAGCGGTCGCGGGTGAAAACACAGACCGTGCGAAGAACTAAGCTCCCGGGTCAGGGTTATAAGTACATAAATATATGTTACCGGCTCTGATGAGTAGATCGAGCTGGTTTGCGTGCCCCTCATGCTGTGAAGTCGCCATGTTTCCCCTTGCTGCAGATTCACATTGACTTCTCACTGAATTGTATAGGAAGCCAGTAGCTCATATCACTCCGCCGGTGATGGGAAGTCTCCGCGAATTCAACGAGACATACTACGGCCACATAAAGATATCCCGCCGCCACCGACACAGGAAATCCTTTTTTCGTCCCCCGCATTTACGTAGAGACAATGTGATATAACGTGTGCGATCGTAGCATCTTTTATATTCTTTACGGAGGTTAAAACGAATAATTTATAAACAGACCTGCCCTTTGAACAACGAGTTTACCCCTAGGAACGATTACATTCAGTATACATAACCCACTGGATTTAAAAACAATGAACAGTTAATGACTTCAATCAGCCATAAGATTAAAAAACGGGCAGGTATATTTAGCATAATGTTGGCTGGTTACAGTGGCACCTGTTTGTGGATCTGTTGGAGAATGCAAAAGTGGGGAAGCCTGAGGTTACTAGTGTCTTTGACAAGCGCAAAATAGTGATGCCTAGCTACTACTGGGTAAGAGCATATCAAAACTTGCTGGTCTTCTTGACTGTTTTTCGTCTCTATTGGTATGTTCCTACCAAAGTGGTTTAAGAAAGGATAACTGGTGAACAGGTAATAGAATCATGGGCACCCAAGCCAATCTGGTTTGATCTCACATAAAAGCTACTGTTGCACAAACTACTGAAAAAGTAAGTAGTGGTTCTGATTTTAAAAAAATAAGGTGTGCGAACAGTGCATCACAATGTTGATTTTGAGGAAAAACAGGGACCTACACAATACTTGTTGTGGCTGATAATGCATTTTTGTTGTTCCCAAGTCCCTTCGGAATTACTACGAGTAGTTACAATTTGGTCTCTCCAGTTAACAGTCACTAGCATTGAAGTTATAAGCCAGTACCATTACATTTTTACACATACAAATCTATCACAACCTCTTTTAGCTTAAGCCAGCAAGCTAAAAGATTTGGAACTAGGTTTAAACTACAGGAAAATATACATATTTCATCCACACCCAAGAAGACTGAAGTTGTAAAATAGGCAAAGACATGCATTGTCCTGATATAATAAAAAATCTCCCAGAGTTAAAAATATTCAATTTGTTTTTCCCCATGTTTCATAGGTTCTAATTAACACTGCATTCACAACAATCCAAAATATTCTGTTTGCAAAATAGTTAATATCGAAAAAAATACCCACAAGGTGGCAGTGTGTGAGCACAGAGACCTCCACAGTCACCTTATCTGAAGCCAGTATAACCACCTCTGAGTCAGAGAAACACTGTAAATAAATAAAAATTGACTCTAAAAATTAAATTTCTCATTGCATCTAGATGTAAGGGAAACACACAACGTACTAAATGTAAGCTCTAATATTTGCAAAATACCTTTTCTCCCTTTTAAAATGAACTCTATTAGTCTACGAAGCTTTGACGTCAAGGTTTAAGAGCCAGAGTTTAGCAGGGCTAAAAATAGCAGAGCGTCGACTTTTGAAAAAGAAGTGCAGACTACATAAAATAAGATTAGAAGGTCTGAAACAAAGAATGGTTGAATTGTGATTTGGTTTATCAGACACAATAACTCTGAGAGCTTAAACAATGGCACCAACGGAATATTTAAATGATTAAATCTTTTCAATTGTGTTAGTGTTGGGTTATGACCATGTTTTACAGTGGAAAGCTCCGAAACCCGGACTGTTGGATCAAACAAATCTAACATCATATTAGTCTCACAAGATGAGAAGGGAGTTTAGATACTTGCAGCCAATAAATGTGAACATTACAGCAGCAGGTACATCTCTCACAGAAATCTAAGTTCTCACCACCACAGATAAATAGTATAACACGCTGCTTGGACACCACTGTTTACTATGGGCAATTTCTTGCAACTGGACATACAAACCGGGAGCCAAAGAAAGTTGAAACGCTCTGTTAAACATTAAGACAGATTATACTCATCTCCTAATCGTTTTAACATTCAATTCAAATTAAAACCAGCACAAACAACACACCTAATCTCTTACATTTTTGTAAATATATGCATATTCTGAATATTATACCGTCAAAAGGCTTAGACTTTCACAGCTAAAGATGTAAAAAGGCTCACATGTTATAAGCATAAAGCTCAGAATGAGATATTATTTATAAAGTAAAATAAAGTTGATCAGTTTTTATATTTACACACAGTACATGGGTCATTTAACTTTGCATTCTATTTTATTCTATTACCCTTTGGTATTCTTTTTTGATTAAATCTTAACCTCAGTGTTCTATTTTGTCTGTCTGTGTATTTTGTGTACTTTTCCTACCTGTATGCTGCTGGCATTATTGTCCTTTGGGTGATGAGTAAATCTTATGATTTATTGACTTTGTACTGTATTCAAATGCATTAGGTTGAATAGGACTATAAATCAATGCATTTGGTTTTATTGACGTTTTTACATACTAGCCTCCCTTTTTTGGGGATTTACTGTTGTTTGAAAATAATGTGGTGCAGTAACATCCAGCACCAAAAGAAACATTTCTGTCTCACCTGTCTCCACCTCCTGTTCAACAACCACTTCCTCCACAAGGTAGGCCTCATCCACGTACACCAACATCTGGGCTGCGTAATCTTCCTCCCATTCTAGGTCTGCACCAGGTACCGCTTCCACTATAACTGCCGGGTAGTTTTCGGCCTCCACTCCTCCTTGTACACTGCCATCAGCCTCCTCAGCTTCAAACTCTCTTTCAAGCTCCATGTCGACGTCACACTCTCCCTCCTGCAGTGCAAGAAAGACATAACGTTTCTAATAACACAGTAATAACAGAGACAAATCTTAGTGAACTGCTGTTGTAATGTTACTTTTCCTCGTGTCATGGTCCAATCCAACTGCTGGGGGGCTTACTTGGTTGTGATATGCTCCACAACCACCCCCCCAGCATTGACCGGCACCACTGAGGTCATGACTCATGCTCCTCAGGGATCAGCGGTTGGAGCCAGGGTTTAGCCACAGCATCCTCTTTTGGGGGCCAAGGTAGCGTGGTAAAAAAATTCCCCTGTAGAGAGAAACAAAACACAGTAAGCAAAACTCATAAAGTACGTGTGAGCACCCGCCAAACAATGAATGACAATGTACCACCTCCAGAGTTATTGATGTTCTGTAGTATGTGCAATGGATCTGAAACAATGTTGTCTAAGATTTTGATAAAATACTCTTATTGAGAGTTTTGTCATCTCAGAAGGCTCCCATGGAAACTATACAAAAACAGGAATAAGACAAGAATGTAAAATATGAAAAAGAACAACTATTAATAAAGTCAACTGTCTTTAGTGTGACACATAACTTCTCTTCAAGTGTCATGAAGTTCGTTTTCTTTAAGATAAAGGAGTGGTATATCATGTCTTCTCATTTTCAATGACTGAAAAGATTCTTGACAAATAAAAACAATCTGACTAAACTGTAACTACATCTTCATCTGTCTAATCCAAAAGTACATCACCTTCCATTAAAGGCAGTGATCTTTTGTATTCTCTTACATCTCTTTCCTTCTGGGTTTGGTCTGCAGGAAGTGCCTCTCTACTATTACAGGAAGAAATGTACTAACAGGAAGCCAAGCCCGCCCCTCAAACACGAACACAGAGTCCTGTTAAAATCCATCCAGGGCAGACTGGACATAACAACATGTTAAAATACTCTGGAAACACAAGGCTGACAGATATAGACAAACTGCATGGCCCCCATCCTTCTCAAAAAATTCAACAGAGTATATTTCATGACTACAGGATGTTCAGGTTTTGCAGTCAGAAAGAAAAAATATCAAAATTGTGCTCAAGAAAACTATAAACAAGAGTCATCTGGAGATTGCCTTTCACCCCCAACATCCTAACAATAAATTTAAGCGACAAATCCGTCAACATATTCTCCATTCTTTTAGTTTTCATAGATCAGTGTATATTGTTTTGGATATGTTCTAAGCAGAAGATGAAGATGTGAAGAGTCACCTTCAAGTCCTCCTTGCAATGCAAACTCAAAAAATAAAGAAATAGAAAATTAAAAAATATTAAATGGCACAACTACTTAAGGTTAATTCAGATGTTAAGTTGGGTGAAGCTAGATTTTACAGTTAGCCTGGTAAATCCATCTGCCGTACCATAATATCCAGTGATAGGTAATGTGTAATGAATAAGATTATCTTATTACAATGGCTCCTGTCAGAAGGCATATATTAAGCAGCAAGTGAACATTTTGTGTTGGGTCGATTGTTGTAGCAGGAAAAATGGTTAAATCTAAGAACCTGAGTGACTTTGAAAAGGCACAGAATTGTGATGCCTAGATGACTGTGTCGGAGCATCTCCTGAACTACAATGAACCGGTAACAGGGTCATGGGTTCCCAGGTACAATGGTGTATATAGGGAGCAAAGGCATCATCTCCAACGTCTTAATAAAAGGAGTGACCCAACAACGCAGCTGAATAAGAGAAAGATGTGGCATTTTCACTATGTGAAACAGTGAGAAGCTACTAGCAGTTAGCTTACAACTCAAATAAAAAAATCAACCGAAAGATGTCTTCATATTTAGATATCGCTCTTCGGCAGGGGAGATAAACCATTCGACCGCCAACTCGTTCAATTAATTTCTCTTTGGACCCCTTCATAGGGCATAAGGAACAGAAAAAAATAACAATTCAGTCATCAGCAGCACCTCAGTCATCAGCGTCGCCCGATGAGCAAAATTGTGGTTCAAGGTCTCTTGTTAGGACCCTTCGACATTTAGACTGCAATGCCTGGAATCAAGCAGCTGACCCTCTACCTACTGAGTTACAGCCCTTCCAGGTTATGGATGGTTTTTTGCCACATTTATCCATTGTGTGCTGGTGTACGTAAATGTAAGACTGAACATCAGGACACAGGGGCTACTGTGTAATCCATCCCACCTGTTTTGCTTGTGGGTCCACGGCTCACTATTTAGAATGGTGACCAGCGCAGCACATCTCAGCAATTGTTTTGTTTAGTGCAAATTAATGTGTGATAAAAACGGGTCCTCATAGTGGCACGATTTCCGTATATATTGGCAACTGGAATCCCCATTGCATTGTATTCCATCTGACCTAAGTGGTTTCCAATAAACACTGTGATTAATGAAAGCTTCAGGAAAATGGTCAACAGCCTGGGCAGAAAGAGCATGTTCCACTCATACAATTTTTTCCCCCAAAGGGTTGTTTACTGCGCTACCTGTAAAATGTTGAGATAAAGAGGGATCTTCTAGCTGTCAAGTACTTGACTATGACCTCTGGCCAATGGTCAAACAGAGGAGCCTTACATGAGCCTCTCAGTTCATTAAATCAATGAATAACCGGGATCCAAATACTGATTAAAATCATCAGGATCATCATTTTGGCCAAATCAACCCAAAGTAAACCTGATGAAATACTGATTATGTGTTTTTTATCTGAATAACAAACCAAACAGGGAGTAACTAACAGTCAATTCTGAGTTGGGACATTATGGGGGTTGTAGTAAGTTGTTATGTGTGTAGCCACAGAGATCAGAGCATACTAGAGAACCTCTGTAAGTATAATTTTGTTGTCACTTGGAGCCACTCAGGATAAATACAGTATATTTATTCTGGCTGATAAAAAGGAAGTGCCCGTTCTCTGCTTCAGAGTTGGTCCAGACTCTGATTTGTTAGCAACTACAAGTTAGAGATAGCTAAGCAAGCTAGAGCAGTATACTGGAAGTTTCCTTAATACAGTTCGGGGGCTGAGAAGGGCTAACATCAAGTAGCACAGTTGAGTGCAATGAATTAAAAAAATAAAATAAAATAAAAAATTCTACGCAAAGAATCGCAATTCTCATTTTAGCCAGAATCCCCCGGCGCCAGTAGACAGAATTTGAAAATTTTCACAGCGGGCTTTCTTTTTCACTATTTAAACAACTACAACCATTGTCTGTCTTGAGGAAAAACCCACTGCAAGCTTTTCATACCCGCCTCAAGTTTGGTCATTAAAAGCAGCTTGAAACATGTTTGGACACTTTGTGTGACACTTAATCTTCAACCCAGACCAGGTCCTAAACAGAATTATTCTCACTGACCCACCTTATCTCTCTTATATACAACCAAGAAAGCCCAACTTCAAACAAAACTAAATTAAAACTGAGCTTCTGTTCTGTGTAGTAACAGAGATGGAACAGATATCTGAGTAAACCCAAGATCCAAAGGTTACAATGTTTGCAGCCCACAAATAGATAGCATCTAACACAAAGAAAAAGAAAATTAACTAAGAATATCAGTGCAACATCTGAGAGCTCCCTAGCCTCTGATTAAAAATTATATGTAAATGACATCAATGATACCCATTTATTCCCTTTCTTTCCAAGTTAATCCATTTTTTTGGATAGGAATGCTAGCTGTATATTGAAGATGTCATACCAGATGCTGGCACGGCTCCGAAATAGGTTACGCCTTGATTGTCCTCAGAAACACGACTCACTTGTCAAAATGACACACTGGCATGGCACTGTTCTGTTCTTGGACAACCTTCAAGGCCATCTAAGAGGTGGATCAACAAAGACTTCCATTAAACCTCAGCTGCATTTACAAAAACCCAAGGAGTGGAGTAAAGACATAGAATGCCATCTGGCTTAAGGCCACTGATATGTTCATTTTTATTTATTTTTTTACATTTTTTAGTGCAAATTGTAATAATACTCTTTAAAAACAGCTAAAACTTAATTATAAATTCATGATCAATCTCTTTTATTTTCAATTCTACAGACCATGTCATGCTTAGTTACTCTAACTGCTGTACGATGGATGGGCCATGCGATGCTTGCGTTGACTCCCCTACTGAGGCCAACATGATATCAGTTTGGATGGATATCCCCTGTTCAATTATTCAACACCACTTATAATACACTCCTCTAGAGAGCTGGGCCTTCTGTTTTACAGGATCTAGCCAAAAATCTGATTTTCAGCATGCTTGCAGTGTGCAGGGGTATTGTTCTACCACGTGACACATCCACAGGTCTCCCAGGAGGGCAGCGAGCTGGACAAAGTAGAAGGCTTTTGTATACCACAGATTAACTTTTAACTTAATCTTTTCATTCTAACTTTAGTATTTGCTGATGGATTTTGCTCTCCGGCACAGAGACAGGCTAAGCAAAGAAAGGTGTGTATATGCACAAGTTTTTTTATATTTCTGTTAAAAGGGCAGAGGTTACTGTTCATTGTGACATTGTCTCAGTTCTCTGCAGTTTCTGCTCTATCTCTAAATGCTATTCAAAGCAAACCTTAAAATTGACTCATTTTTCTTCCCACTTTTTCCTGCTTGTTCTCTTTCAACATTTAAAATATTCAAAGCATCCATCTAACATCGTCCTGAATTTGGAGCACAGCATTCCGCAGGAAAAGTCACAAAATGGGTTAATCTCATGTGGATGCGCACATTAAGCAAAAACACACAAGAACTGATGGGGGTCAAGCCTCTCAAACAAGTATTACAGGACCTGCTAGTGAACTACACACATGTGGCTGCCTCGTTTCTTCTAACCTCAAACACGACTGAGGCAGGAGGCTGCATTGCTACCAATTCATTAACTATTTAACACAAAACCTACTACCTGTCAAATTACAAGCGAGGAAGGAAGGAATGAACTATTCTACATATTAGCAACAGTCATGTGACGTTTTCACTCCCTTCGGCTGGATACTATTCTTGCTGGTATTACAGGACTTGAATATATCCACTAGAATAGTGTGATAAGGGCTAGAGCCGCATGTCTCATTGTAAATTCAGTTCTCTCTTTGTTACCAAAAATAGAGTAGATGAGTGGACATATTTTTTTGTGTTTTCTCTAGTTCCTGGTGAGTCAGTAGCGGTCTTGAAACTTCACGAGACACAGCAGTCATCCAGACAGGCCGACTTTCACAACACCAGATCTCACTGGGCACATGGAAACTGAAAGGAAATATGTCCAAACTTGCCTTGCCATAGAAAAGTGGATCTGATGAAGAATGCAGGCTTGCATTTTGTCTCCGGCTGCTTAAAAATCCCAAAAGAAACAAGAGACGACATGAAATCTCTTTTGTGTCTGACATCCCTTCATCCATCTGTCTGTTCGTCCATCCATCCATCTCCTCTCTCTGTCAGCCTTTTCCTTGTGTGGAAGAAACCTCTCAGAGCGACTCAGCACTTCTTAGACCCTGCCCTGAGCTCAGATCACATGACAAGGGTGGGACACACTCAGTCACATGATCTCCCAACAGCAGAGCTTTGTTTCAAGTAACTGGGGCTACTGGTAAAGATACAACACCCTGCCTTGTGTCCTGCCCTCTACCCCACCCTCTCACACGCACGCAGGCACGCACGCACGCACACACACTCACTCACACACAGTGATACCACAAAGAGCAAATACATGATCTCAGAACCACCCCCCAATCCACGGGCCTGGGCTGCTCATACAGTACAGTCATGATATTATGCTATAAAAGGCCTTGTTTGAGTTAGCATGTTTAGGTCATGTATCACTTTCACTTTATTTAGAATATATTGTAGATAAGCAGAATCTCCTATTAAAATAAGTCTGAATTAATTCAAAAATAATTTGGTGGATGAAATGCTTTGATTATTCGTAAATAAGTAATGCTTGTCAAATTTGTTCAGTTTTTACAGCTCGCATTTATAAAGGTAATTTCCATTCGGTTGTGGATTTGTGATATGTCACTCTGACTCACTGAAAAAAGCACACCGCCTGTGTTCTAAGAATAATGTACATGAGAATGGAAATATATTCCTTCTTTAGACAAATAGCATACAAGGCAGGACCCAGCCTCTTAAATGTACTCCTCTTACACAAGAATCCATAGTGTTGCATTAACAACCATGGCAGTTGCTTTTACTGCTACTCTTCCCACATGACTTAAATGCAGCATGAAACCTGAGAGGTGCTGATTGGAGTGATATATTTGCAATAATGAGACCAATCACTCTAGTGTTTTTTTAGTAGTCCTTTCACTATTTACATATTATTTATTAAAAAAAAATTTCACAAGGGTTAAAGGATTTCATTATTACAGAGTCAATCTTAATAGATTAAAAAACGTTATGCAGAAATTTCTGTGGCTATTAGCAAGAGGCAGCGGTGAATATCTTAATATGGTGCCACGATCGTGGAAATGAAATCATAACCAGGCCTATGCTTTTGTTTTCAACAGCAAGGAGATATCCCCAAACAGAACATAATACGCTGCGTTTTAACTCTTATTAAATGTGACTCATTAATAATCTCGGACAGTCCATGTTGACTAAACCAATTATATGAATTCATCAATATGCTCTAAGATAAGATTCCACGGTGACGGAATAATGAAGATGGATAAAGTTAACCTTTTTTCTCAGCTCAGTAATAAAAAAAGACAGATTTCCTTGAGTCAATTCATAGGCGCTAAATTAAGACACAATTTGACACATGGTTGGGAAGTTGCAAAAAGCTCCCCCTAGTGAGTTAAATATAAAGTTATGACAAAATTCAAGGAAGATCTCCTTGAGGCGGTTCATTAGGTAAACTTTGACAAAACCGGACAAACGGTCAAGGAGTTATGTCCGATAAACAGTTTTTCATAACTCACAGTCCGT
Organism: Lophius americanus; assembly: GCA_037951165.1. Classification (NCBI taxonomy): domain Eukaryota; kingdom Metazoa; phylum Chordata; class Actinopteri; order Lophiiformes; family Lophiidae; genus Lophius; species Lophius americanus. The sequence goes on along the minus strand of JBBDHG010000273.1, from coordinate 2,943,053 downwards.
AAAATATTAACTTTTACAATGAAATATGATATATACAAGATAAATCTCATCTCCTTGAATGTGACTCCCCCAGTGTCGGAAATACGCAACTGACTTTTCCAAAATCAATCCTTCTTCTGTTCTTCCATGTCCTAAGGTCTATGTAGGTATGAAATTAGAAAATGATCCATGAAATATTTTTGAGTTATTGGGCTAAACCGAAGGATCTGCAGTGGTGGATGCAGCAATGAAGATTTCATAATATGTGTGATTTTCGCAAATACATTGATGTGATCATACTGTTCTTCTAAATGCTTCTACGCACACGCAAACACACACACCAACACACTAGAAGACTCCTATCAGATCATCCGAGACCAGCTCTTGCAGTTAAATGATATCCACACTGTTCACCCATTCACCTCTGTAGTACTTGTCCCTGCACTCAGTGTCTCTATCTCGAGTTTACTTAAGAGCCCACTTGGGATTCAACCCCATTACAAAACACTCAGGCAATGTCTATGGCCACCCTGTGGAAACTTTCAGACAGAAGTTCCACTGTTAGTTTGGTCTTCAGGATAGTCTGGGAGAGAAAAAGGCGGGCTAGTCAATCATTAACTGCATAAATCTTAGACAAAGAGGTGTAGTACGCGGCGGGATTAATTTGGTGAGTGAGGTATGTTGATCAAATTTGACTCTATTTTATCCAAGCCTAAATCACTATTGTAATTAAGCTCACCTTACCTAGTGTGTCATCACCCACAACCATTACTACTTTTCACTGAGTGTATATAGTTAAAATATTAAGGAAATGTTTTTAATCATCAAATACACCAAATTATATTTTCAAACTTTTCTGTTTTTTTATATATACTTTATCGCAATGTTTCTTTCCTTTTACACAATCAACTTTTACATACACAGAGACCATTGCATTTTTTGACTTGTTTTGGCCTTCTCTGCATCTAATGTCATTAACATCCACATCTGGATTACAAAATATAAATTAAATAAATTATCCCGGGATTTCTTTTCCCATTCCAGTATACACATATATACCTATTATATATCACTACTTTCTTATTTAGTTCTCTTTTTTCCTTAGTCTATTTGTAATCAACATTCATCTTTCAGCAAAATATGAATTAAAAACTCAACATAATTACTTTCCTTGTTATATATTATAATAATAATAATACATTTAATATATATAAAACTTTAGGGGACGTTTGTCCAATGTTTATCTGTATTTTTAATCACAAAGCTCATGTAATTCTCAGTTGATTTATTTTGGTGGTGAAGTAAAGGTCCAAGTAGATACGCGCTTCATTCAGGTGGATCTCATTCCTTGACCACGCGGCCTTGAGTTCTCCTCTCTTATAGTCATAGTTCATAAAGCATAGGATAATTGGTCCCAGATCCATGCCGTTCATTTAAAGCTCCAATTCTGTGCGTTCTGGTAATTTGAGTGCACATTTCCATCAGCAGAACATCTTCAAACAATTTGTGAATGAATCCAGTCAGGTCGTTTCCTTCACTTTGCTCTTCTATATTATATATGCATATGTAATTTTGCCTCAATTTTTATCCAGTATAACCCAGTGGATCTCCAATCTCATGGATGCAACTGTTTAGATGTTTTATTTCTTTCTGGTATTTCAATTGTTCATCTTCTAGTTCACTCACCCTGGTCTCCAGCTCCGACACTATTGAGTTAATTGTCTCCACATCTTGACGGAGATCAGTAGTTAATTGCATTATTTTGTCAATATCTCTCTCTGTGTCGGCCCGGAACTCTCTACATACCGCCCTGAAATCTTTGATTTCTCCAAAGTCTTCTCCAAGAGTCTTTATTGATGTCTCCTCTTTCCTTCACTGAGAGTCAGCGGACAGTGTCAAACCTTTCATTGAAACTAAAATGATCCTTTTCCCGACGCTTCCTTTTTCATTTTCAAACTTTTTAAAGGTTTATGAAGGGAATTATATCATTTAATAATAATAATAATACATTTGGTCTGCTATCTATTCCAAATTTTAATAGATAGCTGAATACATATAAAAAATGTATTTCCGTGCTGACAAAACATCACCTACTCATCTCCACTTGATCAAAATATGAGCTCTGTGCAATAATCATTCAAACAGGGACAGTTTATAGCATTCACATCAAACTGTTGATGTTTTTTTTACCACATCCAGACATAATGTTAGTTTTACCAACTATTGCAAGCTCAAAATTATTTTTAAACAAAATGTTAAACCAAACTTCATAGTCTTACTTAAGTAGTGATACATCATGTTTCTATTGAAGCCGTAATTCTTTACTCCATGTTTTAAAACCAAGATGGTGTGAACCAGTGGAAAAGTTTCTCCAGTATACTGAAAACGACGTAGATAAGACATAGACGGTTTGGAATGTTATTTTGTGTAATGATGCATCCAAACTAGAACTTTTGGGGCCTTTAGATCACAGGTATATCGGGAGGATGAAGCAGTGAAGCATGGCGGTGGCGGTGGCTCGGTGATACTCTGAGACTGCTTTGCTTCCTTGGAAACCGGAGACCAAGAGCGTGTAATGGGTAAGATGGATTCCATCAAGCATCAGCAAGTCCAACAAGAAAACATCTCACCATTTGTAAGAAAACTAAAGATTTGGGCGTCACTGGACATTCCAAAAGGACAACAATCCCAAGCAGACCTCAGATTCCATTAGTTTTTGCAGCACATAATCCCAGGAATATTCAAGGAATGGAGACAATTTAACCATGAGGAATGGGTTAAGAGTGCCTGGCTATGAATCACATTCTGAGTTGATCATAGCACCAACATGGTCTTTATATGTTTCTACATACTGATGTTGCTCTGGGGTTGAAACATCAGAAACTGCAGTAGTAAGTAAAAATGGCATATAATAGAGAAACCCATTTGTAAAGGACCGTCTAAACTGCCTCTCTTGTGATTTAGTTACTTCAAACACTGAATCTAATCTACAATGGAGGTTGAATAATTTGGCTTCCAGCTGTGTGGGCAGAAAACAGTGGGGTTAGCTGTCAGATCAGAGTTATACCAGATTCTAAGGGTTAGGGTTGGTGATCTTTCTGCTCTTCAAGCCACACACACGAATCATTAGCAGACAGTTGACTACCTGACTGGGCCGTCTCTGGCTCGTGTTTTCGGAGAACACGCAGGAGGCAGACTGAATGGAAAGAGAAAGTAGCTAACGTTAGCTAGCTCACAAAGTACGTCAAACTATTTGACAGGAGACAAACACAACAAAGTACGAAGCTAACGTCAGCTACCGTCAGCTCCGCTCACTCGCTGGTCCAGTCTCTTCTCTCCCACGATGGTGGTCCGCTGTTGACGGGCAGGTACTGGACCCTAGCTGGCCGGTCGATGGGAGTTCGTTCGGGGTGTGAGTGTTGTGACATCCAGTAACTTCCCCTCTCCTCCTCTCCTGTCCGTAACGCCCCGACATGGTAACGTCAGCTCAACTAACGGTAACGGTGATTGTGTGTGTTTAGGGTTTGTTGATATGCACGTAGAGGTTGTGTCATGCCGGACAGCACATAACGCAGACTGTTCTAGACTGCTCTTCCGAACAGTTAAGTGCACGCGCCATCTCAGGCCAACCGTACCTGTGACGACACGCTGTGAAAACAATCAATAATTCTCACAAGCCAATTACAATTTTACCTTTAATTGTTATATTATATTGTTAGTATTATTAAAATTATAATATAATTTAATAAGAATTAACTGAACAAACAGAATCAACTCCATGTAAGTATATCACCTCGTTATTATTATATTTTATTTTTTAATTCACAGAATTAACTATAATTAACCGTATTTATTAACAGAATAAATTGCAAATATGCGCATAACATGGATTCTTCTTTTTCCATCCATCTGTCTGTCTAGGTATATTGTCAGGAAGTGTTTACTAGACATTTTAACATTGTAAGATAAGGCTTCTTTTTATTTTTTAATCATTGTTTTTGTTACGTATGCTTAAACTACTTGACATATTAGCATGAAACTGCCCGACAGTCCATGGTGGAAGTAAATAAATGTATGTAACTTACAACGAGGAGAGTCCCTTAGGAGCCCATTCTCATCCTTTGCGGAGGTTTGCTATCTCTTATTTCATAGTATCACGCTTTCACATAACTTAATTGAAAAAATTATAAAGTCCTCCCACATTGTCCCAAAAGATAAAGACAACATCTATAAAGCCTAAACAAACGATCAAACAATAGTCATTTGACTCAACCAAGTTATGGTTGAGTGGTTATAGTTATGTCAGTGACCATAGTAAAAATGCATAAGCATGTTGATTGGCATTCTGTTTATTTGATCAAACTCATAAATATATAACAAATTAAGCAGTGCATCTATAAAACACATGTAAAATAACCCATCCATCTACAACTGGGAGTATGGAGGCATGTAGCTGTTGAATGTACTCATAAGTGAAAGCGTGCAAATCAGTTCATATTACTTGCAGCAAACATAATAATACTTTTTAGTAGGTAATTTACAACACAAAAATTAAAATTTATCATATATTATCAATATACAGAGGAAATATACATATGACTAGATATATACACTATAGTACCCATAGAATGTTTTGAAACGCCTTCCCATTTACTTAAATAATAATTATAAGTTGTATTATATTAAAATTAGATACACAAGTTCGGTGAAAAACGTCAAGATGGTCACATGTGTGTGTACGTTGTGTAAAGAACTTTGAAATAAAATCACAAGTGCTTCTCCATGTAAAATACTTGTACTGTTTGCTTTGAAAAGGAATGTCACAATATTCCTTTAATATCAAACCACCTCAGTGATTATAAAATGTTTTGCAATACTGGCACCTAGAGGACAAGAAGGGAGCCATTTCACAACTTCTAATATGTGATCAGAATGCTCTGTGATTACATTTCAGATATGATGCATTGGCATATTAGACCTATAATCAGGTTTCCTTGTGGTGTTCTCGTGGCCCATCCTGGTGGACAGATGACGTGGGAGGCACTCTGTCTCTCGTGTCATGACCGGGTTATCACCGTCACCGCAGTATCGAATGCTGCAACAACATAAAGGCACAAGTATGGATCCACAAAAAAAACACTTAAACATGGAAGCGGTCCAGTAGTTTTACACATCTGCTCAGAACCAAATATAGTGGGAGTAAGATCGTTTTGCCCTTTTCACCATGTCAAAGTAGAACGGCGGTCAGGTGATATTCAGTTGAATGAAATTGCGTTGTTTTATATTTTATTATTTAATGTTGCATTAATGTAATGCTAAAACAATTTAGATTTACTTGAACTAATATGCTGCCAACAATTGGTTTGTCATGAATTAAGTGATGGCTTCTTAAATATTTTAATGAAACATCTAAGATTTACTCAACATGTTTGTTGTTTAATAATAAGTTTTCCTAACAAAAATATTTTGCACTAATAAGTTGAAAAAAAGAATCAATACTTGTATAGTATGATCTTACTTTGACTTTCCACCAGTGCCTCTGTCTCTTTGGATTCAGCACCTCCCTCAGAGGCTAAATCTCCTCCCAAAGCAACAAGTGAAAGAGCCTCCTTATCTGCTGATGGGGCAGAGTGGCAGTCGCGGCAGTGCACCTGAGCCTCTGATGTAGCTCCAGGCTCTGCAGCAGAATTGACCTCCATGTCGGACCAAGAGGAGGCTGCTGCCAGCATAAGTGTCTCCACAGCTGCTGAAGATTCAATCATCTCCCATACTGATTCTGCTGCTGTCTCCTCAGCTGCTGTCTCCTCAGCTGCTGTCTCCTCAGCTGCTGTCTCCTCAGCTGCTGTCTCCTCAGCTGCTGTCTCCTCAGCTGCTGTCTCCTCAGCTGCTGTCTCCTCAGCTGCTGTCTCCTCAGCTGCTGTCTCCTCAGCTGCTGTCTCATCTAGAGATGTTGCTTCAGCAGTGATTGTGGCCTCCTCAACCGAAGTAGTGTTGTGCTCAACCGGCACAGCGTCCTCAGCCGGAGAAGCATCCTGTGTCGGGGCAGCGTCCTCAGCCGGGGCAGCGTCCTCAGCCGGGGCAGCGTCCTCAGCCAGAGCTGCATCCTCAGCCAGGGCTTTCGGCGTTGATAGGACCTCCTCTTGATCAGATCCAGGGATTGGAGCCTGATCGTCACTCTCCCCCACCTCTTCTGACACTGTCAAGACTGAAATTGTTGGTTCCACAGGAGTTTCTGCAGCCTCTTCCTGCCCTGCTGCTCCCACAGAGGTTGTTGTCTCCTCTTCAGCAGAGGGAGTTTCTGCATCATCCTCTGCTGACTTAACTTCTTTGGCCACTGCTAATAATAATAATAATAATAATACATTTAATTTATAATGCACTTTACATTTGGATCAAATCTCAAAGTGCTAGAAATCCTGAGCTCCTAGCTTTGTAGCAGCTGCAAGGGCCTCTGGCTCAACCGCTTCCAGTATGGAGTCAAAACCTTTACCTTCCTCTTCCATTTTCAAGACGGCTATCACCAGACCGGTATCACCAACAGAAGCTGCTGCAATGTCGCCCGTAGATCCTGTCAAGATCTTCACAGTTGTGAGCAGACTTGGCAGAGACTCTGTAGAGCAGAAGGAGTGCAGGAAGTAGCGGCTGAAATAGATTTGAAATGCAGTACTCTCCACCAGGAGGGCTTCATATGCATTAAAGTTCATTTAATATCAATCTAAGTGTGTTATTTTATGAAACATGATTTACGTATGTTAACCTAAACCGGAATGTGTTTTCATCACAGCATAATGTAGGTGTCATGCTCTATCCTTCAACCGCGACCCTCTCATGCCCTTCAGAATCTTGACCGTCTCCTTCAGCCGTACTGCTCATTGGTTCACCCCTGAACATTGCACAGTGAAGGCTCCTTGTCTTCACTTGGAGGGGCTCTATAAAAGATCTGGCCTCTTTGTCAATCTTGAGGGCTACATAGCAACACCAAATCAGATCCTACAAAGAAGCTCTCTCACATACCAAGTCACAATACTACTCCACTCAAATCAGCAACCAGCAAAACCTATCCAGAATGCTCTTCTCTATCAACGGCCCGCCCCGCTCTATACATCAAACCTCCGGGTGCCCATGTACACTTCTCCAAGTTCCTAGATTTTGTCAAGGCCAAAGGGGATTCCATCTATCTACAACTTCTGCCGCATGTCCCTCCGCCACAAGGCACTGTTCCCTCCACTGCTGTGCTCCACTAAAGGTTTTCTCTCCTCCATGGTCCCCGTGGATGCTTGTCAACTGGCTAAGCTAGTCACCAAAACTTCCACTTGTTTACTGGACCCATGACTACCCAGCCTGTGTTCCGCCTACTATTTCTTGGCATCTGGCATGTCCTATCCAGCTTCAAAATGGCCTCTGTTATCCAGATCATCATGAAGCTAGGCAGTTCCTAAGAGGATATTAATAACTACCATACATTCTCCAACCCATCCTTTCCTCAGCAAAATCTTGTTAATAGCAGTTGCTGCCCAACTGCACCAGCATAAGTCAAACCGCAATCTGGTTTCAGAAAACACCACAGCACAGAGACTGCACTCATCAAAATGACCAGCAACCTCATCACAGCTGATTCGGGCCACATCAATATCCTCAATCTCCTGGACCCCCCCGTAGTCATTAACACCGTCTCCGATACCATCCTCCTGAATCGCCTATCTTACCACCTAGGCATCACTGAAACAGCTCTCTCCTGGTTTCATTCCTATATCTCCAAGAGGAAACGGTTTGTCGTCATAAGCAACTCCAACTCAAGCGCCAAGTCAACCAAGGTATAATTCAAGGGTCTATACCCTCCCTTTTGTCATGTACATGCTTCCCCTTGGTCAGATCATCCGCCAACATGGTCCTCCCAAACCAAACTGCAAATTTTGGTGACAGAGGCTTCATGTCGCAGCCCCCACCCTCCAGAACTCTCCCCTTCCAGAAATCCTTGAATATGTTAAAAAATAAAATTCGATCTGCTCTTGTTTTCACCTCTTGCTTGTGTTTTTGTGTCTAGTGCGATTGGGTCTCCTGAAAAGTGCTACATAAATGCAAGGTATTATTACTAATAAGAATTTATAATAATAATAATAATACATTTAATTTATAATGCACTTTACATTTGGATCAAATCTCAAAGTGCTACAAGGCAAAAGCAGATAAAAGCATCAATAAAAAATAAATAAATAAATAATAATAACTATACAAAAACGTGACCAAAAGCATTAATGTTAATTACAGTTATAGGTTCTGCTAAAAAGGAAAGTTTTAAGTCCTTTTTTAAATGTGTCAGTCGCCTGTGGAGCCCTCAGATGGTCAGGGAGGGCATTCCACAGACGAGGGGCAGCAGAACAGAAGAACCGATCACCCATGGTGCTGAGCTTAGTCCGGGGAAGGAGGAGGGGGTATGACTGGGTAGAACGGAGGGATCGTGTCGAGGTCAGTGGGGTGAGTAGTTCTTTCAGGTAGGGGGGTGCGTTACCATGGATGCACTGGTGAGTGAGGAGAGAGATCATATAATCAATCCTGGTGGAGATGGGAAGCTAATGAAGGGAATGAAGAACGGGGGTGATGTGTTCGTGTTTACGAACTCTCATCAGGATCCTTGCAGCACTGTTTTGAACATACTGCAGTCTTTGAAGACTTTTATCAGGGATCCCGATGAGAAGTGAGTTACAGTAATCCAGTCGGGAGGAAACGAATGCGTGAACCAGCTATATATATTATTATTGACCTATATTATATTATAGGTCAAATGTGTCATTAAATACAAAAATGAATTTCCCTCATGCACAACTAATCATTTGTACTGTGGACAAGGGCCTGGACAGAACATAGAAAATTCAATCTGGGTTCTATGATGGAATTCTGTGCTAATTTGTACAAATTTCACTTACCTTGAATGGTTGTCTAAGACTGGAAGGTCTACAGCCATCACATGTTCAGGAATACTATAGAGGGAACTACTTTCCTCGCTCATGCTCCTAATGCCGTTGAAAACTTTAGAAAGAAGTGTCATTTGGCTCTTAAAAAACACAATCAGAAGATAGTATGTGAACTCAGTCTTACCAGTTATATATTAGTTTTATATTTTAACCACAAAAAGTTGATATTATGGAATCATTGCCGCATCAACGTCAGCTGACTGACGTCCTTCAAGTTAACGAGCAATAACTGACTTTCATGGATTATTTTAAATTTTATACCCACAAGGACCTTAGCAGGTTGAATAGTTGATTTTAGTAAAAGTCAATTGACTAACAGTAGGTGGAGCTTCATCTCCAAGGGGTTTCTAGCCATATTTAGATCATATTTATCGACTTGAGCTCCTTCATTTTTAGAGTATATTTTACGCACTAGTGGGAGTTTTTATATGAAAAACTCTTTGACAGACTGTCAAACATATTTAGTTTCAGGGATTGTATAATGCAGAGGATTGGGACCTCTCGTGGATATACCCTTGCTGTCTGGGAAGACAGGCTAGGCCTAGTTTTACATGGATAAATAGTCTGCCTTGGAGATTGGAGTCTTTCCTTGTATTTATCTCACATTGTGTTTAAATGCTTTTTCTATTTCACTTATTGCATTTTTAAAGTATGCATGTGTATTTTTTTCTTCATGTTTTCAATTTACATCACATTCTCACTTTTGTCACTGTACAAATGTTGGCGCTGCCTAATTTTGCTTATGGGGATTAGACCTCTCAATCTATCCACCAGAATACCCATGAGACACACCACCCCGTCCTGTCAGTGACCAGGACACCCCTAAACAAGCATTGTAATCTTGGATTAGCCTTAACCTGTCCGAGAGCGTTCTAACCTGCACGTCACCAATTAGACCGATACTTAAGTGTGGTTTAACTGAGACCTTTGGTCAAAGCTGCAAACATGAACAGCGCTTCAAGAGTTTCTACTCTTAAAGTGTACTCAAAAATGTAATATTCTCTGATCACTATTGTGTACAGAACATTTTGAATTGTCATCTTGATGGCACAGGAGCATGAACATGGAACAGGGACACTTAGTTGACTGTCTACATGAAGAGGGTAGTGAAGAGTCTTTACAGTGTGTCTCATTCAGCACTTGAGTTAATTCTGCTGCTTACAAAACACCAAGATTTGAGTAATCTTTTCAGATAGATTTACTGATTCTCTCTCACACACACACACACACACACACACAGATAGAACTTTCAAACAAAATGTGCAATTCAGGGGTAAAAAAAAGGAGTCACCTGCATACATACCATGTGAGGTATCATTTATTTAACTTTCCACTGGACATTCAACTATCATATTTGCAACTTTCTCAGACAGATGAATAATATTTCTGCAGCATTCCCTGAAAGATTAGAGTTAGATTTAAAGCTTAAAGACACACCAGTGGCAAGTTTAAAACTAAACATTTTGTACATTGACGATAAATTGAAACTCTAGAGTTATTTAAGAAAAAGTGGGTTTATAAGAAGAGGTCACAATAATGGAAATAAAATGGATTTTAGTGTGCAAGGAAAATAGTCATGAGTATAAGTGATGAAAAAAAAAAAAGTTTCAAACCTCTCCACAATCAAGAAGCTTTGTGCAAAAATGACATTACCATGATTCGAGGAAATAAAACTAGCTGGAAAAGAGGAGTGAGCTGGTTTTTGGAGAAATCTTGCATAAACCCATCCAACAGATTGAAAATGTACAACACTACATTCCTACTATGGAGATTCCGTGACCTGCCCTAAACTCCTGATTAGCATTAACATGAATATATCAGAAGACGTTTTCAGCTGCGCGATAATTGAGCTACTTTGGTGAATGATAGCGATGTGAAGGTAGCCCTATGTAGATGTCTGCTCACTGAACAACAACAGCCTACTGAGGAACATCAACTTTAGATATTTAGTTGTATTAGAAAACTTTCTGTTCTTTCAGCGAAGGGCCTATGGGAAGAAAAAAAACGTCTTCTCTAAGCCAACGTTAAAACAAGGCAAGTCATGGTTTCACCATAGTAGGATTTGAAAATTTGAAAACAGTCAAACAACCACCAACTAGTCTAACGCAACCAAACCATAACATGCCGACATCAAAAGGATTCCTATAGAAACTACGTTTTCAAAACTGAATCTAACAATCATAGTGTTCTGGTTTAGTTCCGAAAGCAGGGGTGAGGAGAGGGAGGGAAGGCACCTAAAAACTGGACTGATGAACCCCCTTACTGGTATTCATTCACCAATCAACCCCTCCACCCCCCTATATTACACAGGGGTTCATGAGTCCTTTTCCCTGGCCATCAGAGGCAGGGAACAGCATACCCAGCTCCCTTCCTCTTCTAGCTCAATCATGGAAGCATCACAGCTTTAAGCAGCCACCTCTGCAGCTGGGTCAGCTTCTGCAGCAGGGGCGACATCATCTACTGCCGTACCAGTGCTCTCTGCTGTGGGGGCGACTTCCAGTGTGGCTGGAGCTGCTTCTGTAATAGCTGGCTCTGCTGAAACCTCAGCGAGGACCGTCTCCGCTACAGGCTCAGCAACCGTCTCCGCTACAGGCTCAGCAACCGTCTCCGCTACAGGCTCAGCAACCGTCTCCGCTACAGGCTCAGCAACCGTCTCCGCTACAGGCTCAGCAACCGTCTCCGCTACAGGCTCAGCAACCGTCTCCGCTACAGGCTCAGCAACCGTCTCCGCTACAGGCTCAGCAACCATCTCCGCTACAGGCTCAGCAACCATCTCCGCTACAGGCTCAGCAACCATCTCCGCTAGAGGCTCAGCAACCGTTTCCACAACAGTCTCCGTTGCAGGTTCTACAGCAGCTTCTGGGACAGATTCTGCAATGACCTCAGCAGCTGGTGCCGCCTCCACTTCTGGTGGAGGCGCCTCTTCAGATTCTGCGACCAATTCAGTGGGTGGTGCTGCAACCACTTCCTCCACTGCAGCAGGTTCAGCTGCAACAGCAGTTGCTTCTGCTACAGTGCCCTCTGGTGCTGCAGATGAAGAGGGACAGAAGACAAAAGTTTTGATTAATCATCTCTAGAGTAGTTTCTCCTAGTTAATAGTCATGTGCATCAGGAAAATATAGGAAACTTTTGTCGATGGACCGATGAGGCTACTACTGGTGCTTATGTGGTCAACCATAGAATCTATCATATGGGAATATGAGCAAACTGACTTGAAATTCACCCAACTTAATCTAACTTGAGGGTTGTCCGTAAAAAATAACCAGGGATAGGGAGTTTGAATCCCACTGGGGCTTCATGATGTTGGCTCTGAGCCAGGTAGATGGGGTGGGCTACACAGGAAAGGCATCTGGTGACAAAACCTATGCCAGCTCAACAATACAGCAAAACACTCACTAGGAGCAGCAAAAAAAAAAAAAAAAAGTTGAAAAGAATCAATATAAATCCTGATTTTAGATTAACAGTTATTAGTTAGATAACAGCATTATAAGATTCTGCTTATTACACGCTTTATTATTGCAAGATAGTAAAAAAAAAAAAAAAGCCTGAGCAATATTTTCACTACCTTTATATAAAGATGTTTTATGATGCACTCTACTCAATTTGATTTATAACATTGATTTTCAGGAGTAAACATATTTAACCAGATAGACTATTGTAAAAATCTCAAAGCTTCCATCACTAGCACAAGGGTAAGCCTGTATACAACTTAAGTTGAATAACATAAGTCAAAGGGATGTAATATTCAGTTAAAATATGCAAGAAAAAAAATGTATCCCTGACTGAAGATTATAACTGAAGTTGTGAGCCTATGAGTGTGCTTTAATATTTTAATCCTGTCTTCAATGCACAACAGCTTAGCATCCATTTAGACTCCTGACAGTGCATCATTTGGCTGCTCCTGAAAACAGGCACTAATGAGGCTAAACAATTTTATGTTTGCACAGTGATGATGGCGATATGCGAGGACAGTATGATCCTGGATCCCAATAAGCTCATAACCTCTGCATCAAGATGATTATGTAACTACTTCCTGGAAAATCGCCTTGATTACATTATGTGATGGCCAGCCAGTTTAAGGCAGTACAGTGGCCTGGGCTATAGGTAGCAGCTCTTGATAATCTCTAAATAAAAAAAACCCTTGTAGGCAGAATTTAGACTGAACCAGTGGGGGCTGGTGCTCATCTCAGTTCCAGACTAGCTGCTGCTCTGGGCGAAGAGCCATGTACTCTCACTGGCTGAATGGACAATTTGTAGATAAATCAGAGAAGACAGGCAAGATAAAGCCATTGATGGGGATCAGTCTACCGTGTTTGATATTTGTGTGGTGGATCCAAAACTATTATGGTCCTGTTAAACCAGCATGGGTTAGGGTTAGCATGTGACCTGGGGCATTAAGCCCCATGTCATCACATTATGAGACTACAAGTCCAAAAATGTGATTGCCCCGTTATCCCCTTAGAGGTTGGTATATTCAAAAACATTGAAAGAAGATTTAGACGAATGCCTCAAAAACCCATAAACTTAAGGGGAGCTTATCAAAGTTTGACATTTTTCAGGTAGCCAGCAACTTAAAAATCACTATTTTTAGGTTAGTGGTTTTAGTTGGCCTCTCCAATTAGACTAAAATAGATTAACTGGATAGACTGCCATGGTAATTTTGGTCACAGTAAACTCATGGTGACAAGAGGATGAATAGCTCTGGTGAAAAGTAACAATAAGTGCTAGTTATGATGACACAAATGTTGTCATTGCTATATGTAGATGCATGCATGACTGCTTTTACACACCATTGCATTTCTCGAATGTCACTTCAAATATCTGAACACAAGCCTGAGTTGTAGTTGATGCCACACAGGACTCTAGCCTTTTTAAAGCGTGGACCATGTTTATGCCTTGTACGATTCTATACAAGTTCAGGCAATGACCTACACATCTATGCCCAGATGGGCGAGCGTGTTCAAGCAACTGACCTTTGTCTGTCGAGCCCATGATAGCAAGTCTATCCTCATAGCGCTCACTATCACCACTGACCGTCTTGTAGGCCTGAGGGAAAACAGTTGAAACACAATTACTACATTCCAGCACACATCAAATGATAACAGCATAAAAGCCATCGTATTAAGAAATACCCGCTTACAGAAATCTCTCAGGTCCGGACAAAAGTTAGGGTTTAGAAGGCACAACAGAAAACGTCCAAGTCCCCTGCAGTGTTTGTGTTGTGCTGATCTCTACCCACAGACTAGTGTGTCCTCAGACTATACGCCAACTGGCCCCCACTCACCCCAGATATGACCACCCACCGAATAAACACACATGCAAGATCACAAGCTGGTAGGTGCTTTAGAAATGGTGCAGCCCTTCCAATTGTATTTCCTGAACTACTCCACTTGAGGATGATCTTTAGTTTTATACATTATATTAAATATTGATCCTTGTCATTATAAAAGCGTTATCATGATCACTTATGCATGAAGACCTGTCTTTTTCTAATGTATCCATCAGCACCCACATTACTTCCATTTAAGGGCTCTTTAAACAAAACCTTTTGCTTAATTTCATTTCTTTTTTCCCCTTTTAAGAATAAAACAGAACTCTTGCGCCGCTGAAACATATGTATTTAATTTTGAGTTTATTTTCATGTTTAGCTAAAAAATAAAAAAGGTTTTCCTCCTTCCGTTTTGGGGCCGCCACAGCGTAGCTCGAGGGCTGAACTGGCCTTTACACTGCATGCCCTTCCAGACAACATTCCCATTTATCCAGATAGTAATAAAAATGAAAGTTCCCTATGTGGAATATTTACATGGGATTGAGCAAACCACCACTTTGATAGTTTATGAAAAAAAGATAAATGCCATAATAATGCAGACTTGCAGCACACACTAACAATCTTGATGTTATCCAGGAACGGCGAATCATAGATACTCACGTAGACAACTGCTGCAGTAAGGCCGCCTCCACACAGAACAAAGTACGCTATGTTGGAGGAACCTCCAGGAACCCCAAAGGCCAGGTGGCGCACAGGAGCTGCTGAGACACAGAAAGATGGATTGGCGGGTTAGTTTGGATAAGAGAGCGACCTTCAGCCAAAAGGTTCACATACGCATGATCACGATGAATTTGTTTTTAACCATAGATACATGTATAGTATTGCCGTTGGTGAATTCAAAATGAGCATGAATTCAAGGGACAAGAGTTAAAGTATAACACAAATCATAGCGTACGTCGGGTGGGACATTTTCCTGAATAAACGCCCTCAACGGCACTGAGCCCAGTGCGTTTTGGTAGCGTCAACATGTCTTCAACCCTTAATCCCGTTACACAATACAACCCTGCTCGTTTGCAGCAGAGGAGATGGAAAGATTTAGCAGGAGCCAAGCCAAACACTGGATTGTACTCTAAATTAAATCCCCGGCACACAAACACGGGACCCTGTTTGGCTTCCTGCTTGACCAACGTCAAGATCATTTGGTGATTTGACCTAATTAAGTAGTCGTTCGAAGCTGAATCAGTTTTATTGGAGGATCTGTGGAGGCTTACCAACAGGCTGTTGCAGTGGACAGGCATGTTAATAATAATACATTTAATTTATAATGGCTGCAGCTTGCATGTCCTGTCAAGAGTATTGCTGTGTTTAAAGGATCGCCAGTGGCGCATGCAAAGGAGAGCATAAATAAAAGCACCCTGCATCCCAAACACTGTCCCGGCCTAATCTTTTCCTCCCTAGGAAACACCATTCAACACAAGTTACAGCACATAGTGTCCTCAGTTTCATGTTCAGGTATGTCACAACTCATCCAACATCTTCTACTTTGAGATCTGCGCCATCATAATCATTATCTCACAGTAGGGAACTTTCCGTCAGTAATACAATTAAAGATTAAGGATTACTTCAATACAGTTAACACTGATGTGGGGTAGATCTAATTGATATATGAATATGTATTAACATATTAGCACAATATTTTACATTAGATCATCATTTACTTTTTTTGGACTCTTGATATTCTGTTATATATGGTGGGATTCATTTCCTCTGATATTGTGTACATGTCATCTGCATCAACAAAACACATAACAATATGGTATTGAAACCAAAATGGACAGTGGTGAACACATGCAAGGATTTTCCTTCTTATTCACTTCTTTTTACGTTTATCGTCACTACGTGATGAGTGCAGGGCACACATACGCAAAAAGCTTCATTCCCCTGCATGTCCATGAATCAGATAACCTTACAATCTAGGACCACATATGAAGCTCATACACGATCGGAAAAATAGTTTGACTCATTTAAGCCTGCTAATGTGAACGCATCCAAAGTGAAAGTTGTGGCTTAACAGAAATCATGTCACACATGATTTGACCTGCCTGACACCGACTTCGAGTCTCTGTTGGAAGGACACCATCAGGCCCAGAAACAGTCTGGCACATAAAACCAGAACAGGCCAACAATTTTTGTTCTTGTTATCATGTCACCCTGTTTATTGATTACCTCCATTTCTCATCTTGATACTGAGCTACCGTGCGGATATCTTACGTTGTATTTAACCGTGGATTGGCAAGCACAACCAAAACCCACGTAAACAATCCTGATGTGAACCCTGAGCTAAGGGCCTCCCTCCAATACCAATAACACAGCAGGACTAAGCAGAGATGAGTACAGGTTATTTATACAAGTAATCAGGTAATCCCTGCTGTATAGCTCAATGCTGTAAACATGGACACATGTCAGCCAACATCCCACAAGATGGCTGCTGCACCAGCAGAGACATGTGTGAAGGCATGCATGCTGGATGAACCCTCCTGTCGACTGCCATGTGCTCAATGAGACAGGGGTCAAGTCAAGAAGACTGGGATCGCTCCCAGTGCAGAGACATGCAATAATGTGTTCAGATTAAACAGGGGGCTTTGATTTTTAACGTGTAATGAATGATGTTTATTGCCGTCGTTATTTTTGTTTGAGCAGTTCGTGTTTAGTATATCTGATTTTATTTGTTGTTTATGTAGCTTTAAAAGACACTTTGAGTACTTATGAAATGCGCTCTATTATAAAATGCATTATTATTAATAAAAACCTTAAGCCAATAAATGGTTGGTTTTGAAAAGGACTTTGAACAGTAAATTCTCAAAATTCATTAGTAGAAAAATTTAAAAAAAGAGTTTGCCCTTAGGTTGAATTTCACATGCCAAGATTCCACAGGCCAGAAAAAGCGAAGTCAGCATACATTTCCTTCACTTGACATGCAGAACTCTCAAAAGTAAGGTTTAAAATCCATTGTTAATCTAATGTTGGTTTATATATTTTTATGCATCTAGGCATATTCATTTGACTTTTGACCTCCAGGAGGCTCAAACCTATGTAGGTCGCAGCTGAACTCCATGTGTCCCAACTCAAAGAGTCCTGGGACAGAGTGTTCCCATCTCAGAAATGTTCAGAAGTACCTCCTCACAAAGACCCAAGAACAGGATGGGGACTATTGAATACTAGTGTTCAGGAATCTAGAGCAGTTTGACAGAGTTATAAACCTAGAGTGAGTTTCAGAAGAATGAGATGCACTCTTTCATAACAAGTGAGTAGGAACGGTGTGTTCTCGAGAAGGACACACCTCCTCCTCCTCACTGACTGCACAATGCAGCCACACAATTACAGCCTTGCAAGCAATAATGATAGAATATTCAAATTGGGGGTGGGATAATGCAAAACATTCAAGTATATTACAAATACGCTACTAATTTTGAGATTCGTAAGAGTTTTTCACTTTTTTTATTTCGACTTTAAAACCTTATGTTACCCATGCAGGGGTCGAGTCTGATTACTTTCCATCACTCTGATCGTTTTATGATGAAATATTCAGAAGTCATTATTTAAGAGCCTGGCTCACCGTTTCTCGATGTCGGCGTGAAAGCCCTCCGTGCCAGCGGCCCGACTCCCTGCAATGCCCGTCTGCAAAACATCTTAGCCCGGTTTCCAGCAGCAGGAACAGTTCGTGTGTGTTTGCGGGTCTGCAGCAGGTTATACAGTGATGGAGGAGGAGCGCAGCTGCTGTCGATTAGCGCTGATCACTGAGGGGACGCCCACTTTCACCAGAGATCATTTCACTGGTGCGCCGCCTACTGGACAACCACAGGCACAGGCTGGAGGTGTTTGTCAGCAGGACTGAAAAGAAAAGTTATCTAACCAATTTTTGCTAAAAAATCATATATTTTTCCACAGTTTGAATTTGGTTGTAGGTCTGTATTATTATCAGTATTTTTTATCACACAGCAGGGAAGTTTTGGTGAGTTCTTAAAGATTTTGGAACAGAACTGGTCATCGGCAGCTGGAGAGGGCCCCTATGGCCACCAGGGGACCAAAGAACTAGACAATACACAAAAAAACAACAACAACATTATTATTACTTATTTATTTATTTTAAAAATGTTTTATCATTGTCTGAATGCATTGACTCTGATGAACTGGCGAAGTGTCCAGTGTGTATCCTGCTTCTCTCTCAGTTTCAAGTGGGATCGGCCCCAACCCCTTCGACACTGCACAGGGTAATGGGTGACAGAATTGGTCAGACTAAATATCCCATCCCCTAGTTCATTGTCTCTATGTGTTAGGCCCTTGAATGAACTGGTCAAGTTGTACCATGCCTCTCGTCTGATGTTCGGTGGAATAGGCTCAAGCCCCCCTCAACCTGGAACAGGATAAGCAGTTACAAGATAAAAGGTTACAGAAAATGAATGAATGAATTCATCTATGTTGCTTATTTATGGACAATGGAACGAAACTGTAGCCCCCGGAGAAAACCCAGGTCATCACAAGGAACCGGATTCCAAGCCCGCAGGCAGATTTTAACCAAGACTCTTTTTCATACTGACCATTAGTGCTGAGTATGCTCACATAAATGGATCTACAAATTAAACCAGAATGACAGAGAGGCCTCAGATGATTCAAATAATTCTCTACTACACATGTAACAAGTAGTTGATTTTTTGCTACTGTGTCAGATACTTTCGCAGATCTGTTAAATTTGTGAAACTATGTAAAATTGCCTTGCCTTATTCGGAGAATGTTGCAGCTGACACAAATCTGAAAACTGGCTGCTCTCATGAAAAGTTGACTTTTTAAAGATGTGTGGTTCTCACGGGACAGAGATGCAATAATCTGAGCGAGGATCTTAAAGATTAACACTTTAATGTCATTTGCATTTATTATTTCTTTACCATGAAATCAAAAACCATTTGGTCGAGCATCTTTTTAAACAGTAAAAAAAAAAATCATCCTTTTGAAATTAATTGATGATAAAACTGAATATTTCATGAAAAATAGTCCAATTTTATTAGATTAGCTCCACAATTTTGTAAATGATGTTTTAAAACATACTTTACCCCTGTTAGACTTATTTTGGTTGTATAAAGTTACATCATTCTGTTTAGTAAGTCCTCACATGCTTTTATATGCCAAAAAAAATCATAGGACTTTCTCAATAGTCCTAGTTAATGCCTCCTCCTCGTTGGCCCCTATGGCCTGTGGTGTCCCCCAGGTTCTCCATCTTGGGCCCTTTCTCGTTGGCATATACATGCTGTCAATGTCATAATAAACAGGTTCAGTCAAACGCTTTACAATAAGAAATAATGACTCAAAATGTGTTCAACTAAATAGTTGAGCAGGGCATTAAAGTAGTGAAAAGGTCCACCTGTGTCTTTTACTATTAGGATTAATACTCCTGCTGAAATAAAGTGCAGGCTTACGTTACAGCTGTGGAAATTTAACTTAAACTACTTTTAGTTGTTAACGACTCAACAACTAAATGCAGTTTAACTTTGATAGTTAATTGTTTTTACTAGAGAAGGTTTGAAATGTATTTCTTTTACTTGTAGTGGAGTTTTCACAGGGTGTTAGTAGTAGTTTTACTCAAGTAAAAGATCACAATACTGCTTTTGGCACTGCTACCTACCTTTCTCCCTCCCTCCCTACATAATCAAGCAATTTTTTAAAACTTTTAATATATTTTCATATATAAGATGTGGCTGAAGGGACTGAGACAAAACCCGTTGACTCTGGTCGGGGTGATGTAATTTCCAATATCTTTGGAGTTGTACAGACGATATTAACCTGCAATACAAACAGAATTAACTTAACCTCAGTAGCAGCATTAGCTAAATACTAACTACAGTAATAATAAGGAAGGTGCCGGATCCGACCCTAGCAGGAGCCGTTCATGATCAAATAGTGACCAGCAGATGATCTGCATTGTTGTTTTCATAACTCCTCTCTGGTTGTTTTGTTTTTCAGCGCATGACTCCTTTCAAAAATCCTCATGAATTCTTGATTCTTCACACACATCTGAAAAAATCAGATTTGTGTCACATTAAGGCAAAAAATGTGATTTGAGTCACTTTAGCCTGGTGATGTGAACTATGTACACCACTAATGCACTTTCTCCTCCAACTGTCCTTTCTTTCAACTAGGGTTTGAACCTCTGAGGGCTCTCAATTAAAACTGAAATTACCTTGATGCTCCAATATGACAGCTCTGGGTACATAAGAATAATTTTTATTAAAGCTCCTCTTTGGAAAAACATCTTCTTTTCTCAGGCTGACAATTCCCCTCCATGATAGATCGGTTGATGTTGATGTGTAAAGTCAGCGGACTGTCCCTTTAAGTAGGTTATCTTTGAAGTATTGTATCGGTCTGCAATGGAAGTCATATATTACCTTAACAGACGTCCAAGCCAAACTTCAGATATTTACCTTCTTTATGTTCTTTTATCTCCACATTTGAAAGAATGTCTTTAGTAGGATTTTTTTGGGGGGGTAAACTGTAAAAGCAGTACAACATTCTCTCCTCCCCGAGTCTTTAGTGAGTTTAGAGAACAACAGCTACCTGTGGAATGTTGCAGTGGTGTGACACTCAGATGTGCACACGCTCAGCTTGTTCTTCTGTGCTGCAGCCGACTCTGGAGCAGCGGGCATGGGCATGTGACGACCTGAGTCATCAATTGGACGCACAATCTTGACACATGGTTTACTATCCAACACCCACACTTCTCCTTCACAAGACCTGTGCATGACTGATGTGATGCTGTGTCCGTCTGGGCACAGTGGTGTGGTGGGAAGCAATGAACCACCAGGAGACGGTTCTTCTCCAAGTTAGCCACTATATTAGAACTGCCAACATCAAGGATATATCCCCTAAAAGTCCCCAAACCCCTTCACTGTCCAAGCAATCCCCTCAAAAAAAATGAACACCTCAAATTTGGACAAAATCGAACCAATGCTTAAGAATTTATGGCTGAAAAAGGTTTGGGGATAAAGGTCCCCCAGAAATATGGTGTCAGAAATATAACACCAAACCCTCATGATAAAATCAATCCAGTTCTTCTTCACACTTAGGTCTATTTGGGCCTAAAATTTTAAAATTATCCACGAAATACTTTGATTTATGTACCGAAAAGTGTTTTTCATGAATAAAATTCCTCCTAGGGAGTAAAATACGATGTTTAAAATATAGATCTCCTGAAGGCGATTCATCTGCACTAAATTTGGACTAAATCGGACACATGGTTGAGAAAATTATGGCCGAAAACATTTGAAGATAAAGCTCCTTAGTTAGTGATATGCAATCTTCATCGCTGTCTCCTCCGCCACCCCAGCTCCCTCGTGTTAATGCAATAATCAAAAACCATTTCATTGATCATTTTGACATTTCATTCCCCCATGTTTCTACCTCAGAGGTAGAAACGCTTCATGAATTCTGATTTGATGGCTCACACATCAGCAGTAATCAAGACAGGCATCTCATATGAAAGTGTCCCGCATCAGAACTGGAAAGATTAGATTCCATTTGGTTCGTGCTGTTCAGACTGTCATGGAAAAACTAAGCTGAGAAACAAACAAACAAAAACACTTTTTTTTTAAAAATCTGGGCAACATTATTCCTGCATTGTGAATATAGCCGATTACATCAAAGTCACCTGTCACTTATACAGCAAGGCCATGAATGCCATGTGTCGTTATTGACCCTAGAAGACGTCAAGACCGTCAGACCGTTAAACAACGTGAAACCAAATTCCTGAGTCTGCCCCCTCATCTCCAACCATCTTACCGCATTTCATGAAAATCAGTAGAGTAGATTTTGTGTGATCCAGATAACCGACAGAAAATGATGATGGAAAAATAACACAGCTGCTACCAAGAGGGACTTAAACTAAAGTAGGAGCTCTAGCTAACTTTACATGAGCCACTATCTCACAGGTGGTTAATAGGGAAACAATATTATGCTTTTGAGGTTTCTAATAGTCAACTAGCAAGAACCATAACATTTCCAAATGTGTGACGTACTTCATCACATCACAGAACATTAAGATGTTGGGCTTTGCCAGACAACTTGCATATTTTTGCAATAATAATAATGTGGGATTGCAAAAGTTGAACAGCTTTAGTCAGATATAGTTGAAGCTAATTTTCCTTTTATACCTTCCATGTTGTTCTTTTGAATGATGATACAATAATTAATGGTGACAAATAACAGCGAGGACAGCTACTTTCAGCCCCAACGGCTGCCATAAGACCGTTAGCTTTAAGGTGGACGCCTCCACACGAAATTCTATTGTCCAGTGAATTTTATTATTCATAGAAATTAATTTTGTAATTAGTTTTTAAAGTCTGAGCCAACAGTGCTGTAAAATACAACGCTTCATTCAATCAAACTTTACACTATGATATGGGTAAGTAGAGTGTATCGTTAACATAATTCAATAATGCGGATGGGCAATCTGTTTCACGGTATAAGTAGATTGACAAGAGTATCATACTGCTACTAATTTACTGCTGCTAATTTACTTCTGCAATAATTACATAGCTAACCGCTGTCCTTCTCTAATGGAAAAGAAAAACTTGATCACAATGTTATGATATTTCAAATCCTGAGAGGACAGGGAAGAGTTATGTCTGGAGGATATTAAATCAGTAACTTTCGAACTGCACACCTTTTGGTAAGAAAGCCTTTCGCTCGGACACTCTGATCTGATCACTCTGGAGTCACATGATGCTGGTAAAACTGTGATCACAACTAAGATCATACAAACTGGGTCCACTTTTGCCACATTCATATCATACAAAAGATTTATAATTTCTGATTCATTTCAATATCGAAGTCATAACAAAAAATTCGAGGAAAACGTGGATTTACTTTATAAAAGGTCGATTGTATAATTCTGCCACTGGAGCTTCATCTCTAAAAGTTCTCAGGCCATCATTTTTAGTAATTGGTCCGATTTAGTCCAAATTTGGTGCATATGAATCGACACGAGGAGAACTATCTTGTATACATCACATTATATTCTGACATAACTTTGATTTGGGGAGATCAATCAGGAGGAGTGCTTGTACAACGCAGGGAACGGAAAAAATGTATGTAAACGAACACTAAATGATATAAACTGAAGGAACATGATTGTCTCAAAACCGTGGAGGAAGTTAAAGGCATAATGTCTATGTATGTATGTGTGTTATAAATAAAATGTATTATTATTATTAATATTATGAGCACAGGAAGAGTCAGTTCCCAGTCAGACCACACATGCTGAGCATAAACACTCACCAGAGGGTCAGCTAGATCAAAGCCCCCACCAAACAATGTTTACATTTATTTCTTTTCTGCAGCTTTATTAAATAGGATGACAAATATACACGACAGTTCCCAATATCTCTTGTGATTAAGAGCATAAATATTACAGTTCTGTGTGAGAGCATCTGCATTTCTTATAAAAGTTTGATCAGATATGAAGATAATGCCAGGTACGGTGATTCCCGTACATCCACACACAGCTGAAGAGGTGCCTCTTCTATCTCAAAAAAAAGCCAACAACCCCACTCTTTCTCTGTCAGCAGCAGGTCCACAGATGTTTCTCAGGCCTTTTCCTGTTGTGGACCTTAAAGGAGCCGCTGTAGGCCGGGACATTTACCGCTGAAGGTTTCTTCTGCCTCTTCAGTTTGGCACCAAGAGCAGCAACAATGTCCTCCACCTTATCCGGCTGACACCAAACCTCCTCACCTTGTCGCCCGTTCAAGTATTCGTTTGAAAGGTTCTTGGCAGACGTCTCAAAAAACATCATGCCTTGGGCTTTGGCGAATCTAATTGCCAGCTCCTGGCTCACCTGGCCATGTGCACAGCGGGGGTCACGGAGGTCACTCTTATTGCCCACCAGGAACCTGGACGAAGAATAGGTTGAGGAAAGTGGAGAAGATGATGGAAGGTGTGAAATAACACTAAAAAACATACTTCTATTTGACCCCTTTTCCTTAACGCTCCACCTGCCTTCCTTTGATTCACACACACATGCATGCATTCTGTCTTGCTGCCACTGACGGCCTTTCCTCTTTTCTCCAGTGCATTCCTAGAACACTAAAGTCTTTCTTACAACTGCTCCGTGTTCTCACACCAGATCACAATGTCATCTGTGAACATCATAGTTCACGGAGACTCATGCCTGACCTCGTCTGTCAGATTGGCAAAAAAGAAGGGGTTCAGAGCCAATCCTTGATGCGGTCCCACCTCCACATTGAATCCATCAGTCACCCCTACAAATTATGACCTTAAATATCACATGACTTGACGACACAGAGAGAGTGTTGTATGCTGATCACAGAAGGACATGAGCAGTAAACAAACATGGACTAATAAGGAGGTCAAGGCCTAATGAACACTTGGTCCATTCAGCACATTATACCCAGCCGACCATGTCGGAAGATGACATGTTCTGGCACATGATAAATGCCATTTAGTTTTATATCTTTCGGTTTGATGTTAAAGAATACCACTGCTAATTCTTAATGAACCAGGACTTTCATCTTCTTCTTTTTGCCGTTCCCTTAAGGGGTCACCACGGCGGATCATCCCGCTCTGCATATTGATTTGGCAAAGGTTGAAGTCAGATTCCCTTCCTGACACAACTCCTCCCATTCATCCAGACTCAGGACTGCCACAAGAAGTACACTGGCTTGCATATAAAGGGCAGATATAATCACCGCACCTGGGGATTTCATGTCCGAGGGAGTTCTGCCGGCATTCCTCTATCCAGGAATTCAGGCCCTTGAAGCTGGAGGGGCAGGTGACGTCATAGATGAAGAGCACAGCCTGGACGTTACGGTAGTACTGCTGCACCATGGACTTTCTGAAACGTTCCTGTCCTGCTGTGTCCCACAGCTGCAGCTGTTGGTGAAGGAGGACACAAAATGAGAAAGTGAGAGACACATTTTTAACATTTTCCAAACTTCTGGCATGTGGGGGAAAAACAAACTTTAAAAAGGAAGAAGTGAGTAAGGAGGAAGGCACGGAGAGGAGAGGAAATAATGTGTTGACACAACCCAAACCAGGCAGAAAAACATAAAGAGACACAGCATGAGTCATCGCTGAGAGGGAAGAAAGAATGAATCTAACACGCTCATGTAAACATTACAGAGACAGATCTCTGTGCTGATTGTTGTCTTTATTTGAGGAAGATCACATAAGCCCTAAATGTCAAATCAAATCACTTATAAAATACGCAGCTCTCTCTTAAAAGAATATATGCTTTCAATAAATAATGCAAACTAGAAAAATGTGTGTGTGAAGACATCACTGGACCACTTCAGTAGTTGTGCTGATGTAGATACAGTACAGTATTTATATATGTATTTATATAGAAAGCTAGTCTTTTATTGCAGGAGTAAATCTAATAAAGCAAGTGTCGTCAACATTCTTGCCTCTGTTGAACTATGGGGACATTTTCTACACAGGTTCTTCTGCTCACTGTTCCCTGGAGTCTCTGGAAACTGTCTATCATTGTGGCTCAGGATACGTCACTGGATGAAGACGTCATTACGCAACATTGCATTTTGTATGCTACAGATGAATGGCCAACAACATATGTATGCAGACGTGTGCACTGGACAACTTCTATTCCTAAAACCTTTCTAGCACTGGTCCCTTCAATCCAGTGTGCATATCTACTCAGAAGCTAAAATCCTGATCTCCTCACTCGCACCTGATTGTTCTGCATGCTCGCACTGAATTAGGGAAAAGAGCTTTTAAAGCTGTTGCTCCCACAGCTTGGAATTCCCTTAGGGAAGACATTAAACTGCCGCACCTACAGGAAAACTGTGCCCTAGAAATGTTAAATTAAGAACGTTTGTTTGTCTTAATCAAGACAAAACACTTCTACATACACTTCTTGGCAAAAAGGAAGAAAACCTTGCATGGGCCACAGAAATTGGATTATAAATCTGAACTTTGCATGCAAACATGGATCAGTCATAAAATCTCTGGGGTCATTCAAGTGTCAGCCTCCAAACAGCTGGAGAACTGGCTTTTGAAAACTAGATGCAAACAGCAGAGATGTGAGACAGACTTGATGGAATCCTCAAACCCTTCCTCATACAGGGACACTTCCTCAGCCACTTCTGACGGTTTCTTCCTCTGTCATGTGGCGGTTTCAAAACGCACAGGAAATCACACAATCCAACGAACAAACCCACAGCTTTAAAATAGCCTCATCTGTTCCCTCGTGTTTACATGACGGGATTGAAGTTAAACCTTTGCTGCTGATGATGTCAAAAGCTTTCTAGAAACAGGAATATAAAGGATGCATTAGTTCTGTGAACGCGAGCAGGTCTGCTGATTTAGAGCCATCAAGAGATTTCTCTGTCCTTCAGCCTGGGACAAATTGTTGGAATTCAGCAGAACACATAAGGAAAAAAAGAAAAGAATTACCCTAGGTCAAGAATCAGTATGCAAATTTCATTTTTATTTAGTAATATGTGCAAAAACATGATAAACATAGTATGATTCTGCCTTTATAAAATTAAATTTGAATATACAGTATTAGTTTTTTTTAAAAAGGGGTTGTCTAAATATAAATTAATCAATTGTCTCCTGACATGGAATCGGATTATTGGTTGTGAGTCATGGATCGGATAATTAATCAGATCAGTAATAGATAAAAACAAACAATAAAAAAAAAGAGGAAACATTTGTCATTTGTCAGAAAAATAGACAATATGAAAGGAAAATACGACCATTGTTTTACCATCATGTCAAATCTTTCAATAAAATATTCAATATTCAAATATTCGATTAAATGTCAATATCCTTTGAACAACAGAGACTACAGTGGCAATCTTACAAATTCAGATTCTCTTTCAGATGGATGTTGATGTGTCCAGCTTCCACCACAGCATTTATTGGTTCTTCTAGTCTTTGCTGATGGTATATTACTGGATGCAGCTGCTGTCAGTACTTGCACCACATTAGTACCTGGGTGATCCTAGAGGGGGCGTGTCTCTAGCGACAGACTTACCCAATATCTTTAACCCTAAGGATTCCACCATCGAGTACGGCATTGTGTCTGCAGCCCAAACATTTGTAACGGCTGGAACCCTCTCTGATTTTGTTTCCATACATAGGTGAGAAGTTTTTTGTTGTTGGCTCCCATTCCCGACACCTCAGGGTGACGCCGCTACAAATGTGTGGTTGATACTCAACGTTTTGTATGTTTCTATTTTGTGGTACAACACCTACATACCATGACAGTTTCCAATACCGCCCATCTTTGTCATCAGGATATTTTACAGGAAAGCCTCACATCTTAAATGATGTGAGAGAGAATTCAAGCTCCTTTGCTCAACTGGAGTCCAAAACCGTCAATCATTCAGTTTTAAAAACTCCCCATTTACGTGACCACACAGATTTTTTAAATTGTATTTTCACTCACTGTATAGTAATTAGATATATATATCTATAATATAGAGTAAAAGCAGCAGTAAGATTGTTGTTCAAACTATTATTGTTAAATTGTTGTTTTTTATTCATGTACTGTAAACAAACAGCTCTGTAAAACTGTTAAATTTATGGTTTAAAAAAAAAACTTACAGTGGAGACTCTTACTTTGCGGCCCTAATTTTTACAGCGGAAGACTGGCAGTCTTGTTAATTACTCCGATTCTTTGACAGTGCATCAAGAGATAGAATTATAGATAAATCTGTGGTGTTGGTTGCGATAGGATCAGATGGACTCTCTCAGGTGACCAGCAGGAGTGGACGGCCTCTTTAGGCATGCGATCTCTGGTGGTTTAGAGGGTTTGTTTTATTTTTCTTCACAATGTATGATCCCATTTTACCCCTAATGAATACACATTACTGCCTTAAAGAGAAAACTGGTGATACATAACCTGCTTCTAGTCAAATCTCAGATCTACACATTCTTGTGCAATTGCATGTTGACTTATACTATTGTGTGGGCCTACAGACACTGGATATAAACATGTTAATGTGATCTTTGAGATCAAGATGGTTCTTTTAAGGGGCTTATACACATCGACTGACATCTTATTGAAGATGCAGCATGTAAAAGTGTCATCTAGCTGTGAAGTTATAAATTGCAACACGACCGGATTTCTGCAAAGACAGCCTTTTGTTTACCTCTCATAGGTTTCATGAGACAGGTCTTCAAGTTTATATTCTTTGAAGGTGAGGTTAAATGTTTTTTTTCCCATGCTTAGGAAGTGTGATCCTCCATTTGTCAAAATTGGATTCTCAAAATTCACAAACTTTTTGCAAAATCCAGCAGCTAATTAATCCTCTTCTTTGTTGGTTTTCATTGGAAAAAAATGTTTCTTTGTTGTCATTCTGTCACTCCAATTAAAAAATGCAAAAGGTCCAGGTGCTAATATTTGGTTTTAGCACCTGGACGCATCATGGCGGTCTCCTTCCAAGAGGACGCCCTCCGTTTGAGTGTCCATTAAGTTTCTTCATTCTCCCTCTCTATCTATCTAATTACTTTTAATTAACTTTTGCTTCTTTTTCCCTTGATTTTGCTGGGTGTGTTTTCTTTCCCCTGTTCCTTTTATATTATTTATTTCTGTTTGTTGCCTGGCACTGCGTTGTGCACTTTAAAAATGTATTTTTAATATACGTTTTTAAGATTTATAATATGATTTCTACGAAGTAACCCCCTGCTTTGTCATGTTACAGCTTACTCTGATTTTGTAATTTGGTTTAAAGAGCAATAAAGGTTTGTTTCAAAACCAAAACCGAGATATATTGGTCTTTTTCTAGGATAACGTTAAAAAATATTTTTTAAACCGATTAAACACTAAAAAACACACAGTTGTGTTCATATTCCCCTCATTCTGGAAGATTCCCCTTCATTTTACAGACTGCACCTTTAAACTCTGCCATCTTCTAACTTTCTGAACACCTGTTAGACGCAGTTTGACTCCTGCGGTCTAAGTCCTGTGAAAGACTTCACCTACCTTAATTCTCTCTCCGTCCACATCCACAAATCTCTCGCGGAAGTCCACGCCGATGGTCGCCTCCACCCTCGCCGGGAACTCTCCGGCAGAGAGCCGACACGTGAGGCAGGTCTTCCCCACCCCGGAGTCACCGATCACAAGAACTTTAAAGGTCCGACAGCGAGTGATGATGGAGGAGATGCTGCCCAGAGAGCTGGAGAACTCCAGAGAGGAATCCATTCACCGATCAGCAAGCCTGATCTCCACCCAAGAGCTGCTTAAACAGAAGAAGCGCCTCCAAGTCCGAGCAGAGGAACATCCAGATAGACTCTCTCTGAGGGTGGGGCAGTGAGAGAGATCCGGGTGGATGAGGGGAGGAGGGTGTCATAGACTCAAATAGGGAAGAAAAGGAGGAGGTGAGGGTGGAGAGGGGATTTAATCATCCCCCTGGCCAGTCATGTGTAAATGTTTATCATTTGACTTTAAACCTGAAACAAAATAATAAAACAACAAAAAGAATCGGATAGAATTCCGAGTCACGAAATAAATATGTGTTTTAAGTGAAACAAAAACTTGGAAATTAAAATAAATATCATAATAATAAAGCCAGTCCTTCAACTTAAGTCCTTTTATTCAATTTAAGTTACTTCAACCTCAAATTAACGTTTTATGGTCACAAATAACAATTAAATAACATAATCAGAATGAGAACTTTTAACCTTTGAAATATATGACTATAAAAACAAACAATAAACCCGTCTGTGGCTTTATGCCCATGGACGCTGGAGGGGGCGCGTGCCCCCTCACCCCCATGTTTTTAATGTTTGAATGAATTTTTTATTACTACTAATTGTTTTACTACTATTTTCTTTACAACATTTAGTTATGATCACTTTCTATTATGAGTCAAACATATTTATCTATTTTTTTTTCATAGATCATATCTAAAAAAAAAAAAAAAATGACACTCCCCCTTTTCCTATGGTATTGGTTTGTTCCAAAAGGGTTCATGCTAAGTTGTGGGTCAATGTCGGAGGAGATGTAGCTTCAGAAGAACAGTTTTTAGCTTAATTGGTTTGTGGAGCATCATTTTCTTTGTCAAACGTGTGACAATGCAACTACTTATACACATTTAACTAGTACAAACTTATCGTTTTTGCTTCATGAGATAGTTGGCTACTATCAACCGCTCCGGTACCAGCTAAAGTTAGCAATTAGCAATAGTTAGCAAAATATATATATAAAAAAACCCGTCTGATATTATAGCATCCTACTTGGTAAAGGAGAGTTGTATGATTCTCATGCCGGTGAGCTGTAACCACCACTATTACACCTTATAACGGTAGTTATCAAAAGACTGAAATCTATTAAATACCTCCATGTCAAGACGCAGAAGTTATAATAACACTGAATCCAGTTAATTATAAGTTTCATTTGGAAAAGTGACACGCTTTCCCCCCCGCCCCCCATTCAATGTAGATGTCTGTATATTTAATTGAAAGTTTGTTTTCTCTGAAGGCTTGGGGATGAAGCCGTTTAGGTTACTGAACTGTGTGAAGCAAGTAAAGATAAGGGAATAGCCTAATGGTCATTTTCACCACCATCAACACAATAATAATGATAATAATGACAATAATAATAATGTTGTCAAAGTTCTGTGTAAGAGGCAATTAGCCTATTTGGTGTCAAAAGAACAAATTAAATGGTTTTATAAATGAAAGCTACAAAAACATGTTTTAGCAATTAGCATTATGTGAGGAATTTCACATGATTTGATGAAGATTTTTCTCAGAATTTTACACTGTTATCTCACACTTAGCTCTGTCTCTCTCTTTGTGTGTGTGTGTGTAATTATATCAGTGTATGTAGGTATTGTTACAGGTTATGTGTACTTTGATTATGATGGTGATGGATTGTTTAAGGAGGTTAAGCATGTTGGAAACATGTCTGAGCTTTTGTTGACAGTGGAGTAAACACTGCTTCGGTACTTCAGACGAGTCTCATAAGAACTCCTGCTGCTACCTTGTATTTGAAAAAAACAACTATTAATACCAAGTTTGCAGTTTGCTCTCAGCTGCTCTCAGCAACTTTATTCTTTTCTGGATATTAATTTGCCTTATGCATATAGCCACTTTAGTGAACTCATTCCCTTTTTTGCATGAAGTAAACAAGATGGATGTCTGTGTAGATTCTCATTCATCCAGGTCAGGGTAATCCATCTGGGCCGAATCCAAAGCTACTTCACCTCTGTTATGGCTTGAAGATGTTTCATTCCTCAACCAAGAGGCTTCTTCAGTTGTGAGAACTTCAAGCCAACGCAAAAGTCAAGTTGCTTTGGATTTAACCCACATGTACTAGCAGCTCTGATGAGATATAGAAGTGAGTGAATAAGCGAGTGTTATTTAAAGTAGCCACAACAGTACAAAAAATTGAGATGTACATCTCAAAAACCCTAAAGCGAAAGGTTACAGAGCTACAAAAACTGATTTTGTGAAGATTTAAAATTGTGAAGATTGAAGCTCCAATTGTTTCTTGACACTATTTTTGACCATCATGCATTTCTCCTGACCTCGATGGCCGAAGCAAACAACCCTCATTGTGCTTTTGGGCACCTAACATTATTTACAAAAAATATCACACGTGCATGATTACAAAAATAATAAAACACCCTTTATGGTCCTCAACCAAGAAAAAAAAATATGGATAAATGATTTCTTTATATATTTCTTTGGGTAATTTTCTAATTTAATTCCCTAGACATTCAAAACCATACCAATCGGTCAATCAATTTAATATACCAGAAGAATCCTACTTATGGAATAGGACTTCTCTATAACCATGGCTAATGCCTCCACTTTGACCTTGGGTGTCCCATCTTTGGCCCCTTACTCTTTAGCATATACATGCTGCCACTGAGTCATGTTATAAATAGGTTCAGTCAAGTGGCACACATTTTTCAAGAAGAAATAGTTGCTCAAAATATGCTTGACCAAACAGGTGAGGATGACACCTGTTTGATCAAGCAAAACCAAAACAGGAGTTTTAAGGTGCATTAAAACCTTAAACCTTCAAAACCGTAAAGCCTTAAATTGAATTTATGAAATGGGATAGTAAATTGAATATAAACCAACATTTATATTCAGTATTCCCATTTCAAAAATTGTAAATGGTATTTTAAAGCTGATTTTGAGAATAAGGTCAGAAATCCTATTTAGCTCAGTTTAATTCAAAGAAAGGAAATCCAAAAAACAGGAAAATTCTAGTTGTTTGTGAATGTGGGGCTTAAAGAATTGGGGCCAATTGATGTTTTTTTCTTCAAATTGTCATCCATAAGTCAGACTTCTAACTTTTCTCCTGTTTTTGACTGAAAATCTAACTACCTTTACCTTTTTAAAAAAAATATCTATCGTTTTCTTTCTTGCATTAACTGCAGCATACTAGGCAACATAAATAATTATAAAGGGGTACCTTTTTGTAAAAGTAAATCATTTTAGTGATCATCAAAGGGTACTTGGCTGAGAGAAATAATTCAAAGGTGGTACATTGCTGAAAAAAAGTTGTAGAAACACTCATCTTGACATTAATCAAATGGAGGGACAAGTACCCCTAGAAGTGCTTTGGCAAACTGCAGCTAGTGAATGAGTTATTTTAAAATTTAATTTTGAAATACTCAAGTGATGTTAATATGAATGCCAAAATCCAGTGTTCTCCTGATAATGACTTAATCATGTCTTTACCCAGAGAAAATTATTTTGTGGTCCCAAGATATGATTTGACCTCTTAAATCAGACTGGATTTAGACACTTACACATTATGAATAAGGCTATAAGGATGGAGACAACCTTAACCTCTCAGTAGTTAACAATCTCAGCAGCTTCACCGAGGTGACCTAGCCTTCTAAAGGAGGATGGATCTGACAGATGCATCTAACAAAAGGACAATAGAAGTCCTGTTTGTTAAGCCTTCACTGACATAGAATCTAATTTGGTGAATACTCCTTGATCTGACATGTCAATCTCACATCAGTTGTCAATCTGCCACCTATGCATGTCGCGGAAACTCCTGATCTGACACAAAAAATGAAATTATACAACCTTTTATTAAGTCGAGATAAGGTGAACTATGGACCTTGCAGTAAACAGTAAATAATTGCGGCCATAGCTGCCCTCATATTCTATAATGAAGTATAATTACATTTTTTTTAATTTTGAATGGTTAAATAGACCTGATTGTAATAAATGTAACATGATCTTCAGCATTCCTTTTCTCATGCAATAGTTAACCGTCATACACAGCTAAAAATAAGCGCCATCATCTCTACGATGACCCATCCACTGCCGTTAGGGCCTACAATAGACCGAGTGTCAGAAGTGGAACACATTGCAAATGAAGATGTGGTCTGTTCTGATCAATAACATTTTCTTTCACACTAGTGGACGGCCTTGGGAATAGGGAAGAGACAGGGGCATTAAGGGAAGAAGGCAAGCTGGGGGGCAGATACTTTGGGAAATGTTCTGTTCTGAAAAACCGTAAGCCCTCCGATTAATGTGGCTGTTACTTTTGACACCTACCGACTACCTGAACATTGCTGCAGTCCAAATATGCCCTTTTATGAAAACAGTAATCCCTAATGCTGAAATGCAAAAAATGGAGCAGAAGTGGTTCAAGGGGCACAAGTTGAAGGAGTTGACATGGCCTCGAATTTCAAAGATCTAAATCCAATTCAGCGTTTGTCTGGTACTCGGAGGTCTGCTGCTGCAGTTGTGCCAGGTACTACAGCACAACTACAGATGACTTATTGACTTCATGCTTCAACTTGTCACAGCTTTTTTGGCAGCAAAATGAGATCCTACACAATATAAGCAGTGTTTACAATGTTATAGCTGACTGGGTTCATTGGCTACATTTGAGGACCAGAGATACTTTCACCCTGCGTAACACCTGCGCCTGACACGGTAACTAACAGTTCAGCGAGGTCAGAGGAAACAACATATAGAACAAGTTTATTGTTTTGTTTTGTTTTAATACAAAAATCCAGATATCATACATCACCCTCTCAGATTTCATCTTTCACATTAGAACCCAAATTAGAGAAAGGAGGAAGGGGGGGAGACAGAAGAGGTGAAACAACAAATTCCAGGTGCTCATACATTTACTTGCATTATAACATTTGCACTTCTGTCACCCCTGGCGAAGGGCCTGGATGGTGAACTCTGACCTTTGGAGGAGCCACTCTGATGAGCAGAGTAGCCCTGTGGATGAGGATGTGAGCGCTAGTCCCTGTTTACATGCAGATAAAAACCGTCTAACAGTACGACAGCAACACCACTAGTGACCGCAGGAGACCTCGGCGTAACCACTTCAACATAACAGAGATCATCATCGATATTATTGATCCGTCATTGACAGGAAGGAGTATGCGGTATTGCTTTGATCTATCAAACTCTCTCATTATGATGTAAAAGTAGCAGTATATCTGAAATGGAGCACAAAAAACAACCTTTACAGTTTTTACTCTGTGCTACAAGGTGCTCCACTGAGGACAGACAGAGGGTTAGCCCCAAGTTTTGTCAGGAACAGTGACGGGAAGCACAGTCCGGAGAAAGAGGGGGAAAAAACAACAAAACAATGCTCACAGATGAGGCGACTATGTTTGTGCTGCTCCCGGCCAGAGGTCCGGCCTTCCTCACATATTTCCCAGCCACATGTGGATCAGCCTGAGCGATATTCTGAATGTCCTCCGTGTCTACTTCAGGTCCTCAGTGGCTCCTCCTGCTCAGATTTCAACAGATCCATCACAGATCAGATCCACTCCCCTAAGACTCCCCTCCCCAGTGACAGCTGTGGCCTATTTAGAATTAAGTTATCTTTTTAAAATAAAGAGGCTGATTTGAGTGTCAGACGTGTTTCAGCTCAGGACAGTCAAACTCAGTGGATTCAGTCACAGTTGCTCCCGAAAGTTTGCCAATAACTATGTTTTTATTGTTATAATTATTTTGCCAGCTCTATTAAAAAAGTAAAATGACCATCTCTTCCCCCCGCTCCCCCGCCCTCCTCTCCCACAAATACACATGCTCTCAACACACACACACACACACGCACGCACGCACACACACACGCAGTCCTGATTCTCATCAAGTGGGAGAGAGCCAAGCCATGCCAAGTCAGACCCCATTAAGCTAAGCCAAAGAACGAAACACTCAAATTCTCGCTTCCCGTATCTGGCTCTACAAAACGGCTACCAGGCGTGCCACAAGGCTCTGTGTTTGGCCCACTTTCCTTTCTCATTCGTCGTTGTTCTGGTGCCCTCACATCTCATTGGCTAGCTCCTCCGTTTCTGTAGAAACGTCTCCGTTGGTGATCTTGGTGTTCTCCTCGTACCCAGGGGGTGTGAAAGCTAAGGTGTAGGGGTAAAGCTTGTGACATTCTGCACGGTACGTCTCCGCACGCTCATTACAGTCGCCCAAAACACCACTCCGAAGACAATCCAGGACCTCTATGGAGATCTGTGGAAGGAAGGAACAAACAGGATGGAGAAAATAGGAAGTTGAAAACACTGAAGGGAATTTTATCTTTTATTTTCTTCTTCCTTTTATTGTGATGTTTGAATTACAGGCACTCAGTGTGCCAGCAGTATGCTAGTCATTTTTCTGGAGTAAAGAACTACACTAATAAGACAGGATGACCTTTTTTAATCCCTGAGTGAACATCAAGGTGTGACAGCAACAGAGGTAAGTAAAATATTTCTACCAGTGATGGTGTGTCGTTCTACTTTTCAGTGGTGCCACGGTGTCACTCAATTGAAACATACCTGTATGGTCCTGTTGTCCAGTGACTCATCTAGCGCAGTGGCAAGCTCTGCTGCCTTTGTTTCCGTCGATGAGTCCAGGTACGCCATCATCTTAGCAGCTGATGAGAAGAAGGGAGCCAGTAAGCCTGGGAGAAACTACTAGACCAGTGGTTCTCAAGGAAAGCTTGTGTGTTCTGTGACCCAACTTCTAAAAGTCAAATATTTTTATGAGGAGAAAGCCTTGTGTGTTTTGTGAAGCAAATATAATAATTCAACCATATACAGAAGTGTCAATTTCAGTGTTTCTAATGAGCAGAGAAAGCTCATCCCTCTAAATGAACTGAAAATATCAATGATGGAAAAAACTGTCAGACTGTTCGGAGTTCTCTACACAAAGTGTCATCCTAGTGTTGACTGATATTTTTTTCGGTTGAAAAAAATCTTCAATTTCACTGAATATCACCATCCCTGAATAATTGGTTTTCAGCTTTAGGATAAGATTTTGATTTTGATTGGTCAATATTAGGGGCTAAGGAAGGTCAACAAGAGTCCTTGCATTGTGCATGTGTGTGTGTGTGTGAGCACTTGTGTCCTACCAGCCAGTCGGTGTGGTACGGAGTTCGAGTGCTTGGTGAGGTAGGCCTGGTTGAAGCTCTTGGCGTTGCTGTCGCCAAACAGCCCGGTGATCTCCTGCTTCAACACTGTCCGGACCACCTCCGGCAGCTCCTTGCTCTCCCAAACTTCAAGACGAGGAGGACAGAAGGAAGGGAAGGTGCAAAACAGACATGAGGAAGAAGGGGAAGAGGGGTTTGGTGAGTACCAATATATATATATATACAAAGAGAGGATGTGTATAAAGGCTGTCGATGCCAAACTTTTTCACTTCACAACACTTTCAACTGAAAAATTAGAAGACATTATTTGAAAAGATTTTGTCTGCCACCCCTCACAAATAAGCTTTTTCATATATATACAGTACGACCCCCAAGATGAAAATAACTGTACTGAAAATGAAGTATTCTCCATTTAGTTGGAACCTTTTCGAGGACCGCTGGAGATCACTTTGAAAACCACTAAATTCAGGAAAAAAGTATCTCAAACTAGAAAACTTGTGCCCAGAAAAACATCATATTTGCAGATGTGGCTAGACCACTGTATCATAGATGAATGTGACATAACTGATATGAAACTCTTCAGTCCACCTTAATGGTCTAATTATGTGTGAAATTTCGCTGAATTCTGTCCTGTGGTTTTTGAGGAGATGTAGACAGATACGTACGCTTCAGTCGGGTCATAAATATGAGATGACGTATAGAAAAGCAATTCTCTCGTACCTCCTTTAAAAAAGCGGACTAGACACTGGTGTAACCATGGGTGATCGGGGTCGATGGCCAGGGCTCCCTTCACAGATTGGAGCATCAACAGGTATTTTTCTGGAAAGAGAAGGTTAGATTTAAATCTATGGAGATAATGAGAAAGAAACGAGTATCTATGTGGTAAAAATAGAAGTCGAGTCAGTTTGATACAATCTTAGTGAGGACGTTTGCAAACCTTTCCTGAAATAGATCTCAAAGGCTAGTAGATGTGTGTCTATTTTGTCCTTTACAAGATTTTTGAGTGGCATCAGGAACTTGATGGCTTCTTCCAGTGGATTTTCTACCTGCAAAGAAGAAGCATGGGATTGGGTCCTGATTAATCTCAACCAGTTGTAGCAGCAAGTTTTTAGGATTGTGATTCTTCATGTCTCTCTTTTTTACCTTGACCAGTTTGTCAGGAATCAGCTCCTCTTTGGGACCTCCGATCTCTTCGTCATCATCCTCCTTTTTCTTTTTCTGATTCTTAAGCTGCTTCTCCTTCTCTGCATTCTTCTTTTCCTCCTCCAGCTGGGCCTTCTTCTGGGCTCTCCGCTGCTTGTTCCTCAGCTTCTTCAGCTCCTTGTCTGAGAGGTTTGCTAAACAGGACAGCAGTGAGAAGAATGGTTCTCAGTAACTCAGTGGTGCCAATGGGTGTTTCTCCCTCTGCGCACATGCATCTTCACTTGTGGCGCTCACCGGTGTCCGCCTGCAGCTCTTTGCTGTCGTCGATGAGGGGATTGTCATGGAGGCAAAGGTAAATCTGGATGGCCGTGATGGCTGCCTTGTAGTAGAAGGGATGCATCCGGAGCACGTCCTCCAGCTTCAGCAAGTCCACATAGGAACGTAGCGTCATTTTTCTCATGCAGTAGGTGTGGAAATCAAACTGGTCGTCCGTGATTTCCACAAAATGCTGTTGAAAGTGAGGAGGCACAAGAAGGTAAATCATGTTAAAAAACAACAATCCAAAAACACACAACCGATAAGTAGAATCATCGACACTCGGGGCTCACCCTCTCAATCTCATGGCACTTTTTGAGGGCCTCCCCAAACTTGTTCATGCTCTTGTATGAAAGTGCACACTCCGTCTGGAACCACATACACTGCATCTCGTTGAGGTTCTCTACTGCTGACGCTCCCTCCTAGAAGGAAAAAGTAAAAATGTAAATTATGCACGGGCCCTGTGCTAAGTTATCCCGTCATCTAACGCAAACAAAAAAACGGACTATCTTGACTTTATGATAAGTCCAATAACTTTTGAATTTAATATCCAAGAAAAGTCTTTAATTATTAATTATCATAGTGTTTAACAAAGAGGCATTACTCATTATCCCCAAGCACAGGGAATTACAATGTAGAGAACACTGTCAAAAGCAAAAGTTGTAAAGATTTCCTAAAAAATTAAACCAGGCCGATGATGTTGTCACCGACAGCAAGTGCATATCCATGAAAACCCCCAATCCCCTGCGTTGTACAAGCAATCTCAATGATTGAACTCACACAGAAAAGCTCACACAGTGAGTAAACTATGAATTATTATAGCAAAATATTATATGCACCAAATTTGGACTATAATAGTATTAAGGAGATAATGGCCTGAAAACTTTGCAGATAAAGCTCCCTCTAGTCTCGGGAATATACAACCAACTTTCCCCAAATCAATCCAGTTCTTCCTCGCACATAGGTCTACGAAGGTATAAAATGTGAGAACGATTCATGAAATAGTTACCGATTTTTTGCGTAGCCTTAAATAAACAACTAAGATTAATGGGCCTTTTTGTTTAAGTGAAACCTGTCTCTTGATTCACATGGTTTAATCATATTGCTTTTATTCCACATTGCTCCGTACCTGTTTGATCACCTTAACTCACTTAGGGTTTGTGGATTCAAGGATCGTGCTGATTTTACTGCTTGTTTACTTTTATGTATAACTTTGATACATTTTATGTTTCTGCAGCATAGAGATCTCTGGGGAAACTCTTTCATTCTGCCTGCACAGCCATCTACAGTAAAATTACATTTGAGTTGTTAAAGTTGCTGAGATGCAGTTCATCTTTCAATATTTAACAAATATGTTTAATCTGGGCTCCTTTCGTCATCAGTATCATTACTTCCTGCTTACATAATAAATTAGTCATGCTGTTATTAAATAAGTCATCTTGTTCTGTATATCGTTTATGAATCTTAGGAATTTGTGGAGAAAGAATCCCATGTTCAGTTATTTATGGTCAAGGGATCTCCAAGTGGGACAAGTT
Organism: Lophius americanus; assembly: GCA_037951165.1. Taxonomy (NCBI): domain Eukaryota; kingdom Metazoa; phylum Chordata; class Actinopteri; order Lophiiformes; family Lophiidae; genus Lophius; species Lophius americanus. The sequence continues at coordinate 2,903,444 of JBBDHG010000273.1, read as the reverse complement.
CTTCAAACGGACTTAAGAAGATGACATATTACCATGATTTTGTTGATTTTCAGCTTAGCAGCTGCCAGTGTGTCGTCGTGTGCACACCCACAGTTTCTCTCACCCGTGTGAACTTGGAGCACATTTCCTCAGCCTCCTTGATCATGCCAGCTTTCAGCATGTACTTGGCACACTTGGAGTTGATGAATCTGTCAGCAGTGTCCAGAGCCTGGGCCTCATCCATCCACTGAGCAGCCTCTTTGATGTTACCAGCATGCTGTGGGTGGATAAAGGTCAACACTGCAGTCATGACAAGAGCACAAGCAACGCTCCACTCCCTCATCACATGCTCAAATCTGTTACCTTGTAAATCTTGGCTTTGATGAGGAAGAGTTCAATGAGCGTAGGCGTGCTGTCGATGGCGGCGTTGATATAGTCTAGTGACAGTGTCTGTTGGTTGATCAGGTCATAATGCTGTGCAAGGAAGTATTGCACCCAGAGCAGCGTGGTTGGTGGTTCCTCCTTACCATCATCTGTAACAGAGAGGAGACTTCCCTCAGTTTACAGAATTGTACTCTGATGAATGCAACAGTTAAATTTGTAAGTTTTCCAAAATGTAATTCTTTGTAGTGACTTTGTAAAACTCCACGCTGACAGAGAAAATAAAAAATGAGATGCAGGATGGGAAAAACGGAATGAGATATTAAGCTGTTGTGTTCAGAGGCGTAGGTTTTCTTTTGGTGTCTGAAAGCAAGATTAAGATACATAGCACAAAAATACACTAACACTATAAGGTACTGGTGTATAGAAATAATTATTAAATGTTAAAATAGGAATAAGACCAATAATAAGACCAATATAAGCACAACAGCCTCACTGTAGCTGTCGGAAATGCCGTTTTTTATTAGCTTGGTTTGTTAATGCTGGAGTCAGCCACTCCCCCTCGGCTGTGAAAATGATCTCGCTATAAAGAACATAAAACAATAATTCCAGTGTTAGGTTTTTAATTTTATCCAACTTATATCAGCCTCACTGCTTCCTGTTGACCTCTCCATAGCCGTAATAGATCTGTATAAACTTACATCTGCCAAGTAGAGTATTTGCAGTGTACGTGCAGCTACACAGGTTCTCAACAAGGTAACCAACTACTGTGCCCGGCTGCTGAATGGAAAATGTGCACTGTGTAGAACAATGAATCTCTTTACCGCATCATTTCCTTTGAACTGACGTTTTCTAATAATATAACACATCTAGCTGCAGAGGAAACATTTTAACTAGATACTCTACTTTTACTTTATTTCTTATAACGTAGCTGTGCAAAGACCCAACACCGAACCAACCAGGACTGACGGCTTCAAGTATGAAGGATCACAAATCTAAAAACTTTCCTTTACTAAAAGCTGATTAGAGAACTCCGGAATCATACACATCCACCTGATTTGTCATTTTTCTCACCGTTCTGGTTGAACATTCTACAGCTTTTTAATGAGGTTTCATAGCCAACAACCAGTTCCTCTATTATTGCCACCTGCAAAGAGAAAGAAAGAAAAACATTACAGGGCTGCAATGACCAACCCTAAAATCAGAACTTTTTTCACTTATTGCTATAAAAATAAGTATAAATGAACAGGAGCTAACAAAAATGCAATAAAACCATAAAACTAAGCTTCTATTTTCCTTGAATCAGATAATCATAGCAGCATTTATTTATTTTCTTGCATCACAATAGTAAAAAGAATGATAAGATTATCATGCCGCTATGTTACTACTACATTATACAGAACTAAAGCATGTTAGCAGTAGCTGTGGAGGAAGAACAAATCTTATTGTAAAAGCAGGATTTAACTTTTAGCGGCGCTCCTGGGCCCAGTGAGGCATACATTAATGGAGGAATCTCCATCTAATTTTGCCAAATGAAGCCATAATTAATTCTGAACGCAATCATGTCTACCTCGGGAGGTTGACGTTCTCTGAATGCGTTTCCCATTTAACTATTATTATTACAATTGGTGGGACTTTACAGAGATAAACACTCAAACTGGAAAAAATGACTTTCTCCTTAGTTTCAGCAGGAGATAAACTGACCCATTTCAATTTAATCAAACGTTCTTCTTATGTGTTTGACTATCACACGTCTCTTGGTCAGGGATTAAGGTATGTGGTGTGTGGATCTTTACAAAAATATTGTAGATTAAAAGACCTATATTTAGACCCAGTAACCTTTGGGAAAAGTGTCTTTTTATTATCACCATCAACACGGTGACAGAAATGAGCCCCTTACTGGAATATAGAGCCAGCCGGTACTATTTCTCTTGGTTAGACGAATCGGGGCTCCGTAACACATTGGTTGTCACATTTCTGAACCAATCAGATGTAGAATTTGCTGTGTTGGGCTTGTTCTTTCGCATCAGTATTTAGGCGGGTGTTGGGAGGATGCGGGAGAGGTGTAAACAAGTTCGATCTGTTTCCTCTTTTGTCAGCATCTTTATACCAATATTGCAGGATTTCAGACCTTGAGAAGTCCCAGGCTACTGATTTTACTTTATTTCTGTGGGTGGGGTGAAGATCAGTGATATGCCTCACGACTCTATTTCTCGGGCGATCGTATATGTCGAGTGACAGATGTGCATGTGAGGTCTCCCTTTGTTAATAACATTAGTAAAATAAAAAACAACAAGCTATGATAACTATCACATCTTACACTGAAACCACTGCTACCCTGATAAATTACCACACCTACAGTTAAAAGTGTGCATCTGTGGGTGAATATTTCAGAATCTTTTCATCAGATTGACCTCTTATCCTTAAGTGCGTTATCGATGCTGCAGTTAAGGTCAAATGAAGCAAAGAAAAAGCAACATTGTGATTTTGATTCAGAAGGATTCTTGGCGACGTGTATGTTTGACAGTGTTGTCACCTTTTCTTTGTCGTTGTAAAGTGATTTGAGGGTGGTGAATACGGGCGGACAGCCTTTACTCAAGTTCATTCTCAGATACCTATCCAGACAATCTCTGAATGTCTCACCTGTGGAGAAACATGGAGAGATAAAGAAATCAGACAATTTACTCCACTTCTATTAAACTGCTAAGTTCATTCATTTATATAAACTTTCAAAGAATTTAATGGAATCCAACAATTTTCTCAAATCACCTATCACAGTATAAGGTACACTTAACTGAATATGGATTTATCAATTATAGTATTATATTATAGTTAATATTAGAATGGAAACAACCATTCTAGCTACCGTACAAATACGGCAGCATACAACTGTATACTCCATGTAGGAGGAGCTGTCCCTGGGTAGATATAAAGGACTCATTCTAAGCAAACGATTCTTAGATCATAAGAGGATAAAACCATAGTTATGAATATTCCATTTGTTCATAGATATCCTTCTTAATGCTACAGACTGACCTTTAAATAAGAGGCAAAAATGACAAAATAATAATAACCAGGAATCGAATTAATAGCATTAATACAATAAAACTGAAGCTTGATTCAGCTACTAGTTTCTTTATTTATTGCTGTATTAAAAAGGTAAAAAAGTATGTGCACAGACCAGAGAGGAAGGTTAGAGGCAGGCGGCGAGGAACCAGTCCTTTGGGAAACTTTTCCCATGCGTCTTCATAGATCTTGTATCTCTCCTCTACAATGCCTGTTAAAAAACACAAAAGATAAAACCACTTAATATGGATATTTCGATATTTTATTGTGATTATGATGGTGTTTCTTTAAGAAACTATAATGCATCATACTTGGCTTTAGGGATTTTTCGAGGCCGTGGTAGTAGGACCAGTTCTCTGGATTCCTCTGCAGCAGACAGCGGTAGACTTCTGTTGCTTCATCCAGGCGCTCTAGCTTCAACATTATCTCTCCTGTAGAAGCATATATTCAGGAACGTGGATTGAAAGGCTGAACACACTAAACCAACAACCATATTGTAAAGATGGAAAAGTTAAACATTGCAAAATTAAAGCAACTTAAACATGCGTTTTTTTCCCTTAAGGCCGGGCTATGACTCAATCTACATATGGGACCCCAAAAAATGGTTTGCCAATATTAAAGTTTGAAAATATGTGTATATTTAAGAGCCAAAGGCAGGGCGTAAAAAAAACATGACAGGCAGTCTATCATTAATTGTTTATATAAAACCAATTTGCCCTCTGGTTTCATTCATTAACAAAATACTATTCAAACTGGTAGGAAATTATGAAAGGTTGTAAATACAGATCGATAGGGGAAAAATGTATGATCCTATACTTTTTTCAAGTCTGTTTTGACTACACTCATACTAGTCCAGTAGTAAAAACTGTGAGACTATCACTGAGTGTAGAATTAGACACTGTGCATTGTTGAATGTTTAAATCATACTGCATTTGACGAAGATATTACAGGCCATGAGGAAGAAGGAACAAACTGATCCACCAAAAGATTCCACATTTAGTCGAACATTGTTAGACTTTTGCGGTATCAATGCATGAGATCTCATCATCTAAGAAAATATATTACTTCTGTATTGTTTATACAGTATTCCTACAATATTATTTAGGCTTCTATATACTTATTGAAATAAATTAAATAAATAAGAAAGCTCCTGTCTGAAATGGAATTTCGAGGAAATAGAAGATGCGTTTCCAAGAACACAGATGCTGCGGCTAATGGAACAACTTGGGCTTTTCAGACCGCTTCCGTCCTACTCTACTGATTTTTTCAGGGGATCAGGGGATGGAGTTCAGTGAAATCTGTCTCACTTCTCTCTGCTGAATGTTTTGTATGAATCGTACGAAGTGCGAATTCTCCCTTTGTTTATATTAAAAATAGAAATAACCAAATGTGCATGGTGTGATAACCTAATTTTATAAAAAAGATCAGATGGTGAGTTTAGTGAGTTTGTAGCGCAGAAACTCACCTCGAGTCTCCTCCACAGCCAGTTTGTCGCAAATCTGTTTCTCGTAGTTGGACAGATGCTCCAGGGCCTCCTTGTAGAGACCGGCTTCCCTCAGCACCTGGTTCTGGTACAGGAGCAGCTCGCTGTATTCATAGTCCACTTTGTCTGGAGATGTCTAAACAAACATAGATGTATCAGTGAAATCAATATTCTCCAGAGGAAGGGATGTGTCACGTCAGAGACTTTTCAGTATTGGAGGTGTTTTCTACCTGACATTGCAATCTGCCCCTGAACGCAACACATAGGATAGTCTATGTGTTACTTTTCCAGTGCTAAATTCTCATGTAGAATTCGAGCTTAAACCATGAAGGACTTAATGAAATCCATGTCTTTCAATAAAGTTTCAAACTACCGAAAACCACTCAAGGAAAAATATAGTCTGGAGTGATTTTGAAGCTGTTCGTCGTTGGTTAGACTCCAGTTTAAGTATATTTTCAACTGGTGATGAAAATGTGCAATGTCTATGTTTGGTGGGTTTTAACACAAGCTATGGACATTGAGCCAAAAACATACGCCTTTACGGTCCTTTATTCTGGTGACATGAGTAATAAGGGTGAACAGACATGCGGTAGTCATGGATAATTGCCACTGAAGCTATTCTGCTCCATTTTGGTGTCTGACATAATTGGAGTGGGTGTGCAAGATCAGATACTGATTTCAAGATTTGGATTGTGATAATGTGTTTCCTGACTCCGCCGTTAATAAATCTGCTCCATCTGCAAATACTTAGGTTTTTCTTCATTTTGTTACAGAAATGATGCGCTGCGAAAGGTTCAAACCTGTTGTGTTTTCCTAAACTCCTCAATGATCTTTGCAGCCATCTCGTAGTCTTCCAGCAGATGATAGGCGATGGCGTAGCCAATCCAAGAGGCCCGCTGAGCCGGGCGTAGCTGCAACAGCTGGTATCGTGTCTCCTGAACAAAAAGGGTTTATTTATTCACACTCAACTTCAGGGTCGATCAAACGTCGCTCATGTGCTCTGTATAATGACACTCTCACTTGGGGCCTAAAGGACTAATAACCTGATGGCGAGCTGCGACACTATTGCTGATTCACAATCCTCAACCAGACATTTATTAAAAGGCTCAGTAAAAAAAAGAACAAAAAAAACCCCGTAATACACAACCCTTCCCCCTTCTCTATATTTCTAGTCCTCTCAACCAGACTTTCATCTTGCCATTTCAAAGCCCTCACCAAATAAGCATATAAATCCATCCTCTGTTGTCCCACAGGCAGAGGATGAATGTATATGCTTATTGACATTGACAGATGGGATGTTTGTCTTAATTTTGTACTAAAAATAAATTATCCTGTATTTTTTCTACCTCTCATGACTGGGTGTGAACTCTATTGTGCCACTGTTCTGTAACCCTATGCACATAATGCAAAATGCAGAGGAATGCCAGATAACATCTCAGGATATTTAATCAAGATTAACACCATCCCCTTAATGCTCCAGTGTCGGCCCTCACCCGGTAGCCCTCCAGGTCTCTCATTTGGATCTGCAGCAGTGACAGGTCTTTGAGGATCTGCAGGTTGTCCTTGTCCCACTTGAGAGCGTTGCGGTAACACTTGATGGCCTCGTCATATTTCTTATCCGAGCGCTGTAGTAGGCCGTAAACGTGCCAGCCTGGGACACCATGGAGTTAAGGATCGGAACATCGGAACAATCCCCTCCATTAAACCTTACTGGGTTTAAATGTATACAAGACTTGAGCTACCAGGTCCATAACGTCACTTCATGATAATTCTGTCACTTAAGTTGATGAGAGTCTTGATCACTGACTGAAAATATATATTATCACAGCCAATTGTTTAACCTGTACTTTTGACTATTATTTAATAACTTAATTTTTCATATACTGGCTTCCAACAGCCAGTAAATGATGTGATAGATGCGAATGCTTCAACTAATGCACTAATGATAAGAATAGTTAACATCATTAGACCCAGAGGAAAGTTCTTCTGACCGTGGCGGGACAAAAAATTGGTGCTGGAGAGATTTCCAACCATGAAAGCATGAAAAATTGGCATGAAACAATGTTACCCTGTCCTGACTCAGTATGATCACTATATAAATCAATGTGTTTAAGACTCAATTTAGATTGAATAGGATCAGTATTTTCTGTCTTATGCTTCAGGTTACAATGTGCCAACATTCACTAGTGTCCTTAGTTAACAATTATATAGTATGTGATAAAAGTGGTTTAAGACAAACACTTAAAACAGAAGATGCCGCACTCTGTTTAAGTGCTTTGAAAATTAACTCAAAAGTTAATTTAAATACTCCTGACGGGAGGTTGGACTCGAATGCTGAGCGAATGCCATGGTATCACTAGGAGTGGAGAGCTGCTTCCCTGCTGCAGAGAGAGACATCGCTGTCACATGTGGAAAAGTCGGCACAGTGGTTGAAGTGAAACAAACGGAGTACAGTCTCTTCACCAGTTTTGCAATAAGGTATTAAATGCTATAGTGTGCTTGTTCAATTGGTCTTAATCTTTATAAACAACTCCTTGGTCTTTCCCATTCAGTAAAAGAATACTTACATTTTTTGAAGATTAGATTCAAGCGCCACACATTGTGAGCATTATATTTACATTCTAGCATCGCCACATATTGTCAAGAGGATCACCTTGTGGAAACAGAAATGTTATTCCTGTTACATGTGTGATCCACAAAATGTATAATCATCTCCAACTTATGTGTATATAGCCCATATTATTATATTATTTCTGTTTTCTTTCTTTATGTTTGTGTTCAGTGTTATTATTTGGGCTCCAGCGGGAAGTCACATGACATTACAAAGGGTGTGAAAACTCTGAGGGGACTCTATGTGGGACACAGGGTATCATCCATATACGGTGCACCTCTAAGAATAAAGCTAAGGGTGAATTTACTTAAACGCCACTGGAGTCGCTAATCTGAGCAAGCCAAGGCAGTCGGCATATGCACTGAGGTCTCTCACAGCAGGAGACATTTTGACTGTGAATCACCGTCAGCTGGGAGACAGGAATCCATCTTGCTTTTTCACTGTTAAGTTGGACACATGAGCGTATACGCTGCATGTGGAGAGAAATGAAAGGACTAATTAACTGATAAAATACATATAATACACGTGGTATTATCATTTATGTTTCTACAGAAATTTCTTTAACATATGTTGTAAAACAGAGAAAAGAGTCTCTTCGTCATTGACTTAATTTACACTAAATTCACATTTCACCCTATATTCTTCAATGGAAAACCATATACTTACTGGAGCAATCTTGGTGAGGATCATTATTCATATTGTTGATTGACATTTATGTGGTGGGTTTTCCTGAATGCTCATACTAAGGTGGGCCAAAGGGGGTCAACTTTGGCTCAGCAGTCCCCCGGCTCCTAGTACACTTGAAGAAAGCTTGAGAAAGGATACAGACGTGGCTCCTGAGGTCATTGCGCAGACCTCTTCTTACCAGGTCGTACGCCTCCTCCTTCTTCCCCAGACAGTTCAGGGTCAAGCCCTTCATTGCCAGGGTCTCTGGAGAAAGAAGAGCACAGCTTGTGTTGAGATTCATTTCCCAGGAGGAGGACATTTTCAAGTATTTCTCCATCACTTAAGGTGCTTACCTCCATGCTCGGCAAACTTGGGGTTGGACAGGATCTGCTTGCAGAACTTGAGCCCGTTTCTGTACTGCTTTTGTTCGTAACATCGCTGTCAAGGAAAGGAGCGAGACATCCAGTTAGAGCAATATGAAGGAGGAAGACTGCGGAAGCTTGAAACTCATCCTCCAGTTCACAAACTCAACTCAAGTCAAATCATGTGACAATTGGCTAAACTCAGCTCTTCTCTTTCTTTCACTTTCCTGTGATCAATACTGTTGGACTGCAAACATGTAGTTTTAAGCAGGTTGTTATCTATCTCAAAGAATTTTACATATTTAAAAAACAAAACAACGAATAAGGTCTTTGCAGGTCAGACCATTTAAGTTGAGAGTAATAATATTCAGGCGGCACAAAACATTGCTGTACTATTCACACCAGAGTTATTGAGCAAAATCAACACATGGTGTGATATGCATCACCTGAGATGTTAGCTGAAATTGTGGCGAATGTCATTTGCGAATTGCTAATTTGCGCAAGTCCTCACACCCGTTACCTCGTGAATCCTAGTAGGATAAACTACCAAATGCAGTGTATGCTGGGTACATTCACAGTGTCCCCGCAATACAATGTTAACACTGAAAACAAAAGGTAAACAAACAAATAGAAACACCGTGACGTTAGATGTTGCAAGCTGTGGATCATCTCGCACGCATCGCTGAAATTTGGGTTAAAAGCAGATGTTGCTCAACGACTGGATGCTACTAAAGACGTCTCCACAGCCTGAACAAAACAGCACTGCATTGGGATGAGTAGGAATGCAAAAAGCTTTGGAGGTCAGCTGACCATGTAAGGCCTCAAACAGCCTTGCTGGGGCATCAGCACAAAAAACACTCCATAGACTTCTGTGAAATCATTGTCAAAAAATACTAGACAGAACTAGAAGTTGGGCTTTTAGAAGTCAGCATTTTTCTCTGTCTAATACTGAACATGATTTGGATTAGGTGACGTATAGTAAATTATGTTTGCTGGATGGTGAATCGTGCAAAAGAAAAAGACAACAGGTGAGCTAATGTGTTGCAGTTATTGCAATGATTTGTTCTTACTAGATTACTTCAATTTGAACTATTACATATCCTCCTTAAACTTGTTTCCATTGTAATCATTGGTAGGCAATAATTCGTATTCTATTAAGTAGAGTGAGCACTTACAATCTAGGTATTATATACACAGAGACGATTTGAAGGATAAAACATTTTATCAACAACATTATCCTAGAAATATTGAGATTTTTTTTCCTGTTCCATCTCCACTCACTCAGCCCTAGTTTGAACATGAACTGCCCACGTTGATGTTTGGCAGAGGGCGAATCAGATAATGGAAGTTTCTAGCTCTCGGATTACAATTCCATACAAAGCAGAGGCTTAAGTACTTCCTGATATGACTATGAAGTCGATGGCAGATGCCGCATTTGAAGGAGGTACTTTTATTTGCACTACTTGTTGTAGTGGTTTAACATGCCATAACAGAAGGGTTGTATCACCTTATGTTCTGAATGTTTAGAGTAAGTGAAAACAAAAAAGTTATATAAAAAAGAACTAGAAAATTTGATACCAGGGACACAGATGTCCCCCGCTACTAAAAAAACTCAATTTGTGCTGATGTTTGCGGGCCCTAAACTCCATCAATGGTGAATGGGAGCAAACTCTGATTCGCAAATACCAAAATGTAATAATTCAATCAAAGCGGGCTTAGTGGAACTCCCGAGTTTGTAAAGCCTGAGATAAGCGAAACTCTTCAGTTTCTTGTTTCAGAAAGTAGGATAAGTTGGGATAAACGTGCTTTTATCCCATGATTTATCTGAATAACACCGTACAACCAAACAGCTAACACCGTAGATGTTTCTCCCTTCCCGGCAAAGTCTTTGCATTGGTCTGTTTTTTTCTTTTAAAGGCAGCTTCTTCTCCAACATCGGTTAAATATTTTATGTAAATTTTTGTTTTATGTTATATTACTGAAAAAAAGCCAGTGACTGATATTATGAAGATGTTTAAAAACAAAGCAAGACATAATTATGAATATATCTGCCATCCAAAACGTTCATTCGGATAAACTTCACTACTGCTGTAGCAGCAGTCCCTGCTGACGTCACAAAATCCTCTCTGGTTCATCCTGGGGGATCCTGTAGCGTTCTCAGATGAAATATAAAATTCCTCCAATGAATTATGTGCCCTACCCATGAATAAGTCTGTATCGTTGGTGGATACATTTACACAGCCAACAATTCCCTTGCACGCCATTTTTCTCTCCATCTCCAATGAAGCCGCGACTCCCTTTTTTTAATACATATGCTTCCGTGAGTGCATTAAAACTCACTGCTTGATCAGCAGGAAGTATGGCAACCATAGTTGCCATGGCGAATCACAGTATCTGAGCTCCATTGATGATTGCTTTTGAGAGTCCGCGCTCACAAGTTCAACTCTGTTTTAACCAACTCTGAGTTGATTGAACCAATTCCTACCAGCTGTCCTATTGCTGTCAGCTATCTCAGGCTTGGTCAAGCTCAAGCGCAGTCACTAACTCAGACTAAATAAAGCTGCTTATTGAAACAGCCCCCAGGTCTACTCAAGTAAAGTCAGAACTTCAAAGGAGCATTCGAGTACAATAAACACATCACTATGTGCATGTAAGAGCCGATTGAATTTATCATTGAGTAACGTAGGCAGCAGTCGTAGCAGGCTAGTTTAAAATAGACAGTCACTTAGCAGTCTAAGAATTACAGACCCCACATTTATTGTGTTAGTAGTAGAGATGCACCGATTGCAATTTTCTTCGCCGATCACTGATTTTTATAAACGCTGACTGGCCGATACCGATTTGCGCCGATTCTGATTTCGATCCCCTAAAGTTTAAAAATCATAATGAGCAATGTATTGTAAGTGCTCTCATTTTGAAGGATTGCCCTGGAAGTAACAAGGTTGGTTGACATTTTGTTATGTCTATTTATTTTGACCTGTTGAAATTAATATAAGAAGCTGGTTGACTTGTAAATGAACATAAGCGTTGTGGAAGTTTGTATTTTGTTCCTCTCTATACCACGTGTATAATTTGTTGGTAATTCTTAGATGATAAAACAAATCATTAACGTGAAATCTTAAACACAGGAACTTTTTCATGCAATGACAAGCCTTAAATGTAGTATTGATCCAATCTGATCATAAAGAAGTTAATAGTTTGTGGTCCAACTTTAAATTTAGATAACCAAAGGCATTTCCCCATCACTTCCCCATCACTCAAAAGAATAAAATGGAAACTCTAGTGCCAAACAAAAGTTGGGAGACCTGCCAACTTCTAACAAGCATTAAGGCTGTCAGTCTGAGAAAACAAAAATGTAGTGGCTCCTGACTACAGCCACAGACATTTCAAAACAGGTAATATATCCACAATACAATGTGAATGGTTAATGATGAAAATGCAGGTTAATGTAACTTTGATCCATGATTTTTTTAAATTAACACACCAATAATTTTCTAACAAGACAAACATTTTGAATTGAATATACAAAATTTGTCCTTCAAAACACATATTTCCCACTACAGGGAAAACTCTGTTTGTTCTGATATGGACAGACCATAACCTTTAACAATGGTGAATGTGAGGAAACAAACATGAAAATCAACTAAGTTTAATGTAACTCATAAAATTGTAAAAGCAAATTTAAAAAGGTTATAGGATCCCTATAAAGTAGAACTGGGCGATTCTGGTTAAAATGATTATCGCCGATTTTTTGCTTGGAACAGAAATCGTGATTCGCTCCACGATCTTACCATTCAGTTCACATCATATTACACAGTTATGCCCTTAAAGCTGGTGTAATAGCCTATAACATAAACATTACACACTGTCATCAGACTTTATAAATATACTTAAACTGCCTTGTTGGACTCTACATCCAGAACTAAATCTAAATCTTTCCATACCATCGGTTTCCCTGAATGGTTTTCAGTGGCTTCAAACTTTTCAGAAAACACGTTTTTCGTGAAGTTTTTCATGGTTTAAACTCGGCTAAGACATGATAATTTACAGCTGGAAAAGTAACACATAGCCTATGCTGAGTTCAGGGGCAGATCGCATGGCACGTAAAAAAAACCCTCCAGTACTGAAAAGTAATACAGGCTAACTCAGACAACTACACAGACCAAAATAAAATGAATAGATCTATCACTACTGTTATTTTACTGTTACGCTGGGTTTTCACTATGATATCTTGAAAGCATCTTTTTAAATTGGCTATCGTGACAAAATCTAACTTTGGCTATCCCTGATGTGACAAAGCCCGACTTGAACCAGCCCGACATGAACCAGAACGCAATTTAAAAATATTTAACCAAACCTGACCCGAGTCCCGAGAGACTATTCATCGAGCCTGGCCCAAACCCGGCGTGCCATCCGTTTTGTTAGGTTCACACCCTCCCCGTCCATTGGGTTCAGAGTAGATCTGCCGGGCTAAGGTTGGAAATCTACACTAGTGTACACACCCTCCAGGTTGTAACGAGAGTTGTTAGTAGACACCGTGAAACAATGGAGAAATCAAGTGGTAGAAAGAAAAATGAAACGAAGAGGGAATTAAGGAGTGATAAGGGACTGCCACTCCTGTTTCTTGAGCTATATGATGCTAGCTCTCCAGCTACTCCGTAGACCTCCTAGTTAGTTTTAAGTTGCTTATTTTATAAACACATTTAGCTTAGGCAAGCTAAAGCTAATTTTATCACTTAGCAAATCTTATAATGCCCCACGCCAGAGATACAAGGGGGAAGACTGATAAATGCCAGACATGGTTTCCCATGCATTATTTTTATTCTTTTTGGAGTGTATTTCCCACTCTCACAAACACATCATGTGTATGCCGACACATTGATTTAACTTGGACCGGACTGTTAATGGACAATATAGTATATTTGGCACCCCTTTTTTAATGTTTTTTTTCTGGAGAAAACACAATCTGCTATTAACTAATGATTGGATGGATTCCATTCAGTCCATCCCCGTCTGACAATCACACATTTTGATTGTAGAGTTGTTCATTAAGTCGTTCCATTTTTGTAAATCCCTTTTTTTTAAAACCCACTGTAGGGGCTCCAGAGGAGTCCTCAAACCAGAGCCAGCCTAATTTGTCAGCTCTTTCTGTTTCTTAACAGCACTGGCTCTTACGCTGCTGCCAACAGACAGCTTCATCCAAATTTGCAACAGACTGGCAGAAGATATGGAACATCTTTCTGCAGATATTTAATGTCTTAAGTTTCTTCAAGAAGTAGGCCAGCATAATTACACCTAATTTCTTTCTTGATTTTGGCTTCCTACAATTGAGTGAAGACGATCAAAGTGATATTGATGTCTAAAATGCGTGCACCGCCCATACAATGCTCTTTGGTGAAAAGAGCATCAAACATTCCCTAAATCACTGCTTGACCAATCAGGTCAGGCAGAGGTTTTCTGGGGATGCTTAGTTGGTTTTGTAACTTTTCGGTAAACCACATTACATCTTGTAACATTTCACTGAGGCAGTCCAGATGAGTGCTGTTAAAAAAGTATCAATAACATACAATAGGCAGCTTTCAGTCATAACAAAAATTAAATCTTGTGAGGCGCAGAAGGCAAAGACTTAATCCCTAGACAAGTGATGTTGATCAAGAAAAAAATATATGCAAAGACTGCTTTGGAGTTTTCAGTATCACACGTACAAAACTAACTTGTTAACTACTTAAATCAAACCACTGCTTAACGAATGCAGAAAGCCAAGAAAAACGTTGCTAACGTGAATTGCCTATCATCGTCTCAGACATCCATAGCAATGACACCTTAAATCCAGCTCAAAACGACAGGCAGACATCACAGCAATCGTATTACAATTGGCCAACGACATGTGTCTAAGAAAAAACGAGTAATAACTGTTTTAGAATGATAGCATCAGGTCAAATGTTTTTTTTCTTAAAGGATTTTCAATACATGTCCTACAGGTTAGCAACTGATGATGTTGACAAGTACGAAACATTCTACTGATGGGGAGAAAAAGTTGTAGTATTACACAAAAGGTTTGCAAGGGGAGATTATCTCTTGAATGCTGCTTGCATAATTGCTTGAAACAAAATTCCAAATACCATATTGAGGGATTTAACCACAATTATTGCAAAAACTAAATTTAAATTATTGAACAGAAAATGTACCATTATTTTTTGTTAATCACTTCTACAGCTATCAAGTATGAGATCAGAAAAACATAACCATCCAACACATTAAACAGGGTAACCTAATAACAATTCAGGGAAAAACAATACCCCCAGAGGCATGTAGTAAATACAGGCTACAACTGTTAAAGATCAAGTGCCGGTCACAGGTCTGTTTTTCCCTGGCAGAGGTAGCATGGAGTGAAAGCCAGCACCCAGCCAATGTGCTGATAAAGCTTCAGTAACTTCTAACAGAGACCCCTGTCTTACTAAACAATAATGTTTTATCTAAATCGGTGACGTTGAGCTGGTCACAGCCCACATACACCAAAGTTCCTAAAAAGCCTGTTGCTGAATGTCCATGCAGAGATGTTTTCAAACACAAACTGACAGCCAGTAAAGCATAACAGAGAAAGGCTGAAATTCAGAGAAATTTGGAAATAAGTTTCTTTCAACAAAAATATATTCAGGCCGAACAGAAAATTTGGTAAATATCATAAAAGCAGAGAATTTGATTAAGACATGGAGAAGTAGTATGAGAGGATTGGTGATAGGTAACAGAGCACACCGGGCCTGAAGCAGCTAAAGAACTGCTGACACAGTCACACCAGTACTTCCTTTACTTCCTCTCGTTTTCATGAGAGGTTTTAAAGGAACTAATATGTGTAACGTATATGTATAGATTGCATGGTGCCACAATAGTCTGATTTAATCTGACATGAACTAAAGTTTGCTTAAGCAAGATATGTTAGGTGGCTAACGTTAGCAGATTAGCTAACAGCCGGTGGGTTGTCCACGCATAGCAGGTTAACAATATCCACAACTCGCTAATGAAAAAAAACATAATGTAACCAGATAATTCACATTTACATTAAACTAAAGACAATTCAATGCCACAATGTTTATAAAAGCAGGTCAATAGTACCTTTAAAAGCTAAATTAGCAGCACACATGATTGTTAGGCTAGCGAGTTAGCTATCGTGGAAAAAGCGATTAGGCCTAACGCAACTAAGTTGTCAAGTCTTAAAATATAGGTAATAATTAGTGTATTACTAGCCAAGTAAAACATTCTGCGCCGGATGAACCTGTCAGAATCATAACAAAGTATCTAACAACCATTATGGCTTAACGTGACAGTGACAGCGCAGGTCGGGGAAGGGCTAGCTAACCCATTCAATGATGCCATTTTGCTAACAGCCTGGCGCTAATGCTAACTGCTAATGCCAACTACCGGGAAGCTACACAGGAACGCAGAGTGCCATCGATAATAGGCAGTTATCGGTCGTTACGAGGATCTCAAACAAGAATCTCACCAGAATCCTCTTGAATAGAGCATTCTCCTTTGGCGGTAAAGTAACTGTCGGCATTGTAGCAGTTGACATCAGTTTCCCCCTCACCCTCAGCACATGTAGCTAAAGTTAGCTCAGGCAGTCCAAACCAGTAGAGTTGAGAGATGGCAGCCTGCCTCAGTTGCTCCGCTCGATTGCTCTGTCTTCTCCCCACACTTAAAAAAACAACTTTATTTAAAATGTATAGTTAGACAATCAGCTTATATACAGTCAAATAACATTTCAACAAAAAAAAGTCATATATGAAAATAAAATTTACATATTAAATAAAAAATAATGTATTTATGTTTTTTTTAATTATGAGAGTCAGCACCTCCAAATCTGAGGCCATGGTTCTCTCTGCCGGAAAAAGGTGGACTGTCCCTTCCCGGTTGGGGGTAACTTGTTTCCTCGAGCAAAGAGGTTACAAGATCTTGGTGTCTTTTTTGCAGTGAGGAAAAAATTAAATGTGAGATGGACAGCTGGTTTGGTGCGAAGTCAGCGGTAATGAGGCTGTTATGTCGATCTATTGTTGGGAAGAAAGAGCTGAGTCTAATGCAACGCTCCCAATTTACCAGTTCATCTACGGTCCAACCCTCACTTATGGTCATAAGCTCTCTTTTTTTTTATTCCTTTTTTTTCTCCAAGTGTGTAAATCAGTATTTACAATTTATATTCACCAAAATGCAAATCGTTTTTTTTAATTAGGTAAATAGCAAAAAAATTACAAAAATCAATTTATAATTAAATAAATAGCTATGATATATAGTAGATCAGAAAATAAACGAAAATGAATGAAAACGAGAAGCAAAAAACAAAGAAGAAGAAGAAAAAAAAAACAAGACTTTTTTTTGTTGGTATCCCTACTTACATATATTCAACGCAAATCTCTGCATAACTACATTCCCACTACTATATATAAATTCACGTTCAAATAAGAACATACATGGATACCTCTTTATGTATGCATGTTTATACATACATATACACCTTTTAATATATTTCATAAAAGTTTTTACCATAAGGGAATAGTGGAGTATAGAGAAAGATTAAAAAAAATATACATATATATATATATATGAAAGAGAAGACAAAATAGGTTTCCCAGCTTAACATGAATGTTTATGTTGTACTTATAGTATCCCACCTCTCCTATAACACATCTTTCATATTCCTTATTTCGTGAGTCACAGTATTTCAAAAGAGGATGAATAGTCTTAGGGTATTTTATATGCTTCCCTTTAAAATAGCTTTTTAACTGCAAATGTTTATGAAAGTGGGTATTTGGTATATTTTAGTGTTTTGAAATATTTTCATTTTCAATCTACTTCCTTCCCTGTAAACATCTTTCAGGCAGTGTAGTAATTTTAATAGATTTTATCTTAAAAAAAATGGAAAGGTTCAACAACTTCCATCTAATTAATTATTTTCTCTAAAGAATTCTCTATTCATTCTTTAATAGTTATCTATATAGGTCTCTTTTAATTTTAATCATAGGTTTTTATATCCCAGGTATTTTCAATTCTGTGCCTTCCAATTTGAAATTGTATTTTTCTCATATGTTCTTTTCCAACAGACTCTTCAATTGTTATTACTTTTGATTTAATAATAATAATAATAATTTGTACTATATTTATCACATGTTGCACAGAACATGCATACAGTACCACATCATTCTGGGTTGAGGGACGACTGCTCTACCCACTGAGCTTAATTGGATTGCATTGCAGTGCATTCCCATTTAAATTTGTATTTTCTCATAAATTCTTTTCCATCTGACTCTCCTATTTTCATTGTTTCTGTTTTATGAGTATTTTATTTGTAACCATATTTTCCTATCTCTTCCACTGATGATTTAATTTATCTCTGTTAGGAACATGATCACATTATCCTCATCTGAGTGTTTCTTCATGTTCTAGTTTCCCCATTTTTATTGTGGTTATATTTTTGTTGTTCCTAATACCTTTACCGGCAAGGGTTCCATACATAGGGCAAATATTTGTGATGAGGGAGGGTCCCCTTTGTCTTGTCCCTCTCCTCAGAGTGAATGTTCCTGAAAATTGACCCCCTGACTCTGGCTATTCTAATATTGTAATGATTTACTATGAAATCCAAGCGCCTCACATGTATCAAATATAAATGACCATAATAGCTGGTCAAAAGCTCTTCCAGCATCAAGAGTTAGCGTTAGCATCTGCTATTTCGACCTTTGCTGCACAATCTGATCAGATTCAGAGTGCGTCTGACATTATCTGACAGTAAACTACCTTGTAAAAAAAACAGTTTGATCTTAGTTTAGTATGTGCGGAGTTATGTTTTATATTCTGTCAGTAATAATTGTTGTGAACCATTTTTGGTCTCCAAATTATAAAGAAATGGGCCTATATGAACCACAGTCAGTCAGTCAGTTTCAAAAATAATCTAATTTTGAATATATCTTATGTGCTTCCATGTAAAATGATTATCTTTTTACTTGTGTATTTAGTGTCCTCCAAATATCCATTAGTCCCAGTTCTATTTCTGCTTTTCTAAACACTGCTGTGCTTTTTTTCAGATGTATGTCTCCCTTCCCTTTGTGCATCTCTGTATCGTTTGCACTCATGACTATATTAAAGTCTCCTCCCAGTATGGCCATTCTGTTTTGCCTCTAATACAAGCATGGACAGTGTCTTCATCAAACAGTCTGGATTCCTGTCCAGGTGAATTGTAAATATTTATTAGTGTCTTTGGTCTATTCTCCTATTACTAATAAATACCTCCCCTCCTTATCTACTATCTTCTTTTCTACTTTAAATAAAACATGGTTTTGAACAAGTACAGCTACAGCTCTTTTGGCTGTACCATACGATGATGGAAATATTTGAGAAGATTTTCATTTTCCAAACTTACAATGTTCCTCTTTATCGAGGTGTGTTTCTGGCAAAAAAATATTATGTCACACAATGTTTTTAAGGTTTTGCAAGAATTTCTTTCTTTTAATTTGGGTTATTGAGACCATTTGAAGTTTTTTGGAGCTATTGTTATTTTTGTCATTTTGTGTGTTTATTGTTTAGTCTACTCCTATGCTATGATAAAGTATTACAGAAATTTGCAATTTCCCCATTGTGGGACTAATAAAGGCTATCTATCTATCTATCTATCTATCTACAGTTTAGGTTAATATCCAGAAAAAAAAGAGGAAAAAAAGAGAAACAAAGAAAGAGAAAAGAAAAAAGGGAGAAGAAAAAGACAAAGAAAAAAGAAAAATGAATTGACCTCCACAGTTTTCATTATTCTCCATGATAACTCTTGGATTTCCATGCGTAGTTAATAGCATGGGTTACAGGACTTTCTCCACATGCACATCCTTAGAATTTTCTTCTTTTTTAAAAAAAATTACTTTGCAGCAAATATTTTTCTTTTCTGCCAACAGTCATTGTGCCATTTGTTAGTGGACCATCTGTTGCTTTTGTAGCAAGATATTTCCTAAGGCAAAGCTCTCAAGTTACCAATCCATCTACGTTCCAACCCTCACCTATACTCATGAGATTTGGGGTATTGACGGAAAGAGTGAGGTCAGAATACAAATTGCTGAAATGAGCTTCCTTCATAGGGGGGTTGGGCTCAGCCGTAGAGATAAGATGTGGAGCTCAGACATCCAGAGGAAGCTCTGCTCAGCTCAGGATGAGCTGGGGAGTGTCACTGGGACGTCTGGAATACCCTTCTTAGTGTCCTGCCACCGCAAACTTTTGATAGCTTTACATTTCCTGTCTTGTGTTTTTCCCTTTCTCTCCTCTGTATAGTTTTTGTGTTTTAGTTCTTGTACCTCTTGTGTCGTGCTTTATGTGTTTCACTTCTGCCTTTTCTGTTCTGTGTCTGTCTCTCCAGTGTTGTTTCTGTTCTCCTCAGGTGTGATTGTTCATCATGTTCACCTGTGTTCTCCCTCCAGCTGTGTCTCATTGTCTCGTTACCCCAGTGTCCTTAAGTCTGTGTCTCTACCTGCTGGTCTTGTTCGTTGTTAAGTTTTCACCTGTCCCAGTCACTCTTCGTATGTTTTTCCGGCGTGAGTCTTCCAGAGATTATACTTAATTCTGATTTAGATATTCATTCATTATTTGGAAAATAAAAGATGTCTGCATTGCTGCTTTTGTTGTACTACATTCTTCTTCAAGGTTTGAACCCTGTGTGTTCATTGACCAACATTTAAACATGGCAGCAAGGCAATATGAACATGGCAACATGGCAGCACTTGGAGTGCTTGTTATCCATGTCTACTTCAGTTCTTCATGAAAAAGCGTCCCGGGTGAGAGGTGAAACATCTTCACGCTGAAACAGAAGTCCCATTGCTTTGGAATAAACCAACATGGATTACCAGGACCTGGCTGACTGAGAATCCAGACATGAGTGTTTTTTATTAACTGCTGGGCTCAAACAAGGTAACTTTAGCTAAATTCAGTATATGAATTTATGTGCATACTCTGATCAGACATAACATTACAACCACTTGTTGATGTCCAGTTGATGTCAGAATGACTTTAATTTTCATCTCATTAGTTTCACCTATCAATGGATGGGATGTATTAGGCAACATGTAAATATTTTAAATGTGTAAGTATCTGAGCAACCTTGACAAAGGCTTAATCGTGATGGCTAGAAGACTGGGTCAGAACATCTCCAGTTCCTTGAAAGTGGTCCAAGGTAGGACAATTGGTAACCACCGACAAGATCCCAGGTGCCAACGTCTCATTGACGTGCATGGGGAGCTAACGCTGGCCCATGATGTCTGATGCCCCACCGAAGAGCTACTGTAGCAAAATTAATATAAATGTTAATGCTGGTTCTAATCTAAACGGGACAGAAGATGCAGTGCATCACAGAGCTGTTTTGGCAGCAAAAAGAAGACCAGCACAATATTTGACAGATGGATTTCCTGTTATGGCTGATGATCAGTGTATTCTTGGCCATACTGTGTAGACTTTGGCCTCTGACTTTGAAAAATCTTAGATTGGTGCTCTGGAGTTTTGTTCCTTTTGCAGAGAACCTTCCACTGGTTTACTACATGTTTTTTGTAAGCAGATGCAGGTTTGTTGTCACTCTTGTCAGTCTAGGATAGGATTCTCCCACCTCAAAAACTTCTCAAAGCCCCTTTGGAAACATTCTGCAATGTGGCAGATTTAAAAGTAATCTAATATTACAAACAAACTGAGCAGTCTGAAATCTGAGACTGGATTGATGTTAAACATTTCGATTCGCTCCTCTGAAGTGAGTTTAGAAAATAAATGGAGCAGCAGTGGGAAGAATGATTCCCACCTCCAGCCACCAGAGGGCGCCACCTCAGCAGGAAAGTGGAGAAACGACGCTTGCAACCACATACTTGCCAAATGTACACACATTCATTTACCAAGAAGTACAGATATATCATTTTTGTTTTAAAGATGAAGAAACATAAGAGATATTGATTCTTTACTTAAAGTGAAAAGTATAAAAACAGGAAAAATTTGAATGACATTCTAACAACCGTTTCAGTGCAAACGTTAATGAACAAGACCATTAATATAATATTCATTATATAATATGATATATTTAAGGATTTAAGGGATTAGGTATTTCATTTCAACTACTATGACTCCCATTAGCTTGTAAAAAACGGACAAGAAAAACAAGTGGATTGAAACACAACACAACCCATCCTGCCTTTTCTTCTTGGTCAACATTATTACCCATGATTTGGCCTGTTTCATTTTCTCACACATCTTCACGTGTCGTCCATGACATGCACTGATGGATACAGCAAGACATCATTTTTTATTCAAGTTATTGTTCATTTATGTTGGGAAAGCATGCAATGATGCAAAATAAAAAAATAAAAATCTGCGACAGTATTGAGTCTGTTTGAAAATGTTCAATGCAATGATTGAAATAACAATAAATTCCTGTTAACAGCAATGGAGCTGAAACACAAAATATAAAGGTGTTCATCATAAATTAAAGTCTACATTGAAGATGTAGCATGTAATGTTTGTCAGTAACAGGTTTATTTTTAATAAGTCAAGGGGCTGAAGCCATTCATACATTGGACAAGAGGAGGGGAACACCACGACATGTCACCAGTTCATCACAGGGCCGACACGTAAAGTCAAACCACTGAGGCACTCATCTCTCCTACGGGTCGCAAATTCACCTGTACTGCATATTTTTGGACAGTGGGAGGAAGCTGGAGCAACGGTTCTGTTTACTAGAATAAAGCTCCCCCTAATGAGTAAAATAAAGTTTATGAAAGACGGATCTCCTCATATCGATTCATAAACACCAAATCTGGACTAAATTGGACTAAAGATTGAGAAAGTATGACCCCCAACTCTTTGGGGATAAATCTCCCATCGGTGGCTTTAATGTATATACAAGTGCACTTTTCCAAAGTCAATCCAGTTATTCCTCTCCAAAGTCAATGTGGGTGTAACATTTGAGAAAAGTGGATAGCTCCATGTGCAGTTGGACCAAATGTAACTTCTGCCTCATGCTCTCATGTCTATCCACAACCTCAGAGTTAGGCAGATGCTTCCTAACATATTCTTAGATTTGCAAACTTTTGTTAAAGTTGGGATGAATTCAAAATATCACAAGAAAGTAACTACTGTATAAGTAATCAAATATTTTTACTTTGTTTCTTCCCTCCTCTCCAATTAAACACAATTTGTTTCTTATGATTTGTCAACTTGCAGCATGTCAGTACAACTTTCAGTGCTCGTGTGTGTGTGCGTGCGTGCGTGTGTGTGTGTGTGTGTGTGTGTGTGTGTGTGTGTGTGCGTGTGTACAAATGTACTGTATACTGTAAACTTAGTGATAGCCTGATAGTTTCTACTTACCAAACTCAGTCAAACTGAAATTTAAAGTCATCTAAAGGTAATTAAAACTTGTTTACTTGTGTGTGTGTGTGTGTGTGTGTGTGTGTGTGTACGAGAGAGAAGGAGAGAGAGAGATTTTCATGGTGCTTTATTCATAGTGTGCGACAGCTTAAGCCTTGCTCTCTGTTATCTGGTGGCCTCGTACTCCTCCACCAACACAATGCCTCCTGCTACCACATTCATCAACTTGACATCAACAACATCACACACACACACACACACACACACACACACACACACACACACACACACACACACACACACAGACACACACACACACACACACACACACACACACACACACACACACACACACACACACACACACACACACACACACACACACACACACACACACACACATTTCCACTCTCCCTCTGCACTATGCCATCCCCTGTTCTCTCTTTTCCTCCATATGTCTTTGCAATCCACATCTCTCAGCGCCATTTCTTCACCTTATTACTCTTTGGGAGGAGAGAGAGTGAATGATTCTTCTAACTCCTCTCCCACTCTCTGTGACACATCATTTGTCGTTCTGATTAGAGCCCATAACTGTGCCTCTGGAGTGTGTGGAGGACTGATAGAGTGTAAGTATGTGGCTGCAGGAGGGAACTGACTCTCGGTAACTTGGACTTGTGGCTGCCTCTTTGTCAGCTGATCTTATGAGGGCTGAGGAACAAGAAAGACGTGTGTGTAGATAATATCCATTAAAACTATGTATAATAACAATAATTACGTCTACTTCTACTTCTACCACTAACAAACTGTTGATATGATGGTAACAACAACAATACCGACTTTTGCAAAAACTCTCTTCCTGCTATTGTGGATATATAATAACATCAAGGGTGATTGATGTGATATTAAAATAGCCAACATTAAAATATGCTTAAAATATGCGTAAAAAATAAGCAAATCCAAATTAAAAGACATGCACACCTTTAGGTGCTCTACAAAGTATCTGCAGAATTTCATTGAACTCTGTCCGCTGGCTTTTGAGGAGATACTATTCACTGTGAAAAAGAAAAAGTAAGGACAACTCTAAATATCAAGACAACTTGATACAATAGATTTCTTGGTTTCAAGGCAGACTCAAACTTTTGTTTGGAAGACCAACACACACGGTGGAGTCAACACATGACCTGTGGTTCAGATGATTTGTCTTTCCTTTTCTGACAGCTGAACATTTTGGTAAGAATTCCAAGCAATAAACATCTTGCCAGCTAATTAGGGTTTATTCAGGTACTTTTTCTTCTATACATATAAAAACATAGCATTTTGGGTTTTATGAATTAAATAGACTGTACTTCTACACTGTAAAAATGAAAACTTGATTCTTTAAGTAAAAGAATAAATATTTACTTGAACCATAAGCTATATAAAATGTGTCGTTGGCCTCAATGGATTAGTTTGTGTTGGCTACTAAAACATCTTCAGTATCTGAAACTTCTTATCGATTCACCTTTAGATTGTCAGTCCAAAACCGGAAACTTTGCAATAACTGGATCCAGCATTTTGGTGACTGTTGCTTTCCTTGCAGGCGTTATGATCCTCTCTGCAATAATTTATGGCTACTTGACAGTGGGTACTCTCTTGGCCACTACTTAGCCGGTCTCCAGTACCTTCTCTGATACTTTACACACTTCATCACTTGCTCTTGTCAGTTGTGTTGAAGTTTCAAGTTTCAAGAAATACTCTGCACCCTTGAAAACTGTTGATGGATGGTTTGTTGTCATGTGTCTTTTCAAGGTTTGATCAGAATCGTCGCTTCGTTTGACTGTTCGGTACCACATACCAGTCTCATACGGATGAAACACTACTACCAGTGGCTGTTCTTAAACTGTCATGCCGTCGGCTTTCTGCCGGCATCTACCCTCTCTACTCACCTACCACCGGATTTTGAAGACCTTGGTCCAGATTTAGAGTTATCTGATCCACGGGACATTCACTCTTAAAATCCACTGTAGTACAGTCCGTCTCATGAAACGCTTGTAATGCAAAAAATATAACAAACAAAAACTGTAATGCTGCCAAATATAGCACTGACTCATGATAGTCTGATAGGTTTTGACGAAAAGTTAGATAATGTCCTGCCCTTTTCTGATGAGTTTCATTTTTTTGTTTTCCATTAATTTTATGATGTCAGCAATGTCATAATATTTTTTTTGACTCAGAATAAAACCTTTATCAATATTGTGAATGCAACAAATCAACTTCTTACTTTAGCTCAGAAGGTAGGGCGGGTGTCCCACAACCACACCTACATGCCACATGTCCTTGAGCAAGATCCTGAAACTCCCCGGGTGTTGTCATCATTATTATTATTATTATTATCATTATTGTTATTATTATTATGATTACAGAGAATATAGTGGGTAGCATTTGTGTCTCACAGTTAAAAGTGCTGCGTTCAATTCCACCAAGACTTTCTGCATGGACTTAGCATGTTCCTCCATGTTTGCTAGGGTTTCCTCCAGCTCCCTCCCACATTCCAAAAATATGGAACTCAGGTGAGCTGATGGCTCTAGAATGCCATCTAGTGTAAATATGATTATGAATGGTTTCCTTTCTCTATGGGATGTCCCTGTGACGGACTGCTGAATTGTCCAGGGTAGACCCCACCTCTCACTAAAATGCCAGGGGAGGAAGGCTCCAGCCCCCTGCACAGGTAAAAAGATGAATTAGGAGAAGCAGCAGATTTAGTTGTTTTTGGAGCTCTGATGTCAATCCAGAGTGTCAGCTATCATGAGTTCTACTTTTTCTCAGCATCAGGAGGTAATGAACACCTCGGTATCATGCTCTCTGGAGACAAAAAGGTGTGTGGATGGGGGTGGATGCCTCCCCCATCCACACACCACCCCTTCCCTCCTCATCTTCCTCCTGTCCTGTCCTTCATCCTCCCTCTTCCTCTCATTTTTCTCTATCCTAGGTGGTGTTGCTACTGAACATGAGTAATGATGTTGTCATCGCTGTTAGTCTCCATTTGTCAATGTCAGATGGGGAGTAGGAAGTGTGTATATGTGTGTGTGTGTGGTGCTGGTGTGTGGGGGCCAGAGAGTGTAGGAGAAACAAGACAGCAAAGGAAAGATAGAGCTGGAATATAAGGAGAATAGGAAGAAGGTGGTGAGAGATGAAGAGGAGAGATGAAAGGAAAGGGCGTGGCAGTTGGAAAATGAGGGGGAGTGAGTTTGAGCGGGGCGGATCGTAGTAAAGATGAATCACAGCAAAAAAGGTCCCGGCCCCGCATGAGGTCTGTCTGTCTGTCTGTCTCCCTGTAGCTTGTGATTCATCGTCGCTGTTACCGTCAGACAGAGTTAAGGTTCTGCTCTTTAGCATAAGCAAGACTAATTATGCAAATCAGCTCAGTGAGACAAACATTAAAGCAGCCGTCTGGTTCTAGGCGCCACATTAATGTATGTGCATTTGTCTCAGTCAGGCTTATGACCCTAGAATGAAATTAATTTACTGCTTGTCAGCTAGCTGGGTGGGTATTGATGTTTTTGTTTATGTGCAGACACCATGTCACTGACGTCCCTCAGCTGGTGCCCAGAATTAGATCGGAATCACCAAACCAATAGATGGAATAAATCTCACACTTAAAAAACCTCTCAACTAATTTCCAATGCAAAATAATTTTTGTGTGACGTCAGTAGAGAATGGACAACATGGTTGTGTTGACGCACAGAGTGCATACTAATGCTCCAACGGGGCGATTGTGAGATGTAGTGGCTCATGTGTCACAACAGGTGATTATTATGTTACAATGGCACCTGTCAGAGGGTGGGATATGTCAAGCAGGAAGTGAACATCTTGTCTTGAAGCAGGTGTGTTGGAACCAGTAAAAGTTGACAGGCGTAAGGATCTGAGTGACTTTGACAAGGGCCAAATTGTGGCTGGACAACTGGGACAGAGACTCTCCAGAACTGCACTTATTCTTGGGTGTTCCTGGTCTGCAGTGGTCGGTACAAACCAAAATTGTCCAAAGAAGGACAACTGTTGGACCAGTGACAGGGCCATGGGTTCCCAAGGCTCACTGTTATGTGTGGAGAATGAAGGCAAGGCTGCAAAAATGAGATGAGGATGTTGTTGCATTCAATTACTTTTTTTTTTAAATGTTGAATGAACTAAATACGGTACTTGTTTCTATGACAAGCAATTCCTTGCATTCATGTGTATTAATTTAATATCTTAGCCACTGTACCATAAAATGACAATCGTTTGGTAAAAGCCTCTCTTTAAACAGTACCAAAAAAAAATCGGACTTATTACTTCATGATGATAAATCATGAAATGAAAATTGTATTTTATGGGAAATAATCAGTTTTAATCAGTTTAATACGCCAAAAAGATTCTTCATATCAAAAATATCCTCCATAAAAGCAACGTTTGCCCGTTTGACCTCTGGTGTGCCAAAAGGCACCATCTTTGACCCCTTACTCTTAAGCATGTCCCTAGACTGTCGCCCCCAATAGCGAGGGTATAACCCTGAAAAGCCCCCAATCCTCTGCATTATATTAGCAATTCCCCTGATTGAAGTTCTCAAATTTAATGTGGAGATATGCCTGAAAAAAATGATAGATCTCCTTTAGTCAATTCTTAGACATTAAATTTAGACTGAATCGGACCAACGGTTGAAAAATAATTGTTCGAAAACCTTTGGGGATAAAGCTCCCCCTAGTGTTGGAAATATACAATCGACTTTCCCAAAATCAATCCAGTTCTTCATTGTACTAAAGTATATGTTAGTGTAAAATTTGAATATGATCCATGAAATAGTGTCTGAGTTATTTTGGTAATACGAAGGATCTGCGACAGCAAAATCAACTTCTTTCGGCTTTTTCCCATTTGTTTCAGGGGGTTGCTACGGCAGATCTTCTTGTACCACATATTGATTTGGCTTAGGTTTTTACACTGGATACCCTTCCTATTACAGACCTCCCATTAATTCTGGTTTGGGACCGGCACAAGATGGGTCTGGGTAGGCTGGTAGGATCCACATGATTTCAGCCATGCTTTTTTTTTTACTGGGATTCGAACCCCAGTCTCCTAAACCAAAGTCAGTGGTGTAACCCGACCAGCTGCTCTACGACAGATTCCATAATATCCCTGACTATTCGTGGATACAAATAGTAATGCAAAGGTATTCAACCAAACAGTTTAGCAGGAAGGGTTAAAAAAAACAAACCTAATTGTGTTTGGCACATTTAACATCAATGTAACTCAACTAAGTTTATTACATTCAACATAACTGTATAATAAATTGATAAATTTGGTGACATCAGAAATGACTACTTCTCTAATGTTTATTCAACAGTCTTCTTGACATAGGAAATTTAAGTAAATGTGATATCAGTTAGTATGTTTTACCTGATTCCATAGAGGAGCTGCTGTAGCACACGCTGCTGAAAACGTAGATGCTGGCTCTTATAGAAAGGTGATTAACACATGGTTAATATCAGAGCTGTTTTGTAGGCAAGAGAGGGACATACACAATACAAGGCAGGTGTTTTAATGTTATGGCTGATTGGTGGATGCTCTACTGGAAGATGTTCAAGTCTTATGATATCAGGCCAATGTAAAATCACTAGTAGTGTGAGCTATGGCTATATAGTGTCTTTAATATGTTTCTGATGTGGTGTTTTTGGCCTGCGGTGGTCCAAATATTCCAAAAGGAGTCCGACGACAACAAAGTTTGATTTAATATGATCAGCGAGAACATTCTCTCTTTATTGTTGTATCTTTTTGAAAAACAAAAAAAGTCTTTTGTAATTCTCTTTTGTTAACATTTCATAATTCTGTACAGATAAAAAGAAATAAGCACTGCTCAAGAACAGAGTCAAATCTCAAACTAGAAAAAAAACAAACAAAAAAGGAGAGGTTTACAATACAAATTAGTAGTAAGACATTTTCTGAAGTGCAATGGCATAGCTCAGATGGGTTAAACGTGAAACCAAAAAACTTCAAAATAAAAATACTTCTCTATTTTCCAACAAACAGTAAATTATTTACAGGGTAGAGACTGTATTATCTGATGTATTTAAACCTGTAAAAACATATTTACAAATATCCAATATCTTTTATATACTTTTTCCTCATTATCACATATATGTCAGCACCAGTAAAAAAGAAACAAAATAAAACATAGAACATCAACAACAACAACTTTTTGTTAAAATGTTGTGTACAGACTTGGTCCCAGTACATAATGGTATTTGGAGGAAGGATCTTCCTTTTCTTCCTGGAGGGATTTTGACCGCATTGTGAACCCTTACACCAAAGAAGACACCAATGTCACAAGGGCCTGTAACCTCAACACTGACCCACGAGTGTTTTTTCAACCTTTCTGCCTCCGTTTCGGAGTGGTGAACCTCAGGTGTTTTTTTTCTGCCTCCATTTCAACGGTCCAGCACTCTGAATTCTGATTTGAGCCTGTCTGGAGTTCCGGAGCCTTACCAGAGCTTTGGAAGCATCAACATTGGGGTCACTAAAGCACTCCAATGCGTTACCTGTACAAGGAAGGCTCAAACAATCCGAGAGTTAAACAAGAGGCGGCGTGTTTATTCCACCATCTCGCATTGATAAAACTGTTGGATGCTACAAACCTAAAAACCAGTTGGACCCTCAGGCCTCTTGCATCGGGTCGGAGGACCTCTACTCCCCTACACATGACAAAATCAAAGTACAGAACTTAATTTGTGGGCGCTACCAGATGCAGCGGCGCGTACAGGTGGTCAAAGTTTGTATTTAAAGGGTTGGATTATACAACAACAACAACCATGGACAAACAAGTTGATGGCGAGGAGTTAGTTTACAGAGAAGAAGGCTTTTTGGTTTGTTGATTACAGCATCATCCTTCAAACGTTTGCTACTGATGAGCTAAATACAATGTAATGCACATACAAACACGCTTCCGTTCATATTTTATCCAAGATTACAAAACAGTTAGAGTAGTAAGGTGTTACCGACGACTATTGTATTAAAACCTATTGGACAAATATTTATCAATTAACCATTAGGGCTAAAAAGTGGAAAGCTAGATGATGAATGAAAGCCACTAGGACTGGAGTGAAGTCTGTTTAGATGCTAACAGGCGCTAATCGTTGACAACATTGAAGCCCAATCCGCTGTCTGAAGATTTTCTACTGTCTATAATACAAACTTGAGGCTTAGCAGTGGTTCATCTTCCTCAACTAGCAAGTCTTCACAGTAGTGTTACAGTATAGCACAGTTAGGTTCTAGTTTGGAGCGAGGGCATCTCACAGCTGCGATACAAGAACATGAAAAAACAACGCAGTTTAAAGCTGGGCTACTAGCTGTGTCACGACGGAAGTGAAGGCTGTGCTGCGGCGGGAGGACAGGTTTTTTTTTTAGCAGACGACACAAACGAAAATATATATATATATTTTTTTTCCCTTTAATGGACAATAAACACAATCAGCATAGCTGCTGGAGTTCCAAACAGAACGACAGACTAAACAATCTGGGTGAGCTTGTTTTCCATAGAAGAAGTCACTTGTGGTGCTTGAATACATTCAGTGCCCAGCGATGGTCGGATGTGTCTGCCTGTTGCTCGTGATGTGGTTTGTGCCACACGGGGAGAAGGTTTAATGTCGTATTAGCTCTGTTAGCTCGTCTGTTCAGGCCGATGCTCGTTTGTCTTGTTGTTGGATGCCTGTCTGTGTTTGTGTGTCTGAGCTTGCTTTAGCTGCCTTTTATTCCCCACTTTTCTCTGTTTTTCTTTGTCTTCCTCTACATGCACGGAAATGAATCCCCCCTCCCCTCCCAATGAAAACTCCACCCGGGTCGGTTACTTGGCAAAAGCACTTGAGGGCAAAGTGCACTTGTGTGGCACAATAGAGGAACATCATTTGTTCGGTTGTGATCTTCACAATTTAAACAGAATAAGGAGTTTTGAGAGCAAGGAATGAGTCTCTGGAGAGAGGGTAGAAAGGAGGGGAGGAGAGAGGGAAGGATGATGAGAGAGAGCGATCAAGTGAAGAGAACAAAGTGAGAGAGATTTGTGTGTGTGTGTGTGTGTGTGTGTGTGTGTGTGTGTGTGTGTGTGTGTGTGTGTGTGTGTGTGTTTGTGTACATATATGGGGGGCAGGAATCTTAGAGAGGAAATGGGAGCGCTGAGAGTGCTTTCTACTCCCTTCAGCTCCTCACATAGCTGAGAGATCTGAAGCACTGAGCTGGGTGGCACAAACACACAAACACAAATAAACTGTCGTCTTGAGAGCGGGTCCTCCTTCTCCTTCTTCAGTCTGCGGTGTTCAATCAGCCCCTGCTAAAGCTCAGGCTCAAAGCGCTGCTGTGTAAACGGGGCTCACTTTCAAACACATGACAAACAAGAGGAAAATTCATTCCACGGAGAAAAAGGGGGAAACAAAAGAAACACGCCTCTTGATCTTATATTGGTTTTTCCATTAATATGCACAAGACATAACGATCACTCTCTCCAAACTCTCACACACCCACAAACATAAATCAACAACTCATTTAGAACTTTGCTCACGTTTTATAAAACAAAAACATGCCGGTCCACATTGAGTCCTCCTTGTTGTTTTACTTTTGTCAGGTTTCTGTATTTGTCCCACTTAATTCATCCTGTAAAAACTCTCCAGCTTTCCCATTGGCTATTGGCTCGGGAAGAACTCCTCCATCCAGCCATCACTTGAGTCCAGCTCTGCCCCTGAGCCATCGCCCAATCCAAACGCTCCTCCCCCTGAGGGCCCGCCCCCATAACCATAGGATGGCATGTCCTGATTCGCTGTTCTCTGGTAGCCCGGTGGCTGACCTCCAACCCCAACTCCCCCTGATCCATAGGGTCCACCTCCTCCTCCCCCTGCACTGATTCCAGGCCCGGGTCCCGGCCCAAACCCTCCCATCCCACTCATCCCCTGACCCATCACCCCCTGGTTCATCCCCTGGCTCATGACCATGGGACGGGGCTGGTTGGTCCTGGGCTGACTGCCCATGTGAGGGCCCATCATTGGGCCACCCATACCGGCTGCTGGGTTACCCACTCTGGGGTCCATTCCCTGGCTCATCCCCTGTCCCGGCCCCTGAAAGTGTTGCTTGGCCATTCGTGGCGGTTGACCCGGCTGCAGCCCATAACCCTGGGCGGAGCTGAAACCAACCATATCGCCTCCCCCTCCACCTGTAGTCCTTCCAACTCCTCCACCAATGGCCTGTCCTTGTTGCTGCGGCCAGCCGCCTGTCGTCATTCCTCCTCCGCCTGCTCCCAGCATGCTTTGCAGTCTCTGTGCCTGGGCTTTAACAATTGGGGGTCCTTTGAGAGGCTGTTGTGTCATGGAGTTAATTAACATCCCCTGTCCACCATATCCCCCAGCTCCACCAACTCCGGGGCCCCCAGGCATGCCTCCCACTCCAGGAGCTGCGCCCGCCTGCCGGGGTGGTCCTCCAGCAGGATTGTGCTGCGATGGAAGACCCATGGAGGCTTGGACACTTTGGCTCTGGTGCTGCTGCTGTTGGTGGATCATTTGGCTCATGGAGGGGTTGAGCCCATATAGCGAACCCTGGTTGGATCCCTGGTTGCTGTAGGGTAAGCCCATGTCACTTTGGGGTCCCACTGAAGCTCCCTGACCTTGAACAGAACTCATCTGCACCATCTGTTGCTGGTTCTGTTGCTGTTGTTGTAGGAGACGGGCAGCTCGGATGTTCTGAAGAGCTTGGCTCCTTGATGCCAGATCCTGGGGAGGACCTGTAAAAGATCAGCAGAGATGTTTTAGAAAAGCAGAGGGAGCCAATGCAAAACAACTGCTAGATAAGACCAATCTAATAAAAGTCAGTGCTCAGAAAGATTTCTGTACTGTGACTGTTTACTGTGTAAAAGAACGCTTCCATCCCAATTCACTTCAAATCCGACCCCGCTAGAATCAAACTAATTGCAGTAAACTTTTCACACTTGGAGACTGGGTGGTGTCAGAGCCGAGGAGGTCTGCTAGCGTGGAAATTGCTCTAAATCCTCTAATAAATCCACTTCTACATCATTCCACTAATCCCTCACCTCAAAGATCAGACTGCTACTGGAGCAGATGAGTCAGAGTGAGGAGGATCACAGTTCCACACTGCTAAGTAAGTCGGAACTTAGCGGTAATGTAACATGACAAAATACCCACATCAATGCCACACATCACTTCATGGAAATTGATGAAGACAGGAAGGGTTTGTTCTGAGTGCAGGTGATACTTAACTCCCCGCTCCACACGCTTTAGGATATCTGGACTAACATGAATGTTTTTCAAGGCCAAAGTTCCATGCTGAAGCGCTCTACATTATCTCTGAGACTTGCAAACGGACTTTGCTGGCTGTAAATCGCTCTCAACATCACCCTCCTCCTCCCCCACATTATATTTCTCCATCATCCTCTCCTTCTACCAGCCAGACCTTCAATACCTTCCTCTTGTAACCAGCCTCCACCCTGTATTCTCTCATTTCCCTCCTCTCATCCATCTCTCTCCCCAGAACTCTGGGGGATCCAGGACAGACAAGTTGCCGTGGTAACAGGCAGATCAGGAATATTCTATACTTTTTTTTTCTTACAGAGACAGTAGAGAGAGGCTGAGCGCCAACTGAAGCATCTGACAGAGACAGACAGAGAGGCCGAGGTCTGGACACAGGGTGATGTTCAGGTCGCATACATGTATGAATGTGTTTGTCTCTGAAACCGACCGGCACTGAACAGTAAGAGATGTTGAATGTATTAATGCCACAACACTACACTGAGCATGTATGTGTGTTTGTAAGCAAAGACGCTCTAATGTGTTCATCAATAAAAGGCTTAACTATCTGGGTCAGGTTTCGCCTTGTTTATTAGAAAATTGTCTGGGGTGCAGCCATTCTCGTGTTTTTGCACATATGATACAGATTGTTGCACAGACTGAATTAATGCAGGGTCCCACCTTGATACTGATTGACTTGGGGGTATGGAGTCCTTTGGGCCTGGGCCATCTGTCTGGGGAGATGCTGCTGCTGTTGGAGCTACAAACACACACACAAAAAAAACAATTGTTACGAGTGTTGGTTATAAATATTACATGACTTCCAGTCTTATTCAAAATATTAAAGATTCGGTAAGCAATGTTTGACAAACAGGGGTTCGCATACTGTTACGGGTACTTTTGAGAACAGCGAGGGGTAAGTGAGTAATTTTGAAAAATATCAATCATGCATGATTCCTGAAATACAATTTCTGAAATAAATTCAGAAATTCAGAATTCAAAAAATTCAAAAAGAATAGTCCAATAAACCAGATTCTATATAGAGTATGCACATTCCAAATGTACATTAGAGGATTAGAGTCGCATTCACTTTATTAAGTTTTTTGAAATGGTGATTTAAACGGTATAGCTTGAAAAAGAATAAATGGTTGCGCTGCAATAATTGTACAGTCACCTGGATGGACAAAGTGAACACTGGCTCTAGGGTAGTCTTTTAAAGTTGCTGTTGCTTGGTCAAAGATCGGACCATACTTATTATTAAGTACAAGAATAAGCAACAGAGCGTCAAACTTCGCTGTAATGGACATGAAGACTCATGAAACCGTTGAGGTAATGGTGGGGCCCGGCAGTTCACCCGGAAGGATTCACCTCAGCGAGCGACCAACAGCTGTACAGGAACGGAGGGAGGCGGCTTTGGCCATGAGCTTTGGACCGCCCCCATCCCTGCCTGGACCCTGTGGCTTCCAGGGATCCTTGTGCTCACTGCATTGTCTCTCCTCCCGGGCAGAACTGTGCAGCCGTTCATGGCCCGCCAAGTTGTTCTCCATCTAGATGGACCTCTCAATGGTTTCATGAATTGGGTTTCATGATACTGACTTACTTTGATGGTGAGGTTTCACGCTCAGTTGTTTATAATTGTGCTAAATAATAACCCTTGCTGTAAATACCACCCCTGTAAATGTCTTGTTTTGACATTGTAGATGCCAAAAACATTTCTTCTCGTTCTACTGATCAATGTTTGGACAGTTGTTTGAGCATAAACAGATTTTTGACACAATAGAGATAGATGTTTGACACAGTAGAGACAGATGTTTGAATGGAAACAGATGTTTGACACAATAGAGACAGTTCTTTGACACGGTAGAAGCGCATGTTTGAGTAAAGAGGTGTTTGAGTAGAAACATGTTTGACACAGTAAAGACAGATGTTAGAAACAGTAGAGACAGGTGTTTGTCACAGTAGAAACAGATGGTAAAAGGTATATCAAATCAAATAAATAATAATAAAATCCATAGAGTTCTTCTGTCCTTTCTGACACCTAGGTTTATGCGTCTGAGTATGTTGCTGCAAATCCAATTAAAACCAACATGGGGCCTGGCGACTTAAGAGTTCAGACCTCTTCAACACTTGATTCCTTCACGGAGAGGGAAATGAAAAGAAAACATCATATTTTCACAGCAGATGGTAAAAACACACCCACAGGTGCACACCCACCCACCCACTCACACACACTGCAGGCAAGAAGAGAGGTTGTGCAGAGGGGTTTATGTGTTTGATGTAATTAAACCTGCAAACAGACAACATTAAGGAAAAGGGGAGGATGAGCAGCTCTTGAGAGAGACACAAACATACTGGACTGTATAAACAACGCTCACACACACACGTTAATTATAACCATGTTAAGCAGCACCTAACCTGTTCGGCCAGGAGCTGCTGCTGCTGCTGCCTCTGCTCTCTGAGCAGGTGCTGCTTCTGCTGCTCCATCATGTGCATTTGTACTCGCTTCTCTTGCTCCATCGCTATCATCTGCTTCATCATTGCTGCCTGCTGCTGGTTTCCCACGTAGCCCGGAGGTGGACCTGATCCCTGGTTGGGGCCCACCCCTGAGGCCACGCCCCCAGCAAGGTGAGGAGGTGGGATGGCGCCTGGTGGTCGTGACATTCCCACCACACCTTGCTCCTGTGCAGACAGAGAGAAGGGGAAAGCTGGTTAATGGTCTGTTCAGTCATTTTTCAGTTAGTCTTTGGCAAGGTGGCTAGCTGAGCTTAGCATAAAGACTGCTAACTGGAGGGAACAGCTAACCAAACTTGTCCCAAAAGCAACAAGTCCCATCAACCACGGCCACTAATGGCCTGGTTAACCTGTCATACCTTGCTTTATCAACAAATCCTGAAGTCTTCAATGGTTGCTCAGAAACTTTTAGCAACTGATAAAAATGATAGCAATATATTTACCCAATAATATGAGGCAATATCCTTCTGACACTTAGGTCGGAAGTAATTAGATTAGCTTTAGATGTTTTCAATTAATTCTGTGGAGCCAGGTTTTCAGTCTTCCATTTCCAATCTATGTGCTAATCTAAGTTAACTTGATAACTGTCAGCAGAATTTCCAGACTCTTAACACTGATATGGGAGTTGAATTGGGATTCTCTCTTCTAAAAGTGGCTAAAACTGAAATGCAAAAGTCCAGATCATACTGGCTAATAATGTGAAAGCACCCATAGATTATTTCAAAGCTCCTCTTATCCCTTCCGTTACTGCTCATTATCACAAATGTGTATCAGAGACTAATGTCATCCTACACATTCACACCTGGAACAGGTGGAACAGAGTGACACCGGTATACACCAGTTTCCACATAGCCTACAGTTAATGCTTCTATGAACGAGAACGAAAAACAGGATAAATACGGGACAGTTTCAAGGATTAGCTCATCATGACAACCTGAGTCCTCCCAAGGGAACTCTGGTCCACGCTGCATACATTATCTCCTTATTTGCATATAAAGACCACTTCCTCCTCCACCCAGCCGTATGCTAATCTATACTAGGATGAAATTGCCTGCTTTGGCCAAAAGGAGGGGAGCTCTTACAAATCTATTAAAGCTGAATTGAGCTGGACATCGTTTAGGTTTGCTGTCAGTAAGAGACGAGAAGGCCCGAGAGGAGAGGACAGATTGATCCAAGCTAGAATGTTTCATTAAATAAGAATGCAACAGCTGACAACTGAGAAACAAACCAAGTGCATCAGATCACATTTAACTGCAGGGCAAGAATGAAACAGCAAGAGCAGGATCACAGTAGCTCCTTGTGTATGCAACGCATCACTATACTCAATATGTTTTGAAAGAGCCAAAGCCTCATAATCCTCTCTGAGCTCCACAATTCTTAGAAAGGAGTTAGGTGGAGCTAACTCTCACATATCAGGAGCACAAAAAAGCCTCTGGAACAGAATAGGCTGCTTAAGAGTGGCTCACCAGACCAGACTGATCAATGTACATAGTTGCATGTCTCATCTCTGGTTTGCATAGCAGATAACAGCAGGGCAGGCGGACGATGCAAGAGAGGAAGGAGAGGTGTAGCGCTGGAAATGGCCAACGGGTGTCAGTGGTGATCTTTAAGCAGGCATACGCGTGTGTTGGTGTGTGTGTGTGTGTGTGTGTGTGTGTTTGAGTCTCACTGGCCTCCTCTCACCAGATGGCTCAATCATGACGGTTCTGATCTACGATCTCTCCCTCTCCCCCCACTCACTCGCTAACACTTCTCTCCCCTTCCTTCTCTCTAAATGCCCCACTACCAAACTCATTTCCCCACACTCCCTGTCTTCTCCTTCTCTCTGCCGGCAGGCGCTCCCAACTCCCACAGTTGCCAGGAAGGAACGAAAGAGAGATGGATTTCAAAGGAAGGTGGAGAGGAAAAATCTCAGAGAGAATTAAACACTTTGTTGAAAGTGGATTGTGTCTTGCAGAGGGAGAGTGGCTCTTTGTGAGCAGTTAGCTGACGAGATGACTGAAAGCCAGAGTGTACAAGTGTGGTGAAGATGAAGACACAAGAAATACATTTTAAGAGAAAGTGCCAAACTAATTAAGAGCAATCCGAGAAGAATTTACATTAAACTGGATATCGAAACAATTACATTTAGACACCAAAGTGAAGGACGAAATTGATTAATAGTGTGAGCAACAAAGAAAAAGACAAAATGGTGAAGTGAAAAAAACAGGAAGAGGTGAAGGAAGCAAAAAACAATGACTCAAAGGTGAGATGAAAGGGAGAAGAAATCAGGCAAGAGTAGCAGAGACGAGGAGCAGATTGCTGTAGGACAGTTATGGCCGGTGAACGTGGTCACCCTCCACAACCCTGAACACACCTTAACGACCCACAATCAGTGGTACACACATCCATGATCTATCATTTCATTTTGGCTAGGCCACGTCTTTCACCGTTCATATTCAGATTGAATCCATTTTCCGTCCTTTCTGCCCCAATCAATGTTGTTGAGTAGTGTAACGGAAACCACACACTGTAAATTTCCTGTTTCAGTCCTGCTGATTCTACTCTTCGTCTGCGTCTCAGTTAGCAGGTAGCTAGAGGGGGAAAATGGACACTAGTAGGGATGCAGATGGATCAGTTTGGAGCAGGAAACCGGAACAGAGGAAGAGATGAAAGGCGAGGTGGATGTATCACAGGTTGTCCTGCAGGATGTGTGTGCACGTGTGTGTGGTCAACGTTATTGGGTTAGGAAGCACGGAGAGCCCAGGTGATTACATTATATATGAAGTTAGCAGAAATGTCTGTGTGTGGTTGTGTGTGTTTGTTTGCACAAGTGAGCGAGTAGGGAGAGACAGTGGTAGAGATTGTTTATTTGTTCCTATATTTCATGGAGCAGAAA
This sequence comes from Lophius americanus, assembly GCA_037951165.1. Classification (NCBI taxonomy): domain Eukaryota; kingdom Metazoa; phylum Chordata; class Actinopteri; order Lophiiformes; family Lophiidae; genus Lophius; species Lophius americanus. The sequence goes on along the minus strand of JBBDHG010000273.1, from coordinate 2,864,863 downwards.
ATGTTTCCACTATATTCACTGTGTGCCACCTGCTGCCATGGTGACCACAAAGCAATGAAGATCAAGGATGTATTTGTTTTTACTTCTATGTCACACACACACACACACACACACACACACACACACACACACACACACACACACACACACACACTCTCTCTCTCTCTAGGGAGTGCTGTGGGCTCAAATCCCTCTGTTACTTGCGTGAGAGGAGGAAGAGAGGGAGTGTGAAGAGTAGGAGAGCAGGATAAGTGAAAGGGGGAGCGGAGAGACAAGGCTGGATGGATGAGGAGATGCCTCATTAGACTCTTGTGCAGACTATGGCTGCAATGTTTTGTCAAATATGTTCAAAACATGTCTCTAGTTAATGTGGCCCGCCTGAAGGTCACAGATTTGATCTCATGCACAGGCAGCCCTTGTCAACATCGGCATGTCCTTGAGCCTCACACTGGTTGACCATGTGCTATAACCTTGCTGATGAGGTCTGAGATTTATCAGAAAAGAGCTTTTAAAGACATTGGTGGTAACAGTTATTTTTGTCAATGCATGCCGTTCGTAAAAAGGCACCTCTTCAATATTCAGAACAGTAGTGAGAGTAAAAAATATATACAGCATCGTAATAGTTATACTCAACAATATAGCCACCAAATACCGCATATACTGTAGAGTGCTGTGGAAAACTATTATGGGCCAACAAACAGGAAAATTACCGTTAAACAAAGACAAGTAGAATAAACACAAAATACATGAAGTGTATACATTGTGTGAAAAAATATTTCCCCCATAGAAAACTAAATCCTCAAAACAAAAACAGCACCATTCAATCACATGATCCCTTAAACAGGCCATTTCCAGAAGCAGGAAGTTAGCTCATAGGTCTTACCAGTAGCATACATTGCCAAAATCAAAAGAAATTCCCAGAAGAAGACTAGATCAACAGCAAACCTTCCAAGACATGGCCAACCTTCTGCAAAAGTACAACAAATGCTCGGTCGGAAAGTCTAAAGAGGGTCAAAGAAAACATCTAAGGGACTATAGGCCTCTGTAACCTCAGTAAAGGTCTGAGATTATGGCTCCACTATTCCAAAACACACAGGGCAAAATTGGTATCATGGGAAAGTTTTGAGGCAGAAATCACTGCTGACCCAGAATAACAGTAAGATTCCATTTGCAACTAAACACCTTGATGGCCCTTGAGTTATTGGTGGAATGCTCTCCGGACTAATGTTTGGAAAGCTAAATGTTTGGAAGAGACGTGGCAGAGAGAGGATGTGGAGATTCTTTGTCGCTTCAGGACAGGGAAGAGTCACTGTAACTGATGGAAACATGAATTCTGCTCTGGAACAGAAAATTCGGAGGGAGAATGTCAGGTCATCAGTCGGTGAGCTGAAGCTCAAGTGCAGCTGGGTGCTACAGCAGAAGAGTAAGTCCACCTCTGAATGGATCAAAAATGTTACCATGCTGTGGCCCGACCTGAAAAGATCAGTTCCTGCTCACAAACCCTCCAATATGGCTGCACTAAAGCAGTTCTGGAAAAAAACATTTTGCGCTAAACCTTTTGAAAGTCAGGGTGATGCTGTGACTGGAGATTACTGGGACAATCAGGGCGGAGAAGCGGAGGGACGTTGGTCTTGAGCGTTTGCGCTTTGGGGGTGCGAAGGCAACAAGTCAATGAAACATTGTGGTGTGGGGGAAAATTCCCATAAGGGGGCACTCGTCCAGTTTGAGGGCGGATTTAGGCTGGACCAGATTTAGGAAGGTGTCACACCTTGCGGAGATGTGGGCGAGGGGGAAGAGGAGAAAGTGGGATTGGAGAGGTCAGCGGACCTCAGCCTGTCCAATTGTCCGACCTCCAGAGTCCCTGCTGTCCCTGACTGTCTGCCCGAGATGCATCCCTCAGCGCCGGCGTCCGAGCAAACTCCCGTCCCGGGGACACCGGCCGTTTATCTTGCACAGGTTCACCCTCTGAAACCTTGTTACAACATTTACTTTCTCCAGATTGTTAAGTTTGATCGTCTTCTCTGTGCGCCAAAAAAAATAAAATGCAAATGATGCATTATTCCAAAAATCATCGACACGTCGATCGTGATAAATGGGTTGGTGACTTCTGCTCTAATCAGATGATCGGGACACTTTACGTACATTGTTTATATTCTATCTACCCTTATTGGGTCATCAAGTAAGGCAAACAGTTTTGTAATAAAGTGGACTTAAACTAGAAAAGTTAAATGAAAACCCTGTGTTGTTTTTTGTTTTTCAGATATTCTGAGGATTTGACCTCCCAGTTAAACCTCGGATCACACTTATGTTGAACACTCTCAGGTGGAGCACCACATTGTAACGAAGGCCTGCTGGTTGGTATCAAAAGTTTTCCTGCAGCGTGCTTGTCTACAGCCATAATCTGAAAAAGGTCAATAAATGAAGTCCTCGCAGCTTGTTGCTCAGAGTTCCTTCCATTCTCATTCATCACAGTGGAGAGAGTTTGGACATGCGTCGGCATGTTTTCAATTTCACTCTGCATGCTATGCCAGATGCGAAGTCGAGGAATAAAGTATTTGTAATTAGGAAAAACAAACATGTGTTGTGTATTAGAGTGCATGGTTAGAACATAAGTATGATGCAGCACTGACACAACTGACACATGCACATACCAAAACAAACATGCACACTAACCCTGAGCAGATGGTGGAGCCAGACCTCACAATATTAAACTATCCCCACAGCGTCAAACGTAAAGAGGACATCAAGTTGACACACACAAACAGAGATAGGTGGAAGTATGAAGCCAGTGGTTTGATTCCTAGCCACCAGTTGTGTGTAGAACACTTCAACCCACTTACCTTAGCCCCACCCCTTCAATTGCACACACGCACACACACACAGACACACACTTACTCAGTTTCTCCCCGAAGAGAGTTATATTTAAACTGCTGGAGAGAAGACTTGCTCCCCACAGAGGTCTGTTTAATCTCTTAACATCTCTCTCCTCTAAACCCTAACTGGCCTATTTCTGAATCTTCTGAACAAACACACACACACACGCACACGCACACAGACTCAATATGCTATATTTTCTGCAATGCTAACCTTCCAGGCTGAAAACAGTGGGCCCATTTAAGAGGTTTTCTGGGGATCGTCCTTTAACCTTAATGGAACCAGCAGTGGTGATATGTACGAATGCAGAAGTGGATTCATGAAGCCCGCAGCATGAATGCTGTTTTGAGGAACTTAACAGAACTCATCCACATTACTTCAGGTTATTTTACAATCTTGTCGCTTGACATTTGCACTCTCTCTGGGTTTTAAGAGTCACTGATAGAGTACACCTGATATTAGCTCCCTGATGACACATTTCCTTTGTCTCTAGCTAGTGAGACATTTAATTTAATTTCTTCCTTTAGGAATGTTGGTGTGCTAGGCAACATGATTTCTCTAGAATCTGCACTCTACTGTACATTTAGATGTTTCAAGCAGAGCGGGATGACGAATCCTTAACTAGACCTTTGCTGTCATCCCCAACAGCACGGGTTTATCCAGTAGAAATCCACAACCCCCTGTGTTGTATAAGCAACATCCCTGACTCCTCAAATTAAAGGTGAAGCTATGTCCAAAACATTGTTTTTCATAAAGAAAGCCCCCCTAGTGAGTATGAAATACTCAACGTATGAAATACAAGATGGAAGTTTGAAATACAAGATGGATCTCCTTGAGCCCATTCATATGTACCAAATTTGGACTAAATGGGACCAAATGTCCAGACATTATGGGCTGAAAACTTTTTAAGATAAAGCTCCCCACAGCGACAGAAGTATAAAACTCCTAAAAATCAGTCCAGTTCATTCTCACACTAAGGATTAAAGTTGGTCAGTAATCCATAATGTAATTTTTGAGTAATTTCTGGAAAAGGATGTTTTTCTTAAGACAGCGTGAGTAATATATGGACTATTAGAGTAAAATACATTTATAAGATAGATCTCCTCAAATCAGTTCATAGGCACCTAATCTGGACTAAATCGGACTAACGGTTGAGAAATTATGGCCCAAAACACACAAAGAATCTGTGTTAACGGCGGCGGCGACACCGTTGACCATTCTATAATGTCCCTGACCATTTGGGGATATAATTATTGATATTTACCATCTCCTTCGCATAGTTGGACACAATTTTCTGCATATTTAGGATATTTAGAGTAGTTAACTTTATGGATATGATTTAGATGGTGATATTGAACATAAGATATTAACGTCTAAATGCAAGAGGCAGACGAACACCTTTATACATAAGTCTGTATGTAAAAGTCTGATTTTGGCTCATCTGTCCTATAGATGAGCCAAAATCAGTCCTCCGACAACCGAGATCTGGATTGAAAAGGAGTGGTTGTTCACGATAGTCTGATTTGGTTTGAACTCTATGAAATCTTTCTAATGTCTAACTGTCTGTTCAGTCCCTACATAAATCTCTTAGAAGGAACTGCCTAGGGATGACAATTAACAAAATGACAATTACCATGTATCGTATTGTTAAACCGAATCTAAGTCGGTGATATTGTTGCTTTGAGCGCAGACAAACAGACTTAACCTAAAGTTCACCTTTCGCATGTGGATAAAATCACTAAAATCCCCAAATACACTAAATTATTGCAACAGAGAAAAAAAATGCATTTGCATTCTTAAAAAATAAATCAACATTCCCACATATATAAGACCTGGAGCATTACACATCTGAAAACATTGTCGATTTTTCAACTCCTAAAATTCAGATTACCTTTTAAAATCTCCGTGCTAGCCGGACGACAAGCATCAGATTACCTATTGTTGATCTAAAGTAGCCATGGTAAGACCGTAAGAAATAAAAAAAAAATGATGACACAACCCACTACAATCCCACTGTATTTCCAGACTAAATGAATTTTGATTGGTCGCTCCACCAGTTTAGATCAGACTGAACTAAATGTGGGACTGCCAAGACATTATCTCTCTGACGTTAAAGGACACCAGAGGTAGAATCCGACTGATGTTGACAATCCTCTAACCTTCCCTCTAACACGATTGTGGTGTTGGGTTGGTATTTATGGTATTGAGGGAAATTTCTCGAAAACTTGGCATGATTCTTCAAACTATTTGGTTCATTCATGATTATTGATTTTTCAACAACTTGCAAGGTGTTAAAAAATAGTGTTCATCACCAACCACTGAGTGTTAAACTAAGAAGATGAAAATACTTAATGTAATTTGGTGATGATAGCTCTGTCTTTGGGCAAATGCTAGCATGCTAATGCTAGCCTTTAACTTAAAGCATGATTTACCACAGTATATGGGTTGAAGAGTCTCAAACAAGTCCTTGTTTCATTTTTCTCCTGGTAGTTTAAAGAAATTTGTCAGCTATAATATCAAATTGCAGTTTGAGTCAAAGCATTTAACTGCAGTAAAATCCTGTGCGTTATGCTGGGTTTGAGTCTCAGCAACTAGAATCTATGGTCATTGGTGATTTATGTGGATTGCCTCGTCTCTTTAATATGTCATATCAGACACGGGATCCCAGCTGAAATTGGGAAAGATGAGGGGTACACACCGGAGTAGTCACCAGTTCATCACAGGACCGACATATATAAAAAAACAACAACACACCTACAGGCACTTAGAGTCACGTGTTTGGACTATGGAGGAAACTGGAGTAGCGGAACAGTACCACGCAAAAAAAGGAGGACATACAGACCACACAGAAATGTCCCTCGGCCAGTGGTGGATTTGAACCTGGAACTTGTTGGCTGAGAGGCAACTGTTCTACCAACTGTGCAACCGTGCTGCTCATGTTCCCTAAACTAAACAGCAGTCACAGAAAGCCAACCTCAGTCAAGGCAGCTCAAAGTATGCCCTATGTCCTAGCACTTAAAAGCAACCGTTCCATGTGTGACCCTAATTATATGAGTCCGGTACTATGAAAATCTGACCCTAGAATTTGGAGTCACATGGGTATTATCATTAGTTTGATATAAGAGAAAAACAATATTCACTGCTGGTGATTTTCTTTCAGTTCTGGCTCAGGAACTTCAGAACAAAGGTCAAAGTTTGACTGCTCGTTCAATTGATATCGGCATTTTATGAGCCTGAAAATACAAACTTTTGAACAAAGGTTTAATCCTGCAATTGAATTTTGATATGTACACTGCACTTCCTGTGAAGATTCTGACAACACCTCCAAAGAATTGCACATGGCTGTTATATTTTCAGCCTAATAATCACATGCAGACAAAACAACAACAACAACAAAAACAATGGTAGATTAGGCCATATATTTGCAGGCACGTGGAGTTGATTTTGAAAAGATAACACCATATACTACTGGCCTGGCATGCAAACTACTGCATTTTCAGAGTTATTCTGTGTGCCTGATGTGCAAAGAACAGGAGCACACTGACTGACTGTCTTATTTCGTTTTGAAACAAGCCTTATAGCAAAACAGTTTTTGCAACAAATCTTGCAAGTCTGCAAAATGTCTTGAAGAAATGATTGGAAAATCGCATTCAAAAGGTCTCAAACCCACCCCTCTTTGAGGCATGTTAAGTTCGCCCTCCCCTAAAATAGAAATGTCTTTTATTGGTAAAAACTTGTAACAAGAATTGGCATTTAATTTGTCTGAATTGGCAATTTGATATCAAAAAAGGTTTTCACACAATCGCAGTTTAGGTTTTGGGTAATTTTTGGTCTGTTTCAGATTTAAAACGAGTTTGTATTGTGCAGCACCACAGTCCCGTCACATGACTTTAAGGAATTAACAAGTTGTCTGGAGATTTTCCAGAACCAAACAATCGTACCATTTGGGCTGCAGAGGACATAGGAACCAAGTGGCCCACCAAACTCCTCCATTGGCTTCCATTGTAAACTTGAGATATTTGATTTCCCCACAATCTCAGCATCTCCAGGGTTTTTTCTTTTTAACTCCCTCTCAAGTAAATTGTTCATAATTTATTTTGGTCAATCTATATATCAATTTGTTCAGCAACTTTTTGGGATGGCCTTCTTGTGATTGTTTCAGTTATCTGATCTATGGTTGAACCCAAAGCCTCAACTGTTCAGAGGTTGGTTTTTTGCTATGTCTATTTTAGAACAGGCAGTAAAGGCAGAGCTATTTGGGTGTGGTCATTGTAAATCCTCACACATTGGGATTGTTTTAATAATGCTGACGTACGAGCAGTTGTTGGTATTATCTATTTAATCGCCATAATTCAATATTATTTTGGATCCTGATGATAATTCAGATCACTGCTTGATTTTAATTAATCGTTCTTTTGGCTGCAGACTACCTCTCCTAAACATGTCAACTGAATCCGATCATAACATTTTGAGCAATTATGAGAACAAACAAACAAACCGGCGCTTACAAAGTTATCAGCTCCACGCTGAAAGGAACGACGTTGGATTTATTTTCATTTAAATCATTGCTCAACAATTTGTTTGGGCGCCATTGCTGTTGGTGAAGCAGTTGACGAGCTTTTCTGAAGGGTTTGCTTTGCCCCCAGTTCCACGCAAGTTCCCTTTTATGAATGTTATTACTGAGGTAGATAAACGGTCACACACAGTGGAATATGATGAGCAGCGCAAGGACAGGCAACAGGAGTAAATCATGTTCCTGACGGCAGGAGGGGAGGAGCAGGAGGAGGAGGTAGAGGAAGAGGAGGAGGAGGAGGGAGTGAGAGCGGATGAGATCACTGGTGGCCCAGGGAGTGATTGTGACGAGCAGGCGAGTGTACCACCCTGAGAGGGACCAGGTGCTATATGAAATCACCCTGGAAACAGTCGCCATGGACACCTTAAAGACACACATGCTCAGACAAGAGTGAGGCCATGCCTGAAAGAGTGCAAGAGTGAGTGAGTGACGCTAATGTGTGTGTGTTTTAAGGGGTTGAAGAGCGTGAATGAGACAGTGGGACAGACGGATGCATTTTGAATGTATTATACTCCTAATCATGGTGGCTGAGAATGGCACGTCTACGAGACATCTTCAATCAACAGCAGGTTGACTGCTCCTCCCTTTTTCTTTCTCTCTGTCGCTCTCTTTGGTGCCACAGAGTGTTGGCAGTAGAGAGCAGAGAGGACATGAAGAACCGTGGCGAGAGTGTGTAAGGTGGTCACATTCAGCCTCTTCATGGACAGAATCTTCAGCCAGCAGGTTGAATTAGGTACAGCTGCTATCGGTTCTATAACACGGTTGTTAACGGAGGTTAAGATCCGTTCCAACGTCTGTCCATCCCCTCATCTGTTTGCTCAGTGTGGACACACTAGCTCTGGTTCTATTGTTCTCTCGTTTGTTCTTCTTATCCTTTTCTCTCTCTCATGTCGTGGATGTTCAAAGTTCACTAATTAAAGTGTATCGAATTCAAAGTCTCCTTTCTCTGTCGTAGTACCTTTTAATCCATCTTCCATCTCCCTCAACAGCCTCCTCTTAAATATCCTCCTTTACAGTTTCACCATGTGCCTCTTTCTATGCCCTGCAGGTCTCTTATTCTGTCTGTCCCCCATTCTCTTCCTCACCTCACTTCCTTTCCCTCGTCACTCTTCTGTCTTTCATCTTCATTTTTCTCCTTTATTTCCTATCCCTCCATCTAGTTGATCCCTTGCCACCTTTCTCCCCTTCTTCTCTGTCCACCCCTCGACTAAATATTCCCCTTACTCCTTCTTCACTTGAGGCAGCACCTCTCTCCTTCTCCTCCTCCTCCCTGCGTTTGTTTTTCTACATCCACTCTCATCCATCTTTATTCTCTCTGTTGCTGATTTAATGCCTGAATCCGTCCCTGCCTCGTCGTCCTGCTCCTTCACCCCCACACCTCTTTTCTCGGTTCATGATTTCCCTCCTTTTCACTCTCTAATCCTCTTTTCTATGATTCCATCTTTAACCAACAGCCATATAACCTCCACCTCTTTGTCTCTCCCTCCATCTATGTCTCAAAATCTATCTCTGCCTCTGTCGTGGCCCCCTCATTATGCCTTCTCCTCCTCCTCTCCACTCCCTCCCTTTCTCCCTCTCCAGAGAAGCCATTAGGTTATGCTGTAAGGCTATCACTCTTTTTGCTCTCTCCCTCTCTTTACGCTCTTTTTCTCTCTTTGCCGTTGTCTCGAGGCAATAGCCTCCCCCTTCTCTCCATTCTTCTGTCATCCCTCCCTCAGTCTCTATCTCCTGCTCCCCCTGTGTTGCTTCAGACATTCTTTTCAATCTTCCTTTCCCTCCCCCTCTCCTTACACGTTCACACCATCTTACTCACTTCTGCACCATCCTCTTCCCCCTACCTCCATCTTGATATCTCAACCGCTCCACCTTTCCCCTCGGTTCTACCATAAACCAGCCAGATAATAGCAGTTTGTTTATACACACACACAGAATCCTTAACATTATATACATGTATGTATACCAATCAGCCATAACATTACAATCACCGACAGGTGAAGTCAGAATAACACTAATTATGTATTACACAATGGCGCCTTTCCATGAGTTGGATATATGAGTTAACAAGTGAACATTACGGTCATGGGTAAGGATCTTAGCAACTTTGACGAGGGCTACAGTCTGATGGCTTGATGACTAGCTCAGAGCATCTCCGCAACTGCAGGTCTACTTGCGTGCTCCCAATATGCAGTGATTAATACCCAGCAAGGTGGTGCGTGTGAAGACTAGGCTAGCCTGCGTTTTCCAATCCCATGGAAGAGCTACAGTAGCACACATTGAAGAAAAAGCACATCCTTGCTCTGACAGAACCATTCATTTAGGTCTGCTTTGCTTAGGTCGGCTGAAGAAAACACTGACATGATATGAAGCAAACGGTAATAATATTATGACTATTCCGTGTATATACTGTATACTTACCTCTTGGGGAGGGCTTCTAGTAAAACACATGCATATACAGTGATGCATTTGCCCTAAGCTATCACAACATCTTGACAGATTCCCATTGTCACCAACAACTTACTTCATGTTTGATCAACTAGAAAAACAATGGCAGTAAAGCTAACCAGGACTGCAGCTATCAATTATATTTCTGACACATTTATCAATTGTACACATAGAGTCATTGTTTGATGCACAATGAGTGCGCAAAATAAATATATATGATTCTGAGATCATCAACCTAAGAAAAAAAAAAAGGTTGTTCAAATAAATGAACAGCCCAAAATCGAAATATTTAAAACATTAAATAATAGGAAATTAAAAAATCGTAACCATTTTCATTCGAAAATCAGTGAAAACTTCATTTTTGCAGAGAAAACGGCTGGAAAATAAATCCAGCGTGAAGCGTAAATTGAACGTGAAGCCTAAAAGCTTCACGTTCAATTTCCCAGGCATTATCAATTATTTGTTTGGTGAAAGTGAGATAAATTTACTGATCAGATACAACCGCCAAGAGGAAGAACTCAATTTTTGCCAATGTGTATAGACGGTACCCTATCATTGGTGAGTATGTGCAAACTGTCACAAAAAGTCCAATATACTTACCATGAAATGTAAAAATAACCAAATTTTAGAGCCCAATAATGAGACACACGCCTGCAGGTCCCCTAAAAGCATGTGTGAGAATTTAATTGAAGTTTGTATTGCAGTTTTGAGAAGATGTGGAAAAACCAACACTTGTAATGTATGGGATAGACAAGGGCAACCAAACATTAAAAATACATGTAGTCAAAGATAACATAATCTAATTTACAACAAACAATCTGAAAAAAACTTAAAAACATTCAGGTACAACACTTAAATAAGGAGTGAATTCTCACAATTGCGTTTTTCTGATTAAAGTATATAGATAAATAGATGCAGGTGAATTTTTTAGGAGTGACCAATTGTGCGACTAAAGGCTTTTTTTTGTTTTATTGGAAGGTTTTTATCATGAGGCAGGCATTCACCAGTGACCTTGGTAAGTTTCTAAACATACTGTAGGCTTTCAGAATACATTTGCTGGATCCTGGATGGTTCATTCGCACCGTAAAAAGGACATAACGATATTTAAATCCAATTTTCTTATCCACTTATTGTATTAGAAACCAAAAATTCCCGAATCATTCCGAGCACGCCGGCTCAGAGGCTATCTGCGGTGCACAACCTCTCCTTACTTCCTTTGTCTTACACATTTAGATTCCTTTCTCCCTGCTGCACCTTCAGCTATCTCCATCGCCCCTGACTGCCCATCTTTGTATGCCATTAATCTCTCTCCTCCTTTACCTGCTCTGCCTTAGCTCTCCCTCCCTCTCTCATGCAGGGGAGACCGAGTGAGGGAGAGAGATATGGAGCCAGAGAAAGAGGGAATGACCATTATCTAAGCCAGCATCTGCAATAATTCTGCATCAGCCTATTATCCACAATAGAGCCAAAATGGCCTTTGGTAATATGATGAAATCTGCCGTAAAAAGTAGAAATGGCACTAAAAGCGTTGGAGTGTAGAAAAATCTCATTCCTCGGCTGCTTTATCACATTATTGCATTCTACTCATCTCTCTGCCTGTCTGCATTCCTCCCTCCCACACTCTGTGCATCCCTGTGTCTTTTTCTTCAAATTCTTTCTGTTTTTGCGGTTTGTCTTCTGCTCTCCGCCTGTTTGCTGATACCCCTCGCTTCATCGGGCATAAACTCCGTTCCAATCTACTAATTCATTTTTTCTTTATTGTTTGCTCTTTCTCTCCCTCCCTGTGTGTGTGACACTAGATGAGTGTGTCATCAGATGGAACAGTGTTTTAAAAAAGCAGAAATGGAAATTCCATTAAACTTAGGGTTGGCTAATCCAACTCTCAGACAGACGGACAGAAATGGATGTGACACACAAAAACGAGAGAGGAAGGGCCTTCCATTCGTCAGTGTACCACAAGTGGGCAGAGGAAAAACAAAGCCGTCATTGCTTACAGCTGCCGGTGGCATGGTGGTTTGAGTGTGAGTGTGAAACGGAGGAAGAGTGCCGGGGCGATACATTCCCATTCCTTCTCTACCCTCCTCCACTGCGTTGTCCCAAAGGGGGTGGAGAGGTGATGTATGGACCCTTTCCTGATCGCACGACTCAGCAGATCAGAGGACATCGAACGAAGGAGACAGAACGAGAGATGCGGAGGTTTGCGGTGGCAGACTGAATAAAAAGCACGTGTAGGAAGGAAGTGTGAGTGCAAAGTAAAGATGCTGAGAGCTAATATAAGGTGTCAGTGACTTAAAGAGGATATCCATTGAGTTAACCACCAGTTTGGTGGGATGACTTCAAAAACCATGCAAGCACATTTTTTTCTGAGGCTTGAGATGTTCACCATAGCCTGTTAATGAAATGTATTTATTGGCTTGTCAAGTCAATGCTGTTCTAGTAAGTGAGTTGAGTGTGAGATAAGTTGTGTGCAGTAGTAGCTTTAGCATTAGCCTGTTAGTATCACACTAGCAATGCCTTCGAAGTTCGGCAATTATTCTCATCCTCTACTGCCACCAGGCTTTCATCTATCATTCTGATGACTGTACCATCAATCTATCCATTATCGGGAACCACTTATCCTGATCAGGGCTGCATTGGAGCTTGAACATAAGGAAGGATTAAAATATATAGGTACCTAAGGACTGCCAGAGGGAGTAAAAATAGTCCTATAATTATTAGCTCCAAACCAAAATGTTGGTAACTCAAACATAAAGACAGATCAGAATTAACCCTCAAATAATGAATGAACCACCCTATCTCAACTACAAGGTGTTTTCTTGGATAGTAGTGATGAGCTACACGCTCCAAGTTAATACTAAATCCAATTTAATTCTCCGGATTATTCGACATTTTGGTCATCACAGACCCAAGCTCAGAACAAGACCCCATACTAACTTCACCTGGTTACTTGTCTAGGTTACCTTTGTGACTTACAGTGCATCCGGAAATTATTCACAGCGCTTCACTTTCCCCGTATTTGCAGTATCTCTCAAGCTCCATCCGGTTGGATGGGGAGCGTTGCTGCACAGCCATTTTCAGATTTCTCCAGAGATGCTCAATCGCGTTCAAGTCTGGGCTCTGGCGTGGCCAAGGACATACACAGAGCTGTCCCGTAGCCACTCCATTGTTATCTTGTCTGTGTGCTTAGGGTCGTTGTCCTGTTGGAAGATGAACCTTGGCCCCAGTCTGAGGAGGCTCCACAGCAGGTCCTCTCCAGAGCAGGTCTGCTCCAGAGCGGGTCCTCTCCAGAGCAGGTCTGCTCCAGAGCGGGTCCTCTCCAGAGCAGGTCTGCTCCAGAGCGGGTCCTCTCCAGAGCAGGTCTGCTACAGAGCAGGTCCTCTCCAGAGCAGGTCCGCTCCAGAGCAGGTCCGCTCCAGAGCGGGTCCTCTCCAGAGCAGGTCTGCTACAGAGCGGGTCCTCTCCAGAGCAGGTCTGCTACAGAGCAGGTCCTCTCCAGAGCAGGTCCGCTCCAGAGCAGGTCCGCTCCAGAGCAGGTTTTCATCATGGATGTCTGTATATTGCTACACTTATCTCTCCCTTAATCCTGACTAGTCTCCCAGTTCCTGCCGCTGAAAAACATCCCCACATAGTGATGCTGCCACCACCATGATTCACTGTAGGGATGGTATTGGCCGGGTGATGAGCGGTGCCGGGTTTCATCCAGACATGACGCTTGGCATTCAGGCCAAACAGTTCAATCTTTGTTTCATCAGACCAGAGAATTTTGTTTCTCATGGTCTGAGGGTCCTTCAGGTGCCTTTTGGCAAACTCCAGGCGGGCTGTCATGTTCCTTTTACTGAGAAGTGGCTTCTGTCTGGCCACTCTACCGTACAAGCCTTATTGGTGGAGTGCTGGAGAGATGGTTGTCCTTCCGGAAGGTTCTCCTGTCTCCACTGAGAATCACTGGAACTCTGTCAGAGTGAACATCGGGTTCTTGGTCACCTCCCCGACTAAGGCCTTTCTCCCAGTTGGCTCAGTTTGGCCGGGCGGCCAGCTCTAGGAAGAGTCCAGGTGGCTCCAAACTTCTTCCATTTATGGATGATGGAGTCCACTGTGCTCATTGGGGTCTTCAATGCAGCAGAAATTTTTCTGTACCCTTCCCCAGAACTGTGCCTCAATACAATCCTGTCTCGGAGGTCTACAGACAATTCCTTGTACTTCATGGCTGGGTTTTGCTCTGACATGCACTATCGACTTCGGGACCTCATATAGAAATGTGTCTGCCTTTCCAAATCATGTCCAATCAACTCCAATCCAATCTTTGCCACAGGACTCCAATCAATTTGTAAACATCTCAAGGATGATCAGTGGAACAGAATGCACCTGAACTCAATTTTGAGTGTCATGGCAAAGGCTGTGAATACTTATGTACATGTTATTTTTTCGTTCTTTATTTTTAATAAATCTGCAAAACTTTCAAACAAACTTTTTTCACTTTTACATTATGGGGGATTATGTTTAGAATTTTGAGGAAAAAAGGAATTTAATCAATTTTGGAATAATGCTGTAACATAACAGAATGTGGAAAAAGTGAAGCGCTGTGAATACTTTATGGATGCACTGCACTTTGAAACACATTCTATAAATAGAGGCTTATAACTCTTCTGACATTTATGAAAATATTCCTTATTTCTAGGTAAATTGGTTGAGCTACATCTCTGTTCGGGTAAGTAATTGTCTGTCTCTATGTGATAAAAAAAAAACCGGAGGAGAACTTCCGATACCAAATCGTAAGGAGTTATAGATCAAGGATGAATGCGTTTTTGGTCATATCCTAATAAAGCCTCTTCTGTGTTAACCTGTTGGTAACTTTAGTTTTGATTTGGGCATGCATCAGAAATAGAGTATATCTGGACTTTAATGCTTCAAACAGTTGTCTGCAGCAGTTGATGAGAGTAAACCACTGCAGCAAAACAGCAAATATGTGGGGTGTAAAATCAAAAATGATTGTAGAAGTTAGAAAAATTAAGAGTTGTATGACATTAGCTCCATCTAAACATTAGCTTCAAGGGGTTGCTGGTGCGCCTTCATTCCGCCAAATTTTTTAACTGTCATGAAGGCGTAATGGAGGATCCGTGCTGCTCCTCCTCTGAGACAGCAGTGGATGTAGTAACAGAGGGGAATCATACATCTGTATAAATGCAAGGAAGATCAACAGGATGGGGGTGTGACATTTTGATTTAAGATTTAAACCCAGCTAGTAGTATTTAGAAGATAACACAAATAATAAAATCAAATGAAGATGTCATGTGTGTAAGAGGAAGGAAAAAAAGAATATTTTCTTCCTTTTAATTTCTGGTTTAGAACGCGCTGCTCAACGCAAATGTATCTTCACACAGCTAGATGCCGATACTGTGGCGCACTACGTCAGGTCTCTGTTTAAAAGAAGGCTTATGATGAATTCAATGATGTTGTGAGTGCAGGCACAGAGTGTAAGCACAGTATTTCTCATCAAAGAGCATCCATGTGTTTACATACGCTAGCATTTCACTTATTTGAAAACCTACCTGTTTAGATAATGGCAGGCCTTCACTGGCTCACATGACGTGGCAAAACAAGAGCAATCTCCACACAAAACATAAAGAGTCAATTACCTAAGCTGTGACTGGAGACTGTTCCACCCCCCTTATCATTTCTAAAGACAAGACCAATCAAGGAGTGGCTAAGAGGTAGGAGGGGAAACGGGTGGAGGGCGGGAGAAGGAACGGCACAAGGAGGGATGGAAGGAGAGCTGTTGATAGAGGAAGGGAACAACCAGTCACCCTGAGGAGAGGAAGAGAAGAGAGAGGAGGAGGGGATATATATAAAGGGGAAAATCATTTTGGAAGGAGTGGACTATATGCCACCCTAGAGGGAAAAATAGATGGGTAAACAAACACCAGCTATAGGGACGAGAGAGAGAGAGAGAGAGACAGAGAGAGAGAGCGAGGGAGAGAGAGAGCGAGGGAGAGAGAGAGAGAGAGAGACAGAGAGAGAGAGAGAGAGGGAGAGAGGGGAAGAAGTTTGGGATGATGGAAGCAGAGTGGGAGGAAGGTGCGGAGAGAGAAAACAAGCTCGACCGTGTGTTTAAAGTCTACAATAGCAAGACAAACCTCAATAGAGAAAAAGGTGTGGGAGGGAAACACTCCACAGGGAGAGTGGAGACAGATGTAGAAGAAAAATGGGCACTGTGCGATGTAGAGAAGCAGAGAGAGAGGAAGAGACATGGCGATGGAAAAGAGAGAGAGAAATCAAGAGAAAGTGAGATACTCAAATAGTGACAGAAGGTAAAGGAATATAGAAAATCGCTAGAGCTCAGTGACAGCTCCGACTGTTGACAGCAGGGAAACTTTGACTAGGTGGGAGAAGACGGGTGGTACGAATTAAACTACAAGAAGAAAAACTAATTATTCTGTGATTCCACTAATTAGCTCCAGCTTTACTGACAAGCTCTGCAAGGCAACAGACGTTCACCAAAGGATTCACACTACCCTGATGGCCCGGGTGGGAGGGACAAGAGCAGATAGGCATGAGGGGGGGGGATAGAGGGACGTAAAAGAGAGATGGAGCATCAAATGTGAGTAGGGGGAGGCACAGATAGGCACAGAACGGAAGGGAAGAGGAGGGAGCAGTGATGTGGGTCTGAAGTTATCTGGAACCACTCCATCACACACAGAGGAGAGAGGAGAAGCAGTAAAGAGAGGAAAGGAAGGCCCATTGGGACGCCTGTTTACCAATGAGCAGCTTTTATATAAACTAACAATTAAAAAGCCTGAAGATAAAGCACACTGGTATACCAATGAAGGGAAGCCATCTTTAAATACGACTGTACTCGAACAAGCGACTCTTTGAAGGATGAGTGCGTGTGAGATTTCTGAGGACCCAGTCTTGGGAATATCTCCCTTTTTCCTGGAATGTCTCCAGAAACACCAAACTTGTATAATTTTGAATAAAATGCCATGAGATATAATATACTATCAGTATGAGAAGAGCTCATACTGAAAGTATATTGTTTATTATTATATATGGTGACCACCTTTAGGGCAAAGCTGTATCACCTCCACATTCAAAGCAAAGCCCAGAGAATACAGGAGAGAAGGTGACTTCTTGATGGGTGGCAGGAATGGAATGACACAAATGTCATTACCCTATCAACGGCGAGACGTCACGGCTGGATGTCAAAGGGACATTGATGCGAAAGTGGAGGTCAAGCTTGAGCAGGCTGGTCAGTCTATGCCTTTAGGTCCTGTTGTGAACCCAGACACGGCAGTGTTTGGTTACCCAACACATCATGAAGCCTATAAATATCATGAAACTGAGTGAATGTGGATTGTTTTATGTTTTACAAAGATCAGTCATTTCAAAGAACCGCTGTAAGATTTGGTGACTTTCAGATTTGCCCCCAAAGACACCTGTTATTTTAATATAATTTGAGGAAGAGACCCAAACCAGTATTTCTGCTGACTGAGAGGCAAAGCTATTACTGAGACGATGTAAAACTTTCAAGTTTAGAAGAAAGATACTCAAAGATAGTAAATAAAGTTACATTAAGGAATATTACACTTTTATTAAAGTGTTCTTTAAGCATTAAGAATTACGTTTAAGAGGGAAAACATGATCCACTTATTTAAAAAAAAGTCAATGGTCCGATCCTTAACAACTCCGGTCATGACAAAGTATCCTTGAGAAAGATACTGAACCCAAAGTTACCCCCAATGGCTGCTCCATTGGTGTGAATGGTTACCGCTCCTGTTAAGCAGCTGTGGCCCTTGTATGGCAGCCTTCGTCATTACAGTACAAATGTTTGCGTGGTGGGTGAGTGCTGACTTTAGTTGTAAAGCGCTTTGAGTATTTGAGCAGACTAGAAAAGCGTTACACAAGTTAAGTCCATTTACCATTTATCTTAAACACTAGGAGGAGCTTTTTTACGAAACATTATTTTAATGAAATAAATTCCTAACCGTTGGTTGGATTCAGTCCAAATGTGATGCTTATTAATGGGCTTGAGGGGATATATATTGAGTATATCATATTTTATTCTAGACATTAATATTTCACTCACTAGGGGGAGTTATCTTAAAAACAAAAAACACTGTTTTTCCAGATATATCTTCTTATTTAATTTGAGGGGGTACATCAGGGGTATAGCTTGTAAAATGCAGGTGACGCATTTCAGGGATACACCCTCGATGTCGGGGTCATTACTCATAGTAAAACAGAGTCAGTAGAGTGTAGTTTGATTGGAACGCAGCATAAGGACTGGCTCTCATCTCAGCCAAAGCCACGTTATCTTCACTTCTCCTTGCAAACTTTCTATCCATGGCCTAAACGCAACACAGGAAAGCATTTGTAGTCATTTAGTAACACCAGGTGCTTTACTTCAGAAAAAAAAAATACAACAGCAGGCATCTTAATATCATCAACAACTTTTGATCAAGAGTTTTTCTTCTTCTAACGTAAGCTTTATTAGTTGGTTGAAAACTTTGTTCTCAGCTGACTTTCTAACATATTCTAAAAGTAACGTTTAGATGAGAAACATTAGCTTCGTTTGACATGGCTCAGAATCAAACCGGCTCACTGAAGAATGAGTTCCAGTATCTCCTGCCCCTTTAGGAGACTAGTGGCAGTCACATTTTAGGAAATATAAAGAATTAATTTAAATAACGGGAGAAGATACTGGAGCATAAAGCACAAAGATTGCTTTACTGTAAGCTAATGGCTCCTATTTTCAAACAACACGTTTATTCTTTGGATAAAATAAAATGAAAGTCAGTTCTATTGTAATTTATTGATAATCACTCACGTTTACACTGGGGTTATTTTCTGCTCAGTGTGCTGGAATGGAGGACGGTTGCTTCCATTTCTTATTCAGCTGCCAATATTTTAGTTTTCAGGTTTTTCTCTATTTGTCTGTGCTTCTTCCAAATGCATTTTCTAATAACAACTAGTCTCAGCATGGAATGTCATTGGAATAGCAGCAATAGAGAAGTGATTGCAGTCAAATTATTCTGAGAGCAGTATTGAGCTACGGTTGTGTGATGACGTTAATCAGGTTAGGAGCAGTTTGTTTAAGTCTGTGTGTAAAACGCACAAAGGCAGACTATGCTACCATACTGGATCCCTTCAGGTGCTTTTTCCCAGGAAACGGTGATGAGATTTTGGACAGCGACTACGGTATGCTGGTGTGTGTCTGTTGACAGGTTTATACGACACACATAGAGCTCCGTGTTTGCATTCGGTGATAGAGAGGAAGAGAAAGACAAATGCTTTAGAGGAAGTGCGCACATTTCCGTCTGTGCTGAGGGCTCATTTGCAGATTAACTCTGGCGGTGAGGTGTGCCACGTGCCAGGAACGTGGCACTCGACAAAGCATTAGTTTACTGATCACATACACACACATTCACACACGCAGACACGCTGTAGCTAATGGTTACTGGCAGATCCGAGCACGAGTAGAGGGGGCAAAATGAAAGAGAGGGGTTAAGACTGTGAGTATGGAGGGATTTAGACCTCAACAGTTTGAGGGAAAGAGAGAGAGAGAAAGAGAGAGAGCGGGAGGGGGGGGGGGCGTTAATGATTCACCGAGCGTCTAAGTGTTTAACTGGGCCGTACTGGTGCTAGTGAGAGGTAGGGAAATCTGCGTGGACCATGAGTGAAGGTAATGCTACCAGTGTGCCACTAACATCTCTCTCAGCCTCAGTCTCTGCTTCCTGCTTCTCTGAGCCTCTTGATACAGAGCAAAAGAGGAATATACCGTGGAAGGAAAACGGGATATGTCCTGCATCCCATTTCTCCTTTCCCTTCCTCCGACACTTTTATCCTTCCTCCCATCTTGTGACCCAAAGTCTATTTCTTTAAACAGATGACATATCACAGATTATCGACCCAGGTTATTGATATATTCACAATTCCCGTTTGTGTGTGTGTTTATCCTGGGAGGTTAATGCTAAGCTTTGAGTTTCTGCTGCAGAGAAATCAATGACAACGACCATTCTACCTTAGAAAAGCCACGTTGGGGTGGTTAGTGATAGTTATGTTGGAGTGCAATTGGTGCGTATATTTATCAATGTTAACGTGCGCTACTCAGTGCATATTCAACTCTGCAACACAGACGGATCACGAGACGTTTCGATGCTAGGACGATAAAATGTGTTTACCTTTCCACTAATCCTCACTAGTGACAATAGGTTTCTAACATGTAGATGTTCATTAGTGCTGGCTAATGGTGGCTAAGGTGGGCTAATGCTTCAGGGCCTCTCAGCAATTCGAGAAGGCCATTTGTGCCGTGTCTCCCGAGATTGATTCGAGGTGGGTGAGAGCAGCATATTGTTGCACCGTTAGCCTCGCTCATTGACCAAATGGACATCAATACTTAGAGCGGCCCGAGGACAGTCAGAAACACACGCATATATAGTATGAGCACACAAGCATTCCTCTATGGAAACATGGAGGGAGAGAAATGAACACACTCACTCCCACAAACAGCCTGTGGTCTAAACAATGTTAATGATTTCACCATTAGGAGCAAGGCATGAATCAGTGGTAATGGCTACAAGAGACGGGATGCATTGATAAATTGGTACACATGTACAAGCACGTACACTTACACAAATACACACAAATGAGACAAACCACTGTATGGAAGAAAATACAATTAGAACTACACATCCATACTATCTAAAGGATTTCACATGAACATGATGAACATAACGGAGGAAACAAAGGCATGACCATGTTCAGCCAACAGGATATGTTTAAGCAGGACCAATCGAGAAGTTGCATAAAGGGCTGCATGCTGCAGAACATGGTGCCTTTTGTTGCCGATTGACCCTTTGTCCAGATAAAAACAGCATTATGGTGGCCTGAATATGAAATCCAACGATTTTGACACTGGGTTCCAGAGTGTAATCGTTGGAAATGCCACTGACAAAGTTGCTGTGTAACCTCACAAAACGCTACCCTTTGAAAAACTGACAACATAGCCCTAGTTCTCGTATGGTCATTATTTCTTAAGACCAACAGCTACGTGCACACGGAACAACAATGGCTGTCGCTCTAAGTAAAAAAATAAAACATTTCATCGTCCAAAAAAAACCAAAATGATCTGCTGTACAGTCTCCATTGTCTCCTTTATTCCTTGTTCATCCTCCACCTACTGGCAAAGGAATCAAAGGAATCTTGAAGTTTGTATGTAATGACGGAACAGGGTATCCCTAAATGCCGGCAAAAATACACCTCCATAATGGATAATACATACCTACATTCTAGGGGCCTTTGTGACGTCAGGACACACCTACTGGAACTAATCGCATAGCGCTTCCTGTTTACCAATCATCCGATCCCCCTTTGATTTTATCACTTTACGCTCATGACCTCAAGCGCCGATTGCATTGCACTTCCTGTTCATCTATTACTTTCGTCCTTTTATCCATTGATCATTGTATCTCCACACCGTGACATCAGAAACCAACTGTATAGCTCCTGCTACAAACTGCTTGATCCCCACAATATCCTGCTTATAACTTATAACTTGTGACCTTATACCTTTTAAAATGTTCGTACAGGAGCTTATGGTGAACAAAAATGTTTTTCTCAGAAGCTGACCTAGCAAACATGTAGACAGTCCACATAGTTGCTTGAAGGCAACATAGCTGGGATGTTGATCTGACAACCTCATTGTGTGTTAGAACTGTTGTACTTTGAAAAAGTAAATCCAGTAACTTGTGGCCATGTTCACACTTAGATATTGAAATTCGCACTGAGAAATATCCCCACCGAATACTAGGCTCAAAACGGTCTTGACTTTGATTTGGAACACTCAGGTGTTGAGAAAGCATAGTCATGTGAATATAATCAGTATCAATGCCCAGTTTGTGATAGAGAAGTTGTCAAGGAGGAGATGGAGAACAACCCGAGCGTTTAGGGACATTTTTCCCAGGTGTGTCCCACAGTGAAATGATGGCTATTTAAGACTCATTTGCAAGGGGAGAGAAAAGGAGGAGCACGAGAGAAGGAGTGGAATGGCAGGAGAATGAAGAACGGAAACTAGGCTTCTAAATTTAGCTTGATGCGACATTCCAGAGAAGAATAATATTGCTTCCCCCTGTTGTAGTAGCGGTAGGAGATGTTCAGAGTCCAGCACAGAGGCAGTGGAAGAATCAACCTGAGACATCAGGCCACCAACGAGAGTTGGAAGTCGGAATTCTGTGGTTAAAAGGAAACACTTTCAACAATATGAAAAGTTTCCGCTTTGTGACTAGCGCGTGATTGTTGAAATGTACTGGCCTGGTACTCAAAGGAATGATCATGTGATTGCTTGCTCATCCTCATATCCCTGACCTTCTACAGAGACAGGGGGAGATTGAGAAAGAGAGGGAGGAGCGCCGGAGGAGAGAGGAAGCGGAATGTTGATAAGGCAAACAAGGGGAGGGAATGAAAATAAAGGGAAGGGACGTACAGATGAGAGAGAGAGGACATAATAGAGCAAGATTTTTTTTAAAAGCACACATTTGGTCAAACACTATAAAGATGAGTCTGCGTGAGCTTTCAGTCATATTTATGTTCTGTGTTCATAAGTGTTTAAGTATGTGTGTCTTAAGGTCTCATAAGCACTTTAACACAGCTTGGGGCGTGTCAGCCGCCAGGTAACTGTGCGCTCATATCAGCACAGCTGCTAAAGGTGTTTAGAGAACTGTTAAACATGACAACAGCGGGTTTCTGGGAATGGGCATGTGCGCGGGCCAGTGTATGATTTGAGTATGTTTCTCATAGCTAGATGGTAAAGGATAATCAGTATTTGCAAACGTCACATGATTACTGAATGAAAAGCGCTAATAGGAAAAATTATACTTCCTACTTTTTCATGCGAAATGTAAAGAATTTCACCAATTACCGTTGCCTCCACGGCCGCCATTTTCAGTAGCCTGAAAAGTCTCATATACTTGTTCCACTATGTAGCCAAGATGGCGACCCATAGGGGTGAGAAGGACCCATTCTTCAATACTCAACTACTGGCCCGTTTTGAGAATGTAGTGCAGGTAACTGTAGTTACTAGAGTTGTTTAAATGGTATCATTCACAGACGTATTCCTAGTGTCTGTCCCTAAAGTTCATACAGAATTTGGAAAGAGGTTGTTTATGTCTATAGTTCCTCTCCCTGGAATCAGCTGCAAAATTACCCGCATCTGAGAAAATCAGTATCAACAAATCCATTCAAAGATACTAGGCTGTAGAAAATTTTGATTAACTCATTTAGCTCCTTCCTGATCCCTGATGTTAATGACTGATGTTATGAATATATATATATTTTATATATATATTTATTGTCTTTGTTAATTTAATGTAATTGGCAAATTGTTATGTCTGTACTTCTTTAAGCTTGTTAAAGCTTGTTCATGCCATCCAGGGCACTCTTGTAAAAGAGATTTTTTTTTATCTCATTCAGATCATTCTTGGTTAAATAAAGATTTAAAAAAAAATAAAAAACCTCTGTAAGCATATGTTAATTTCAATCTTCACTGATGTCCTTATTGAACACCTGTACAATGTTAGAACCACAAATATGTCCCATTTAAAAAGTATCTTCAGTGAGACTGGTTAAAATGTTTTCCCCCCATCTGTTCTGACTAAGGTGCCATGGGGTTTCTGCCTTATTCTACGCCTGAAACGGGAGTGGAGGTAGTTGCAGAGGTGAATCGGACCAATGCATAAAACCAAGGTAAAATGGAAAGGCAAACTGGGAGTGTGATGTTTTGATGACATATTGTGTTTGTGGCCCATAAGTGGAAGACAATTTGCAGCTCTATGAGCGTTAGCAGCAAACTCAAAAGGAGGGGAAATCTACTTAAACTGTTTTAAAGCTGGGGAGACAGCACTGGGTCCTGGAGTTACCCCCAGAGCAGAGGTTGAGATCTTGCCGCCATCTAACAGGAAGGTACATTTTGCTTGCCAACCCTGTCCCACTGTTTCTAATCACACAACGGAGCAGACATGAAGGAGATAATGAGGTAAGTGTGGGAAGGCATTGTGTAATTTCCAGAGGAACTGTTTGTGCTGTTCAAGACCAGGGCATCATGGCAGTGGCGAGCACTGACAAACAATCAGCAGCACCAGAACGTCCTGATTCAAGCCATTTCTCAGCTCAAGTGCTACTGGTGTTTCTTTAAAAGGTAATGGCAGACAGATGATTGAAGGTTCGATGAGGGTGCGACAGGAGAATGGGTGCATAAGTGACCCCTTGTTACATCCAGACAAACAACCCCACCCCACCTATTCTGAACCCCCCTCATGGGTGGAGCGAGAACTGGCCCGCCCATAAGGAGGTCAACGAGAGATCTATTTTCTTATCAATTGCAGCAGACAGCTGCCTGTCAAAGGAAAACCAAGCAGAAGGAGCAAAGATGAAATATGGAAACACGAACAAGATGGAGGGCTGCGATGGGCAAGGTCAAGTTACTATGGAGATTTTACACACGCGTGATATCGAAGGCGACTGTTGAGACTATCTGACACAGACGCACACATCAAGGTCTCTAGTACAGAGAGTGCAAGAGAAAAGGGAGGGTGGACAGGACACAAAAAGTACGGGAAAGAGGAGAGATGGACAGTAAGACGGATTTGGTCTTTTGCTACGGCAGCAAAGGCAAAAGTAAAGAGCCCAGTGTGTGTGTGTGTGTGTGTGTGTGTCTGTGTGTATGTGTGTGTGTGTGTGTGTGTTACTGCAGCCTTCCTCTGCCAGATTACAGAGTGACGTAGTGTTATCATTTCTATGATAGGAGCTCTGCCACAAGGGGAGGAAGAAGAGGAGGAGGAGGAGGAGGAGAGGGATAGAGGAAGAGGACAGAAAGGGGGAGGGGTGACGAGTTTCTTTGCTGGAAAAATGGTCTGATAGCCAAGAAAAGGGCAGTGAGGTAGGGAGGGAGGGGAGGAAAAACGAAAAGTGAGGCAGAGATAGCCGAGGCAGAGACATAGTGCCACACAAAGGAACAGAGCACAAAGAAAGAAAGAGCAAGAGAAAGTGAAAGAAGACGAAAAAAAAGGCAAGAGTGTTTATTGTGTGAGAGATCAGAGAGTGAAATAGTAGGGCGTGAAGAAGCGAAAAAATTCAAGCATTGGGGGAAAAAAATCGCTGAAGAGGGAAAAAAAGAGGTGACAGAGAGGTGAGAAGACAACCACAGTGAAAAAGGAAGAGACACAGAAGCGACTGGTGTGTCAGAGAGTGTGTCTGTGTTTGTGCGTCCACATAGCAGCAACATTTACAAAGAGGCAGCTGTTCCATTAGCTACTGCCATTGTGTCTAATTACATCCTGGTCTCCTTAGACACAGACTTACACCCCGAGACTCACACACAAACACAGCATATGTGCATATAAACACGATCGCCAAGAATTCCCTACCATGTACGTTAACGGGGAAAGGAACTTGGAACGCCAGGACCACAGCGTGTGTGTGTGTGTGTGTGTGTTAATCACAGTGTCATGCACACGCCCTTACAACTTCAGCCATTCAACACGAGAATACAAGGCAAAGAAAAGGTCCATGAGTGTCTGCGTACGTGAATTAGCCAACATCTCTCTCTTGCTCCCTCTCTCTCTCCTACACATACCCTTCCCTCCCCTCCCCTTCTTGAGGAGAGGAGGATCTGAAGCTTTGTGAAATACCAAACATACCAGAGAAGCCACATGAAAAAGAAAAAAAAGGCAGCTTTTAAGACACACATAGACACTTGCGCACACTCAATGAGGCACAGAGCTCGCAGTTGTACCAGGAATGAGGCTCTTCACACACGCACTCGCTCAGCCATCATGGCTCAAACGCAGACAGACAAACATGTATTCACACAAACATACACGCGCGTACACACTTCCTCCCTAATCAGCTCAGTGGTGTAGCATTTGGATAAGAAGCACTCATAAGACTTGTTGACAATGGTTAGACAGGAGAGCTTACATTGTATTAAAGCAGAAGAGCCACACACAAGCATCGTTCAAGCTGAGCACTGCGGTGAACATGCAGTCTGAAGAATACAGCAGCGCAGAAATGATAAAAACTAGCAGGCTAAGGGCCAACTGGACGCCAGCTTGGTTTTCTAGTATGTCGAGTCAGGTTACGGCACATTGTTCCATTCAACACACCAGTACAAAGGCTTGTCGACACCTGATTAGGAATAAACGATGGTGCGGTCATGTGTCGCCTTCCATAGGATTCATATCCAGGGTTTTTGAGTTAAGGCATGTGCATGCTGTGTTTTCCAAAGCCCTTGTTACGTATCCTTTTCAAGGTGGGCCCAATGTGCCTTTTTTCCGCACTATTGTTGTGTATAAACGCAGCAAAGGCCTAATGAGGTTCAAAGTTGTGTCCTGCCTTCGAGATGCTAGCGAAAGTAGAAACAAAGACCCGGTTTAGACTTGGTTTTAAATGTCTTTTGGCTGATTGGATCACAAGCAGGCAGCGAGACACATCGCTGTTTACACCTGTGTCTATCATTGGTGTCAAAATGTGTCCAGCTGACCACTTGTGTTCAGATTTCTTTGCTACCTACATCATTTCCAATACAAGTTCAAAGGGCGTCACGTTTAGTTATCAGTCACGCCACACAAGTGCCAGGTTTATTTAGCTAGCTAGCACGTGCTAACTTAGAAAAGCAGTGGCTTTCGCAAATGTATTGATAGAAACAAGATCCCAAAAGCGACCAGCGCTGATGATGTATTTCCCTTTCACATCCTTGTCAGAGATATATCAGGACACATTAACGTTTACAAAAGATAAGTGGTGAAATGCGTCCTAAACCACCTCGGCAAGTGGTCATCAGATTTCATCATTTACACTTGTATTTAGCGATGTGTCTCACTGCCCACCTCAGGTCCGATTGCCAAAAACGCATTTTTAAACCAAGTGGACCGCAGGACCGGGGTGTGAAGATTTGCTGATGTATTGTGTATGCAGCTCACAACAAAGTGCCCAAGTGTTAAAAGTAACGGTTGGCAGCTAATAGCTGTTAGCTGCTAGTTAGGTTTGGAAACTAACTCAATGAAGAAAAACAGCGGAGAAGGTCTTAATGTTGAGGAGACACTGTGACTTTCAGGAGTTCCTTACCCTCTGAGACGAGGACAAGATCAGCTGCAATATAACAGAAAAGGTAAATGATTTTTTAGTTTCCATATAATCTATTTCTTTGGCCTATTTTCTCACAGAGCCCCAGCTCTCAATTTAAAAACAACCCATTGCCTTGAAGGGTTTTCATTGTGTCAGATTGTGTGTCGCATGAAGTGTGTGTAAAATGGAAAATCTATTTCATCCAGTGGTGGTTCATTTGTTGGTCTTTCTTTCAGGATTAGTCACTCATGAAGCATTCTGGAGAGGTAGGATAAGGTTAAGGTAAATATTTATTTTGTTGGTGAT
Source organism: Lophius americanus (assembly GCA_037951165.1). NCBI lineage: Eukaryota > Metazoa > Chordata > Actinopteri > Lophiiformes > Lophiidae > Lophius > Lophius americanus. Next base: position 2,837,556 of record JBBDHG010000273.1, on the reverse strand, counting down.
CTTGATGACTCATATAACCTCAGACACCCATCCTCATCTTAGGGTATTTGATTTTATCTTAAAATGGCTGGCTATGTTGGCTTTAAAAATAATAGCCTTTACTTTATTTATAAGATGTTACACAGTACCTGCATACAGTAAAACATGATGAAATTAATCTCTGCATTTGACCCATCCCTGAGGGGGCAATGGGCTGTGAAGCACCCGGAGAATGGTGGTTTCACTTGCAGCAATCATATATAGAGCAACGGATGGGATTATAACTCTGATATCTGCTTAATGTTTCAATTGTTGATTGGAGATTATCTTTGACTACGAAAAAGTGAAGTCATGGGATTATAATGAAATATTCTTTCTGCTGTTTGTGGTCTGTATCCAACATGCAGCTATTGTAGCTGACTAAAGCTGGCTATCTGGAGGTATTTGAGTCAAGTTTAGTTAAAGTTTAAACACAATAAAATGACTTCCAGGTTCTTCCCTTTGCATAATCTTTTTCAGCTGATATGAAGCAGCCAGGAATGCTGATAGCCATAAATGGCTGGGAAAACAGCTTCTTGTTACTGAGTATTAATCAAATGTGGGGAAAAGAGATGTTTGGGAGAAGATACAGGATACAGACACACATGGGGTTCTGCTTAGACCCCATCGCGTGTTCGCATATGGATGTGCTACGCTTGTTTTATGTATTTAATTATGTCACATAAAGCTTTAAATCATCTTTATATTCAAGTCAGACTGAAAAACTGGAAACAAGAGGGGTAATGGGACAGAGAAGCAGACGAAGCAGGCCGGTTGAGCGTTTGTCTCCCGGTCGAATGATTGGAAGGTAGTTGGTTGGAGCCCCATCAGGTTTACATGTCATATGGTCCTTGAGCAAGACCCTGAACCCAATATACTCCCCTGGTGCATCAATGGAGCTGCCCACTGCTCAAATGCAGAGAACTTGAAATAAAATGTGTTTTTTAAAATAATATTTTATTATTAGCTCATCATCTGCAGAATCGGACATTTCTCTGTCTTCCTTAGACGCATACAGACCAAAGGTTTCTCTCACATTACACTCAGGAGGAAAGGGGGAGGAGTTGGACTTATGAGTGACTGCATTACCAGTGCTCTAAGGGCACATTGTCCATTACAGCTCATTAGTTTCCTAAATCACTATTCATTTTCAATAGGGCGCCCTGTGGTCTAATCCCATCGTGAAGAGGAAATTGCAGGCTATACAGGTGGGAATGAGAGAGATCAGTCACATCATCGACAAAGAGGCTGACACCATGTTGATGACAAGGAGAGCTAATACTACATCTGAGGAGATGAACGCAGTCCCGCTAACGACAGGTATGAGCTTGGTGAATGAATAACACACACAAATACACACACACACACACTCACTCTTCCTCCCCATTTCCATCCCCCAACTTGATTTATGAGCCCAACCTGGGAGATTGCTTTCCACAAGAGAGGGAGAAATGTATACCAGCCTGCCTTTAGAAAGTAACACACACACCATATACATACACTCACACACACATATACACACAACGTCATAAACACAGGCCTGCCGTCCAAGTCAAGGTGAAATGGAGCAGGAAAACAAATAGATGTATTAGTGGCAAACCAGCGGTCCGGTGAACAGTGGAATAACTGTGTCACAATGACACGCATGTGCACGATTTATTTTTTCTATCTAAATCCAGCAATCAGCAGGACTATAAAGATGTTGAGGTTTGCAGATGGTACCTGATCTGAATATGAGGAATGGTTTGAAAATGTGTGTAACATGCATTATAACAAAATCCTTAAGCCTTTACAATCTATACCTTGATGGACTCTGACCTTATCAAAAACTACTAACATTCTCTCACAGACTTTAAAGTATTTAGATGTAAAGCTGTTTGTCATCAAGTTACATTCTTGAAAAAGATTCAGGCGTTATAGGATTATTCCCATAATGCCATCCTGCACAGTTCCTGTTTAGTTGTAGTTCACCAAAGTGAACACACACACATCTGTTGTTGGTGTCATCACAGCCTCCCTGGTCATCAGCACTGGATGATGACAACAGCTCAGTGGAAGTGTATATGAATCCACCTGAATTCTGATAATCCATGGCCACAAATCGGTTATATATCTAAGATCTAAGACTACATATGAAAGTGACTAAAATCTTGTTGGAAATGTTTTGTGAACAAAGCTGTGAGAAAGTTTGATTTTTTTCACATCGAGGTGAAAGAAACCTTCAGCCTAGTAATGTGAACGTAACCTTGGCCTTTTTAATACATTGTGATCTCTGGTCCATACATAATATGAAAGGTGTAAAGCTAAATGGTGCAATATCCCATTTGCTGCCTACTGTCTCCTTCTTTCATTGTGTGTTTGTGTGTGTTCTCCAACCATGTGGCACCTGGTCAGCAGCTGCTTCTGCAGCATCTCAATTAAAGAATGACATGGTGATACATGCATGGATGAGTTGGTGAGTGAGTATGTGTGAGTATTCCTGTGATGAGACAGTCTCCAAACTAGGCCAAAAGAGACCCAAACAACCTTGTCTTTGAGGCAAAATTGAAGTCAGCAAGAGCTCAGGTGCCAAAATGGTTACTGAAGACTGATGGTAGCCCGCCCATGGTCCTATCTATGTTTGTGTGTGTGTGTTGTGTGTCTCAAAACAGAAACATATAACCTCTAACACCCAGAAATAGCCTTCTGAATGATACTGTCAGCATGAACTATAGGCTATTTTAGTCCCGTCAGCAAGCTGGATACTGCTGAGCAGGACCAGCCTCTGTAACATTGGGCAGTGCGGATACGGATTCACCTATATGACTGTACATGAATTTAAAAACATCAAACAAGTATGTTTCATTCTTGTATTTGGAGCTACTCAACTGGAGTAGCCTAGATATCCAAACTCACCAGACATCCATCTGATTTAAAAAGTACACTGAATACGTTCTGTAAATACTTCTAATGACTGATTGGGTGCTGAATTGTGATATAGAATATTCAAATGTCCTTCTAAATTTCTCATTATGAAGGTAAGGCATAGAGGCTATTGATGGTATAACACAAATCTAAATTCCAACCCAAGAAGCTTGCCGGGAAAATGGCCCCATTTATTCCCATCCTCCTCAGTAGCTCACCACCCTTCAAAGAAACACACTGTATTCAGATGGAGAGTGTAGGGATCCACCATAACAGGACTGTCATATCATATGACAGCGTTTTTTTTATTAAAATGTTAATTATCACCATTTAAAGCAGCAAACAGAACATTGTGTAAATTAAAACAATGCCAATGAGAGAATTTTATGTATTAGGGGAGGCACATGTAAATTCTTGGGGTATTACTTGGGGTAATAGGATGCAATTCTCTCAGTGTTGGGTTGAGGTTAATAACAGCCTGAAAGAACGCTGCAGTGAGATTAAACCTAACAGGAATGTTACCACGGCCTTATAAGTTAATGTGTTAATGCTAGCCAATCGGTCTGGAAACGTTAAATTTTTTTCACATATTTAATTAACTTACCAAATTCCACTCTATTTGGTCCCACAATCCCACTGTGGTTTCACACACATCCCCTGGGGCACATGAACATGTTGCAGCGATGAGCTGCCTTTCCACCGAAACACAACAACCGAAAGATTATCTTCGATGGTGCTCATGATATGATCCCATCAGCAAGGAGCCTACAATTACTAAGGATGGATGAAAGGAAGGAGGGAAGCACCAATGTAGTGCACATCATACAGAAAAGCCTCGTGACTCTACAGGACAGGAGCTTAATTGGTGCTTTGGTAAAATAGTCATAATTCAAACAGAAAAGGCTGAAGGCTCAGCAAGGCACTGACGGCAAATAAGAGGAGTCACTCATCCACAATGTACAAATGGGTTGAAATTCAACGCTCAACCCAATGAAAGCAACGCTTGTACAGCTTAAGTACAACTTAACTATGTTAACCTAAGCTCGCAAAGTTAGAACCCCTGCTGGAGACATGAAGGTATTAAAACAAATACGTGTAACACACACGACTAAACCCCAGTATTATCTTTATAGTTCTTTGAGTTTTATTATAGAATTGTTTTTTTTCTTCTATTTTTTTATTTCTTATTCTTAAAATAACTTTATTGAAAATGTCACAAATAGGACAATACAAAAAAAAAACATGATTAGACCAGAGGTATCAAAGACGAGGCTCATATCTTCAATTTATAAACTTAAGTTTACCGACACATTATACAATCCTGTACCTACTTTATAATTATAAACATTTTAAAGGAGAAAAATGTGTACATGGATTGAACAAATAAAGTAAATAATAATAAAATAATTATTATAAAAATATATATATATATATCAAGCTGAAAAAAATGCAGTGCATTCAAATTTCTTCAAAGAATATACCAGCACATTCCTGTACATACACACGTTTGCGGTTAATGGCATAAGTAATCAGTTTAAACCAGTGGGAAAGGAAATCATCCAATTGTCCAAGGTAGCCAGATTTTCTTCCAACTTGCAAAAAAATAATAAATGAAGGAAAACTTGTAATTGACATAATCTTTGTCAATTCAATTCTATGATTCCTTTCTTCAAAGGTAACGCTCATATACTGTCCCTGAACACATCAGATTGAGTCATGTGACACTGCGCTTTCCAACCAATGTCAGTCTATGCATGTGGAGCAGTATGGAAGACAAGAGTGAAAACATAGAGCTGAAAAATGAAGTCTGTAGTGTGGACTCATTTCAGTGAAGATGACACCCAACAAACATAAAACATTAAACATAAAAAACCTTTAACATAAAACACTGCAGAAAAACAATCCCAGTAACACCACAAATTTGTTTTGTCACTTGCAATAAAAATCATACTGCCAAGTATGAAGAGTGCATTGCTTTAAATAGAGGGACCAACAGGCGCCAAAGCACTTCTGCATTACAGATGTTTCGAACTGGAGGATTTTACAATGTCACACTGTATGCAGAGGATTCAAGAATGATAAATGGAAATAATTGCTTCCATTGTGTATTACATTAGAAAAACACATGGCTCTCATAGTGTGACATGGACAAAAGATATGCAAATATAGTTTCCCCAAACTGTGGAGCCTAACATGTGCATGAAGTGAGAGGGTAACTGCTGGACTGATGGTTCAGCTCTTGCAACCACCCCTGATCTCTGATCATGTGTGATGAGGAGCTAGCTGCATCTGAGCGTTAAGTTGACTGTATTGATGATAAATAGAACCTGTCCAACAGATGACTACAGACAGCATATTTTACTGATGAGGACACGTCAGAAGTGATCACACAGGACTGGAGTTCATGGAGGAAAAAAACCCACAAAGGCATGAACTCTTTCAGAGGCAGAAATACCCCAGCTTTATGAGCTTAACATATTTACATTAAAGGCCTGTAATGGTACTTTGCAGGCAGAGTGAAAAAAAAAAGCCAAAAGAGGAAGGTTTTCTTCTCGTAATCGAGGTAAAAGTTTGAAACAATCATGATTCATTGGTTTTCATTGTAAACTGCAATAACTATTTGCCTATTTGTTGCAGTTTTATTAGTCCTTTTTAGGGACCACATTTTATGTTAATCTGGTCTGATACCAACCATTCCTGATGGGAAAACACAGGAAGCACTGGTAGCAGTAGAGTCTGGTCTTCATAATCATGACAATGTCAGTCAGTAGAGCTGGACATTTTAACTCTTTGGTGTGAAGCCAAGGAGAGTTTTTTTAATTGGCTTGTCACGAAAGTGCTATTCTTCATTGTTTTATTAGCGTTATTAAGAATGTCATGAAATCATGTAATGAACACTGAAAACAATACAACGATCAAAGTGTGCTGTGCTGCGACGGTCATTGGTTTCTTAGACGCTCTGCTCCAAACTTTATCATGTCTGTTGAATTTCATGAAATACAAGTCAAAGGATGACTTGAGTTGACTGAGGTTGCAATAAAGTCGGCATTTATTTATGTGAAAAGGTTGCGGAGCACTGACCAACTAAGCATGAGTATTTTATCAGCGGAATCTGAAATAATTGCATTCAGCTAGAAACTAAAACGACCCGAGTAGCTAGATCCTATAGAGACAAATGATTAATCAGAGTCTATAAAAACAGTGTACATATCCTCTGTGTGTGTATGTGTGAACAGGAGGGTCGGTTTGAGAGAGGATAAGGAGGGCAGGGACTGTGGGAATAAAAACAGCAGGAAAAAGGAAAGAGATGGAGAGCTTTGCCCAGCAATCAATCATCTTCCTGGGTTCAAGTTTATTTGGTTTCATTTTTCTTTATATTTTGAAATAAGCAGTACACAGGAGAGAGAAAGAGAGGAGCTAAGGGGATAGAGAGAAAGGGAAGACAAAAGGAGAAAAAAGCATGGGGCAGAGGTGTAATTTGGGATATAGGAGGTGGGGAATAATATAAAGAGAGGGATATAGAGACGATGGAGGGAGTTGACGGCAGAGTCAACAGGAAATACAAATAGTCCTTCCTAACAACACAACACAAATCTCTAAGAAGATAGAGAGACAAAATCCAAGCTCTTCTCCGTGTCCTCAGTCCGGACTCTGTTCCTCCTCCACAGCTGCTGCTCCTCATAACCCTTTGGGTAAAACTATGCAGATTCCTATTTCTAAACCTCTGTGTTGCTCTTTGTCTTCTATCTCTGGCAAATATCATGTAATCTTCTTTCTTGTTGAGACCTTGTACCCTCTCCTCCATAAAACAGCACAAAGTCCACCAGCCGCTCTTCCCATTGTTCCCATACGGTTCTCTATTTTCAGTGCAGTCCAATTATCCGTGCCACATCACCCACTAATGTAAGAATCACAAATACTCCATGCCAATTCAAAACATTTATTCCAACGCATTTACCATCATACCATCCAGCTCTCTCTCCTTCCCTCTCTCTCTCTCCCTGCAAATATCCATCTACTTCAGGTTTCCAAAGTTTTTAAACTAAGTTTAACCTCACCTATTATTTGTCACTTAATGTTCAGCATTGGATTAATGGCTTATTCTAGCATCTGTACCAATGCTGGAACAATGGGAAAACGTTGCCCTCCCTCTCACATTGGATGACAAGAGACACTGGGTCAAACCTCGTTTGGGGGGACAACTATTTTAATCTCTATCATTGGGCTAAAAATATACAATATGTGAAACACTTGTGCTATTCCCTAGACAAATTCAAACGCTGCTGGGATGACATAAATGGTTGGTACTGTACACAGGATGTGATTGTTCCTTACCTTTACATCGAAAAAAAAGTTGCATATAACTTCGATGTATATCGGATAATGTAAGATAATCAATGTAACATCATCCAAACATAAACAAAGTCTTATTTGTATCGTAGTGAGTTGTATATGATCAAATCAGAAAAAGCCAAGCTGGATGAATAAAAATTGGTCTCCAGGTGAGAAGGGACTGAAACATACACATATTGTCAAGTTGTTCTTATGTTTTAAAATTTTGTTCAAAATCTAAATTTGTTTTGCCTCAGGAAAAGTGTTTCATATGTTGTAGATATGTATGAATTTCTGGGCCAACGCTAATTACAGTAGTAAACTGGCTGTATTGCACCATCCATTAGCCTCCTTTGTTGGGGAGAAATCTGTTCCACAAAAATAAAACATTGGTTATAGATAGCTGAGGTGAGAAGAGGAAATATCAACTAGTTCAAATAAAAAGTAACTTATTATACAACTAGAAAAAGCAGACAGAAAGCATAAATCTCCCCTACGTTTGGAGAAAAATGCAGATTTCTCCAGTAATGTCTGAGTTATTTCCAGCCTCTAAATCTAATGACAAACCCAACAAACTCTCTGAGTATAGTCTGTAGCCGCGTGCCCCCCCCCTTCACTTCAGTGTCTCTGTTCAGCCCACTGAGTCCCAACCGCACCCCTTAAGGAACATCAAAGGAGCTCTTGTACCTGTGACCCCAACTCCACTCCCAAAGGAACATCAAAGGAACTCTTGCACCTGAGTCCCCAACTGCAACCCAGAGGAACATCAAAGGAACTCTCGTACCTATGGCCCCAACCCCATCCCCAAAGGCACATCAAAGGAATGTTTGCGCCTGAGCCCCCAACTCCACCCTTAAAGGAACATCAAAGGAACTCTTGTAACTGAGACCCAAGCTCTACCCCCAAAGAATTATCAAAGGACTCAAAGGAACAAAGGCAGCAACAGCCTCATTGTGAGGCTAAGACTCCAAATGGCTTATTATTTTATTTTATTTTATTTTAAATGTTGCAAAACATGCAAAATCACCGAAATGTAATCATCTAGCTCTGGGATAAATTTCAACCAAATCTGTCATGCAGTTTTCCTGTTATCTTACTGACAAAAAACAGAAAAGAAGAAAAAAGGAGTAAAAACAAAACCTCCATGATGGACATAATGAGCAACAGAGCTAACAAGCTAGCAAGTATGCATTATGTTAAAAATAGACACATGACATTATAATGCTAATGATCCAGCAAAGATGTTGGTTTATAATGAATCTTTGGTTATCAGTAAATTTATTTGCATTTAAGAAAGTGTTGTTGGTCTTTTCTTCTTTTTCTTTTTCTTTCTCTTTACAGTTGTTACATATGCTTCCTCCACTCAATACACAAGGAGAAATTGGTTTCATGTCTTTTGGAATGCAGTGACGGTGTTTGTCTTACCATCTCACTTTTATTATCATTAAGTAATATGTGCCCAATAATTTGATCAGAGTGTGTAGTTTTCCCCTCACCTTGGGTGGTTGACCTGTTGTTGAGGCGCTTGATATGCTGAGTGATGGTTTGTTATTGGATGGTGACAAAAGTTAGATGTGGAGCCGTCTAAAGGAAATGGACTTTTCCGTGAAAGTTTAAGGATGACCATCTTTTACAAATATGAACCCCAACTGTCACATGCAAGAGAGGAGAATCCACGTCTTGCAGCTAAATTCTGACGGTGCGGTTCGTGGGGCTGTTGGTGTCTCTATTTTGTTTCCTAAGGCTGTTTGTTCACTTATTTTTCAGTTTTACTTTTGTGGTAAGTAAAAGAACAATAGTCTTGTTCTTCTAGGCTGCAAGAGTAAAACGAATGCAAGAACTCGTGTGTATTTTATTTCTTAATTGGTATTTACAAAGCGACTGACACATTCAATAATACAGCTCGCACATTGATTGAAAACACAAGAATATCATCATAAACAACATATATCGCACGCCCAAACTTGCAAGCTTCTCAGAACAAGGCAATGTTGGGACTGAATATAACTCCTGGCATTGCTTCGTGACTGCTAACCTACTCTGCCTGCCTGAACACAGTAAATGTTATGCTGTTTGGTGTCTATGCGCACTTTAACAAACACACAGCTCTCGTTTTTCTCTCAGTTTTTCTGTCTTCCTCCTGCCACTCGTCTTTCTCTTTTCTCAGTATCAGGTACAAGACGGTTGGATTAGACGCCTTTAAGAGGGGATTAGCTGTGTCGGAGCTGTTTGAGGTAAATTGCTCCGAGGAGTCGGTCTATCCCTTCTACCACCAGCAGCACCACCTCCTCTCCCTTCTGTAAGACAGAGTCAAAATTCTCAACCTAATCCTCAAAGAGCCTTAACGCACCTCCCTCTGTCCTGCAACCCCCACCCCCCCTTTCTGCCTTCTCTCTGACACTTTTTCTCCTCGGTTCTTCCCCTCCTTCTCTCAGCCCACACAGAAGAGTGATGCGGAGTGGAAGAGCAATAGACGTGTCGTGTGGGACGAGTGAGGAGGGGGTTTGGTGCGGGGGGCTGGCATGCCAGTTCAGAAGACTCAGACGGTTACACATAGCTGAACCGTATGACTTTACAAGATTGTGTGCGTGTGCATGTATGTTTACCTGCTGGAGCATGTCGCTAAACGGATGTGAGTGGTGTTCATCGTAACGTGTGTGCGTGCGTACGTGAGCGCGTGTGCCTGTGTATGTGAGTGTGCGTGAGCATCTAACTGAGCAGATGGGGAGGATGGGGTGCATTTTGGGGACAAGGGCGGGGTCACATCTGTGTTGTCCCTTGCATTTGTCTCTGTGTGTGTGTGTGTGTCACTTGGCACGGTTGCCACATTCAGAGCCAGGTGACTAACAAGTCAGTCCAGATTAATGGACTGATCTCACATTCATTTTTACCAGCCAAATGTTGTCCCTTCCATCTCTCTCAGAATATGTCACAAAAAAGTAGTCTGTACATTCCTGGCTTTCATTCAGTGTGTACAACACTGATAATGTCCTGTTAATGCAGCCTCGTACCGTATTTATCACTAAACCGTGCACAAGTACAAGTTGCTTATGGGCTGCAGCATTTGGACAGAGACGGTGGTGTGGACACACAGAAGCTAGCCCTGCCTACCCTCGTCTTGGAGCTGCCATTGATTTGGGCTACAAGGTGCTGTGGGCAATGGTTGCTATAGCAACCGGTAGCTGAGCAAGGCAGCCAAAGTTTGAGCTGGCATGGGGAAAGAGTCTCTGTGTGTGTGAGGGGCTGGCGGGGTGACAGCAGTCTGTTTAGTATGCAGCCTTCTGACTTCATATCCATTCCTCCCTCCCTTTGGCCCACAGACACAGCATAAGAATGACCCCCCCCCCCACCGCTGCATTCACGTACATCAAAACACACAAGCTTAGCTACGTTTTTTCCCCCCAACATATGCATATATTAAAGTCGCATACACTCAAGACATCATGTGCCTTCAGTCACACTGTGGCTGTGTGATTGTTATCCCATACAGCCACGCCTGCAGGTCCACACTGCTGATGAGGTCCACATTAGATCGGTCCTGATTACACACATGTACACTGGCACCAAACGCTCCACGCAGTGACATTCCCTTGGAAAAACAGCCTGTTGGTGGAGGTGAGTGTCCATATTTCCTTTCCAACCCTTATATTCATACCCTGAGGGCGTGTCAAATGGGTGGAGATGGTATGTCTCAGTGTTTGCACTGGCACTGTTGAGGTGAACCAAACATCTCTGCTGGTGTGTGGGTGTGCGTGTGTGTGTGAGTAGCTGGAAGTCGTGGGAATTACTTCTGCTGGTGTCAGTGCCTTTTATAAAGTACAAGCAAGCATGCGCGCGTGCGCACACAAACACTCACACACACACACACAGGCATATGCATGTATAAATACACACACTTAATGTGCCCACTCTCATATAAATACATCTAAATAATACACTCATTATAGTGCAGTAAATACACACGCACACACACACACACACACACACAAAAACACACACATATACACACACACACACACAGGTAAACAATTTTACATAACTACATATTCAGTATCAGTTTGAAAATATGTATATATATATATATATATATATATATATATATATATATATATATATATATATATACATATATACACACACATATATACACATATATACATATATACATATTTCTTTAAGAACAAACACACACACAAAAACACGCACTCACACACATATAATTGATTGGGAGTAGTGAAGTGCAGCTCAGCACTAACAGCTGCCTCTAAGCACAGGAGAGGAAGAGTGGTTAAAGTGGCAAGGAGGATGTAGTAAGAGGGGAGGGTTGGGGAGGAAAGGATCCTAAATGTGAGGATAGAAGGAAAGGAAGGGAGAGGAAGGGAATGAAAGGGAAAGGAGAGGAAAGGAAAGGAAGGGAAGTCAAGGAGCCTTCAACAAAGTAGAGGCTTAAGGTTGATGAGGAGAGCAGGAAGCATCTATTGAGGAACAAACACACACTCGAACACAGCAGCAGTCTCCACCCGGCTTCTGCCACCTCCGCACGCTCCACCAGAACACCCCGCCACGACCTGCCCCCCTCCAGACCCATCTCCAGACCCCTGTCTACAGGATATGTGAGCAGAACGGCTAAAGCCCTGACACGTGTGCCTGGGAGTGAGAGATGGAGGGGTGAGGGAGGGAGGAGTACTGTGTATTGTGTGTGTTCGAGGGGGTGGGGGAGAGAAGGGATGCTCATGGGGATAGACGGAGTAAAAGACAGAGAATTTTCTCTTTCTCTCCCATTGCTGCCCTCATCCTTCAGCATGTGGTTCGTAAAAGAGCCATAGAAATATTTCTGAGGCTGAAGATTTGCAAGTTTGAAAAAATTCAGAGAACCAATAATATTTAAATTTTTTTTATATTTTTGTCAACAATATAGCATATAACCAAAATACACAACGCAGTAGGCTTCAATAAGTAATTTATCGTAGAAAGTCAACAAAAACAACGTGACTGTATTACTTAAATATTCCATTATATAAAAAAAATCATAACAACATTGTTGTAAAATAAAAAAAAAATGACATCCTGAAATAGATGGTAGTATTTTGGGCAGTGTGGATTTTACAGTTATGGCAAAATATACAGAAAGGAAAATATACAGTAGAGTAATTATTATCTTAAAAATAATAATAATAATAATGAATGTATTGTTAGTTCAAGAGTAAAATTATGTTATGTTATTAGCTACCGATTTTTAAATTTCATATAAGACATAACTGATTTCTTGAATTGCACGTTCAATTATTTGCCACAATATTATAACTACTGCATGGTGTAGTATGAATAACACTGATTATCTTTTTACCAGGCCACCTGTATCTGGGTCTTTTAGGCCACAAGGGAATTTTATTTTTTTTCCTGAAGTTCATGTGTTGGAAGCAGGATTAATTATTATTATTACAATTATGGGCAAGCATAAGTATCTGAGTGTCCTTTACAAGCTGGGTTTATTCTATATTCATTATTATTCATCCTATGAAGAAACGGAAAAAGACAGTCTGGGGGGTTGGAGCTGGGAGTTCTCAGCAGACACACAGAAGTGGAAGGTGCCGAGTTATTAGTGGATTTAGAGGATGGCTATAACTTAGAAATAAATATAAAATAAATGGAAGAATCTGCATTACATTTTTCTAAATATAAGAGAATATGTTTTAGGGAATAAGAGTTTTGTGGGGGTTTGTTCATGGGTGTAGACGTGTGAGGGGGCTGATGTCGTGACTCACTGGGTCATTAGCACTGGCGTCAGTTCCTCAGCGCACTGCCTGGCGACATCATGATCTCCTACAAGCACGAGCACACATGCTCATTTCCACACAGAGTCAAACCTCCCGCTCCAATTTATCAGAACCACACCAGAAGCCCTGTTCTGACGCCAAGCTGTCAATCCATTCTCATCCAATCATCACTCAGGAAACTCTAGAGACCCGCCCCCGCACTGCTAGCAGTGTGCAACAAGCCACAGCTGTATCACACACACACAACGAGGCCAGTACATCATCAGTCACTGGCACACAAACATCTTCCACAGACTCATGCAAGCATTTTTACTTGCCCACTTGCTGCTTCCACTGAGACATCCACCACCGTGGTGACGGTAACCGCGACAACAGGCATAAATTAGCGTCACAGTGATATGCAAAGCGAGGGTGCAACAATTAAAGCTTGACTAACGAGCTTTTGAGGAGCGAGGCTGAAGTTTCCCTGAGCAGCTGCTAACTGGATTAGCCTACACACAGACATTGGGAGAGGGAGAGGGAGAAGGAGAAGACAGAGCACGGAGACAGTGATGTTTACGCGCCACCTGTGAGGAGACACACATACATAAAACCAAACGTGCACATACGCTGTGACAGACAGACAAAATAGAATTCAAACATAGCTGGCGTCACTTAACCCAGACACAAACACCATTACTGCATACAGCAAAAATGACTGCAAATCAAAAGATGTACACCAGTCAGCCATAACATTATAACCACCGGCCTTATATTGTGTTGGTCGCCTTTCGACATGACAACCGCTCTGACGCGGCAAGACAAGGCCTTATTCAAGACCTCCAAAGATGTGCTGTTGTATCTGGCACCAAGATGTTAGCAGACGATTACCTAAGTCCTGAGGTGGGGCCCCAAAGGATCCGACTTGTTTGTCCAGCACATCCCACAGATGAATTGTTTTCATTAAGGAGTGAACTTGGTCTGCAACAATATTTTGGTAGGTGGTACATGTAAAAGTAACATCCCCATGAGTAGCAACTCCCCAAACCATCACACTGCCTCCATTTTATCCCACACTGCATCTTCATGCCATCTTTTCTCCTGATAAAATGATCAAATCTATCCTTTAATAATCACATGTTACACAGTACATACATAAAGTACAACGTCGTAAAAATGGATCTCTGCATCCCCGAGCTTCGGATCCCCTGTGAAGCCCGGGAATCTGAGGTTTCAGGGTCTTGCTCAAGGACCATGGGCTTTTTTTTTGCTTCAAGGGCTGGGCTTTAAGCCTAGTCTCCCGGTTGAGGGACAACTGCTCTACCCACTGAGCTAAAGCTGCCCCTAAGCAACACGGAGTGACCCAACCACCCACATGGTAAAAAAGAAAACATTATTCATCAACATAGACCACCATCTTCTATTCATCACTCCATGGTTCGGTTCTGATGCTGACCTGCCATTGTCAGCATTTCGGTAGCGGAAAGAGGTCAGCAGCGTACCTCTGTTCTGAAAGTATTTCAGAGGCAGAATGAACTTTTCATTAATTTGTACTACATGGATCTTCTGTGAGATTGGACACGGACCAATCATGTGCCCGTGACACTGTTGCTGGTTCACCAATTGTCCTTCCTTAGAACACTTTGGTAGGTGCTAACCAACAGAGACTAGGGTATTTGGCAGCAAATGAACATTCGCTGCCAAATACATCCCACCCACTGACATCTGCCATTCTAACAAAATAATCAGTTTTATCCACTTCACCTGTCAGTAGTCATTATTGTACGCCGAATAAGTGTGCATACAAAACACGATCCAGCTGGCCAGATTCTACAGACATTGATTCATGTTGACGGTCAGACCAACGCTTTCCTGTTCAAATGTGAAGCCAGTTTTGAAATGCACACCTTTAGTCCACTGTGGAATTAAATACAGATCTGTCCAATGCTTTTAGGGGATTTGTGAGATGTGGATAAACCACAGCCGGCCCTTTCAATTGTCTTTGTGTTGCACCTCAAACACATCTTGTAACTATAGTGTCTTTCAGACATGTTGAAGTGAAAGTTATGAAGAAAAATGTTTTCCTGTTCATGACATTCAATGCAGCTCCACAATGTTGAAAATCATACTTATAAGTGGGAATTGGTAGTCCCGAATGTGAAATGAACATGAGGTGGGAGGAGAGTAGATCTAATGTGACTTAAACGTGGCATGAGGCCTCACCTGCAGGAGGCCGAGAGACAGGAAGGCAATGTTTCCATGGTAAGTTACGATTACTCACATTAATCGATGTTAATTTGTGACGGCGCGTTTAGTCGCTGCCGTCACTGAACTTGCTGATCAGACACACTGCTCCGACAGGAAACAGAAGGAGGCAGGGATGATGCTCTCTCTTTCTCTCTCTCTCTCTCCGCATCCGTTTTACAGGAATATGTGTGTGTGTGTGTGTGTTTGTGTGCGATAATTACCAAGCCAAATACTAGAGATGAGAAAAGTAAACAGCTCCGTATACATTTACATAGACTTAAGCTTTCTCAACTATCACAGAGCTTCTACACATTTTAAGGATGTCTAGACGCCCAGTTACTGTTCTGTTTGATGTTTAATAAATCGAAATTCAATCCCGACTGACACTGAATCAGCAGTGATACATTTATTCGTTTATTCCTGGCAGTGGTTTAAGGTGATTTTGATTAATGCAAATCAAAATTGTAAAAAATAACTACACCACTAAATCATCAGTCTAAATAACTCGGTTAATCAGGGGTTTAAATCCAATTTAATTAATGGTATATGGTGGAAATATCACAACTTTTGTTTCCTAAAGCGTGGGCTGTGATACCCTCTCGGGTTGTGAAGGTGCTAAAAGTGAACCACCAGAGGTAATTTTAATTAATATAAAAAGGCTATTATTAAATATTTACATTTTAAAGGTGCAGTGTGTTAGACTTAGTGGCATCTAGTGGTGAAGTTCCAGATCGCAAGCTATATTGCGGCCCAGCTCAACGGTCCTTGTCTGAAATTGTATCCTCTGAGATTACTAGAAGTAGCTTACGAAGTGATGAGGTTAATTTTTATAGAGATATTTAGAAAACGTATTAAGTTATTCATTCTGTTAAACTATGGGACAACGGACACATGGGAGATAACAAATGTTTTCATTTGCTCCACATTGTGGTGGTGTTGACAGTCACACCAGTGCTGTTTGACAACTAAAAGGAAGCATGGAGACCCGACTCGTGAAATCACTGAGAGGAAAACGTTTGGGCCCCGTGCTGTCCCCCCAGCGGATTCATCTTGTCGGGTATTAAGGGCTGCTCTCCTCTGGAGAGGTCCAAAGCCCCAAGAAGTGGCAAAAGGCACAATCGCCCCCAAACTTTGCCAAGCCAACCGAGAGACAATCGCGTGAACCATCACCCACAAATGTGCCCAGTTGAGGTCAACCAGTGCCAAGGAGAAGAACGGGTCCCATGAAGGACTCCTCCCACACCCATATGACCCGTTTAATTGAATCCCTATTTTTGTGCTAGATAATATTTCAATTGTTAATTAAAATTAAAAATTCTCCCAAGATAAGATATTTAGCAAGCGACAACATATCATCATCATCATCCTATTCTTTTAGAGGTGAAGTGTTTATTCATCTATTTCTGTTCCACCAAAAATTGCGCTAGCTTGGGCTAGGGCTCGGACTTGGAATCAGTTTCTTGCCTGATTTCACCTTCAGAATCATATATTCGTAGGATTTTTGTCAGGATTTGGACTTTTCAATTCTCTCTTGACACCCAATCTCTTCTTTGTCGCTGTACACATTGTTATGTGTATGTGGATGGATTATTCTCTTTCACTTCTTTGCTGTACGTCCACATAAACGGTTCTGTTTATGAAATAAACATGTATATATTATATATATATTATATATTATATGAAGGAACTACTTCTTCTTAGTCTTGTGTTTTGGTCAGGATTGTGGTTAAATGTCTGAGTGGGACGCAGAGTTGGGCCATGACATTTTTAAATGTAGGATTATCTGCTCTATTGGATCAAGCTCTAAAAACCCTGTATTCCTACACTTGATCGACGTGACTGCATACTTGGAGAAAAACACTTTGAGATTATTATTATATGTTTTGTATTCCAGTTACTCATATTAATTGAAAGTGGCCATTCATTAAAAAAAAAATTAAAGCGGTGATTATTTAGTAATTACAGAGCCAGTGTGATCAGGTTGGATGCATGTAGAACGGTGAGTGTTCATTCCACATTCAACACTCTGTTCTGCATTGCACTCTTATTTCTCCCTTTCCAGGCCCTTGACTTTTCTTTTTAATATTCTCTACAATAAATCTCTCTCTTTCTGCATTTGCCTCCTTTAAGTCGCTCGTTTTCTTCTATGCACATCCCTCTGCTCTGTCTTCTCTGTCTCCAATTCTCCTCTGCTCACTCAAATAAATCTCTCCTCCCCCATCCTGCCCACCCCTCTAAATCTATGAAACGCACACAAACATACATGTGCACAGACTCACTCTCACTCACGCACACAAACACACAGTCCTCCAGGCAGCAGCCACAAAGGCCCCATATTAATAAATCTGCTTCTTTATTGGTGCTGAGTGTCTCTGGCAGAAGGAAAGAGAATGGGAGGAGAGGGGGAGAGAGGAGGAGCTGGACAGAAGATGCAGAGATCCCATGAGTGGAGGAGGAGGAGGAGGAGGAGGAGGAGTGGGAGGTTGTGACTGCGTGCAGTGACAGAGTGAGAACGACAGAGATGAAGGTATAGGGGAACAACATTGATGAGTGTATCATATGCTTGCGTACATACACCAGAATACACAACTCCTTTTTCAAAAAAATGGCACAGATATGATCCAGCACCGTGAAAAGTGTGAGGTTTCATTTGTGTGGTTGTACATTTGTTAATGTATAGTCCACTCACACGTCCTAAACGTCCCGATTATTAAAGACACCTGATACCCGGCTGAATCACTGGAGCATCAGATCGGAGTGTGTTGGACGGTGGGCTCAGGAAACAAACTGCCCGCGGTGGGTTTTTGGTAATGACAGAAACTAGCTTGGCTTAGTGGTCCAATCTCAGTCATCAGTCAGCTGTGACAGATTGGGGATATGAGCTAAGAAGCCATTTAGCGTTGGTGTTTGGTGTGCTGTGTGAGTGTGCGCTTGTGTGTCTGGGGTAGGAGGACCGGGGGGAGGCCATCAGTGCTGCTAGTGTTGCAGAGGCATCAATACACTCTCGACAGGCCATTTTCCTTTGCCTGCTCCCAGCCCTGGCTTGTTGCTGAGGCAACTAGCGCCATTTTACCTTCCATTGCTGCATCTACGGAAGGTTTTACAAAAGAGCAAACCATTCACTGTAATCATTGCTTGGGTCTGGACAGACTCTTATGTTGACAGTTCTGCAAAGTTATCTGAGTATTATATCTGTTTTCATCTTTTCAGATGAAGGTTACCTTCTGGACAAAGCAGAGGCAAGAACATAGACTTCAGGTTGGCACACAGGCCACAAGAAAAATATGGATGGAGGGCATGAAAAGGTTCCCTTACCTGGCCATGTGGCTGCATGGTGCTGTAGGGCATGTTCTGGTTTAAAACTTTCTGCTTCATCAGCAACATCCTTTTCTGCTCCTCACTGAGGTGGGCCGTCTGTCCCGGGATTGGCCCCTGGGTTTGCCCTGGCCCTGCGCCCTGGCCACCTCCTCCTCCACCACCCATGTACGGAGGCATCATGGGGTTCTTCACCTGATTGTTCCCTCCCATGGGAGGAGTCATCCTCTGGCCCATGTGATCGACCCCGCTGCCACTGAAGTGACTTAGGGGTTTCGTGTTATTGTAGGACAACATGGCTGATGTCTGCTGCTGCTGTTGCTTGGACAGGGTGTTCTGGTTGATGCTGGTTGGCTGTTGTTGACCCATCATGCCCATGTGGTTGTGAGGGAGGTAGTTGTTCATGGGTGCTTTGGGACCATTGTTGGGGGCCATCCCAGCCACCAGAGGTCCCTGTGGTGTATTAAAGGCTTGCGGTGGGTACATCATAGGGCTGTTGGGTTTGTCTTGGTTAAAGGGACCAGAGTTATAGGGACTGGTTGGCGCACCAGCAGGAGACCAGTTTGCTGCTTGTTGCTGCTGCTGCTGCTGCTTCTGTTGCAGCAGTTTTGCACGTTGCTGAGCCATCGCCTTTAGCTGCTCTGCGGGAGAAAGTTCAGGAGTCACTGGCCCTACAGGCTGACCTCCAGGAGCAACCCCTGTCGTGCTGGACCCCGTGCCAGCCTGACTCACCCCCGGGCCTGGATTCATCATGTATCCATTCCCAGGCCTAGAGACTGCTTGCGTCTGAGCTTGGGTTGGGGTCTGAGGGGAGCGAGCCACACAGTTGTGCAACGGGGAACCCGATGCCATTGCAACGGCCGGAGACTGTTGCAAAGGTTGCTGTGGAGGCGTTCCATTGGCTGTTGTGGCAAACTGTGGGCCTGATGATGATGGTCGAACCTGAAGAGAGGAAAACACAAAAGAAAACCCTTCATAAATCTACAAAGTCTAAAGGCTTTTCTAAATACAATTTATGTTGGCTTAATCCATATGCCATAGCACTGTTAAAATGAGGATTTGTGGTTTTAGAAAAGCTTGGTGACCATCCTGACAGTACAGTCACCTACACTAGAACCAGAACTCACCAGGCTTGTCATACAACAAACGATGACTCTAGGTCAACATAGATGCTACATTTGGCTATGCTCCATCCATACACGAGGATAATATGAGCCATCTCACTTTCAGAAAGAGAGTTGAGCTCCTAAGCTGGAAAAATAATATTAATTTGTAATATGAATGCAGATGCTATTATGACATGTCAGTGTATTTTGTCTGTCATAATAAAAAGCAATTAAATTGGCATTCCAGCAGAGCTATTGATTTCTTGATGACAAAATATCAATAAATCAAAATTGCAGTGAAGAACCTAAAATGGTATAATTTTAGGGTAGAGATAGAGTCTCCTTTTTTATGACAATCTCTTTAATAAAAAACGAGAAATTTTTCCTCTTTGTTTTAAAAAGTTCTGCTTTTTTATGGCGTTGTGGAAACAATCTTAGTGCACACAGATCTGTGAAAACTAATGAAAACCCTGTACTATGTCCGCCAGGCCTGAAAATAGTCCTAAGTCACCCCACACAGTAGCACCATGCGCCTTTGAACAAAGGAGGTGAGAAAGTTGGTGAACAACCATGGGGCTGAAAAATTTGGAAACAAGTCATCTTAGTTTTCACAAGACACAGTGACAGTAACGGTGTTGTTTTCAAATGGTTACATTCAAGAGCCTAGTTTCAAGGATATGCAATTTTTAAGGCCCTCGATATGCAGTACCGACCCACAATAAAAGGTTATAGTTCTATGTATTCAACTTTGTGTAAACCAGCTCTGACATCATACTGACCCTCTTAGAACTGACCTGTGGTGAGCCCATGGGAACCTGTGGTCCTCCCTGTGGGGGCTGAGGAGGGGGAGGCAGCGCTGCTGCTGGCCCTGTCCCCCCTCCAGGAGTTGTAGTATTACCCGCTGCGTCTGGTGGGCCTGGGGTCTGATTGTTTGCTGGCCTGCCAAACTCTGGCTCTTTCTTGTCCTCAAAGTCCTCGTTGAAGAGGTCATGCATGTCGTCCTCTGGCACGGTGTTGGCCAGCTCATCGATCAGTTCCTGCCACTCCTGATCATTAAGGTTGATGTCAGAGAAGAGTTTGTTCTGATTAGAGAGAGACTGGGGGTCAGAGGACTCCATTCCACCTCCATCATCCAGTGGCTCCTGTTTCAGGTCTTTGAGGAGGCTGAAACTGTCCTCCAGGTCAAGAGAGCCATTCAGCTTCATGTCTGGGAGGTGGCTGCTACCGTTCTTCCCCAGCTCGTCTGAAGTCTGGCTGACGTGGTTGCCATTGCCGTTTGTAGTGTTGTTTCCGGTGGAAGTGTTGGGCCCGCCAATTATTGGCTTGATGTCCATTTGGTGATGCAGTGGAGAGATGGGTGGGACATTGTTGTTGTTTGGGATACCCGTCAGTGAGTCCAAACCACCAGGGCCCTCCTTCCGCACCCGTTTGGTAGTCG
Organism: Lophius americanus; assembly: GCA_037951165.1. NCBI lineage: Eukaryota > Metazoa > Chordata > Actinopteri > Lophiiformes > Lophiidae > Lophius > Lophius americanus. The sequence goes on along the minus strand of JBBDHG010000273.1, from coordinate 2,816,440 downwards.
GGGAGTAGCTGCCTCCATCACAGATGCCATTCTGTTCTCCATTGAGGGGCGATCGTGCACTGTCCAGTTTCCTCTTCACAGTCTCCTGGAGCTGTAACAAACAGGGATAAAAGGGAAATGGATGAGGACCTGAAGAGCACTACAGATGGGACATTTTAGAAATAAAAAAATATATATAAAATTATATGAAATTATAACAGGCTGCCCCCTCTCCAAAGACATACATCATTGTCATGACGATGCAAAAAGTGTGCCAGAGAGAGAAATATTCACAGTACGAATCAATGAAGCTCTGATAGATAACTAATCTGTCTGATATAATTACCAGACAGTGAGTTCTGGTATGACATACGTTCTTAAGCGTGAAGAAAAATGTGCTCAAAGCAGTAAAAGGACAAGTAGCCCTCTCTCCGAGCAATCCATCAGAAAGGACTTTTCTGAGGAGGGAAGGAAATAGAACAGCGTTCACCATCGGTAGTATTCTCCCCATCAGTAGCACCAGACGAAAGGTGGAGGAGCAGCCCTATCTACCTGAATCCACCTTACATCTTTAGCCTTACTATAGTCATTTTTCCACGCTGGGCGCTTAACTTAACTCTCATTGCCTCTGTCATGGCACAGATGAGATAACAACAGGGTGTTAACTAACGCTGGCTGGCAGTTAAGGTAATCACTATCATAGACCTGAACTGGAGAGGAGATATAGAGGGAAAGAAAACAAGACAGGGAGACAACTGAAGAAGAGCAGGGAACTGTGGATTTTCTGAATGCTGACTTTTTTCTACAGGAAGCCGATATTTTCACCAAAAATGGGTTTCCAAACTGGACACATCTGAAAACAACCTCACAGTGCTATCAAGAAAACAGGGCATTTAGAAAGCCTTTTTCATAGTTCAGTCAACAGGCTTGTTGCTTAGGAGTTAGCTGATAGTTCTGTATGACTGATGGGTCGGGGCTTAGGATCAATTTGGTGATGCTTGGTGTATCAGTAATATTTTGTTGCATACTTGGCCCTGCATTGAGCGATACAACAAACCCGTCTCCAACAAGTGAATACAAACAAAATTATTTTTTATGTTTATCTGCAACTTTAAAACTCAATTTCTCATCTAACTTCAAACTATTATTTCCAACCCTAATGGAGTTGGCAGAGTAAGTGAGTTGGTGCTATTAAAATGAGGGATGGGAAGCAGGGATCTCGTTTGGACACGTTCACAGGGTGCAAATATTGTGCTCTGACCTAAATTCAAGACAAGGCACCGGTTTCAGATGAAAGGATGAAGGAGTTAAAGCTGGTGGCAATAAATTACTAAAAAAGAGTGCATGTATGGTGACAGTTTTATTTCATTTATTTTGTTCTGTCAAAATGATATGTGTTAATATGTTAATGATATTTGTAGGGTTTGGTACCATTATTAATTCATCCATTCAGATCCTCCAAAACCAATTCCAAAAGTTACTTTCGAGAGTTAACTGGGCATCACAATGACCTCAACTTTCATTATTCACCAGCATTTACAAAATACTTACAACAACACACGAGCCACAGAAATAATGAGTAAAATAAATTGAGTAATAGATAACAATCAACATGAATCTTTTAATTTAACCAACTGCTTGTTGGTTTGGGGAGACCATTTTGGTTTTCTGGAGACAAACCCGTGCATTTTAATCTTGCCAATATTTTACTGTAGTGTCATCAAACACCATGTCCAAAGATTATATTAACCTTCAAGACTGGTAAATAATGATAGTAAATAATAAATTAAAAAAGGGATTATACTCTTGAATCTTGGCATTTCAAGGAGAAAAGAATATTTAAGGGAACAAAAAATCAAGCAGGTCACAAATGACCAAAAGTAATCAGAGTAAATCTACTCAAGTAATAAAACCTTGTTTGAATTTCATAGTACTTCTGTTGAACCAGAGATGACCTGATCCAGGTTACCACGGCTCCAGCAGCACCATAACAGCAGAAAGCCCACAACTCACACAACTCACACAACTCACACAACTCATCTGGGGCATTTGGAGCTCTTTCAGCTCAAATGTTACATCTCTGTTATTCTCCTCAGTTTTCTCTTAGGTCAGTATTCCCTTTATTCCGTGCCGTGTCTCAACTAGCTACCCCAAAATAGGTGCTATAAAGGTGCTACAAACACAAGCTGATGACATCATTTGATATATTGCCTCCTCAAAGCTGGTGGTGTGGGACTAATTGATCTGCGATGTCACATCACTAGATGCTCATTGAAAAGTTACACTCCTCCAGAAAAGAACAGTCAGAGGTGCTAAAGGTTGTCCATCTCCACCCACTGCAGCGCAAGAACAGCCACATGTCATCATAGGAATGTGGGAAAAATCATGGAAAAAAATGATGAAATGATTCTGTTTCATTAAACAGATGAATGAATGGAAGCAATTCTACGATTATGCAATAACAACTGCTGTTACATCAAAAGGATTGCAATCAGATGACTATGCAGTATTTGTGTAGTGTTTGGTCAGATTTGGGATGAAATCTGACTTGGAGCTAGTTAGTGAGCCACAGTTTTGACTGTGGTCCATCTTTGACATTGTTGTGACATTTGCGGTGAATACCAGCTTGCATTTAGACACATTGTTACGTTGACATGCAAGAAAGTTAGGCAGAACGTTTGTGGCAGTTAACTAAGATCATCCTTGCAATCATATCGCCTTAGATTACATTAATAAAAGGAATATCATGTTTAGGTTGAACCAAACATCTGTTTTTTATTTGTATGGGTACCTGCAACTTGGAATTTAATTCAGTTCAAGTCTTGGTTCCCAACTACGGCAAACTGTCCAAGGGAATCACCTCATTTAATAATCAGTAAATAACGTTAGGACAAACACACATTGTATATTTACAAAAAACATGAGATAATAAAGAATATAGAGTAATAGACCGAAAAAATACAATCCATTGGTATTGGTAACGGAACCCTTGTTATCCTCTACTCTCATTCTAAATGTATTGCCCATGCCCACATTTGTACAAACTAAACTGCTGGTTACATGTGCAGCACAAATATCCAGATGATTTACATTTCAAACAAGCAGAAACACAGCTGAAAGTGAGGTAAATATTTTGCAAACGTGCATGCTCTCAGTTGTCACATATGAAGGTGGCAAACATGCACACACAAAGGACGAACCGCTCATATGAGTACGTGTGTGACGCAGGCTTAGCTGTTTGTTATTCAGACGGAACAACAGACAAAATATATTCAGACTGTATTCTGACCCTGAGGTGGACCCACTCAAGCAGACGTGCGTGCACGCTCACACACACACACATACACACACACACAAACTCAAAACAACCACATACACCACAACACAGAACACATGAATAATCCTTTTTGCCTTTTTTCGTCTACTGGTGTGTGAGTGTGTGTGTGTGTGTGTGTGTGTGTGGGATGGAGGCTGTCAGATTGGCGGCCTACTCTGTAATCCATCAAGACTGACAGTAACCCTAATTATCTTTATGGCTTGATAAACACTGTTAGTATTGACAGACAAAACTACATTGTGTACGTGTGTGATTGTGTGTGTGAGTGTGAGAGAGAGAGGGGTGGGGTGTGGGGTACATGTACTATTATGCTTGCGTCGCCATTAGAGGAACTACTGAGGAAAAACACAGGAAAACACACATCTTCACTGACACGACATGGCTTCATCAACTCTGTGTGTTTGTGTGTGTGGTCCTGCAATCAATGGCTTTAAATAATTCAGGTCTCATGCTTGTGGGTTTGGTTTTGTGTATTTGGCTGTGAGGATGGATGCGTGTGTGTGTTGGAGGCTTCCCTAAATACCAGTGACTCATGTTGATAATAACAGACTCGCCTTTCAAAGCCCACCCATAAAAACTCCCATAATTATCCAGGTGGTGTGAACTACACCAACCTTCCATCCATGCACACATTCACACAGAGGTTTTGTGTCAACATCCACCTACAATACTTGACAGATTTCTAAATGTGGAGGCGACACACGGAAATCCAATGTGGACTGTGGTCCTGTCCTCTCAGCACGGAATGAGTCAGCACGCCATAGCCGGAAGGCTACTGACAGGATAAACAAAATACTTTATATTTACTGCTATTAATTAATCATGATTGCTCTTTGCACAATTAGCAGCCTAATTATAAGTCTAAATTACACTAATACACCTGATATGGCGTATAGATGAGCACAATCATAATAGTAAGCACATGAAATCAGAGGACTGAGTGAAAGAGGAGGAATGCGGGCATGGCTAAGAGAGAAGAGGATACAACATGTTTTAATGCAGTTTAAAGAAGCTGGGAGAGCTTGGTGCTAGTGAAAGGTAAATAGCATTACAGTATGATGGCTATAAAAGAGCAAAGACAAGAGAAAGCCAAAAGGAAGCACACTCGGCTTGTTCCTCCTCCTGCGTCTGGAGCTGTTTTCATTGACATAAAACCCCTACTGACTGGTCAACAGACGCAGAGATGGAGACAATGACAAACACGGACAAAGGTAAGACACACACATACGTGGACGATGAGGAGATTTATTTGTCAGGCAGATGGTAAAAGATGAAGAGAGAGAGAGAGAGAGAGAGAGAGAGAGAGAGAGAGAGAGAGAGAGAGAGAGAGAGAGAGAGAGAAAGAGAGAGAGAGAGAGAGAGAGAGAGAGAGAGAGAGAGAGAGAGGCAGGAGGGGGACGGAAGTGTAGGAGATAGGTGTCTTGATGGAATGGCATGGCATAGCATGCCACATGACAGCAGGGTGCAAATGATGAGAGGGTGATCAGAGAGGGAGAGATAGAACCACTAAGGTGCTGTTGTTATAGCAACCTGCTGCTCCAGTGCTCTGTGTGCTGCAACCCTCCTCCTTTCTCCTCCACCTCCTCTCGCTCACTTACTCCCTCTCTTTAAAGGTTGAGCATGATATCAAATTCGATCCAAAGAAAAACGGTTACAATCAAACTGTGAAAGTGTCAAGCAAACATGCCTCTCAGCAGAGGACACGTTTTATTTATTGGGTTACAAATGTGCAGGAAGAACAATATTCTTTTTTTCTCCTATTAATCACAGGAGGTCTGAAGTGTAAACCGGATCAAATCTCACACAGAAATTGAATAATCTTTGCAATTTACTTCCCCCTCTCTTTTCTCCCCATGCATCCTCCCTCACGGGCACATTATCTCAGCTCAGTCTTTTCACTGCACTGAGTGCATGAGACAGTCCTGAGGATCATAGGCAGGATGAGGATATGTGACAAAGCACGCACATGCACACACACACACATGCACATGCACACACATGCACATGCACAAGGAAGCAGCGTTCCACAAGCAAGAGGCGTGACTTAACAAAGCAGGGCCATCATCTAGTGTGTTGTTCTGCATATATCAAGCAGAAAGAAGAAGAATGAAAGAAAATCCCAATCTGTAGCCCCAGTTTGATACAGCTGCTTTTAAATCTTCCAATTGTCACCAAAGCACCACAGCCCTGTACTGCTTTTCTGCTTCAGGTTTATACAGAGTGATTCCAATTCGCCTCCGTCCGGAGGCCGAACAACTCAAGTTTTTGCTTCCATAGTGAGGCTAACGGATGGCCACAAGTCCAACACTGAGCAGGCTATGCTAATAGTGCTTATAAACTTCCAAAAGGCTTAATGGAGTGGGTTGTGCGTCTGAGCCAGCAGTTGAGGTAGTAACAGAGTCAAATCTACGTCCGAATAAAAGGAGTGAGCAGTTAGGAGCGGTTAGCAGTTGGCTCAAAGTATCTCAGAATTCAGGAGTCAGTAGTTGGGTTTATATTCTTTCTTATTAGACGTCTTATCCGAATCTAATCGGAATTAGGCTGTCCATGTAAACCCACCTGGTGCCAAACCTGGGAGACCTTTGAAACACATTTATTTTGCATCTACATATGTGTCCATTATTCTGCATCTACATATGTGTCCATTTCAAATGATTTAACAGCCAACACCCACATACTTCCAGATGTCATCCACAACACGGTGCTGAAGAGCCCAAAAGTTCATCAACAACAAAACCGGCAAGCGTATGGGAGCATGTGAGTGTACCTGGTAAATAAAAAAGTGAGGCACTAATGTACTTTGCAGCAGGCAGAGGGCTTTGTTGTCATTTAAAACATTGCAACATACCCCAGTGAGGTCTTTTTTCTTACTTATTGATTCACTTTCTTCTTCGGTGGGTCCGTAAATATTTGTTTTGTCTTGCTTAAAGTATGGGCTAAATTGAGCTCAACATGTGGTGGTACTTCTCCAGGTTGTCCAATTCCATAAACTCTCAGAAAACATGTTCAAATACGGATGAAATGAACAGTGATTAAGACCAAACCATATCTGACTTTTTATGCTGTGATACAACTCTACATGAAGTAAAGTGTGAGAATGTTTTTATCTTTGCTTATGGTGGGACAGAGAGTCTGACATCCTTTGTGTGGATTCAAATGAATTCCTTAATGACTTCTGTCTCAAGAACTGGGAACATATGAGTTGAATTCAAGAAGGAATGGAGCAGGACTGTCAGAATATTGTCCTTCATCTCATGGACAATGGTTCACGCTTGTGTCAGCAACCATCCATCCTGCTGAAGTGTCCTTCAGCAAGTCCAAGGAACTCATAAGAAGAGACCCTGACTTTAAGGGGCCTCTGTTTGGACCAATATTGAAGACATCTGGACCGAGTTCTGGGTGCATTTTAGTGCGAAAACTGTAGGTTCCTGTAAGTTATAGACCTCCAAGGAAAAACATTTTCACTATCTTTCTTGTTCAGTTTGGTAATGAGTTTTTCTTTTGGTAATGAGTTTTTGGTATTGAATGGATTTTCTTGGTTGATTCTGATGACTGATTTTTATAACAGCAGGATCACATCTCACTCAAATCTCATTATAAGAGTCAAAATAAAGTACCCCAGGTCATTGGCCCGCTGTTTGTAAAGGAAAAAAAAAATACAACTGAAAGAACGTGATTTTATCATGTTTGACTTTCCCAAAAGGAAACAGTTGCCAAAAATCTACTGAACGAAAATCTTACATAATGCACCAGACCCCCTGACTTTTAATGTATTTTACATTCCTCTTGATTTTCTCTACGTGTCGGCCCTATGATGAACTGACAACCTGTCCTGGGTGTTCCACCTCTCTTGCCCAATGGCAGCTGGGTTAGGCTCCAGTCCCCTACGACCCTGATCAGGCTATACGATTACAGATAATGGATGGATGGATAAAGTGTAACAGAAAACAGAACAAACCATTTACTAAACTGTTGGTGTTTGGGCATTTTCAAATGAATACAGGAGTCACAGGTTAAATACACTAATACCTAACTAGAACTTTTAGGTTATTTTTGCTCTAAAACCAGTGTGTAGCAGGCTGTGTTTGTGGCTTGACCCCAGATTAAGCAGTTCTGGCCTGCTTGGTCCTGTGCCCTTTTGATTCTGGTGTTTCGGGTTTCTGAAACTGATATTCTGGATTTATGAGAAAAGTGTGTCTTCCAAACTCCAAACTCCAAGCTCCGCTATTGGTATGGGTTTGAAATGTCTTATTTTGGCCTCAGTATTACAAACTTTGTGTTTTTTATTCATTCGCAGTGAGAAAATTCAACCATGGCGATGATGTGTTTGAAGCCATTGTAGTTTGTTTTGTGAGCATGTGCAGTGTGTGTGACTTGAACATAAGTGTGGTGAATGGGAGCAACCAGCAAGGAATCGTTCATTTTGAGGCAGCCCATCTGGTCACAGGTCATAGCAAAATAAGCCTCGCACTGCCGATAAATCAAATGGCGGGTCAATAAGGGCACTTGAAGTGGAGACCACTCTCATGCCGCCGCTTTTTAGTCATCTGGGGTTAGTAGCTGGTCGGTTTAAGATGCCGAAAAAAGGACAACGTTTTTTGTTTGTCTTATTCCACATCAGTGCTAAGTGGTAAGGCAGTTTACTCAATTTGACCCATTTGCACCAGTCTGACAATATTCATGTTATTTTGATTAATGTAAGATTATATAATTTTATTGCTGGCTGTCATCATTTTAAGACAGTGTTTAGTTTTCCTGACCAGATCCCCAGTGTTGGGCAATAGATTGACAGAATCCCAGAAACAAAGAACATGCGGGAGCGAAGGACAGAAAACTCCATGTGACAAGAGGAAGGTGCAAACAAAAGAACCATTTGGCCGCCATCCCAGAGAAGGTTGTATGCGTGTGTGAGTCTGTGTGTGTGTGTGTGTGTGTGTGTGTGTGTGTGTGTGTGTGTGTGTGTGTGTGTGTGTGTGTGTGCGATTAAGAAAGCGTCTGCCAGTCTGCCTCCTGTACACAGGGGCATGATTTGAATACTTCTAATCCTCCAAACAATGATGCTTTAAATATCACAATTCTGTAAATGAATGCAGTTGGGAGCTTGGCAAACTAAAGTAAAATATAAACTACTATTGTACAACCCATGACTCTGAGTTATGTGTATTGGGTTGTTTTTCAACAATTTAGTTCTTCAGGGCTACATTTTCAACTTGACAGGAAAACTAGTTCGGGCAATGCATTGAGATATCAGGAAGCTGGTATCAGGCTAGTGTAGTACCGGCACAGGAGTACAGAGAGAACACAAACACACAGGACTAATTGCTCTACATATTACATGTGAATTATGTGTGTATGTGCAAAAAAAAAAAAGAAAAAAAAAAAAGCTTTTGGCATCAGCAGTTTCAAACCTGCTGACCTGACGTAAATGCACAGTGGCCAAAAGAAAAAAACTTTACTTTTTCCTCTGCTCCCCATCCATCCCTGACCCTTCTGCCAAGACAGACTTTACGTGTCTGTTTGTGTGAGTGTGTTCATACGTGTGTGCATACGCGTGTGTAGGTCAAAGAGAGAAAGAACGCAAACTGGAAGAGGCTAAGAAGTACTGAGCATTAACAGACATATTTAAAAACCAGCATCACTATTATCCATCTGAAGGAGTGAATGCATGCATGGACTCGAGCGTGTGTGCGCATCTCAGCGTGTGTTTATGTCTGAGTGCTTGTGTGTTTACATTTTCTAGATAAAGTGTAACTAAGAAAGAGGGCAAGCAGAGAGGCAACGGAAAGAAAGAGAAAATCAGGGGACGAGAGAGGGGAAACTGTGTGTGTGTGTATGTATGTGGTTCCTGGCCAAGCTGCTCCTCTCTATTTATAGAGCTGCGGCTCCTTCCTGTTTCTGGAGCTGTACCATCACGCCAGGAGGGGGTGGGGGGCGAAAGAGAGGGAGAGATGAGGATAGGGAGAAATGGGAGGAAGTGTGAGTGGGTGTGTGGGAGGGGAAACTGGTCATGTTTGAGTCTTTAGTAAATCAACAGATCCACCCCCTCTCTTTATCGCTCTCTCTATCGGTCCCTCTCCCCCCCTCCCTCTCGTACTCAACAACATGGGATCAGCCAGAAGCTACAAAAAACAACAACCCACAACTGCACATCACAGAGCAACAAGGAGAAAGGGGAGTGAGACGCACAGAATTTAACCGTTCTCACTGACGGTTAATGGGAGGTTTTTTTTGCATCTGTTGCATAAATGGGACACTGATGAAAAAAATTGTTGCAGAATATATCAGCTGCTGACCTTTATAAAAATTAGTTGATCTGTGTGTCCTCTATACCAATAAGGCAGTTTCGGTTCTGTTTTTGTGCTAATGCCTAATTTGGAGCTGATTATACGAATGGACTTACGCCCACTGAAAAAGTCTTGACAGATTGGTACCAAAATGTTGCTAGAAACCAGAACCAGTTAGAGCAGGATCATCATAACCCGCCAAAACATTGTGACCACTATTATTAGAAACGTGGATAATGTATAATTGTGTAAACAAAAACAACTGCGCTATGACATGTCACAACTACAGGCTCGTTAGGGCTCCAATTTAAAAATGGACGTGGTTGGTTCCTTTCAATCATACCAACCATGTGTTTAGTTTGTCAGGACATTTTGTGAAAGCTTAAGGTAGAAATGTACAAGTACTGCCAGTCATCGCTGAGGGTGGTGTAGACATGATCCAAACCAGACAACACAAATCTACCGACAGGACAAACATTAAAAAAGTGGACTAAAAGAAAATAGTCTCTATCCGCGTTTGTGTTCAATGACCACCACTGAGTACATCGTCTGCTGTAGCTGATGCATGTACATCACCGCAACCTCCTCTAATGTTGTTGTTTTTGTTGTTATCAAAACGGTTGACTCTTCACTGCCACCTTATGAATGTATCGGCCACTGCAGTGTAAAACAAGACTAATGACCTGCTCTTATATTATATGTAATACAATACACTGTGGGAGTCTGTAAGGCCGCTAATTACAGCATGACACGACGACAAGAGTTCAGGTTTTTTTGGGCGGGGTTATTTGTACTTTTTTCCCTGAATTTTTCTTCCGTTTTTTATCTTGTATGGATTACAGCTGCACTCCGTCAATGGTTTCATGTGGTGCTTCTCGATCTGGAATTTGGTCCTTATCCGTGGGATTCAAGGAAATGCTCAAAACACTTACGAAATTAACACAGAGATCAGACAAATCTGTGGCAGTCTTTCACGCTATCACTAAATGGGCCTTTACTTAATATTCATCCACACATATATTAGCGCCTGCTGTTCAGTAGTTTCTGTCTACATGGTGCTACACTATCTGTGCTTTTAATGATGGCAGTCAAAACGTTTTAGTTGCTTATAATAAACCCGCCCCCAGCCACAGATGTTACTAGTTCTTTTATACAGACAAGTACGTATTTGGTTCCACCCTGGTACCACTTTTCCTGGCTGCAAGCCTGTTTTGGGGGAAACAACTGGTTCCAAACTACACTCAAGAACTATCTAAGCCTAATATCTCAGATGTATGTATTTTAATTAGAAGGAAAAGTATTTGGATTACATTAATTATAAATGAAACAAGTAAAGACAATATTTATGTAATAGTTCTAATGTACCTTATGTAATTTAAATACAGTTCCCATTCAAAACAACACAATTTCCTGAAAATTATATGTAAACCAATCTCAAACATTTTAACTAATTGAATCCTGCGTGTTTCACAATGAAAAATTCATATTTTTAACGTATTCAATGTAATTGTTTTCATAATAAACAGATTTATGCCAATTCTATGAAATTTGAATAAATACATCCTAACAATATGATTTTTAAATAAAATCAAACAGATTCAAGGACTTAAACCTTAACTATGCAATTCAATTTTTTTGGCGTTAAGCTCTAGGTTTGAACCAGGACTGGAACTATGTTACTGGAGAGGGGGTATGGCTGGTTTGTTCCACATGCCTGGAATGGGTTGGATCCAGGAGGGAGTTTGTAAGCCATGTAGATGTTACCTACTCAGAGTTCCAGGTAAAATAAGCAGATAGCTGGAAGAAGGAAGTAGAACAGGCCTCCCTTTACTCCAATTGACTCAACAGTGAATTACGCATCGACCAGAATGTCAGGTCAAAGAGAACCCGATATATCAAATGGAAAATATGACCTAATCTTCTCACCAAAATTAAATATATTCTGAATGACTCAAAGGAACATTTGTTGCCTTTAAGTTAAGATTTTTGGACAGTTATCTTCTATTCCCAATGAATGAATAGATAAAACTGACAGTCTTTTGTCGCTTCAGAGGGTTCCAAAGCTTCCAGTAGTACCCTTAATCCGCTGGAATTCAATACCAATGTAATTGACAGTTAAGAGGAGTGTTTTATTTTTTAAAGGTTAACTGCATTCATCAACTGATCAGATTGTTTATCTCAAAAGCAAATTTAACATTCTCGGAAGATGAAATGCTCTGCTGTGATATTTGCATTGTAAACAAACGGAGCGTTTATGAAAAGTGTTCTACAAATAAAGTTTGATTGATTGATATCATGATGTCTCCAGCTTTGAAGAGAGGGAGCATCTTTAGCTCAGAGGGCGGACTGAACCGACTGAATATCCAGTTATGTTCCTCTTCAGAGACATCGTTTACGTCCTGTAGAGATTGAAGCCCTTCTTGTTCCATTATCAAATGTGAGCATTTAGTCATTACATCAACGCCTGTCCGAGTGAAGCACTGTCCTACCATACAAGATCCGCTTTTCTTTCATGCAAAGCAGGGTGGGAACCCTGGAGAAATGGGTTACTCGAGTGAGGACCATTCATTGGTAAACTGCTACATCTTTTCAGACCAGCTTTAACAAAACTGGATGGATAACAAGTTTAGAATTCCATTCGGTGCCAAACCACAGGAAGTTATGTCTGGCCTCCAACACATGGTCATGCTGGAGATGAATGCAGAATCTGTGTTCAACCTCTCCTCTTTATCTCCATGGTGCGAAAAAAAAAGAATATTTTACACTGATCTGCCATAATATTATTAACTACCTGAAACTCTCAATGAGAACTGCCATTATTTTTATTCAACAACTTGTACTATACTCTTGTAAGGGATCAGACAAAGCGTGCAATCGTTCACTTCCCTATGAGTATCCATGAGCCGTGGCCACCCACCGTCCTGCTGTCGGTTCAACCGCCATCCTCTCTTAGACCAATTTGGTATCGCATACCAGAAGCATCCAACAAGACCTGCCGTTCCGGAGATTTTTTCACGCAGATGGTTCTCGGATCCTATTGCCTGCTGCTTCTAACACGTCAACATCAACACAAAATGTCAAATTGCCAACAAATATTTCCCACCCAGTAACAGGTGGCCTTATAACAATACTATTAAAAGTATTCTGACTTCAACTGTAAGTGCATGAAATGTTATGGCTGAGTTGTGTATGAAACCATTAAAGGCGCTCCTATAGTCTCCAGCCATGCCGCTGTTGCTGAGCTGGTGAGGTTCTCTGATGGATTGGTCACTTTGGAAGGTGGCCCTGTCATTGGAAGTTGCCAGTCGTTGTTAGGAAAGCTGATTATATTGTCAATGTTAGGGCTGTGGCAGTATAGATTCTTGTTTAGAGTAGTCAAAAAGCAATCGCGGGATGGCAGCTAGCTGCACCTATGGAAGAAAAAAGGATTCCTGACTATATGGAAAAAGGATAGGAGAATAAAGCAAAGGAAAGATTGAAGGGAGGACTCGTAGCGTCATGGCCAGATGGTCACCAGGAGGGGCCTGACAGCTGTGTATGTGGCTTCCTGAGTGTGTGCGTGAGCAAGAGAGAGAGCTAGGAACAGATTGTGTCCAACACCTGTCCTCCCTGGACACTACAACAGAAGAGAAGGCAAGAAAAGGCCAACTAAACATGGGCAACATCAAACACACAGAGCAACATGCAAAAAGAAAAGGCAGCAAGAGAATGACTGTATGAAAAAGAGAACGCATCAGAGCAAAAGAAAGAGGGACCGCACCAGGGAGCTGTGTAGAGAGATAAAGAATGAAAACGATGAGAGAGGCCTGTGGAAAACGAGTGGGAGGATTTTCACCTTTGTTCCTTCATATGGAGCCAAGTCTGTTATCACACATATAGAGCACATGGAAACATATGCAGCCAAAGAATAAGTGTGTTAGTGTGTAATAGTAGTCTTTGTTAGAGGCCACTCTAGGAGTACATCCGTGTGTGTTTCACAGGAGCTTCTCTGATTGGCTCGGCCCGGCGATGTGAGAGAGAGGGCGAGCGCACGATTGGCTGTGTCAAAAACCCAGTCGGTTTCTGACTCTGCTAGATCCTGTCTTGAGGGCAGACTGGTGCACACACAACACACACTCAGATTTATGGATGCACCGCAGCAAGAAAGACCGTTTTTTTCCCTCTTTTCACCAGTTTTCCCTCTCTACACTGTTGCCTCTGAGCTGAGGGGGGAGAGGGAGGCTTCTATGGTAACAGATGACTGTGGCAGCGAGCGGAGGGGCCCTGATGGCTATTTGGCAGCGACTCCACAGTCTCACTGCTGCACACACGCAGCAGTGTGGATGAGTGCGTGTTGACCAGAAGACAAGCTGAATGGGAACGCGTGTGCGTGCGAGTCTTTCTGGGAGGGGTGAAGCCATTGTGTTTGTGTGTGCACGGTGCTCCAGATGTCTTTAGTCGTGCAGATCGATGGCCACTCAAGAGCACATCTAACTAACTTGAGTCACGACACAGGTCTCCTTACTCCCCCGTCGGTCTATTGGATGACCAGGCTGGAGGAATTTTCCCCTTATATTGAACATGTTTTAACGGTGAAATCCCTTTCCTGTGCGTTGATCAGAAGTTTAACAAGCCTTAACTTTTCCATCACCACAGATCAGCTGATGACGCCACAAGATAAAACCTTGTCTCTTTTCATGGCTGCTTATACTCCTTTTTTCTTTGTGCATAACTAGGTCAAGCAGTAGTAGACTGCTGTTGCCTCAGCGCTGTGCAATTCTTTGAATGTGAGTGTGTTTGCGCGTGCATTTGTTTACACAGCCTAAACACACATGTTAAGTCGATCTGGAAAAAGTAAAGTCCAATCCGGTCTGCGCTCGTTCAAGAGAGAAATGCAAGATCAAAGTATGCACATCCACACACTCAAATCACACAATTTATGTCCTGTAGCGGTAATTCAGACACTAGTGTGTGTGTGTGTGTGCGTGTGTGTGTGTGGGCTTTGCAGTTTAGAGGGAAACACTATACTTCGCCTGCTAGTAGTAGAGCTATAAGAGCAGTGTAATTGATGTCTTTGTGACAGGCAAGGTCAATCAACACTGAACTCAAGGTTTGTGTTCAACTTCTTTAGTTTGTAAGGGCAACGAAACTACCTAAACTACCTAACTAAAGGTTGCTACTTTTGAGAAAGAAATACATCTTACAGAGTGGTATGCGGCCATCGGGCCGTGGACTGGCAACCGGCCGGTAAGGATTTGCTCCGCAGCCGCAAAAGGAAACAACAAAAGACTTAAATGTTGCATGACCTTGTCACAGTCTGTCTAAACAACAACATCTTCTACTGCCTTGGGTTTTAGAGGATACTGAAACTGGACCTCGGTGCAAAGTCAAGAAGCTTCTCTACCAAAGTTGATTTGGTATCCGAGTCAAGGCTGAATAGCCTGAATCAGCCATCGGAGCAATAGACACGAGGAAGACTCTTCAGGGGTCATTTTTTCCACTCCCCTTCTGTCCCCTACTGTCTTGGTGCATGGACACAACCCAAGGGCTACCAAAGATTCAGTCATATCAATGTCATGCGAGTAGATATTGGGTGCTCTGAGTGTTAATTGTCCAAAAGTCTTATGACTTCTTATACACCAATCAGTCATAAGATTATACCCAGTGACAAGTGAAGTCAGAATAACACTGATTGACCCACCTGTCAGTGGGTGGAATATGTTGGGCAGCAGGTGAACATTTTGTTCTGAAAGATGTTGGTTAATGTAAGCTCTGAGGTGACATTGAAAAGGGCCATATAGTAATGGCTAGAAGATTGGGTCAGAGCATCCCTTGAACTATCTGATGAAGGACTTCTGGTGGCTGGAGACCTCATTCATGCATATGGGGAGAGAAAATTAGCCCAAGTTTTCCATAAAAAAGAGGTGATTCACAACAAATTAAAGAAAAAGTTAACAATGCATCAAACAGCTGTTTCGGCAGTAAAAATGTAGTTAATATTGCTGATGGGTGTCGCGTGTAAATACGAGACAATTTTAGTTGGAACAGACTTATTAAATTGGGATTTTATGAGAACAGGTCTATTTAAGAGAATACACAGATGTTAGAGAGTTAAGTAAGTAAATAATCGGTAAAACATGAATAAGTATTTTTATATGGAGCAATCTTTAGATTTTAAAATGAAAACTATAATAAACCACTATTGTGTTTTCCTCATTTTATGGGTCAAGTAAAGTCACAACAGGAATTTTGAAATAAATCGCAAAATATATATAGGCAAAAAAAGTAATAACTAACTCTACTGCCAATAAAATCAATACATTGAGTAGAGGAATATTCTTGGTTCAGGAAGATTCTTACTTTGAGCTAGTTTTCCATTATGCTATTGCTACTTTCCTATAATCAATAATAGGCTTATAGAGGATTTGAGTCATGTAAATTGTTAACAATCTGTTAACAGGGTGAGAACAAAGTTCTCATGCCTGCTGTTTTTCTGGAGCGTGTTTGTTCGCTACTCTGCCTCTGGGCAGATATCTTAAGCGAAGCCAGAAGACAGATAGACTAATCCATCAGGACTTCTACACTTGTCTATCTATCTCTGCCAGTCCTTCTCTCTCGTTCTTACATCCCACTGATCCCATCTCACGGCAGACTGATCTTCATTTAATGCAACAACAACAACTTTGTGCTGTGGTTTTTGATTTCCCGTGTTTGCTATCTTTATATTTGTGTGGTCACTCTGCACTTGTTTTATACCAAACAGACTTTTACCCTCCATCCCAAACTCCAATCAACCACTCTTTATTTCTTCACCTCCATCCCCTCTTGTCTGTTTCTAACCACATCTCGCTCCATCTTTCTTGCCCATGTATCTTCTCTCTCCTCTGTGCAGAGCACACAGACCCATCATTACCCCAGCATGAGGCTATTGATCCACTGCCCCAGTGTGTATGTGTTATTTTAAGATGTTCAGACCTGTAATCAGCGTGTTAATGATAGTTATCTCTAAAGCAACACGCTCTGTGTGGTTATTCCAGGCCTGAAGTTACCAGCCAGAGGCTGTCAGCCTCAACGCTCACAGACAAACAAACGTATACACTGTATATGTACTGCAGGCCTGCGTTGCGAGGGTGGATGGAGGCACGATGGGGTTCTAATGAGGGTGGCGCTGCTTTGGGGCTCACTGGGTGAAACCTGCAGTGAGGGCCCCTTCCCGCTATCTGTCCATCATTAAAATGTAAGTTTATGGCTAACATATCTCTTTATTATCTGCCCGGGGCAGTCAAGTGTGTGTATCTGTGCATGTGCATAAAAAAATGGCTATATGCAGCAGCTAAGCCTCGATAACCAAAATAATATGGTCATAAGATGCCAGGGTTGAGCTCATTACCATCATAACCAAAATATTTTTGTGTGTTACTCTTTTGCTTGGGAAAGCTAAAGGATTGCATATGCGTGTTTAGCTGGACTTTGTGTCCATTAGCCTGGATGATCAGCTGTCACTGGCGGAGTCTGGCCACTTTCCTTAATAAGGAAGATGCCAGCAGTCACATTACTAAATGGAAAATGCACCCAGCATTTAAGTTACCTGTGTGGGCCAAGTACAGTACTTCTAGCTGTCATGACCGATCATGATCAATGACCTAGGTTTTATGATGGGTAGTTTGACTTTCATTTTTACAGAAGAATGTGTATATGTGTATGTTTATTCCCTCTCCTTCCGATCCCTCTAATGTCTAAGCTGTTAACCAATTGTATTGAGGCAACTTAAATAGAGTAAAGGTGTAGGTTCCTGATCAAATCATCAGAATTTGAATTTTATGGGCCAGGTGCCTTTTATTTGAAATGGGTTGTCTTTGGATGAGATGTAGATATCCCGCTACGGATGTATGTCCGTCTCCCCTGCTGTACAGCAGATATTTTTAAGCGGAAACTGTTTATTTCTTGTTTAAAGCGTACCCTGCAACTCTTTTGTGATGTTAGTATTGCCACAACCCGGTATCTGCTGCCATATTTGAGAGAGGTGTCGTCATCTGTGCCCATGAGCTCCTGCAGGAGGACTTTCATTTTTGCCTGTTTAGATCAAATTGTGCGTGCACACTGCTTCCCCAAAGCAAAAGAGAAGTGAGGCAGTGCAGCTGTGGGTTCTGAGTTGTGATGGACAAATAACTTTTGCATTTCCCCAAATTGTTGCAATTTCACATTCCTATCAACACAAGGTAATGTAACTGCTGTGCCTGCACACACATGTGCATTAACACACCTGCAAACACACATGTGCAGATAAAAATTCATCATGATTTATTATAGGGTACAGGTGTTGCACCCTCACATTATTACACCAAAAGCAAACCCATATTTGCACACACGAGACACACACCCGCAGACATAGAGGTAGTTTTGCCCGTATGGCTAAGCCTATTTGGCGGCGTTGAAGAAGAAGCATTTCAGAGGTAAATGACATCATTAGCATATAAATGACTTCCAGTTGAGCACATCTGCTAATGTAGCTGCACAGACACAACCAAACATATACATTTGTATGAAATGGGCTACCCACACTTTTATTGCAGTAGACTTGCATATAGTGTGCACACTTGGCACAATAACATCTCTGCACAATTCACACAATACTGCCTCTAAAGGGTTTTAATGCTCCCAGGATGGGAAGGCAAACCTTTTACACCTCCATAACACCTATGCACCACTACCATAGCATGTTCAAACATCCCAATGTTATTGGATTGAGGGGCGGGTCCCAAATCAAGTTACCACCACTTCAAATAATTAATGTTATTCTACTGGTAACTCATGTGTAGAAAGTCTTTTTTATACGGGGAGAGGGTTGAGTGGAAATGAATGGTCTTTGACCATGCAACCATGTTGCACAATCATGAACTTACTGTTTTCATTTTCACACATTTGAGTTGCACAGAATAACACATTTTTCTACTAATGGTAATGACCAGTGAAATAATACTGGTGTTTGTCGCTGTTAATTTGCTGGGTTGGTTACGTTTGTATTAGTCATATGATTTGTATGTACCCAGCCTTCCTAAGGAGAACCTGTTGTGCTTTTATTGTGTCATTTCCTTCTGTATGAACCCAACAGAGGTGTAATCTTGCATCCGACCTGCTCCATCTCTGAAACAGCCGCGAAGGAATTAACAGAGGCAAACCAGACATCTGTTTAAAGGTGAGGCAGGAAGCCAGGAGGGATGTGTGATGTTTGGATGATGTATTATGCTTGTGGCCCACAACTAGTAGACTTGAAATGCAGGTAGTAGCATTTAGCAGCTAGCAGATAACTCAAAGAACTGGAGGGACAGCATGGAGACATCTCCCCTCTAAGCAGAGAAAAAGATCAGACACTATGTAACTGTGAATGTAAATGTTTTTCCCCATCTGGTGCCATTGAGCAACATATAACACCTACAATACCCTGGCTCTGTACTTAAAATGATACACCAGTAAACAAACAAAAACATCTCAGGTACGGGTCTTCTCTCAGATGGTGTCTGTGTAAATATGTGTGTGTAACAGCTGAACGACATTTTGGCTCCATCCTGTAAGCCAATTTCCTGTTTGATATCTTCTTCCAATTCTCTACAGACCGCAAATACATTCAATTACATTTCCTGCACGAGTTTTAATAAACATGCTAGCATTCTTAGCTAAAACACAGAATTAGGATTATCAAAGTTGAATACTTAGGTATTCAATATTTTTAATCACACTACAAACTGTGTGACCTTGAGACCAGACAAATATATTGATTATAAATTAAATGTATTATTATTATTATTATTATTATTAATGTATCTCCTTTTTTTGTTGAATATTCCAAGTGGTATAACGATTATCCATGTTTGCATTTTTGAGGCATTTTCTTTCTACAAAACAAACAAAACATCAATCAGTAGAAAAGTATAAAGCAGAGGGTAAAAATGTGTAGGAGGCAAATAAAATGGGGGCATTGTCACTAAAGTAGAGCTCCACGCCGCTACTCGAGGTCCACTGGGTAGTTCATGAATCCTTTTCAAAACAGATGAGGGTGATATAAACTGTTAACACTGCAGAATCCTTAAGCTTAACTGGGGTTTATTAAAGCTAACAATGTTTAATGTTATCTTTAACCACTTCTCCTCTGTTGTGCTTCTTTGTGTGTTATAAATAACATGTAGAATCTGAGGAAAATTAACCACTTCAGTGCTGGGTCAGAGCATCTCCTGTTTTGTTGAGTGTTGCCGGTCTGCAGGGTTTAGTACCTACCAAAGTGTTCTAAGGAAGGAAGACTGGTGAACCAGCGATACAGTCATGGGTACCCAAGGCTCATGGATTCAGGTGGTGTGTGAAGGCTCTCCTGTATAAGATCCTATAGAAGAGCTACTATAGCGCAGCTTACTGAAAAAAGGTAATACTGGTTCTGATAGAAAGACTTCAGAACACATAGTGCATTGCAGTGCTGTTTTCTGAGCAAAAGCAAGACCTTGACATCAGGCAGGTGGCTTTAATGCAGTGATTGATCATCAGTGTGTTTATTTATAAAGACATTTTTGTCTGACCAAAATGTTTTGCGGGTATTAAGTTGAATTCAGAAGAGTATGTGATTGGAAAAAGTTTAAGAAGGAGCGGCAGAGCAGACAGGATGAGCAAAACTAGGCCTACGCTGTCAATCCCAACGGCAAGGGCATATTCCATGAAAAGTCCCTAATCCCCTGCGTAGTACAAGCAAACTTCCTGATCAAATGAGGAATAGTGTTTCTCATAGAAAAAAAAGGTATCCCTAGATATTAAAATATTATTTATTAGACTAAAATATACAAGATACATCTACTTTATTCGATTCATATTCACCAAATATGGACCAAATCGGATTATTGGTTAGGAAGTTATGGCCAAAACCATCTTTTTTCGTGAATAAAAGTACCCGCTAGTGAGTAAAATATGAACTACTAGAGTAAAATATGATATACACAAGAAAAATATTCTTGAGTTGATTCATATGCACCAAATTTGACTGAATCAGACCAATGGTTGACATATTAGGGCCCAAAAGTTAATAAAGCTCCCCCTATTGAGTAAAATAAAACCGACCTGACCAAAAATGTATACGGTTCTTCTTCGAACTAAGGTTTATGTGTTGTTCTGAAGAAGAACCTCCCCCTAGTGAGTAGAATATGAACTACTATTGTAAAATGTGAAATATACAAAATGCTTCAAGTGTATTCATATCCAACAAATAATATACGGTACAAAGCAATCCCCTAATATAAAAATAAAATGAAAAGAAAGGTGTGTATTATTTGTTGTTTCTTCTAGGGGGGTGACAGGGTATGCTTTCTGTTGTT
Organism: Lophius americanus; assembly: GCA_037951165.1. Lineage (NCBI taxonomy): Eukaryota > Metazoa > Chordata > Actinopteri > Lophiiformes > Lophiidae > Lophius > Lophius americanus. Next base: position 2,795,510 of record JBBDHG010000273.1, on the reverse strand, counting down.
TTCCGTGTATGCTGCCCCAGTGGTGAATAAGAAAACCCACAACAGTACTGTACGGTGAGCTGAAACTGGATTTCTCTCTATGCAGGAGCTCGAACAGCACATGTGAACAAAGAAAAGCGTTAGCTCACAGATTTGCTGCCCTGAAACATTGCAGAAGCGTGTGTGAGGGGAGCTTCTGTGACAAACACAAAGGAGCAGGAGGGTTTGATGTGCCTCGAGACAGAGCATGACAGCAACTGTACAGACCCCAGTGGCTGTGTGCAACCAGCGCTCAAGTAAAGCTGGCGCTGGAGACAACGCTCTCATGCGCCCAGGACAAGAAGAGGCAGGTAGGTGAAGCTGACTGCAGCAAACCTCGTGATGGCCATTATTGTCCTCAAGACTAGGACGGCTTTCATCTGCTCTCCAGGCTCACAAAGAGTAGCGTGTATTTGCGTGCCTGTGTGTGTGTGTGTGTGTGTGTGTGTGTGTGTGTGTGTGGAGGGGGGGGCACATCTTGTGCTGCCTGAGGCTCACTTTCAACATCTCAATGACTACATGCACTCCTCTTTCTCTGCCTCTCTTTCACTCCGCTCTCTTTACTGGTCCTCCCTCCCTCCCTGTAGCTCTTCCTTTCACTCCTCCTACTCACTCTCTCACCTAATGCCCCCGAGCCATAAACATCCGCATGTCACACACTGGCCATGGAACACAATGAACACACAACAGCATCAGCGGCAAGCTTTGTTCTGCAGTGCTGGTTCCGGGGTCCTGAGGAAGAAATAATTGTGCGTATCTGTGTGCACATGCTCCCATATCCCCCAACGGACGACCGTCCTCCCACCCAGACTGTCGCTTCTTTACACCATCACTTATTCATGTGAGTGAACATTTGAACAGGTCTCTTCCTCTCAGTACGGCATGTGTGTCTTTCAGAGGAGGGGCTTGTTGTGTGTGTGTGTGTGTGTGTGTGTGTGTGTGTGTGTGTGTGTGTGTGTGTGTGTGTGTGTGCGCGTGTGTGTGTGTGTGTGTGTGTGTGTGTAATAACCTGTCTGTCGATGTGTGTGAGAGCAAAGAGAAATTAAGCATGAGAGGAAGTTATTAATGATTTTAGCTTCTATTAGTAGGAACGAGTAGATTCCCCTGGAGACGTGTCATGAACGCCTCTTATTGTTTCCTGGCTGACATATGCCACTCTTCTCCTCCCCTCCCACTGGTCCTCCCCCCTCTTCTATCCCTCTCTCCGTGTCACATGTACCTTTCCTATCCTCCCTCCTCCCTTCACTCTGCATCCACCCTCTCGATCATTCTAGCTGTCACATGCACATCTCCCCTCCTACCTCCCTCAATTCCGTACTCTTTTTTTGTTTTTTTGCTTGTCCTCCTTTTCACTGTAATTCACTGCCACGCTCCCAAAATCGCCAATTTCTCACATCTTGTTCTCATCTCTCGTCATTTCAACCTTTTTTCTTCTTACACATGATCCTACCCCTCCCTCCATTGCTGTTCTACATTTTCTTAATCTCTGCCGTCTTTACTTCTCCTCACCCAAAGACACGGCTAACTCGTGCCAGTTGAACTGCTTTTCGTGTGTGAGTGTATGTTTGTGTGTGTGTGTGTGTGTGTGTTTCAGTGTATGTAAGCCATTGGGGGATCATCTGGAAACTCACAGCCTGCCTGGGCTCAGGAGCCACTTCGGCTTTTATGTCCAGCTCGATTGCAACGACTACGACCCTCCCATAGCCCATTAAAGCAGCCAATGAGAGAGTGGTCGACCACTTCCTTATTTTAAAAGCATGCGATTTAAAGAGGCACTAGACAATTACACACATCTAGCGGAGAACACAGACAGAGTGCGAGACAAAAGAAAAGGAATTCCCACATGATAGAGATAACTTTCACAAAGCAAAGCAACCACCAGGAGAATCTTGTTTGCTGTCCTCTCTCGTTGAGACTCACAGGGGCCGAGGAAAGATGCTGCAGCCAATGCTTGTGTATTTTTGCCGGATGGCAGCAGGGTGGGTGAGGTTTTTTAGGATTAAACAGGGCCCGGTGCAGACACCTTACCAAAATCGCTGATGTTCATGAGCTGGGTGGATTAAAATGCAGAGCCTTTCTGTCCAGAGCTGTGCACAAACCAGAGTAGATTATGATGGGTCGAGTCAGAACTTGCGATTGAATTTGAGACCTCTGACGTAAAGAATTAAAGTAGTTTCAAAGTATTGTTGTACAGGATAGCGATGCAGAAACTTCATGAGAGGTTCTCTGAACTTTAAGCTCAGTTCCACTAATGTAAACAGGTGTTTGTCCATCTTTCTCCTCTTTTTCTTCAAAGCAATCTGCTGGTGAGCAGTAGGTGGTTGCCTTTCCACGGCGATCGTTGATGTGCGTAATCTGCATAGTTCAGCATAACGTTCTCTCTTGCTGTGCCTCAAATCACTTGCTTCCATTAGCACCCCACTAATTGGTATACTATATGTTGGTGTGACTATCGAGATGGGTGGTGTTGTCTCAAATCCAACGCTGTTGCAGTGCAATGAAGACTTAAGACACATTATTTGTCATTTTAGTCACTACAACAAAATTTGATTCGGTCACTTTCCAACAGCAAAGCAGGAAAAAATTTAACTATTTACTTAAAACAAGAGAAATAAATAAAAATAAAAACGTAGTAAATAAGCACTACACGGTGTTCAGTTTGTCACTGTACAGTCTTCACTTGACCACCTTTAATGACACTAATCTAACGACCCTGTTCTGTCCATAGAAAACAAACTACTGTGTGATGATCAGTCAGTGGGACTCGAGTCAAGACAGCAAGATCTTTGACCTTGGATTATGTAAGGAGTCACTAGTCCAATACACAAATGAGATACGAATTATCAGTGCGCGCACACATATGTTAACACACACAAGCTAACGCACACGACTGGATCAAAACTAAACACGGGGCTTTCTGCTGTCCCCCAGACAAAGGGGGGAGTGCATCCCTGTGCAAGCGCCCCTGAGGGAGACTGCAACCGCCTCTTAACCCTTGCATGAATTCACACATACACACACACAGCTTGACGGCCTATTTTGAAGAGTAACAAACAGGCTAGCAGCCAAAAGTGGGGGGTGGGAGTAAAGGGTCCCTCTATGGTAACAAGGGCATTAGAAGCCAATTAGGCGTCCCGTCTGAGTGACGGACAGACAGGGCGGTGTGTGTGTTAATGTGTACCTTTATATCAAATTACCTTGCGGTCTCATAACTAAAGGGACTCAAATAAGTGCACCTAAACAGCCTTACTCACACACACACACTCACACACACACACATAGAGCAAACATCTACGTGATCCCCTCCCTTGAGTTCCGACTCCTACACGCGAAGGCATTCAAAAGATCTCTTTGTCTGTCTTTCGTGCCAGAGAAATAGAGGAGAAGGACGAAAGAAAGGGTGAAGCCAAGTGAGGGAGACGGGAGAGGGGAATGAAGAGAGACTATAGAGGAGAAAAAGAGCAGCGAAAGGGAAAAGAGTGTGCATTAAAAGCAAGGAGCAACGGGGGAGACCTGAAGGGGTGGGGGGACGGAATGAAAACATGGAACAGAAGACAGAGGAATGGGAGGGGGAGCGCCGGGGAAGACAAGGAGAGAGCGTATGAGGAGATGGAAGCTGGGAAAGAGCAAGAGACAGCCGGGCTCCAGCACTGCTTTGAACTTGTTTGATCCAGTTGGTCTCGCCAGGCGTTCCTCGAGATACATTCCTGTGGCTGGCTGGGTGCAGAGCGAGAGCAGAGATACTGAGGGCGAGACCAGCAGAGATTGGAAAGTAAGGAGACGCTTGCTGGTAATTTAGTTAGAGATGAAGATCCACAAGAGCAAATTAAGAGAGTGGGATATCAAGTAGAGACAGAGAGGATACTTATTGATACGAAAACAGGCAGGGCCAAAAGTTTACAGGGACAAATGCTCAGGGTGAAAAGGTTCACCCTCTGTTTCTTTGTTTTTCATCTTCTCAGTTATAAAAGACTGAGCCCAGAACTAAAATGAAAACACAAAACCAAAAGCAAGGGGACGAGAGTCCCGGAAGAAGCTGTTGTCATGTTCAGAGAAATCTAAATCAATCTATGACAGAAGCACCTGAGAGCAATTGTGAGTTTCTCCCAGAAAAAACCTCCTATTCCACAGAGCGAAGAATGAAAGGAGAAGAAAAGGAAACCCAGACAGGAAGGATTTATGAATTCTGTCAACACGCGCAATTAGGAGAAGGAGGGCTACGGCTAATTATGATATCTGAAAGTCATCATGTGTGGTATTCATATACCTTTACTTGAGTAAAAGTAGAAATATCAAACTGAGAAACTATTCCAGTACAAGTGAAATACCTGCATTTGAAACATTAGTTTAAAAATTGTTTTGTTTTTTTACATATAATCAGCAAAGTTTACCAAATGTATCAAAGTAAATGTACTTTAAACGTAGAGTGGTCCCTCTCAGTGCTCTACAATTATGTCTGGATAACTGTTAATGCTGCATTATATTACTGCTGGCAATGTTAAAGGATGATTTAATCAAAACGCTTTAAGATGCTGAGTCGTTTACATCGTAATGACCTGTTTAAAGCATCAGTGTCTTGTTAAGAACTAAGTAAAAAGTTAACTTTTCACCCAATCATTACATTTTCAACCTTGAGAAATTTTCCAGATAATAGAAAACTTTTTTTATTTAAAGTTTGTTTATCACTTGAGAAGCAGGAACGGTTAAAACCAACACATTTGGAGATACAAGACATGTATGAAGAATGAAATCTGAAATGTAACTAGTAGCTAAAAAGTGTAGTAAAGTAGAAAGTACAATATTTTCTTCTGAAAGGTTGTTGAGTTGATGTAGAGTAGTTTAAATTGGAAACGCTCAACTACAGAACAAGTACCTCACATTTGTAATTGAGACCAGTACTTGAGTAAATGTGCTTACTTTGTTGTTATGGTCTACATGCAGTACTGGCTGATCAATGATTACTAACAGGAAGGATAAATTCAACATTTTTGATGAAAACGCTTTATTTATTTCTTGCATAGAGAAGAAGAAAAAAGAAAGCAAGCGACGCTCTGACGACTAAGAACCTATCAAGTTAACACTCTGTACAGTCAAATGTAGCTCGCGTACGTCCTATTCTCTCCTCCAAACACACCAGCCATATTCTCCACATCATCCTAGCTACCTACGACCCTACGGCTTGTTGCAAGACCAGATACATGTGCTGTTGAATATTGAGCTGTGCATCTAGTTTACACAAACATAGAGCAAATCCTTCATGTATCCTTTCCCCAAAGACATGGGATCGACTGATTAAACAGGTTCAGAGGTCTGGTGGTCACTTAGAGAAGGGTAGAAGTCCACAGCAGATTTGTCTCCTTACATGTGAGTTCCCATGCAAAAGTGAAAACACACAAAAATGTCAATGTATGCAAAGACGCCAAATGTCTTATCACATTTACATGCACAACTACAATAGACAAGGGATCTCAGACGCATGAAACAATGTGAGATTGTGTGTGTTTTGTGTGGAGGAAAGTGGAATAAAGGATATGTATATGATGTCACAGTAGGAAGTCACTGCGGTGACACCCACTGAGTGACAGAAAGCGCTTAAAGGCTCATTTATACTTCATGAACATTAGTCAGTTCCAAATGTATAAGCGCCTACTTACTTCCTCGTATTTTTTATGCTGACATTGAGGCATCCACAAGATGGCAGCGAGGAGTCAAAAGTTTTGAAAACAACAAAAATGGCGACAGAAGGGGAGGTTGTGGTGACGAGTGTGGTAAGACAAAACTACATACGTGGAGGAAACAATTTACTCTGTTGTGTTTTTGCTGCATTTTCTTTTGCCATTTTACTCTACAACGTAGACATTTGTCTTGTCTTGATTATAATGAATTATAATCCAAAATGTTTACGCAAGTTTGTGTTTCAGGTACTTAAGTGTCTTGGTTAAGTATCCAAATACTAATTTAAATAAAATGTTGTCCATCATACACACCCATATACAGTATATCAAGGACACTTATGTGACCATGGAAAAATATGCAAGTCGACATAAAATTGTATCTATTGACCTAAAATTGGAAAGAAAGAAAATCTTTTTTGGGTTTGAGTACCCAGGAAACTCACAGCCATTCTTCTACAGTAACACGGGTGCCTGGATTGTAAAGCTAGTGTAATCGTTGAACCCTCCTGTCCCGTTTAGATCCTACGTTGCTGTGAATTGGTCAGGCTCGAGTCGCTCCTGCCTTGTTTCACTGTCATCAAAGTGCATGACGCATGAGAAAACATGGACAGTCTTTGCGTCTGTACCCAGACATACGGTACGCCTCCCCTCTAAATTTGTCAATTCAAGAATGTCCTTTTCAACTGATGGTGTTATGAAGAGCTCACATGCTGATTTTATGCCTTGGACATGGTGACAGCATTTCTGGTGGGGCCTATAACCGTTTTGATGACATGTCTGCTGGTGGTCGAGAGACAACACGAAGATCAGCACTGAGGGTCTCACTCGGACCAGAGGAGATCTGAATCAAGGTATCCTCTTTGAGATATATTCACGTCTTTGTTTATGTTTTTGCGGGTTTTGTCCATGTCTATTTCAAAATTCCTTCCTCCACAATACCTTCTCTTAGTAAAAAAAAATAAAATTCAATTGATAGAAAATGAAGAGAAATCCCAGAGAGCACTGCGAGAAATGAATGTTTCTGTGTAAGCCTTTGTATGTTTGCTCCTCCTCGGATGAGTCATCATTGTCTTTGCGAAAACCACATCCCACCCCCTCCTTCTTAGGAAATATCAAAGTTCTTGTAGGTATTATGGTTTTATGAGATTCTAAAAATAAATTTCATGTCAATAGGTGGGTTTACATGGACAGCCTAATTCCGATTGCATGTAAACACCCCTTTCCGAATGATATTTTATTCCTTTGCAAGGAGGTAGTCTAAGTGCTAAGAAAGCATTTCCGATAGCCAGTCGCTGCATGTAAACGCTGTATCGGAAGGCTTTCTGTTTGAGTTGTATCTGCCGATGCCCAGCGTTGTGATGTAATGCTCCGGCAGATTTTTCAGCATTTTAAATATGGCGACTTACAACAGTAACAATCTGCATCGTAGAGTGATTTATTCATTGAAACTTTTGAAATAGTTTACTATATTTGGACGGTTAGATGGGCAAAAAGTCACTTCCACGCCTGCCCTCTTTGTCATTTACTTCTTCTGGGCGCTTGTTGGCGGTTGGCACCCAGCCCATCGAAGCATTATCGCCACCTTATGAACGGGAGTGTGGATCGTCTGCGCATTGCGGATTAGATGAGTCGATGCATGTAAACACCGGTTGGAAAACATCACAAGTCATGTAAACAGGCGACCAACATTGCAATTGTTTAATTTGGAAAGGAGAAAAGTGTCCCATGTAAACCCACCTATAGTGACCCCAATATCATCCTAAACTGCAAAACAAGTGTGCGTAAAATATTTATACTTCTTATGTGTTTTATAGAGGTAAAACCGATCAAATTGACCCCAGTGAACACACACAACAAGAAGAGCGGTTACAGAATAAACATTGGAAACATATGCATATCATGTTAATTTGATGTTATAAAAATAAAATGCCCCAATCCCATGGTATAGGTCTCTCTAGGATGCCGCAATAGCTCTGAGATGCATTGCGTTCTGACTTTTTATCGGACGACAGAAGCTTTTTTGTGGAATTGGACAACAATTTGAAACCATTTCTCAGCAGCGACATCAGTGAACGTTGGGCATCCATAATCCTATCACCAGGGTGTTCTTCCACAGACCACTTCAATAGGTATTAAGCACTGTAGACTTTGAACACCCAAAAAGACCTGCAGTTCTAGAGATGTCCTCAAGCCAACACAATTTTGCCCATGTCAAGTTTACTCAGATTGTTGTGCTTTCCATTTGTCCTGATTCAAACACATCAACGTAAAGAAAGAATTGTCACTTGTTGTTTAATATATCCAACCCACTCACAGGAGCCATGGTAAGAAGATAATCAATGTTATTCAGACTTCACCTGACAGTCGTCATAATGTTATGGCTGGTTGAAGTAAGCTAAATGTCAAAGACACATAAGGATATGGACAGAGCCATAATTATTCATCCATAATTAATTATACTAGTTGATTTCACTCATATTTATTTGGCACGTTTTCAAAGAGCTTACGGATATGGACACGATGGGCGTAGTGGAGCAGGGTGCAGTCGGATACAACATTTGAAACAGTCATATCTACTATCAGACATAGATGGAGTTTAAATGAGGCCTTGTTTTGGCTGGTGACGGGTTGCACATCTTCTTTTCTCAAATACAGATGCCAAATACAGATGTGTTGTCTAGTTTTGTTAGGGTTTTCTGAAAACTGTCAACAGTTGTGGTTGTTGGAGAACAGAACAAAGTGTGCTTCCCTTTGAAGAACATATGAGAAACACACAATTGCATAACAGGAGCCAGAGTAATTCACTGTGAACTTGTCTGTCACTATTTGTATCTGTCTGCACCTTGACAAGTGACTCAGGATACGCACAAAACTGTAGTACGAGTGTTTGCACACACACAAAACACACAGGTGGACGTTACATTTCAGTGTGGGGTTACACACTGTACCCCTGTGTGTGTGTGTGTGTGTGTGTGTGTGTGTGTGTGTGTGTGTGTGTGTGTGTGTGTGTGTGTGTGTGTGTGTGTGTGTGTGTGTGTGAGTGAGTGTGAGAGTGTGTGTGAGTGTGTGTGTGTGTGTGTGAGTGTGTGTGTATACCAGTGTCTTTGGTAGACTTGTGGTAATCCTCTTAGCGTATGCTGCTTGAAGCTCAGTGTATTATGTAACCCCTCTAATCCAGACCCAAATCAAGACAGACAGCAAAAGACCACAACCCATGCTCCCAAATATACAAACACACACATGTACTCCTGGAGTCCAGCAGGGACACGGGGTTTTAAATTCACTGAATTCTCACTGTAAAAACTTAGAAGTGTGCGTTCAACTCCTCACAGAGACACTGATTACCCACTCCAGATTGAGCTTGTACTGATGACGTCCAGAGTGCAGCTCTGAAGTCTGTTTGCGTCCCAGCAGCCTACTTCACATATTCTCCATATCTCCCCGATAAACTAAACATTAAGCCAACAGGAAAAAAAATACCTCACTCTTTTCTCCTGGTCTCTGATCTGTTGCCAGGGCAACAGCGGCCATCTTGCTGTGCCCCATCTGTCTTGGGTACACATCACATGCTGGCCATAAATGTGGAATGACAGTCTGAGAGGGAATGCAGAGGCTGACCACGACACGAGGATTCACAAGTTCAATGACTACATGAGGACCAGCATTGTCTTGAGTTATTACACCTTACTTACGCAACGTTAAAGAACCCGTTCTTCTCCCTTATGGATTGGGTTTCATTAAGAAATATCTATATGACATATAACACAAGTCGATAGTAAAAAGAGATTCCAAAAAAAATACGTACACACTGTAAATGTTGGCAAAAAAATTATACACATTATTCAAGTCCAGACAGTAGATTCAGGCAGACAACGATGTTTAGTGGGGAAACCAAAGGAATTTTTTCCAAAGAGAGAGTTTCACCGAAGATCCACATAGTCTCTAGTTTGATAGAGAAATGATCTGAGGTTAAGTACCCTACCCTACCAGGCTAACAGGTGAGAAAATCATTAGCCCCACCCCTACATGTAATACGTTGATTATTTCTTATTATTTTTCAAGTTATCATAGCCGACGGAATAATGGGAATGTAGTGTTATCCATAGTTATATTAAAGACATTATCAAAAACTCAAAACATTGGCAATCTGCTGCCAGAATTGGGAGGGGTCTCGGTACCGGGATAAATGTGAAACAACCAATCAGAGAGCAGCTCCCAGATTATCTGATACCAAGAAGTTGTACTTCCATCGCCTCTCTTTTGCGAGACAGAAAAATCAACCATATATGATTCGTAAAGACTTTTTAATGAACGCTGAATAATTTACATTCAAATTATTTCTCCTCTAGATATCTAGTGGAAGAGTGGTTCCCCAGTTCCCCTTATTGAAGAACCGCCACCGGACAGTATGGAGATGAGAGGAAATACAGATGCCCTAGAACCAGTAGCGCTACACAACCTTTTTTTTTTCTTTCGTCATTTGCCTTCTGGTTGTTCTGTTTCTGGTTGTTTGGGAGCATTTACCCAAAACGTAGCTTGAAATAGTGATTCAACAATCACAGCACTGATTTAATTCCACACACATGTTATGACCACATTATATCCACTACTTATATGGTTGCGTTATTATTGTTTTTCTGTGGTGTAGCCTCCATCTTATCGACTATGGCTACTACCTCTCCAGAGGGATTCCCCACGTTCAACGTCAGGTTCATCTCCATCACTGATTGATTCCTCCCTACTCCTCTGGCCAGGACCATCCAATCACTGAACATCCCTGATCCACCCTCCAGGGCATGAGAGAATGAAACACAGATGCGACTGTGGGTGAAACTGGGCAATCATCGTCACCTTAAAGTTTCCTTTTTGATGTGTGTGAAGAACAATGTTAACTCATATTTGAGACACTAGGATTAACTTTTGTGGGGGTAGGTTTATTTTGGCTGGTTTGTCATCGGGCCCGCTGCGCCACACCTAGATGAACCATCTGTTTAGTTTTACAATAGGATGAACCGGTGGCTCCTGAACTGGAATGGACTGGACTGGACTGGAAATATACGGGTAGTTCATCCAGATAATTTTTTCTTTGTTGTTGTTTTATGATTTGTCCCCACCAACAGCCATTTTTTCAGAAACCTATTGTTATGGTGATGGTTACATTCAATAACAATAAAAGGCTATGCTTGTCTACACCGGCGGTTACGTCGCTCCCCTTAACCCCCAGACAGTGTACAAACACTGAAATAACATGTTAAGCCATGATGTCACTTCTGTTTGCTCATCAGACCTAAACTACATTCTCAAATATCCCTTTAATCAGGTAGATCCCACTTAGACCGAGATCTCATCTTCAAGAGGAGACTTGCATACACAAGTGAATCAACAAAACAAAGAGCGATTCAACATTAAAATACATTAAAATACAAAAAACACACGACGAACAACAAAAACTATGATGATGATTGGAGAGGTTAGACAATCCGGCTTGATGTGAATATATAGCACTTTACACATCCGCCACTCCAATTGGCCTTTTTCTTTGTTAAGGGTCAGGGAAAAGAGCTAATGCTATGAATGCCACTGAGAGGTCTGGGCAACTAAAGTACTCGGTGCATAGCATCAGATTGTAAACCGGTTAGACATCACTGCGAGGTCGAACGTATCAGCCAAGCTGTTACCATCAGCAAAAGCCTAAAAAAGTAACACAGAAGAAAGTTTCTCCGAAGGGATTATCGATTACGAGGGCCGGACACAGTTGTGAAGAATACAAGTGCTACTTTGGAGAAAAGTTTTGTTTTGACAACTTGTAACTTAACATCAGGTCAGTGTCTCCCTTCCAGGTTCTAGTGGTTGTAAGCAGTTTAAGCCCCTTTATCGCATCAGATGGGCAAAACTGCAAATACCGGGTGAAAAAAAGATGGGCAAAGCTGTTGAATACAACAGTTGATCATTTCATCCTTTTTTAAGCATGAAGAGGATTGCATTTGAAGGCATGTTTTAACAAAAAAAAATATGTTGGTGAATGAATGGTCATGCCATTGAGAAACACTGCTGGGAATAAGATCCACCTGTTTGCAGAAATTCGGTAGCAAAACATAAAATATCACGTGTGAAAACCACAACCACGACTTAATTTACAATGAGCACAAGCCATTACCTAATGAGGGCAGTTTCAGGCAGTGTCTGGAACGTAACTAAACCCAGTAGGAGGCACAATGGAGGCTGGGGTGACCTCACATGACCTGGAGTGCAGGGGGAAGTGACGAATTGGTTTGCCTGTGACAGAACTGAGGTATAATCCTCTTGGTCTTAAGAGCATATGACACACAGATGCAGCAGAAGCTGCTAGGAGACGCGGCCGGAAATATCCAGACAGAGTATGGAAGGGGTTTTTCTTTTATTGGTGTAGAAAGATGGAAGATATGAAGAAGAGGGGAACAAAAATGATAAGAAAACCAGAACAGGACAGAAAAGATAGACAGAAGAAAGTAAAAAAGACAACGTGTTGCTCTGGTCCTTCATTGGGCTGGAATAGGTATTGGGTTACTGCGTATGCACAAATACAAATGATGAGTGGTTGCTTTCTAAAACACACATACACACACAGAGAAACACACACACCACTTTAAATATAGACTCATTATACTCACAGTCAAATCAGCCAATGCTCTCTCTGTAACTAACCGTTCATTCCCTTTTAAGTCATGACTAAAAACAGACATCAACTAATTCATGACAAATTATTACCTTTTTTCTCTCCTCGGCAACATTTCCATGACCTCCCTAAACTCTGAGAGTTAAGAAAAAGATTATTTTTAAAGGCAACTGTAGTCCCCCCCCCTCACACAGACAGAAACGTGCACACATACATGCCAAGGTCTGCTCCTTTAAACATTTTCTCAGAATTTTTTGTCATCTTAAAGAGAACTAATTACAGGCTTTAACATGCGGAAAACTGTAGAGCGTACGCACATGCACACATACTCCCACCCTCCCAACTCAGTAGGCAAGTGAACATAATTAGAGACTCGAGAAACGAATGAATGAGTGGGGAGGGGCGGTGATTGGAGTTTAGAAGACATGGTGAAGTTTATCCGAGGAGGTTCAGATGAGGGAGGAACTTCAAACGGACTTTGTTCAGTTTTCACTTTAACGCCACAGTTTCTGTCTCTGGCCTCATTTAAGAGTGTCGAAAAATGCTGAATGAAACAACTCAGAGACAAAACAAGTCTCTTTCAGTCGCCACATGTGCATCAGTCGGCGGCCGTGGAGGCCGCAGCCAAGGAGAAGGAGAGAAGGAGAAAAGTGCAGAGGAGCGCATTAAAATGAGAAAAGCCCTGCAGACTTTAAATGAAATATGCCCACAAGCAGGGTAAATGATTACTTTACATTAATAAATGACATTAACGCCTAAGCACAAATACTAGGAGAGACATCAACTTAGTGTTGATGTCTCTCTTAGTGCACGCTTGCACTATTATGTGCATGCGTGCAAATAATAGTCAGAAGTAGAGTTGTGTTCCAACCATCTGCCGCTGTTTGTCAGTACGACATCACTCGTTGAGCCATAAAACCTGCTTGACACATGAAACATGTAATTACCTTTATTGATGTCAGATATATGTCATCACAGTTTGAAAAACTTCTTCCCCATGTGCCGGCGCTGGTTATCAACCATTTTGTTTTAATAAACACCCAACTGGCGTCTGTTTCATAGCATTTACTGTACGTAGTGGTAGAGGGTTTCAACGTTTTTTGCCACGACTGAAGAACTGTTCATGTATACGGAGTGTAACTGTTTTGTTTTTTTCCATTAGAAGGTGGAGAATAGATTGAATAAACAATTTCACATACATCCGCACGCACGCACACGGAAAGAATATCTAACATGGGTGTTGATAGACCAACAGAGATATGATGTCACACGTCACCAGCCACGGTTGAAATCAAGTTGTGATTAAGTTTTAGATTTCCCACACGTAAGAAACTCTTACAGCTTGCTGACTAATCTCTGCTGATGCATCATGGGAGACGCTTTATCTGTCATCTGTCTCAAACAAGCTTGTGAAGCCTGAGTTCCTCCCTACAAAATAAAAGTTCTTACTTGAACAGTATCACCGGTGATATCCTTGCAAAATAAGTTACAGGATGTTGTACAACTGTTTTTAATCCTCGTCACTCATCATTCACCTTCAAAAGTTTAATTCCAACCAGGGTCTGCTTTGAGAACAGGACAATCTAAATGTTTTCAGATCTTGTTACTTTTTTCCTTGTAACTTCTTTCTGAGCAAGAATTTTTTTGAAATCTTTTGATATTGTGTATTTGAAGGTATTGTAAATAAGTTTTTCGAGATGTGAACACTGGCCTTCCTATCTGTATTTTAATTATTTTCAAACTAAGAAAAGGAAAGTATAATTTAAGAGGGTTGATTATCTTTGAAACAGGTAAGGTGAGAACTTATGCAAAGCATAGGTGTGTTTCATTTTTAGGGGGCCAAACTATGGAATGGACTTAATGATAAGTTGAAATTGTGTAGCTCTCTGTTGGGTTTCAAATGTAAAAAAACACATTATTATATATCTTGATTCAAATGTTTAACAATGGAGTATTACAAGTATCATGCTGAAAATATTTTTTTTTCTTTGGTATTGCTGATATTTTGGGTTATTCTTTTGATGGCATTAGACTAAAAAAGAAAAAGTTTCAGTCTTAAGATAAATACAGTTAACAATTTTTTTGAGCTCAGTAATAAAACAAGACAGATGTCCTTGTGTTCATTCATATGAGCTAAGTTTCGACACGACTTGACTTATGGTTGGGAAGTTACGGACGATAAACTGTTATCGCAAAAGGTTCCACCTGATGAGTAAAATAAGAACTTTTTGCTTAAATAATAGATATACAAGATTGATCTCCTTGTGTAGCTTCATAGAGTTGATTTGGACGTATATAACCCCCTCTAGTGAGTGGAATATGAACAAGTAAGAAAGAAAATAAGAAATGTAAGAAAGAAAATACAGTAAGAAATGAGAAAACCAAGATGGAGACGGTTCATAAGAGGTAACTTTGGGTTAAATCACACAAAGTTATATAGGGGAATAAAGTGTGTTTTGAAAAATGATCTGCCTATTGATTAAAATCTGCACTACTGGAGTTAAAAGAAATGAATAAAGGAGATAGATTGATAGGTTGAGAAACCATGGCCCTAAAACTGTGATTAGGGGGATAAAGTGCCCCCTAGTGGCTGGATGATGCACCTGACATTTCCCAAAATCATTTCAGTTCTTCCTCGCATGTGTGGGTACAACATTTGAAAATTATCTATGAAATGCTTTCCGAACTATCATGTTAACACAAAGGATCAACAGTGGACCAGTGATGACAAGTCCATAATATTTGCTTTTCGGGAATAAAAAAAAAAAGATGTTTCTCAGGATTTTTGGAACCGGAATAAATGATTCTTTAAGGGGACGTAAGACTGCATTTATTTTCATATGTATGTATAAAACAATAATAATAATAATAATAATAATAATAATAATACATATATGAGTGCTATAACATATACTCTGATGTTTTCGGAGCTGAAATTGGATACTGATGACACCCTAATGATGGAGTGTGATAATGGGATGGAAAGTTGCATAATAAACAAGGGGGTTAAACATACAGATCTGGTCCCTTCCGTGAAAGCAGGTCGGATTTAATGTTGTCTCCTTGATGTATTTGTATTATCTATGATAAATAAAAAGATTTTGCTGGCCTTTTCAAAAGGTTCCTTGCTCTGTTTGAAAATCTATACCACCAACTGTTCATTATAACCTCTTTTAACCCTCCCCCTCTGTCTATTTGCATCGCCCCACCACTATTTTTAGCCTTCACTCTCACAGATTAGGAACCTATTTATAGAGCCCTTATGTTGTCCAATAAGAGGGGAAAAGGCGGCGTCCAAGAACTCAAATACCTCCCACTTGGCGCCAAGCACTTCCTTCTGCCCCCCCCCCCCCTCACTTACTCATTTGCACTCTTATCCTAATTCTCTCAACTTTTCTGCCCCATCCATGGATAGAGGGTGGCTCCACACCTTCTATGGAAACTTTACACCTACAACTGTCCCTTGCATCACTACCCCACTGGGAGTGTATCTCACTTTTATAAAAAGGTAGCATAGAATCAGTTATTAAATAATATCTACACTGGGCCTCCTAGACAAACGAACCATACTTATAAACCATGACATCCATAAATACTGTCCTTTATTGGTTTACTGATGCTTATGTAGACATAGACAAACAGGACATATAGGGTGTTTTTCCCTTTTCACCTTAACTTTTGCCCCTTCTGAAAAAAAAGAGGACATTACATAATTCTCCAAACACTTCCTCTCAAAGTCGAGAGCACTCTGCCGTTGTATCGGACACACACACGCACACACACGCACACACACGCGCACACAGACACGCACACAGACACACACACAGACACACTTGACATATTCAAGCAGACAGGCAGCCTGTTCCGGCTGTCTGCATCACAGTCGCTATGACAACGGCGGGAGAACAATCTACAAAAACAGCCACTCAGGAGGACGGGAAGAGAGAGAGAGACATTAGAAGAAAGAGAGCAAGGCAGCTAATGGGAAGCTCATGTGTAGGTGCAGCTGTGCCAACTCAACAAGGCTCCATTCCAGTTCGCCAGATCCCGACGTTTATTTCCTTTACCTGCCCTCTTCAGGAGAGAAGTATACAGGAGTCATACGGAGATGATAAATCCCCCCATATCCTCCATTCCAGTAGTATAACATGTGATAAATACAGTAATAATTAATATTACGATCATTATTATAAATTTGATTTGGATATACACTGACCAGCCATTACATTGTAACCATGTGAAATCAAAATAACATTGTTTATCTGGTTACAATGGTTCCTGACAGTGGGTGGGATGTGTTAGTGAATATTTTGTCCAGAAGCTGATGTGTTGGAAGAAGGAAAAATGGGCAAGATCAACGGTCAAACTGTGATGGCTAGAAAACCGGCTCATAGCATCTCGAGAACTGGACGTCAGTGATTAGCACCTACAAAAGCAGTCTGTAGAAGGACTGATGATCCTGGATACAGGTTCATGGGTGCCAAAGGCTCATTGGTCCATGTGGGGAACAAAGGCTAGCCTGTGATCCGACTGAAGAGCTACTCAAGCACAAACCTCTGAAAAAGTTAATGCTGGTTTGATAGAAAGGTGTCAGAACACCCAGGGACATCGTAGAGCCGTTCCTACGGAAAAGTGGTGGCACACACAATATAAGGCAGGAGGTTTAAATGTCATGCCTGATTGGTTAGCGTTACGGAGAAGATGTCCAAATTTATGGGTCTAAAATTATATTTCCCTGCATAACTCAAGTTTTGTAAAAAAAAAAAAAAAAGAGAAAAAAAAAGAAAAGTAATCAAAATATCAAAAAGACAGATTGCTGTGTGTAAAATCACAAACAGAGGAGTCCCGTTCACCGACATAACCATTGATTGTCACTACAGGACAAACATGGTCTCATATACACAGAAAGGAACGACAACACAAGATCCACATGCTGCCATTGCCGCTCACCATCTTTCTCCTGATTACAGACAAACACCCGAGGCTCAAGGATTAGATCACACTGAACCAAATCATTTTGGTGTCCAGGGCATTCAAGTCTGATAATCAGTACAGATTATGCTTCAGAATAACTAAGCACAAGAGACTGTAGTAATTCTGACCAGCCAGGTCCAATGTTACGGCTGCTAACTTTTTCAAA
This sequence comes from Lophius americanus, assembly GCA_037951165.1. NCBI lineage: Eukaryota > Metazoa > Chordata > Actinopteri > Lophiiformes > Lophiidae > Lophius > Lophius americanus. The sequence goes on along the minus strand of JBBDHG010000273.1, from coordinate 2,778,022 downwards.
TGCACGGAAAGACCGTGGGCATATTTCAGCCAACCACCTGAGAAAATAAGGTGGATTTATACATTTCTAGGTGCAGCAAGCACATCATGGGGGTCTTTGTTGTTCCTGTTGGTAAACACAGGGCTTCAATATTGCTTTTCCTCCATGAGCCACTCAAATGATCCCTGTCACATCCATCCTCTCCATGAGCCTTCCTTAATTTCTCAACTCACTCACCACCAGTGGCATTATCCCTACCTCACATCACAAAGTCACTGACAATCTATCATTATTTTTACGTAGTATTCAAAAAAAATTATTTTATCCTTGAGCCACTGTTTACCTTGTATCTTGTTCGAAACCTGATTACTATAAGCTCTGTTCAATCACTTCATTGTTTAAATGAGTCATCTTCAGAAGCAAGAACACACCAGAGGCACAATAGACCAAAAACAAAAGAAATTCCTGAAGACAGGAGGCATCAAGAGGTGCATCAGCTTGAGAGGTAAAGAAAGCTGTCTCAAAGACTCTAAGTCTCCACAGAGCCACAGTTACACACAAACGGAGAAGAAGACTTGGAAGACTTGTGAACTGCTCTATACTTGTCCGACCCTCCTAACTTTTTTTAAAGAGCAAGACAAAGGATCATTCTAGAAGTCACAAAAGGTGCAAAGAGAAGATCAGTCCTCCCACGCCTCTCTAAAGGTGCACTGGGTAAGAATAGCATCCATGAGAGCGTAGAGAGGCGATAGCCACTGCCAACCCAAAAAACATTTAGGCTAGTCTAAATTTTGCCGCTACACAACTTGATGTCCCTGATAGATTTTTGGAGAATATTCTATGGACTGTTAATCCGGTTACATCTGGCGTAATCCAAACGCAGCATTCCACAAACAGATCACTATACCTAGAGTCAAGCATGGAGGTGGCAGTTTGATTTTTTTAGGGTTTGCTGATCCAGGGCCAGGATCATTTTTCATGATAGAGGGAAACATGAATTCTGCTCTCTAACTTGAAAGGGAATGTCAGGCCATCAGTCTATGAGTTGAAGTTCAAGCCCAAGTCACGCAGCAAAACAACAATCACAAACAGAATAGCAAGTCCATCTCTGAATGGCTCAAAAGTTAATTAATCTTCTGGAGCGTTTTAGTCAAAGTCTGGACCTGAATCGCTCTGAAATGCTGCGGTGGGACCTGAAGAGATCAGTCCATGCTCACAAACAATCCAATGTGTCTGCACTAAAGCAGGTCTGCAGGTAAGGAGGGGCCAAAATGTCAGCACAGTGATGTCAGACACTGATCTCAAGTTATTAGAACCATTTGTTTGCAGTTGATGCTATAAGAAGTAAAACTAGGAGCTATTAAATTAATGAGTGAATACTTTTTCATGGTGTCAATTTAAGTATTAGATACTCTTTATGCCTGGTTAAATAATTTGATGATTTAAATCTGTATTTTGGGTTTACTTGGGTTAACTGTTTTCTGTTAAAAATCCAACACCATTTAGTATTAGATATAAACTTAGTATGGAAGAAATCCGTTGGAGGTCCAATATATATTCACAGTGCTGTATTGTAACACCTCAGTCGTGATGTATAATTCAGACAATGTCCAAACTGAAACCTGATCTTGATGTTAGCTAGAGTGAAGGAGAACAGGATGAGAAAGAACAAGGCATTACTTTCAACGTCCTCTCATAAAGAGATTTGACCACAGTTAGCAGCCGGCAGTATGAATGAGTCTATATTGCTGTATTTGTAATTATATATTACAATATGAATACTTATTGTTACATATTTACTTTTCTAGAAAATCTAATTCAGTCAGCAGGACTAAGACTCCAGGCTCAGGTCCAGTGGCGGTATTGGCCATCAGGTTTGGTTGATATAATGTTACCAAAATCTACTAGGTAGTTAATTTTTGCAGATAATCATACCCTGCTGTGGATAATTAAGGGTTTTAAAGTACGGTGTACTTGAGTCATGTTATGAGCTTCTTTCATACGCACACTTTTGCTTTGAAGAAGTTTGGTGCTACCGACAAACCGTCATTAATCTGCCCTTATCAACATGAACAGTAGTAGTAGTGAAAGTTAGAGAGGTCCAAGTTTTTTAAACAGTTGTTTTGTATGTTCTTCGCACTAAGGTCTATGCAAGTATGAAATTTGAAAATGATCTATGAAATAGTTTGAGTTATCATGCTAACACGAAGGATCTGCGGCGGACGTGGCGGCAGCCTCATATTGCAATTTAACTTCTGAGTATTGAATGTTTTACATCCGCGTTTTATTCAAACATTATGTGTGTTTTTTGTCATTGGATACCCTTGGCAAAATGCCCTTCTTTTAAGTGTACAACACCTACTTTAAATAGAAAACAGAACGCAAACTTATATTTGTCTCCTTTTTTGTTTCACTGATTCCGAGAAAAAAATGATCTATGTCAAAAACCAATCTGATCCAGAGAGCGAGTTTTGTGACATCTTTTGCACTTCTAGTCATTTCTCCTCACCACCGTCAAATCTGAAACCACAGAGGTACATTCCATCAAGATTAAAACATTTTAGAGAACATGTCATTTCCTTTACGTGCAAGACTGAAAGAGTTTTACATTTGCCAGGACCGTATTGTATTTTTCTCCATATTTGTTTGGCACAGAGAAGTAATGAACTGGAAAAGCAATGGTGTGGAAAATACACTGTTAATGTTCCAAAATATTTAGTGTACACTCATAACAAAGATTAGGACTTCTCTGTATCCTCGGGGACCTCGGATGGCTGACAGTAAGGATCCTCGAGGGGTCTCTCTGTTGTGTTTTTGCGGCAGTCATTAAGTATCCATTAAAAAACTCAATGGCTCCTTAACTGTCAACAAGCTAAAAATAAAACAAGAATCCTACACTTGCTTTTTACATGAAGGAGGAAAAGTGACAATTACTGTGCTGGAAAACAAGATAATCACTGCTTTCCCCTGTGTTCAGAGGAAGTTCATCATTTTTTTAAAAACTTTTTCACAACTTCTCACAGACAGAAATCCTTTCAGGGTTTGATCAGAAAGGCTTTCAGCTGAGCCAACTCCACAAAGCTTGCTTGACATAAATCATACCATGTCTGACCCAAATCTGTTCAAAATCTTTAGGGAAGTGTCTTTCTTGGCTATTTTTTCTTCTCCACACTCATCTTGTGAATTCCAGTGCTTTACATGATACACTTAAGTGAACATTTTGTGACAGCAGAGAGCGGGGTAAACATCTGCCAATCTGGTCATAACAGCAGAGTCCACAGAGAAGATGTTGGGATGCAACGCAGAGTAGGCAGAAGACTGAACTAAGGAGAAGAAAAGAAAAGGCTAGACGAGTGAAAGGTGAAGATAAGATAACGGGGAAGGCATTGAGATAGAGAGAGAATGCAGTCGGGTTTCTAAGGAGATGTCGAAGGGACAGAAAAAACAAACAACCAAAAATGTTCTGTGTCATAGATTTCAGACATCAGCAATATAAACATCAAACCTACGAATGGTAACGTAAGCTTTTATGGTAAGCATTCTACTAAATACTGTACAATCCCTTCATAAAATAGCTATAAACATTCTTATGTACTATGGTATTGGCTGGTTTCTCAGGAGTTAGATGAAACAACGGACACCTCTCTCATAGCTGTTCTTCAAAAATGTATACTGGGGAATGGAAACGAGGGAAAATCGTCTTTACTCGGTCTAAAACGGGAATGAAAGTCGTCTATCAGCATTTTTAAAACTCAATAACACTTGTATTGAGGGAACACGCAAACTTCAACCTGTTAATTTTTTAAATTTAGACTTGCTGATTTTATGTTTCGTCCTGGCCTGAGCCGTGTTAGCTGCTCTTTTATGCCAACTCATTATTGTAGCTTTACAGCGAGCCGTGGAGGCATGGACTCCACCAGACCGCCGAAGGTAGCAACAGATAGATCAGGAGATTACCTAAATTGCGATGTGAGGCTTGTCTAAATGATATAAAGAAAATATGATTTATCAGTACAGGCCCCGTTTCCCGTTCAGTCCAAGGTTCAGTTCTAATGATGTCAGGCTCATTGTAGGTGCTTTAAGCAGTTTACACCCGAACCGGTCTGCAGCTAAGCAGCCATTCAAGCAAGCTGCAGGGGTGCAGGTCACAATCAACCGTGTGTTCTGACTACGGTCAGGACATTAGATTTTGATATCACGATTATTCTCAGAGTAATAATCACGGTTTCACATTTTTTACGATCATCGACCCCGAGCAAAGAGTTTGAAAAGATGTGTCTGTTGTTTGATGCTTGCGTGTCAGTGCTGTCCATGGCATAATGTCATCTTTTACTTCCAGGTGTGTGTTATATCCACACCCATCTACCATAAGATTAAAACCCTCTGCCTGATTTTGTGAATTCACCAAAACAGTGTGTGATGTCACTGTGTGTTCAGCAGTTTTTGCTCCAGAACCTCTTCAGTGGGATCAGACAACATGGGCTAGCATTGATATCCACACACCAATGACGAAATAACAGGTTCAGGGTTTTTTACCTTGAATTGGGAAAACATGGGATGGATGATTATCCTGAAGATGCTGGGACAAAGTAGACGTGTTGGAGACAAGAGCAGCAACTTTCTGACAGCAGGCTTTGCAGATTGGATATTCCTCAAACACACACACACGTGAATCTAGACAAGAGCGGTCGTCCACTTATCTGAAGGCCAGTGGGTCGATCCCCGGCAACTCCGGTCTACATGTAGAAGTGTCCTTAAGCCCCAAGCTGCTCTCAGTGGCTTTCCAATTGGGAGTAACTAGGTGTGAAAGGTTACCGATCCTGATTAGCAGGTGGCACCCTGCATGGCGGTGTCTTTCACCACTGTATGAATGCTTTTGTGAATGGATGAATGCTGACTCATGCTGTGGGACTTTCAGTAATCTAGAAAAGCATGATATAAGTGCAGCCCATTTACTATTTACACTTCTTCCTTAGCTTCTGGTATTTTTCATTAAGCAGATTTTTGAAAGTCAATGATAACTTTTATGGCTTGCTCTGGTCTCACTCCCAAGTAGATCTTGGATCTTCAGGTGCCAGCGTGCCGGGTCGTAACCTGTGGTCTTCTGTCAAGGCTCTGTATGCAAGACCAGAATCAAGGTTAAGGACCAAGGGTGACCGGGCCTTCTCCACCAGGATCTGGACTCATCGAAACAATCACCCTGAAGAGATCAGACTGGCTACCTTATTATCCTCTTTCAAATCTCTTTTACAATAAATGTTTTTGAGTGCACTTTTACTGAGTTTTGACCGTAACGTTATCATCTTACACCGTTTCATGCATTCTCTGTTTAATGGGTTGACTATTTCAAATAAATTTACATTTATATTTATTATAAATTTATTGTTATATTTATTTTGACTATTTTTCACACAGTTCTTTTTTTAATCTTTAGGCATTTTGTGACAGTGTTTGAAAAGTACTTCATAAATAAAGTTTATTATTATTAGTAGTGGTAGTAGTAGTTGCAGTTGTATTGTTAAAAGTCTTATCATACCAAAGCCGAAGAGGAGAGGACAAAAAGTGAAGGCTGGTTTGAAAAGAGAAACAGGGGTGTTTCCGTAGTTTTGATTGTTGTTGTCGCTATTTTAAGAACCATTCAGGAAGTGATCTGAAGACTGCTGAAGGAGTTCTCACTTCTCAACTCACCGTGAACCAAAAATAATTAACATGGAGAACGTAAGATTAATCACTATTGGTTGTTGTTTTTTATGTTTACTTCAGTGCAGATAGAATAGCATTGCAGCACAAGCTATTTATCAAATGGCATAATTAACCAAAGTATAAATCAAACATAGGTTTCAGCCTTTATTCTATGTACATAGGTTTTTTTCATGTTTGATTGCAGATAAATTCAACGTGCTACTTTGGCTCTGATGTGACTGCGTCTCTCCATCACCAATTTGCCCTCTCTGCATCCATATCCCGCCCACAGCATTATTTGATTGATTATATGTCACAATTAAAATCATATTGGCAGTAAATAATCTAAATCTGCAAAGGAACTACTTACTAAAAGGTATCTAATTAATTTAACCAAGTAACAACCGCAACATCTGCCTCCAAAAGAGGAAGTATTAATTATAAATTGTAGCTCTTTTTCCAGTCAGATGTGAGGGGTTTGGGTCTAATATTACAAGTCAGATCAGACAATCGCTGCCATATTTGCAGGTCCCTCAGCCGTACCAGATGACTTCCAGTCTTCCTTGTGTAAATCAGTTATTAAGACAGTAGCATAGCAACGATGACACTAACAGTCGACAGATATTATTTTCCCTCACATCCTCCTGCTGTGTCCCACTCCATCCTTTCCCCTGTGTTTCCCTCTGCAGTAATATCAGATAAAGCGTTTTTTCCCTCCTCCACTGCAGCCACTGTGGCTAAATTACCCCGGCTGCAGCACTAATGGCTATTGATGCAGCTGAAGGCCCCACACACACACGCACGCACACTTACACACGCAAACATTCATAAAAAATTCATGACAGCGGTTCAATAGAATGAGCGGGGGGTCTGGCCAGCCCTAAAAGAACAACAAATGTCATTTCACAAAAGAGGGAGGAGGCAGATGATACAGATCTCCGTGTTTCCTGCAACATGACACAAAGACGTTTATGCAGATGCATCAACGTGTGCACACTAAATCTATGCTACACCAGCAGGGGAACCTCAAACGGACCCGTGATGGAGCAGGTATCTATGTGTGTCCATGAGAGATCGGCAGGTAAAGTGTGAAGCAGCCGTGTGCATGTGTAGGTGTGTGTGGCTGGAGTCCATGTGGTTGGTAATTCCCTCTTAGCAAAGGATTTCTCCCTGCCACAGACCTGCCCTGAGAGAGCTTTAGAGCGCTAAGCCTTCTATCTGAGACTGAACCGGGGATCATGAGAGACAAGGGGCAAAGAGATGGAGGGAGGGTTGGGGGTGGGGGGGAGAGAAAAGCACAGGTGGGTGTAAGCATTAAAAAGAAAATAAGGAGGCTACAAAGAGGAGAAATGAAAGGTCAGACAGAGGTAGGACCGGACGGGTAAGGTAGAGAATCAGTAAGGGTAAGAGAAAGAGAGCGTACCATTGGGTTGGAATGAGCAGAGGTCACTGTGTGATGGGTGGATGAGGAACGGGGACGGATGGAGGACGGACATGATGTTTTTGTGAATAACGAGGACTTTTACTGAGAGTGGCTTTTTAAATGGATCCGTGTTGACCTTGAGTTTAAACAGACAAACTGGTAACAGGAAGTTCACAGGGTTGTTGCCTGGCACCAACAGGAAGCTGAACACTCCAAGAGGAGGTGATACATCCTCAGCTGTCATCATTACTGACAAGCTCTCCTTCTACTGTGTGCAACAAAAAAAATAGAACTAGGATAGCAATAAGAGTTGCATGAGGTTTATTAAAATAACAATGCAACTTTCAGAAACAGCTTAATGTAGCGTTTACACAACGAGTTTTCTTTTCTTAGCTCTGGAAAATGTGGAATTTAAGATTCGCAGCTTGCAATGGCGTAGAGGGGCAAACGCAATGGAGCGTAAAAAAACAAATGCAGATAAAGAAAAAATCTTCAGCAATTTAACAACAGGTGAGCGCTGCAAAAGACACAACACAACGGGATTGTTAATGAAGACTTGAGACTTAAAAGGGATGCATGCCCAGACTCGCTTTCTTAGTGCTTCATTTAGTGAATAAAAACAGATATAATACACAACCATTTCATGATATTTATATCAACACATGTTAGCTTTGCTTAACTTCCAGGTCCTGAGGTCATGTGACACAGAATCAGAAACGTTAATCAACGTTGCGAGAACAACAAATAAACTTCATAATGACCCTAACAGGCACAGTACCAAAAGCTGCAGGGCACATTTTTAAACGTGCTTCACAAAATGACCTGTTGTCTTGTGGCTTTTGCGGGTCGTTATTCTAATGTGTTGTATTTTTTGGAGCACTTGTGTGTTGTGAAATTGATCAAGATCTGTCCTTTATTTGCTGCTGCACATGTGTTATCAAATTGATGAGGATGTTTTCTTTATTTTCTTGTGTTTTATCTATTTGCATGTGAGTTATTTTAAGTTGTAGGGCGTTTAAATCTGTCGGCCACCGTAGTTTGGAATCGCACCACTAAACCAAAACCTCAGAATATTTCAATTAAACGTCTACCTGCTAAATGCATTGACACTACGTTTCATAATGTGCATTAATTCACTCACTCACTCACACACACACACACACACACACACACACACACACACACACACACACACACACACACACACACACACACACACACACACACACACACACACACACAGGACCTTGGGATCTCAATCTCATTTATATTTTACTATTTTACAGTATGCGTGTTTGTAAGAGAGAGAGCAAGAGAGAGAGAGAGAGAGAGAGAGAGAGTGAGAGAGAGTGAGAGAGAGTGAGACAGAGAGAGAGAGAGAGAGAGAGAGAGTGGGAGAGAGAGGTACAAGGAGAGAGTGTGTGAGGGGTAATTGGAATAAAGATTGGTTTCCATTGTTTCGGTATGAATAATGCAAAATCCCAACTGTCGTCTGTATGCTATGCTACCTATTCTCTATACTCAAGTAGAGTGTCTCAGTGAGCCTGTGCATTTGAAATGTTATTCTTGGACAACAACATTGAATAACATTCAACTATTGAATTGTGTTTTTTTGTTGAAATTCCAATGCCTAATCCATAAAAAAGTTGAATAAAAGAAGATAGAGAAGGAAAACTTACTCAACATGAACACAGCAAAAAGCTAAAAGTGTATATATAACTCTGAGCAAACGTCCCCTGGCATACATTTAGAATTATTTCTGCGATTACCCAGAGACGGGAGCTGCTCTGTCCACAACCTCCATGAATTATGGCTGTTGTAGTTTTTAAACTATTAACAATAGTGCTTTGAATTGATAAACAACACATAGGATGTAGATTAATAATACAGGCATCCAATAGGGAGCTTTGAAATACAGACGGGGGATTCAGTATCCAATCAGGTTTCAGCTGGGGCACTGGCCCCGCCCCCTTGATCCGCCCAGAAGGACTATAAGATAGTGGCTTTACTGGACAGCTTGTGCAAACATGTGTAAATGGATAACTGTGAAACATTCACAAACAAAAGCTGAGACAAAACAGATGCTGACGGAGGCAAACATGGAAGGAAGCAACCTTTCTAATAATCCCAGACAGAAGCTTATATTATTAAAGTACCAAAGCGGGAAAAAACAAATGCAGATTCCTGGAGGCAAAAGAACGAAAAAAAAGTTTTTAAAAAGCATAAAAAACCTTTTTTTTTTCTATAAATATTTGAGGACTGAAACATGGGCAGGTCCTCCTGCCATTCCCTGTGTCAAACCAACACTGGTTATCTAATCACCTTTCCAACCGGTGGACTGCTGAAGCGAAGTGATGTGTGCGCGCATTACAATCACAATTTCGACTTTATGTAACTAAAACTGTCTCCTCTGGACCAAAGTGTTTGTTTCTGCGAATGCTTAGAGGGAGGGAAATAATGCTCTCTCACTTATTCCGAAGGTCTGTGTCGAATGTGTTCCTGTAGAACATGTGAACAAGCATGGGCGGAAGGGAATGTGGCCACAGCCACCCAAAATCAAAAACATCAAGTGTCTGTGTGTTTGTGTGTCAGTAGGAGGAGGGGGTCACGGAAATTTGAAGAGTGTGTGCAAAAGCAGAAAAGACAGTAATAATCAATTAAGATTGTACAAAAACAGGATGACATAGTGAAATTAGCACCAAATGAGTCGAAAACTACGTGGATGTGATGTCACGGGTGTTCGTCCACGTCACACCCTGCGTGTGTGCACGTACGCACTGACGAGTGTGAACTCTGCAGCAGCTCATTGGTTTAAATATAGCAACAAATCAAACAGTTGTAGCCACCATCTACGGTACATTAGCGCTGTGCTAACACTGAAACCAGGAAAGTGGTGAGCAGAGAGAGGGAGGGAGGCAAGGAGAGGAAGGGGGAAAGAGAGAGGGAGGGAGGCAAGGAGAGAAAGGGAGAGAGACAGAGAGAGGGAAGGCCTCGGACTCGTGAAAACTCAGCCACCCACACTCCGGCCTCGGCTGCCAAAAGTTGAGCAGGACAACAGAGTGTGCGTGTGAGTGAGCGAGGGAGAGAGAGAGAGAGAGAGCGAGAGAGAGAGAAAAAGAGAGAGAGAGTGAGAGAGAGAGAGACATTCCTCTACGATGTGGATGCCAAGGAGCGATTTGGGCTGAAGACAGACCGGCCCGAGCTTCTGTGTTTTAGTGGAACTAACGAGGCCCTCACTGTGCACCTCACAGCTGTAAACTTGTTGGTGATTAGGTAATCAGATGTGACTGGATGTTTGGCAAAAATACAGGTCACCAGGTTGTTGTTTTTTCTAAAGCGGGTAACAGCGGCACTGAGACCTCCTACCAACATGCTGACTGAACCATACATAGCGCTATCGTAAAACATTCAGTCATAGTTAAAAATATGTTTTTATTCTATAGAAACTCTTAAACTAATGCCAGTAAACATGGCATCTGTTCATCAGAAATATTAAAACGTCCTTGAACAGCTTTGATTTCTCGTAGCTCTTTTTTCACGTTGTTGATCATTGGCTATCTTTATCTACGTGCCTCATGATCTCACGAGATTTCACGAAGCTGACTTAAGAGTGAGATTGTTGAATTCTTCTGAACTTTTACTCACAACACAAAGCCCAAGGACTGTCCAAAGTAGAAGAAGATTATTTATTTAATGCCGACACAAAACCCTTATTTACATAGCCTTTTCAACACGGGCCCAAGTAAGCCTTTATTCAACCGTTGCGTATAAACGCAGTGGAGGCCTGATCGATGGCAGGGTCTCTTTTTACACACAAGGCAGAAAGGCAGGACGGAGTTGTGAAATTTTCAGCTTGTATTATGTGTGTGGATATAAAGCAGCCATAGCTGACAGCAGTTAACTCAAACAAAAAGAGCGTCAACGTAAAATGCAGTATATGGGAGTTGGGGACTACATTGCCTGCAGGTGAGAATGGGAGCGTGAATTGTTTCTGTCTCCATGTGTTGGATCTGTGATGGGACCAGCGTAATGTTCATTATGTACCTCGCCTCTTAGCCAATGTAAGGTGTGATAGCCCCCAGCCCCCGCAACCCTAATCAGGATAAGCAGTGACAGAAAACGAATGACAGCACCATGTATGTGATGAGCAGAGGACGAGATCAGCCGCCTTGTAGGGGTGAAGGTAGGTGATTGTTTTATTTGCACGTTAATCTTTTTTTTAGAGAACAAGACTACACGCATACGTAAGCCATCCCACCAGATGCTCTCTTCAATATGTTACACCACCTAGCTCCTTAAAATGACCCACCAGTGCATTTCTGATTTCAGCAGAAACACAGTTAAAGCTGTTAAAGATGGGGGGAGAGAACGAGATGTGGCCTGTGAGCATAAAAAGAAGAAAAAAGTCAACCCCAACATCATGTTAAGCTTCAGAAGGCTCCCTTTTCACCTCAAGTTATCAAAAGCTCCGCGCCGTATGCTCACACTCATATTTTTCTAGAATAAACCACTGGACCCTATTGAATTAAATTTTTATGGAATACTGTGCCTGGCTCATCAGCTCAGAGATACATGCCTTGTAATTGAAAGGTCATAGGTTTGATCTCTACAGCAGCCCCTGTGCATCAATCAGGACCTCAATGCAGAAAAGTCTCAAACAGCATATCATCATTACACAAAACAACAACAATCTGACAGCTAACATTAATCGTGATAAGAAATTGCATACAACCATAATAAAGTTCTTCTGTAAGCAATGGAAAACTTCAGCTAATACTGGTGTCACTCACTCAGTATGAAAATGCCACGCAGCATTTTTAGACTCAGAATGTTCATCGGATCTTTAAGAACCAACTAAAAACAAGTACAATACACGCAATTCTCTATATCAGGGTTATTCAACAAATACTTCACGCGGCCCATCAATCCATCTCCACTGTCGAGGTCGGATGCCCCCTAACCCTCTAACAATAATAGAAAATAATATCTGTTTCAAAAAAACATTTTATGTGAAATGCAAAACAGTGCAACCGTTATGAACGTGGACTTTTTTTCTGTGTCTTCAACACATGAATGTGGTAATGTGCAATCATACCAATCTCTTTGATGAAACAAATTAATAATTAACTATTAATAGGCCCAAATTTTACTGTCGAAAGACTTTGCGGTCCGGATGTGGCCCACGGGCTTCCAATTGGTGACCTCTGCTCCACACCAACAGCCAGCTGTGCTGTGTTTCATAGCAGTTACTGCCATCACTAATCCTCTCACTCCCCACACATCTAATGAACAGGTTCACACCAGTTCACTGTCAAAAGTAGTTCTGGGAGCTGAGTGCACCAAATAACCTCTAATGCAGCATCCATCACAGACTGGGGATCTGTAGCTGCACAAGAGGCCTGAATAACAGTTCTGGTTGGAGGTTCCGTTGTTCAAATGACTGAGTGGTCCACTCTGTTTGAGATCAGACCACCAACCACTGTTGCAATGTGTGCTCCTGTCCAAAGAGAAAGGCCCATATACCGTATCTGACAATAAGGCCTAACAAACACATATATTATCAAAACGCATTAGTGATGGATTTGGATGGCAATGCTGAAAATTACTCGATAAATAACACTATTCTGTCCCTAGTGTTGTTGTGTTCCGCCTTTTAACTTATCACTCATGGTGTCAACGCAGCAGACCTGTTTTCCTTGTAAGAACCCCACATTTAACACTTGTTGAGTTTTTAAGCTTACACACAGTTGTTGTTACCATGGTTACGGCTTGTGTGTTTACCCTGATATCTCATGGCAGCGGAGTAAACGGCTGTAAATGGGTCTGTTTTTTGCTCCATGACCTTATAGCTGGTGTTTAAAGCCATCAAACACAAAAATTACACACCGTCATCAGCAGCTATAAATATACTTAAGTCTGGACTCGTACCATCGACAAACTGCCTCATTAGACTCTACATTCAAAACCAAATCATAATCCCTCCAAGCGATCGGTTTCCCTGTGTGGTTTTCAGTCGTTTTCAACTTTACCAAAGACCAGTTTTTCGTTAAATCCTGCATGGTTTAAGCTCGGTCACTATATGAAAATGATCCGCTATATATATATATAATACATAACCTATGCTCTATCAGAGGCTCAATGCGCTGTCACGTAAAAAACACCTCCAACACTGAGAAAGGACCAAGGTCAATTCAAAGACACAGCCAGTAGATCCATTACTTTTATTTTACTGTGATACTGGGTGTTCACTATGATATTTCGAAAGCATCATGTTAAATTGGCTGTCGTGACCGAACCCGTCTTTGGCTTTCCCTTACGTGAATGAGCCCTAATTGAAATCCGAACCTAACTCCTAAATAGTTGTCCAAACCCCTCCCCGAGTCCAAGAGACTAGGGATCTAGCCTGAACCAAACCAGGTAGATGTTATTCTTTTTATGTCGAAATTTGACGGGGACCCATTGGGCTTCGTTCAGATATCACCACTCTGGTGTTCGCCTCTTCTATGTAGAAAGAGATTAGTAGGCGTTGTGAAAGCATGGAGAAATACAGTGGTAGAAAAAGAAAAGATGGCGTGAAGGAGGAGTTTAGGAGTGATAAGAGACTACTACGTTTGTTTCTGCGTGTGCTATGCGATGTAAGGTCTCTGGTTACTCAGTAGTAACTACTCACCTAGTAAGTGCTAAGGTAGCGCTTACGTTAGGCAGCTGAGATAAGTTAGCACTTACAAACTCCCAAAATCCCCCCGGCACCTACATGCAACACCCATAAGGCCACGCCCTTAAAGGGGCAGACCTTGCTCGTTGTAACATAAACTGCAGCTAAGCCTTCAAGTTTTTATGCAGCTTTTGTTATGAATATCGATCAATCTGAATCTAGATTGAGATAATTTTTTCCGTTTCATGGCCCTGTCCTAACCTTCTCCTTACTTCACATCATCTTCACAATCGACTATTTCCAGCAATATCACAAACTCAGTGACACAGTCAGCCCAGGCTGACCAATCACATGTTTTGTGTACATTTTTGAGCAGTGTTGTCGCCAATGGTGGCTTCTAGCATTGCTGCTGGAGCAATCTGCTGCCCCTTATTGCATGGCTATATATATATAATAATTTAACTCTCTCTTTCTCTTCTGTGTCCATATGAGGCATTGTGCCAACTTTGTCGTCTTCTCATGCCTTCAAGTGTGCATACGTCTGTTTGCAGAGCAGTTGCTCATGCAGACCTTACTCCCCGGCTGCACAGGTGTTTACCTCCCATGTACTCTTTCCGGCAGCACATTGGACATTAAATTGTTTCATATGTGTAATAATGACAGAATTGTTTTAGATGTTCAGATCAAACCAGTGCCATCAAGCCTACTGATAAGGACCATATTAAAAGTATGAGGTATGAGTTTGTGGATTTGTGCGTGGATTTCAACGAGACACATTGGACCAAAAGGAGAAGAAAGGGAGAAGAAAATCAACCAAATACATCTTGAAGTTAAGAAGACAAAGTGTTCTTTGGTAAGGAATGATCCTTACCATTCTCTTCTCTGATCAGGACAGGCCGTTATGTAAAAGAGAAGGCAAAAAATGTTGTTGCAATATTGTCTGCAAAGCACTAGTTAACACGTATGTAAGACGTCACACTAGATTCCATGCAGCTGAGCTCTGTGTGTTCATGCCTCTTTTGGTCACAGAACACCAGCTTGCTTTAAAAATCACCCATTGGTTTTGCTACACTATTATTTTCTTACAGAAGGGTCATCCTTGCGGTGCTGTTGCCTGACCTTTGCGTAAAAAGGGCTAATAAAACGTAAACTAGGCCTATGCTGTCAGACATCAAGGGTATATTCCCGAAAGGTCCCCAATCACCTGCGTTGTACAAGCAACACCCCGGTTTGAAATCCTCAAATTAAATATGAAGTTAAGTCCGAAAACCAGTGATTTTTGTAAAAAGGCTCCCCTTAATGAGTAAAATATGAACAGAATAGAATAAAGTATGATTCTCCTCCCAGTGTCCGAAAATGAAACCGACCTTGCCTAAAAATCAACCCAGTTCTTCCTTGCACTAAGTCAACATGGGCATAAAATTGGAAAATGATTATTGAAATAGTTTTTGAGTTGACACTTTAACACAAATGATCTGCTGCAGGCGCGGCAGCTGCCGTGACGATTCCATACAACCCCACTTTTCGGGTTGTGCAATATGCATTGTCTATGGTAATATCCTAATTTTGGTTTTAACAATGTGTGTCATGCGCTTTAGACAAACCAATCAAAACAAAAATTTGCCATCCACATCGATAAGGGATCATCCTTGCCTGTCTGGCGGTGGTATGGGTTCAAAAAGGCAGAAAACTGGTTTCCTTGACAGAGAGCTCAACGACAAACTTGTTTCACCATCTCTAAACAAATCACCACTCAAAACAAGAATAGCTTCAAGAGTCCGGGATGAGCTTGTTCTCACTGTTAAACAAATCGCAGCATGATTCAGTTTGATCCGGACTGAGAACAACCGATTGTTGGATCCGGCACTTCGTCAAGGGGAGGTCTGACACCTGCAATTTTGTTCCAGGTCGATATAAAAAGTCAGAACGTCTGAGCAAAATAAATGTCAAAGAAACTAAATGTGCTCCCTGTGACTTCCTTTCTCAGTAATAGTTAACCTATAAACACAAACACACACATTCCATAATTACAGTCTAGCCCCTGCCGCGATACGGGTGTGCCTGAGACCCGTTAGTCCAGAGCACAGTGGACTGGGATTCTCATCTCAAGGATACTACAATAAGATAACATGGCTCATTGAATAACTAGAACACCAATCCCAACTTCTAAATGTAATCTTTCATAAATAGATAAGAAATGTGTACAACACTGTACTTCTGCATTTAACAAATAGTGGAACAAATACTGATTTTCACATATTTTTTTCTTATTTTGTTTTGTACATTGCAGACATTCCTGACATTTTTCAAATGGCATATTGACATTAACATTATCAGTACAACAGCACAAACACCTGATAAACTAGCAAGGAGTCATTCTAGCAATTATTGTGACAGCTTCCTATTTAAATCATGACTTGAGTATAATGTGCCAATGTATTCATCCTTAGGTGTAGGGAAATCTCTGATCAGACACGCTTTCCCTGCATCTTAGATTTCTCCAAACGGTCTGTAGCACAACCCTTACAGAAAACTAAGGACCTCTGGGTATTTGTGTGAGTGTGTGTGTGTGCGCGCGTGTGTGTGTGTGTGTGTGTGTGTGTGTGTATGTGTGTGTGTGTGTGTGTGTGTGTGTGTGTGTGTGTGCAATATGTGCAGATACTTAAACAGAATGCTTGGCTTTCCAAGAATGCCTGCTTCTGCAGTGACTACATACAGCCATCTAGCTGCAGCCTTGTTCTTCAGAGGAAAAGCCAGGGAGGAATGAGACATTCCTCTCATTTCTTTAATATTCTTCTGCAATTCCTACACAAGCAATGCTTAAAACTTAAAATGAAGGATTAAAGGGCTTACAAACCAGAAGATCTCTCTAATTTGGCAACGGAATACTGTGTGCATGCAGTGTCACCATGAGGGACTGGGAGAGGAGCAGTGACAGAGTTGAAGGACGACACTATGTCTTTAAGAGGGTAATCTCTCCATTCTCTGAGCATTTGTTGCCGGCCATCTAATGGGCGGTTCGTTTTAATGTCCACAAGGGCTGCTGAGAGGTCCCATACTATTAACATCACTGCTGCTTTCTATAGCTGTAGCTGCTCAGGCTTGCATGGCTCCCTTAAATTACAACTGAGGCTGTCTGGGAAATTAAAGACATTCCCATTTTGCATTTCAAAAGGGGAGGAACTAGGCTCATTGCAGCAACAAAAGGGATAACAATGTTGACATTCCCGACATGTATCCTTTGGTCTTTTCTAAAGGAAACCAAAGCTTGCCTTGTGAGAAGGAGAGACTACACAGTTTGCCGATCTGTGTCCATCTCTGCCTTGCAACCAACGCAATCAGAACACCAGGCGATCCTCCTTGTAAATGACAAATTCTGTTCATTTAAAGAACTGATCCGCAACTACAGAATTCCCCATAGCAGGATCCACGTAGGACTGCCATGAAAAACTTCACAATCGTCCATAAGTTACCACTGCTCTCTACCCACAGGAAATCACTGTAGCACAGCTATAACACACTTATACTCTGACTGTATTCTGTTTACAAAGGGCATATCCCCTAAAGCATAATGGCTTTTTCCTTACAAATGTGTGCCCCTCATTGGTCCTATATCTAGAAAAATGGCAATATGTAACCTGCAAAGTATGGAAATTTGAATGAATCTACAGTGATTATGTATGATAATCTTCAGGAACTCCTACAGCAGCTGCATGAACTTACTTTCAGGTCTGATTCTTTAAAAAAGGGGGGGCTATAATTGCAGAGACTGTTTCTTTTAGAGACAATGTGACAAAGGTTAGAGAACAGAATCAAGTTTGAACTGCTGCCAAGAGCAAAGAAGCAATGTTGCAACTTTCTGCTTCTCTGACAGAACAATTTGCTCCTGAAAACAAAGCGCAAGAAAGGAGAAGTGGTTTTCATGCAAGCACGGAGGAGGCAGCCATGCCTCAAGAGTTGGTTAAAAGTTCCTGAGTTGATCATCTGGACCTGATAGTTATAGATACCTTGGAAACTTTCACCTTAAACTGCACAGACCTTGCAGGCTTTGAAATCATATCAGATGACAGGGGTTTCTACGTCCTGCTACACAGATTCAAACAGCATGTTCTCCTCCATGAGGAGTTCTTTGTAAACAAAAACATGAGTTGTGACTCTGGTTTAAAGCAGTGAAGTGAGTGCGTGCACATGTTGTGACTGGATGAACAAGAAGTGGTGCTAGGAGAAGTAGGGTTGCGGGTCAAAGAGTTTGGGGTACCGAGAGATAATAGGGGGGGTGTCTCGGGGCAACATGGCCGTGATTGAGCTCCTCCTTACCGCTATGAGCGTGTTATTCCTCTGCTCGGCGGAGGACGCAGAGTCCGGCTCCGGCTGCTTGCTCTGCGGCTGTTTGCTGCTTCCTCCTGCCGACTTCTTGGCCCTCTGCTCCAGGCTCCGCTGGTACAGGCTCACCGTCTCCCTTCTCTCGATCTCCAGCTGCTCGGCGTGGGCTTGCTGGTACCTGCTCTCGCAGTTGACGTGGTGTCTCCGGCAGCCTTCTATCCGCTGCCTCAGCCTCTCCACCACCGTGCTGTGCTTAGTTATACCCACCGCCCCGGCGGGCACCACACTCCCGGCGGGCACCACGTTCCCGGCACCCGGGTTCATGCTGTTGTTGATGCAGATACTGCCGTTGGGTCCGGCAGCGGGGGAGGCGAAGTCCCCCATCACTGGGCCGACTGTCTGCTATTTTGGAGGAACTTTTCTCCCCGTCACCCCCTCCACCTCCTCCGGCCACCTTCTCCTCCTCGTCCTCCACCACTTACCGTCCTCTGACTCTCTGTCTGCCCCGGCCAGGAGCTCCAGGCAGCCGGGGGGACTGGACCGACGGCAGACGGTTTAAAGGGCTGCAGGGTTAAAGGTTCGAGCGTCTCTCTCCGTCCTCGGTCTGTTTTTGAACAAACAACCCGCCAGAGAGACACCGGAGCGCGCTACCTCCGGACTTAACTCAACAATAAAGCCGCCTCTGCTGGGAGAAAACAACAACACAGTGGAGGTCTTTAGGTTAGCGGGCTCTCTATGGCCACACACACAGTCCCGCGGAGGGACAGCAGCGGCAGCAGCAACAGTCCATTCGCCTTCTCACAGCCTCGTCCTCTAAGAAAAAGTTTTGCTGCCTGAACCGAACTGGCTCCGGAGTTTCCCGGTGAACTTGCATCTCATATGGTTTTGGTTTGAAAGAAATCCCGGTGAAGATGTTCGGCTAGAAGGTAAGTGCACAGGCGGAACCGTTAGTCCGGTTGTAATGAGCCCAGACGGCGCGGAGATGAGGAGCAGTGGCGGAAGTGTTAGTCAGTGTCTGCCGCCTGCCACCATCACAGTAACCAGGTCCGCTCCTCCACCATGCCAGCGGAGTGATATCAGGACAAGAACCAAGGAGAAACCAGCTCCAGGCTGCGAGGAGCCGGTGACGGTCGCCCGGAAAACCCGGACGGAGCACGGAGAGGACCGGATCGGACTGCTCCTGTTTGGAACCCGTCCGGTGAGGCGGTACTCGGGGGGGTTAGAAAATAATTTAATGCTGAGCTGTACTCTGATAATAAAGACAAGACTGTATAAACTCCGGTCAACGGAAATGTTTAGAAAACGAAAGGAAAATTCGAAAGTGGAGATCAGAATCATCAAGAAGTATCAGAAAAAGAAGAAAAACGTGTAAAATAACTTTGACCAGGAAGAATGAACGCGTAGTTCAGTGTGTCCATAAAAAGGACATATAAAAAATGATAACATTATGGAAGCCAATCTCATTACCACAAGGAAATAAGGAACCATTGTTCAATAATGGAAATTCATTGATCTGGCATTTTTCAGTTTTCTATTACTCCTTAATTCAGATGAATATAAAAAACAAAAAAACAAATATGACAACAAAAGTCAACAAAAGTCAACCTACTTCTAACAGGAAGACATAGTCAGCCTCGAAGCACTACACTTTACCACTGTATTCCGCACAATATGCAATGAAAAGGCTTTGGATATAAAGTGGAATGTCTTTTTGTATTTTATATGTTCAACCATTCTTATAAGTGTAATAATATGATCGCATGTTCAATTTTACCATTACAATGTCCATTATGCATAGCCAGCATTTTTTTAGTGTAATAAACCTCATTGTACATCATGTAGAATCTTTTCTATTGAGGTTTTATATGTACTTTTTGTATATATGTGTATCTTTTATATTTTTCATTTTACAAATGTGGGCAGCGCAGTTGCCTCAAAACAATAATAATACGAAGAATGGATCCATCATTGATCGAATACATTTTTACACAGTAAAACAAAGTGAAATTATTTCTCTGCATTTAACCCATCCCATAGGGAGCAGTGGTGGGCTCCTGTGAAGCGCCAGAGGAGCTGGGGTTTCAGGGTCTTACTCGAGGACCAACAGCGTGTGGTGTTGGCGGGGCTGGGCTTAAACCCTGATCTCCCATTTGTCTACTCACAGAGCTTAAGCCACTAAAGAAGGTTGCAGGTTTAAATCCACCTCCGCCACCCTGAGGCCTTTTTTTTATTTGTGCTTGTGTGTGTGTTTGTGTGTGTAATGTTAATTGTGCGGTTTGTCCTGAGCTGCACTCAAAATTTAGTTGTAGTTAATGTGCAATGACAATTCAAGTATTCTATTCTATTTGACTCTTTTCTATTCTATTAAGTCTGCTACTTGATGCTTATTTTTAATGTGCATAATGGTTATAACATGTATGACATTTTGAATAGAGTAAAACAACCGGGATAGATATGTGAAATGAAAGTGTCTCAAATATTCAGCGTGAATGAAGCTGCTTCTAATCTGAAACTGTGTGCTATGTGCAAAATTTGTATCACCTTAACCTCAGTCATAGATTTAGTAATAAGAGATTGTAATACGCTTTTCTAAGGTCACCAGTTCATCACAGGGTGGACACATGCAGACACAAACTATCCAAGCTCACATTCACACTCCAATGGCTGACTTACCCGCCAAGTCCCCTTTACTTATGTTTTTAGTCTGAGGGAGGAAGACGGTCGACTCCACACAGAAAGGTGCCAGGACTGAATTTGAACCCAGAACTTTCTTGCTTTGAAGCCACAGTGCTACCCACTGCTCTGTCGATCACATATCAAACGTATCATGCACTGATTATTTTAGAAAGCGCTCTAAAGTTACAATGTTGTCTACTCTATCTAACTTGCAGAGCCCATTACTCATATTTTTGACTTGAGTCTTCTTTCCCGTTCCATAACTCAGATATGGAAAGCTGCCTATATGTACTTCGTCTACTAAAAGGTGGTGACCCCTAATAACTGAACCATAATCGTCTGATATCCAAGCTTCCAGTTTTGATTTTGGAATCACCTGGAAACTCACAACTGCAACAGTTTTTACTTGACCATGATATTCTAAGTGATTTTTCAGTCAGGTTTTAGAAAAGGTCACAGTACCTTAACTGCCGCTTCTGGGTAAGAAATGATATATTTGATGCCTTGGACATAAAAAAGTATTTTGCTGCTTTTCTATGTTGATCCTCTAAAGGCATTTGATTCAGTGGGCCTCATACTGCTTCTGAACAAACTAAGGACTGCAGGTTTTAATCCAGAGGCCGTACAATGCTTCAAAAATTATTTTGCTGATTGGAGTCAGTTTGTTTAAGCAGAAGGACGCAAATCTGAAGCTATCACAATAACTAAACGTGTCCCACATGGTTCCATTCCAGGACCCATTTAGTTTTCGATTCAAATCAAAAAATCCAGCCCAGAAGGACGTCCAGCCTGAGTTAGGATCTGCTCATGGTTTCTGCCTGTTAAAAGGCAGATTTTTCTCACCCCTGTTGCCAAGCGCTGCTATTTTTGCAAAGCCCATGAGAAAACATTTATCGTCAAATGGCACTATATAAATACAATATAAATACATAATATAAATTCACTATATAAATACAATATAAATACATTATATAAATTCACTATGTAAATACAATATAAATACATTATATAAATTCACTATGTAAATACAATATAAATACATTATATAAATTCACAATATAAATACAATATAAATACATAATATAAATTCACTATATAAATACAATATAAATACTTTATATAAATTCACTATATAAATACAATATAAATACATTATATAAATTCACTATATAAATACAATATAAATACATTATATAAATTCACTATGTAAATACAATATAAATACATTATATAAATTCACAATATAAATACAATATAAATACATTATATAAATTCACTATATATATATACAATTTGATTTGACATTTCTATGCGGATGACATAAATGTTGTTATTGTGCTACAGTGAGCTTTGCAATCATTACAATCAACAATGCTGAATTTAAAGTTGGTTTTAAGTGCTAAAAAAAGATAGTTTTCGGTCTTCTCAAAAGCCCGTTCACAATTTTGCCTAATAATTGTATCATTTTCAAGTCCACTATCTAGTTTTTCAAACTTATATATGCAGTATATTGGGGATTTAAAAAAAGAGGTAAACACCAACAAAAATCTGTTAGAGAATAACCGGAGAAAAACACACAATAAACAGACAAATTAGGACAGACAAGCACTTACAGTTTACATTGGTGATTTTTCTGTAAGGCATATCTGATAAAAGGGTTTAGCAGTGGGATTAGGTTCAGTTCTGTTTCATGACCTCTGTGAGAAAGACAAGCAAAGAACAAGTGTTCTGATAATACTTGTAAAAAGAACTCTTGACACAGACAGGTGCATGAAAAGACATTATGCAATAGTTTCACATGAAAATACATTCCTTAGTGATTATTCTGCCACATGCTCAACCATTGTCTTAAAAATGGTAACTCAAGTGGAATTGCTCATTTGAACTGGATTACAACAATTTTTCAGTAAGAAATTTATTTTCTGTTGAATTCTGTAATAGAAACATCTATTGTGTTTATTGTCTTATTTTTCTGGTTCATTTTTTTGACCATATCTCAACATTTCTCCGACCAATACCTATTAAATGGTTTGAAGATAAGTGGTACTAGAAATTCGAAACAGATTTGAAGTTTGCACTACTCATCGAAATAGATTTTTGTTTGCTAACATTAACTTTTTCTTTGGTCAATCATATTCTTCTCTTAGAAAAATAATAATTAAAAAATAACAGAGAATGATTCAAGGTGCCAAAAGACAGTGTCTCGCACTTGAATGGACTTTGTGTGCATTAACAGATGGCAAGCTCCATGGTTCAAGGTTGGATGGGTGGTTCTGTTTTAACGGTTCAATTCAATAAGTTTGGACACCTGAGCTTTGGTGAGCAGATTGAGACAAACTGAACAGAAGGGTGTCAGTCCGCCTCCAAAATTAAATCTGGTGCAGTTTGACAGGGATATGAGCACAAAACGGACAAATACCAAAGACTGAATGTGATGTCACAAAAAACAGAAAGATCAGCAAAAAGGATATAAAGTAAAAAAAAAAAAAAAAAGAGCAGATGGCAAACATAGAACAATGAGAGGGTAGAGTGCATTTTTGAAATTCTTGACACTGGATCTAATGAGGACATTTAAAGTATACTAGAAGGCTTTCTAATCAGGTCGTGATAATTATTTATTTGCTTTTTTTAAATTATATTTTGGTTCAATTCCATAAACACCAGTGTGAGCTTTAGGTAAAACAGGACAAATAGCGCATTACCACAAAATATTAAGTAAATGTCTCCTTTTCTCCAAACACAGGCATCCAATCTACTGGTGAGAAAGTGCCCTTCATCTTCTCCTCACGAACACCTCCACCAAGGAGGTTATGTTCCTTTTGTGGTTTGTTTGTCTCTCTTCCTGTCTCTGGCTTTGTTCAACAGGTTATTGACTGGACTACCTCCTGAATCCATTAGTGAACTTGTCTTTTTGGATAGCTACCAAATTAAAGTCTAGTTTGATAGTTTCTCTCTCCGTTTATCTCTTAGTGTGTGTCACCTACCTCCAATTTTGATTTGTATTTGCCACGTCATGATGGACTTCTGAGCTCCATCGCGGAGTGTTTGGATCTCAGGCGTTCCAATGTCTCTCAAACACCCTACATGCAAACATTCCTCCCTCAATCATACTGTGAGTCCAGTCCAGATGAGAGATATGGTCCTTTCATTTATTTCTGGGTCCTCTTAGTTGGATGTGCCTGGGAAACCTCCAAATGAAGGCATCCTGATCAAATGCCTGAACCAACTCAACTGGCTCCTTTCGACGAAAGGGACCAGCGACTCTACGCCGAACTCCCTCCATAAGAAGAATAGGGCAGCAGTTGACCGGGAACATCTATAACAAACTGTCTAATCTCGCATTCAGACCATTATTAGCTTCTCTCTTAGTTTTTTAGAAGGTCATCATGTTGATATTTTCCACTTTGATGTCCAACTTTAATGTTTTGCTGGGGAATAAATACCTCACTGCAAAACCCTTCTGTGTCTACAGATTTTGTTCTTTGAATCATTTCTAGAGGCTTGTTGGGATGACGTTTGATAATTCATTGAGAAAGAAGCCAATATTGGAGCGGTCTGGTAAACATAATTCTGTCTTTACATTGTTTTTTTGCTTCAACTCAGTCCGTCAGCTCGTGTGGCCTTTCAGATCTTATGATCGCAGTTTGGGAACATAGATATCAGCTGAGTTTTCATCCATATTTGGCCCAAATTAAAAGAATTCCAAGCAAGCCAGCAAAAGGTTTCAGTACATGTTAAATACATTTATTTAAAATGGATATGTCCTTGACCTGGAGAAGAGGTCGCCAAAAGGAATCCAACCTTCAAGTAATGATTTGACCCCTTAACTACCACTACTCTCCTGTTAGCGGATCATCATGTGGTCCAATCACTGCCTGATCCTCCAGTCTCACAGATGGTGACCTCCTTTCCCTCACTGGCCTGGTGTATTTTCCAGGAGGGTATCGGAATGTTCTTGGGTAGATGCAGGCACTGAAGAATCCACAGGATTGTGTTATTCCTGCTCAAAGTCCTGGGGCTCTTGGCACATGTGGCTATGGCCTGCATGTGTTTTTATCCACTTACTGTTGAGCCGGTCAAAGATGAATTTCTGTTGTGACCGACTATTATAGCTTTTTCTTGTCTTATCCTCTCGCATCTCACCGGATTTAATCTTTACGCAATGCACATGACCTCTACACTCTATGTCCTTATTCTAGCCGGTACCATAGTTTCCTTCCTAGTGAGTCTTCCACCTCTCGTCCCTCAAGGGAGACTCTGTGGGATCTTGTGGTTTCTGTAGCTTGCCTGGTGCCTTCTTAGCGTGCTGCTCTAGGGGATGCCGGCCCCTGTTGCCCGTATTATTTCTTTTAGTCATCATTCATCTTCCTTTGGTTGTCATCCAGGCTTTCCTTGATGCAAGTCCAGAGAAATAATGAGCATAGTTTTCAGTGGATGTCTTTGTAAGTCACATGGTCACATGAGTCATCATTGATTCAATAAATTTGTTTCCATTGCACTTCATGATATTTAGGATATTTGAAAACAGAAACTTTTCCACTTTTCATGCACAGATTGAAATTCTCGTAAAGTATGGGTCGACATGCAGGGTTGGGTCTGTTAAATGCTTGGATGGGAGACTGTCTGGGAAAACATGTCCTGCGTTTGTGTCTATGGAATATTCAGTGGGTGGTTTCCAAAGCCCTGCAGTCATGTTTCAAAGCGCCCCAGGGCAAGGTACTGCCTGACGGACAGGTGTGTGAGTGACAGTAAGAATCGCTGATGAGGTGGTGTGGGTTTGGCCCAGACTAGGACTATGGGAATGTAACTCAAGAATGAGACATGCATGAGGAACAATAATTAGAAAAACCTGTTACAACACAAATGTCAATGATTTAAAATAGCTCCAAATCCATAATGAAGCATTTATTACCGTAGTTAAAATACAAGTGTGTATAAAGTGCTGCTATAATTTTAGGGTGAACCAAGGCCAAAACAGCAAACAGAAACCATGCTAACTCCCCCACAGAACTATAGCTGAACCTGACTGAAAAATAAACAGACCAGTAAGTATTCTACTAACCTAACTGGGATCTCCTTAAAAAAAAAACAGGGGGAAGCTGTATAAAAGAAATGTCAGTTCACCCCTGCGTTCTGTGTTTAGAGCAAATATTCTGTGAATTAACGACAACCCTTCAAAAAAATGGCCATTTGTTGTCTGTACCCAAATTATTTAATACAAAAGAAATAACATTTTAAACATAAAACAAATAGTTTTTTCTAAAATGAATGTAGCACAATTTAGAAAAAAATCAATTTCAATTGTGAAATTGAGTAAATTGAGCCTGATTGAGTAAGAAATCTGAAGGTTCTAACATGTTTTAATGGTTTTAAAATATGAGGTGATATAGGTTAGGGTTAGAAAACTGGGAGTCAATATAGACAAAAAAGAGATTTTTTTGCATCTCATTTTACTAATTTTTTTAAATGGTCGCATACGCAAAGGGAACCTAACACAAAAACTACACTTAGTTAGCGTGAGGATACCACACATACAACTTACACTAAGCACGAGGCTGACATATTCACTCAATACTTAAACATACACACTACGACACAGATGCTAACATTCAACCGAGAATACAAACAATTTCCGCCTTTTAAGGGAAGAGAGAGACTTCTTAGTTACGCGGGGCTTCATATGCTAGCCCATGGGCTAAATCTCGGGATCGACCAATGGGACGGCGGCAACGTAATCAGCAATCAGCCGGTCCTCTTTTGTAGGTACTTGTCACCGCACACATCCTAAAAGACAACCAGGAAGTCTTTCTCTCAGATTTCTGATCGTTTTTCACACAATACAGAAACATGCACAATATACAGACAACTAATAGCTGACTGTAACAGCCTGACTGATGATGATTGGCGAGTCAGACCAGAAAAGATGATGTATAAATATAATCCTTAATGTCTGACATGAAAGCAATTCACAACCAACATCATCAACAATTCAAAAACAACAATTCCTTCTTTCCAACTTGCCTTATCACTGCACAAACTATTAACAACCTAAGGTGAATATTTAAGTGTGAATGGTAACTCAACTCTTTGTCCAATAATGTTTTCTTATAAAATTCCTATGAATATTTAATGGCTGGGTGTCTTATACTCATCCAAGTTTAAGTCCGAGTCGCGGAGTTTCATCCAGGGAGAAATATTGAGCAGCACAGCAACAACATAGCTTTTTTTTGGTAAATATCGATGAAGAACTATGAAACTCCTACCAATTTAATTAGAAACGAGTGGGAAACCAGATGAGTTTCAGCACATATTAAGCAGGAATGACAAAAATGCGAGGCCAAATGAGCAAAGACTTACCGAAGTATAGAAACAGTAAGCTCATATTAAATTTTGATCATGGCGTGACAATGACTCGGAAAGAATAACACAGGCAAATTATTACATCACTTTTTCTAACTATTTCATCATCTCGTATCTGCCAGACCAGAAGCCGCAAGGATTTTCTTGGAAAATCTTGGCTTTCTCTGTATTTTCTTGTCGGAGGAAAGCTTTTGGTTCACTTACTGCTGGTGTAGGCTGAGCAGTCCTCGCTGAGTCCGGCTAAAGTATCGGCTCACATTAATTGCTGGTCCTTCTTTTCACATGATGATAGAGAACCAAACCT
The DNA here is from genome assembly GCA_037951165.1 of Lophius americanus. NCBI lineage: Eukaryota > Metazoa > Chordata > Actinopteri > Lophiiformes > Lophiidae > Lophius > Lophius americanus. The sequence goes on along the minus strand of JBBDHG010000273.1, from coordinate 2,750,620 downwards.
CAGAGAAGAGCGGTTCAATTGGTGAGAGAATTTCTGTTTAAGCTGATTTCTGAGCTATTTCAGCTAATGATAAGACTTTGTCCAACAAATGATTCTTCTGGCTGTGTTTGTAGACACAGACAAAACACACATGAAATAAGTATTTAGATGTATCACTTTTTTGTTGTTGCTACTGCGTGTTTTGGTTTGGATCCGTGTTTTGGCGTTGCTCTGAACTGCTGAAGACGTGATAAAGTGGGACACAACATCCATGGAGGGTTTTGACCTTTATCCACCAACCTGTCTCCAACTCATGTGTTGATGAAGAACATAAATAGCTGCATCTAACGCCACCGCCATACTTTGATCGAGACAGAGGGCGAAAAAGCAGTCAGAGGAAACAGAAATAATAAATATGATACCCTTAAGCTCTTATATAGTGGTACCTCGGTTTACGAGTACCTTGCTGTAAGAGTATTTTGAATCACGTGCAAAGATTCTTCAAAAAATGACTAGAGCAAAAAACAAATAGATCCCGCGTCAGCCTCCCTCGCGCTCGCTCTCAGTTATCATACATTCACAGAGGAAGTATCCGCGCGCTCCTGCCCGTTTACGTTTGGACGGAATCGAGTGAGACAAAGTTAAGTGAGCCAGAATCTGCAGGCTTTTACGTCATTTATTATTGCTATTTGTTAGTAAAATTACTTTCACTCTGTATAAAATAACTGGAAAATGATTTTTATATGAATACTTTTGGGATTAAGAATGAAATAATTGGATTTCCATTCATAGGAATGGGGAAATTCATTTCGTTTAATATGTTTATTGGTTTGCTAGCAAGGTCTCGGAACGATTTAAGCTCGTAAACGGAGGCACCACTGTATATAACATTAAATAATGTTCAACAGGGAATGTACGGTTCCATTCTTTGGAGCACAACATCACAAGGATGAGCAGTCAGTTATTTCTTCACTTTAACAGACGGTGTTAGTAAACTGACGCCTAAAACAGGATGGGTTAGGTTAGGAATCCTGCTGGTGTGATCTAAGGATCCAGTAGGTTCAACTGCCAGGTTAGGGATTTAACGCCTTTGTTGACTTTGCTGGCTTTCTCTCTGACGAGGCGCTGGAGTTTGGGCGGTTTTAGGTACACAGGCGCTAAGGGATCTCCAAGTAATGGTTCCCTTCCCTTACAGTCTGAAACCTTGGCATTCTATAGTTCCTTAAAAATAACAATCTGAGTAGATCTAAAAGTAATATACAGTAGAAAGTAGTCTACTTTCCTCTAGCAACTCTAGTTATAGATGCAAAAATGACTATCACTATTCTACACATGTATTCAGTCATGAAAGGGGACATGTCAGGAGTTCACGGATTCATCCTTGGGACGCCAGAGTGTCTGCATCTATCTGAAAACAGTTAGGTACAGGTGATACAGAAGGACTTCAGATAGTCTACAGATAGTCTATCGATGGTCTACAGATATACTACAGATAGTCTACAGATAGACTACAGATAGTCTACAGATAGACTACAGATAGTCTACATATAGACTAAATATAGTCTACAGATATAATACAGATAGACTACAGATATACTACAGATATACTACAGATATACTACAGATAGTCTACATATAGTCTACAGATAGACTACAGATATACTACAAATAGTTTACAGATAGACTACAGATAGTCTACAGATATACTACAGATAGACTACAGATATACTACAGATAGTCTACAGATATACTACAGATATACTACAGATAGTTTACAGATAGTCTACAGATAGACTACATATAGTCTACAGATAGACTAAAGATAGACTACAGATAGTCTACAGATAGACTACAGATATACTACAGATAGTTTACAGATAGTCTACAGATAGACTACATATAGTCTACAGATAGACTACAGATATACTACAGATAGTTTACAGATAGTCTACAGATAGACTACAGATAGTCTACAGATAGACTACATATAGTCTACAGATATACTACAGATATACTACAGATAGACTACAGATAGTCTACAGATAGTCTACAGATATACTACAGATAGACTACATATAGTCTACATATAGACTAAAGATAGACTACAGATAGTCTACAGATAGACTACAGATAGACTACAGATAGTCTAAATATAGTTTATCTAGGGGAAAGTAGACTACTTTCTGTAGATAGACTTAATATAGACTACAGATAGACAACAGATAGACAATAGACCGTTTATAGATAGACTTAAGATATACTACAGATTGTCTACAGATAAACTTAATATAGACAACAGATAGACTAAAGATGGACAACACATAGACCACAGATAGTCTACAGATAGACTACAGATAGACAACAGATTGTTTATAGATTGACTAAAGATATACTACAAATAGTCTACAGATAGACTTAATAAAGACTACAGATATTGTACAGATAGACTACAGATAGACAATAGACCGTTTATAGATAGACTAAAGATATACTACAGATTGTCTACAGATAAACTTAACATAGACAAAAGATAGTCTACTGATGGACAACACACAGACCACAGATAGTCTACAGATAGACTACAGATAGACAACAGATAGTCTACAGGTAGACTACAGATAGACAACAGATAGTAAAAACAGATATACTACAGATAGACTACAGATATACTACAGATAGACTACAGATAGACTACAGATAGTCTACATATAGACTACAGATAGACTACAGATAGTCTACAGATAGACTAAAGATAGACTACAGATAGACTACAGATAGTCTACATATAGTTTATCTAGGGGAAAGTAGACTACTTTCTGTAGATAGACTTAATATAGACTACAGATATTCTACAGATAGACTTAAGATATACTACAGATTGTCTACAGATAGACTTAAGATATACTACAGATTGTCTACAGATAGACTTAAGATATACTACAGATTGTCTACAGATAAACTTAATATAGACAACAGATAGACTAAAGATGGACAACACATAGACCACAGATAGTCTACAGATAGACTACAGATATACAACAGATAGTCTACAGATAGACTACAGATAGACAACAGATTGTTTATAGATAGACTAAAGATATACTACAAATGGTCTACAGATAGACTTAATATAGTCTACAGATAGACTACAGATAGACAACAGATAGTAAAAACAGATATACTACAGATTGTCTACAGATAGACTTTATGTATTTTCATTGCAATACTTGCGTAGCATTACTCTGATTTTCACACTCTATTAAAACAATTGACTACTTTTTATCCCAAGTATAGAATTGCATGTTAGAAGGTTAGCATGTTTTATAAGGTCATTTTCAATCTTTTTCATCGTAAGTATAATATAGTATAGTATATAGTAGTACTTGATTCGTTTAACTTTCACGCTGGCAGTCTGTGTTTGGAATGAAGCCAAACAACACGTTAGTTATTCACGTTAGTCATGCCTCGCTGCGTATGACAGCCACTGAGAAGTCTTTAAAATGATTAGACACCAATAGATTGTCTTTATCCTCTTCTTCTTCAGAACAGATTCAGGACCAAATGAAAACATGTTTTCGCTCTAACTTCTTCTTTTACTTCCCTGTGAGCCACAAAGCATGACCTTTGGATTGCGTCACTTGGATCTACACAGCTACGAGCACAGTTTGATAGCGACGATTAGCTGTGTGTCCACAGACGGGTGTGTGTTTTTGTGTGTGTGGCTGTAACTGGCTACTGCCAGTTTAGTGCTTCAGGAATGAATGGAATGTTGTTTTACACACACACACACACACACACACACACACACACACACACAGGCACACACACGCACACGCACACACACACGTACACACGCTCACACAGCACAGCACAAATGAACCACATTCTCAAGTACTTGCTGCCTCCTATTTTAAGTCATCTCTCTTGCTTCTCCTCAATTTTTTGCTACACTTCTACTCTGCTGTGTTTGTCTGTGTTCTGTCGTTACAAGTTACATTTCAGATTACAATTTTTCATATCCTTCCTCTCCACATAAAACCATCTTCCTCCGAGTTTGTTAAAAACTGAAGGATTAATTGTTTTGTAACAATTAATTGTTTCATGTATAAAAATGTGTATGTAACTATTCCTGTGCTGTCGTCCCCTAGAGTAAAGGTACATCTCTGAAAAGCCCCCAATCTCCTTCAAGGTAAAAGCAATTCCCCCTGATTGAACTCCTCATATTAAATATGAAGTCATGTCCGAAAAACAGTTTTTCCCAAAAAAAACTCCCCTATTAAGTAAAATATGAACTATTAGAGTAATATAAATATATATATATACAAGATAGATTTCCTTTGGTTTATTCATATGCAATAAATTTGGACTTAATCAGATTGAGGTTTGAGAAATTATGGCCCGAAAAACTTTGGCGATAAAGCTTTCCCAAAATCAGTCCAATTCTTCCTCACACTATGGTCTTTTATGAGTACAAAATTTAAAAAGAAATGATCCATGAAATAGTTTTTGAGATATCACGTTAACACAATCTGGATCTGCGGCGATGACGATTCCATAATATCCCAAACTTTTCAGGGATATAATTCATCGTCAGACTGCTGGAAAGAGGCTGATCTTATTAAAAGTTTCAGAGGTGCGTTGTTGTCACTGGATAGCCATGCCAAAAACAGGTTATGATGATCTAATAGATTAAAATACTTTAACATACTTTTACCTTTAACATCTACAGCAGTTAAATACAACATGCAGGCCTACTGAGTAATGCAGTGGTAATAATACCTCAACAAATACAAAATGTAGATTTTGAGTCCGTCCCTCTCGCCATCCAGCATTGTCTCCTGATATCTCTTTGTATCTCTAACTCATGCCGCCCCACTATAAACCTCAGCTCAAGAATCTCAAGGTTACTTTTGATTAGTCTTTTAAATTTAACCACCAGATTCATTTAAGTTTTAAAGCCGGCTTTTTTCAACTCAGAGTTTTAGCCACGACTACGGCTCTTTCAAAGACTTGAGAAGGTCAGCCTGGCTTGTGTCTTGGAATGGACCAATTTTTATGTTCGAAAAACAATGTTTTTCATAAAAAAGCTCCCCCTAGTGAGTAAAATATGAGCTACTAGTTTAAAATAGCTATAACTATGATCATGCATGTCAGACTAGTCTGCGTATCTTAAGAAATGGCGATAATCTTGAATTTTCAGTTAATTGTTTGTAGGATCAAAATGCCAATTCCCGAGAACAACAAATGGAAAATTAATTCAACTAATATTTCCCACCATATCATTTTATAACCCTTTCTCATAGGAAAATAGATCTCACAAAAGAAGCCACTGCTACTATTTTGATTAACGGTTGCCATTGTGACACTAAGAAAATTCACAATAGCACAATATCAATCACATGCTTTCATCACAAAAATGCACAATTATTAGTTATGGTGTTCTCCACCACTACAATGTTAATTCAAATCTCTACTACTCTATGTATAGTACTGCCTCTTTAAACAAATTCAGTAAGCTATTTTAGAGGAGAGATGTTTTTTTGAGAAATCAAATTGATTATGGGGGATATTAGTCACACAAAAGCCCAGATCATGTGTTTTATCTCCTTGAACAAGGGAGCAACAAACTCTTGTTTCTTTTCTCATGTCGGGCCTCTTGGTCTGTTTTGGAGGATAAAGAACTATTTTACTCAGAAGGTATTGACACACATCAGGGGAGGCTGTTCCATAGAGGCAGAGGAGGATAGTCCTCCTCTGTTTTTGATAGCCAAGAGGGATCAACATTTAAAAAGAGTTATTGGTTGGTATAAAACATTACCAAATCTCAGTATCATTCATGAAATATTTTTAATATTTTTATATCAGAATATATTATTCCTCCACAGCGACAGCTACAGGACTGGCAAAAACAGTCTATGTGAAGTGGAGCACGAAGGAGGACAGCCTTAACTTATCCTCATGTGGAGGCCGGATCTACTAGATCAATTTAATTTATTTCAAAATGCCTCTTTTTGTCACACTGATCTGCTATTGGCCAAAAAACAGAATATGATGCTCCAGTGGAGGACGTACTCCCTAACCAATCAGGCAGAGTACAATATTGACAATGTGAGGGTCCAGTGAGATTTTCCTCTCATTCTCTACCAGTGTGAGGAGCTTGAGTGTGAGGTAATGCTGGTAAAAGCAAAACTAATTTATTGTGAAATACGTTCATATAACAACAACCAATAAAATATTTTATTGAAGCCTTGTCCTAATACATTTGTTTTGTTCAGACACAATGTGCTGATGTGTTCAGTACCAGAGGGGCAGATGGACACTTCTTCTTCTCAGTGTGTATGTGCGTGTGTGTAGCTGGGGGCTTATGACACACTTTTAGTTTAAAACCATTCGATATTAAAACAAGCAGGTAATATAGTGTAGAATGAGGAGGAACGCTCGTACTTTATTTTTTCATTAAAGCCTAAAACCCAGAACATATTGGCCAACTCAACTTCCGCTCTACTCCTTCAAAATAAGAGCACATAACATAATCGCAAAACTGCTCGGTAACAGGAAAGCATAAAATCACCATAAAAGACCAAAACCATTAACATTTTACTATTACTTGTGTTTTTCAGGTTACAGGTGACTAGGATTTTTAACATCTGTTGTATTTTAATCACAGAGAAAAGCCTTGCATAGTTAAGGTTTTAATTTCTGATTTAAAAAGAAAAATCTCCATCCTCACCACAATTTTAAATCTCACATGCTAGCACTGATGCACCCACATTTGACTTTCAAATTGTGCTGTTCACCCTGTGGTGACCCCTGATGATCGCTCAGTTATACCAGCGAGGAAAATGGGGTTCTTCTGGAGACTCCCCTCATTCAAGTGGCGAGAGAGAGAGAGCGCGAGAGAGCATAATCCTGCATGTCTCTCGCTCTCTCTCTCTCTCTTTTCGGTAGAGAGGTTGCCAGCTTGTTGCAAGACTGTCTGTCTCTAAATATTTTATGTACGCGGCTCTGTCTCTGAGAGAGAGAGAGATAAAGAGAGAATAAGGGAGGTTGATATATTGATGAGCCACAGAGAAGGCAGAGGATTGGATGGAAGGAAGAAGGAGGGATGAGAAACAGAGGAATGAAAGGACAGACGGATAGGTGAGACAACCTTGCTCAAGGGCACACTGCTGGTGTGTCAGTGAAAGTGGACAGAGTTGCTTGGTTGCTGTCACAACAGATTTTGTCCCTACTGGTCAATAATGTCAGGCCATAAAGGTACATTTCGTATTTAGTAGTTCTTGAATGTCATGTCCTAGCAGCGCTGTGGTTCTGGTCTGGTTAGGCTCAGGTACGAAAACATCTGACTGTGGATGAAAAACCCGGCCTTCCATGTTGAGATAAATCAATTTTATTGTTTCTACAAAGAGGGCTGCACAAGTCCCATCGTCTAGTTAGAAATATGTCGTTTACCCTTGAGCTTCACTTCAACGAGCCTTCCTCATGTCTTCTTTGTGGACATTAATGTCCACTCCTCTAAACTGCTATAAAATGTCAAAGATTTAAAAGGGAACAAATTCCCACTTCCATTTAATTAAATCTCTAAAACAACATCAGTCCCATTAATAACAACCAGATATTAAAGTTTTTTTCAGAATGTTAACCCTTTAATTACAACTTTGTTCACAAAAATGGACAAACTATGTAAAATAAAAAATGTAAAATATATAGATTGTTTTGTTATAACTATATTGTGTGATGTGCCAAAGATTACTTATAACGTGGATTTAGATGTTTACAATTAGATTAAAGGGGGGGGGATAAATTTGATCCATTAATGTTGATAAAGGGATTAAAATGTATCACCATAAATGGATAAATTTACTATCTCTGCTCCAAAACAGAAGGCATCAAGGTGGTGTTGTGTTCATCAATGTGATTCCAACTACCACATCAACCTTCTAGTTTGTCTTTGTTTCATTCTTTCTGTTAGCTCACTAATGGAAACATCTTCAACCCTCTGAGCCTCATGTCACAACACTGATGAAATGATTCACTTCTCTAAAACAGGACGGATATTCAAACACGACTTGCTGAAGCAATAACTTATTTGTGAAACAGACCATTCACACTCACTCACTCTTTCACTCACTCACTCACTCACTCACTCACTCACTCACTCACTCACTCACTCACTCACTCACTCACTCACTCACTCACTCAAAAAATGTGTGCAACTTGACTGACCCTGTTTGTAATATGACCCAGTGGCAGCATGAATGCTAAAGAGTATGGGGCCATGGAGGGAGCCCTGGGGGACACCACAGGTCAAAGGGGCCAACAAGGAGGAAGCAATAATGGGTAAGGAGAAAGTGCTGTTTGACAGCAAAATTTTTGTTTTTATTTTTATATTTTTGGCAAATTAAAGCTTGTGAGGACCAGGTTAAAGAAAAAACAGTCTACTAAGGGTCAAATAGTTTTCTAAAAACATGATGTACCAAAAGGCTGAGCAAATCTAATTAAAATGTACTATTTTCCAGCCATCCATTTCCCTCTGCTTATCTGGGGTCCGGTCAAAATGGCATCCAGTTAAGAAGGGATTTCCACACAGCCCAGCAACCCTCTGTAGCTCATCCCAAGGTGTTCCCGAAACCTATTCCTTTCAACTTGAAGAAGCAGCAGCTGTCTTCGTCGGATGTCTGAGTTCGTCACCATATCTCAGATGCTGAACACAGACACCCTACGGAGGATACTCATTTCAGCCGCTTGGGTCCTCGACGTCTTTAGGGGCACCACTTAGAGCTCGTGCCCATAAGTGAGGGCTTGAAATGTAGATGGACTGTTAAATTCAGAGCTTTACTGTTGATGCCGTACCGAGCTGCTTAGAACCATCTCGTCCATTTTCATCGAAAACAAAACACCCAGATAGTTTAAATGCTACGTTTAGACAGTAACTCATCCCCAACCCGGACGGGACAATTCACTATTTCCAGAGAACAATGGCCTCAGATTCGGAGGTGCTGACTCTCATACCGGAAGCTTCACACTCGGCTGCAAGCCGGTCCAGTGTAAGCTAGAGATCACGGACTGATGAAACCGACAGGACATCATCATCTTCAAACAGCAGAGATTTGGTTCTGAGCTCCCCAAACCGGACGCTCTCCTCACCACGACCGCACCGCAAGATCCTGTCCATGAATATCAAGAACCGGACCGGACACAAGAGACAACCTTGGCAGAGTCCAACTCTACTGTTCTATAATACTAATACTAATACTAATAATACTAATACTCTTCCCATGTGACGTAGTATTCCTCGTGTGCGTGAAGTTCGGTCGGGAAGATTTATTTTTCCTGCTTAGGTCCGTAGTTTTATTTCTCATATCTGGCTGAACTCTCTGGTGTACTGACTCATGACTACCTTGCAGGTATTGTCTGGGGGTGTCAATTGTGATATCAGATGTTCTGATCATCTGGTCATCCTTCCAATAGCACGGCTACACACCTACATTATCAGCCGATCATCTTGCTGCTGTCTTTTTCAATATTATTCTCTTCCTGACTCCAGTACATTCATGCTGCCACCTCCCTATATGTGCCAGTCTTCACAGTTTCATCATGATAATAATAATAATAATACATTTAATTTATCATCTTTACCATCTCTTCACCATTTCATCAGCCTCATCAGCCGATCAGCCTCCACAGAGTCATCAGCTACCACCACCACCACAGCTGTCTGGACAACATTCATATTTCCGCTGCTCAAGGCAGCTGACCCTCAACTAAAAAATCTCCCTGTAATGTTTGAGCCCCCAAAACGTCTGTTAAGATTTTCTTTTCATATCATTTGTTAAAATAAACATTGTCTTTGATTTTTTTTCTTGTCTCTCAATAATCAATCAATAATCATCATCGTCATTATCATGATTATTCTAAAAAAAGGAAAACAATTTTAAACTATTATAGTGCAAAGGGTCATTTTACTAATTACGCTAATAAATACATGGTTGAACAAAAATATATGGTGGTTCATAAAATAATATTAGTATATATACATACCAGTATATGTATATATATATATATATATATATATATATATACCTGTTAGAGCAGAGTTAGTCTGCTCTAACACTTTTCCATTGTATTATCATATCACTGATGAGAAGTCATTGTATTTGATAGATATCTATCAAATACAATGACTTCTCATCAGTGATATGATAATATAATGTATAAAAGTGTTAGAGTAGACTAACTCTTCTGAAATGTGTCAGGTGACAGTTTCATCAAGCTTACTTGTCAAACCAGTGCTTTAAAAAGCATCAGAAAAAATGAGCTAAATCATATTTGATGAGTAAAATGCAGCCTGACATTAGACTCTGATGAGCTGCTGATTTTCACACTGGAATAGTTGTTGTCACCCACACAGACAAACACTTACACGCACACACGCACACCAACGTGCATGCACGCACACACTACCACAGTGTTTACACCCTCAACAGTCTGAAACCTCTAGCTGGTGGTGAGCACATTCTCCATGAAGGCTGGAGAGGACGATCGTACTGTTTTCTGCCTGATCAGCGGTTTCAAAGGAGTGAGACGCTACAAAGAAAGGATTTTACATCTACTGAAAAAGACTGAAGGCTTCAGACATAACGGATGAATATGGCAGAAATAAACCAGGGATTATGAAGAAGAGTTTATTGTGACGACGGTGAGAGCCACAGAGAAACCTCTGTGTTGTCAATGACAATAGAAATCTCATCAGTAAACAAACAATACACACACACACACACACACACACACGTACACAAACTTGTATGCTCCCACATGTGCATGTCATGATCACAAAGGATGCTGGGTAATTATTCTAATGATGGAATAATGAGATGCATATGGCCTCTCTCATTAAAGAGCAGCATCTTCTCTCCTTTCAAAATATGTTAATTTCTCAAGCACAATGAACAAACACACCATAATGACTGACCCGCCTCCTCTAGTTATGGTTAGTTAACCCTGTAGACACAGTCGGAAGCAAACTCACACCTTTACGAAAACAAATTCCAACCACACAAATATACACACGGATACCTAAACAGGATTTGCATATGAAGCTGATGGACCGGTGTAAACCATGGCATCGCTTGGCTGCCATAAACAATACTGATATTCGTGTGATACATGCTAATACAGCTATTGTTGCCACTAACCAAAACAACGACCACTTAAGACACACACACTAACGCTTTTAACACACTAACACACAACTAAGTATGTCCGTTTGACCTCTAAATATAGACACACAGAGTATTAGTTTCATTACATCATGGTTGCATTTATGACCCCATGACACCATCAGGTCACACACACACACACACACACACACACACACTGACTAACCAAACATTCATCGTAGATCCTTTAATAACTGCTATTTGACACTTTCTTGCCTTGTCATGGTGACGCACGGCAAATAGAACAATTAACTAAGAATGCTTTGTTTATGCAAAAACAGAAATACAAAGAAGTGCTGACATCGCAGCTCTGATGTAAAAAAAAAAAAAAAAAATATCATTCAATACGTTTGTTTCATTAAAATCTTGCAAAGCAGCAGAGTTGTTACCAGCTTAGGTAACACCACCAGTCCAACACCAGATGTAAACGGAGACTAAAGACTGCACAAAGACTAGAGTCATCAAATATTTTAAAGAATTATACTTAATCATCACATCTAAATACTAAATCTTTTGGGGAATAAAAAAAAAAATCTATTAAACGCATGCTTTTCAATTAATAACATAAAAATATTCAAAAGTCTCAATTTTGTTTAGAGAAAAATGTTTGAATTCAAATGGATTTTTGGTATATGTGTAAATCAATGAATAGACTGATTTTAAGAACCTTTTAGGTACGTACATTACATTCTAATACATTACCTAACATTTATTTCACTGTTCATATGCAATTATGGTCCTGAAAAATTACTTAAAAACTGTTGTGCTATTTTTGGTCCTCATTCCTGCTTTGGGACTTTTTGAGTTACACCTTGTTTGCTCCTAGATTTGTCACTGTGCGCTGGTTCACAACGGAATCTTTCATTCGCTCAACATCTCTATTCTGTGAGCGCTCAACTTGATATTGCATTATAAAGCGTGAGTGTGTAAAAATTGACAATCAGAAGTAAGACTGATCACACTACTCCTAAAAAATTACAACAAAAAACTACAATTCCCTGCAGATTTATTCGCACCCTTTAAAAAATAAGAAAAATGAGATGCAAAAAATTCATTAGCTGTCTTTAACCATGATCATGTATCCAAATTATTCACAAATATCAAACCTTTTATGCATGTAACAAAAATTTGAAAAGAAAATTATATTCCTAAAAAAATATTTCTTTCTAAAACATATTTGCCACAATTTTTGGCACATCTAGATCATTTAGACAGAATAATACTGTTAATTGTATAGTATTTATATGCTTATGACATTAACTTTTCCATTCCTTTTACAAAAAGCTTCTATTTTCACTGGAAAACTATGCATAATCCCCATATTATAATAAAAAAAACACTTTTAAAGTTACTGTTTGCTTTACTTTGCTTTGGCTGTAGATCCTGCTATCATTAGCCCAGTTCAGTTCAGGTCAGAACTTTAGTGTCCCTCAAAGGGAAACTTGATTTGCAGAATTGGTACAAACAGACATACAGCAGAAATACAGACGTATTCCATACAAAAAGACAAGCGACAAAACCAACAGCCCCAACCAAAAGATAAAGAGATGCATCTGTTCATTCAAAGAACTTGTATGGCAGCAATGATAATATGAAAGAGATAAAAGCGCCATGTTAATAGAAAGAACAATAAAGTGCTACTGAGCAGTGCAGTCAAGGTTAGAGCAAATTAAATGCATTAATAAACTGATATCTGTTGCTCCGGTGGTGTTGGAGCTTTTGGTATTACGGGTGTGTCGTGGCATTTATTTCAACCGAAAAAGAGATGATCATCCAGTCAATATGCCAAAATGAAAGGAAACTCCAGATAAGTGAGGAAGAATGTAAGTGAAATCTATATGTCAGGGAAAGGCTCCAAAGCTATTTGTAGGGCTCTGGGTCTCCACAGATCCACAGTGAGACGTGCACATGGTGAAGACTTAGAACAATAGTGAACCTTCCCAAAAGTGACCAACTGCAGGCCTAAATAAAGATCAAAGTCCATGGTTTCATTACTCCAAAAACACTGGGCAATAATGGCATCAAGAGAGAGGCATCTGTGGCAGAAATGTCTAAAAGAGATTGTCAGGTCATTGGTCAGTGATGTTGAAGCTCAAGCTCCAACTTTACTATCCAGCAAGACATGATTGAAAGCAGAAGAGTAAGTTCTTGTTGAATGTGGACCCAACGCCGTATATGAGATACACACAAAAGTAGAAGACTTAAGGAGGCGGTCCAAACATGTTTCAAAGCTTTTTGCCCTCACACAATACAAAGACCTCTGTGACATCACACCGGGACTGCTGTGTCTTCACGCCTGCTGATAGTTTTAGTTTGTTTTGTAACTAAAACTATTTTTCTAATAAAATTCTGCCGATACCATGTAAACTGCACCTTTAATGCAGTGGAGTGTGTTTCAGCATTTATAGCTGCTCTGGTCTGTCTTGTGGTTTCTGGGTAACAGTCAAAAGAAATGGCAGCTCAGAGTGCAGACATCTACTCCACTCACTAGTACTCTCCCTGTGAGGGAGAGAGAGATGTGGGTGGGGGTGGGGGTGGGGGCGGGGGCAGAGGAAGAGGACAGAGGAGGAGGAGGAGGAGGAAGCAGTGGGGCACATGTATGGAGAAAATTGTAAACTAAAACTGTAGCAGAGAACGGCTGTCTGCAAAACCTGGAGTGGATTCTAAGTGGAACAGGATAGATAATAATAATAATAATAATAATAATAATAATACATTTCATTTATAATGCACTTTACATTTGGATCAAATCTCAAAGTGCTACAAAGTAAAAGCAGATAAAAGCATCAATAAAAGATAAAATAATAACTATAAAAACATGAAAAAAAGCAGCAATGTTAATTAAAGTTATAGGTTCTGCTGAAAAGGAAAGTCCTTTTTTAAATGTGTCAGTCGTCTGTGGAGCCCTCAGATGGTCAGGGAGGGCATTCCACAGACGAGGGGCAGGAGAACAGAAGGCATGATCACCCATGGTGCTGAGCTTGGTCCGGGGAAGGAGGAGGCGGTATGAGTGGGTAGAACGGAGGGATCGTGAAGAGGTCAGTGGGGTGAGTAGTTCTTTCAGGTAGGGGGGTGCGTTACCATGGATGCACTGGTGAGTGAGGAGAGAGATCTTATAATCGATCCTGGTGGAGATGGGAAGCCAATGAAGGGAATGAAGAACAGGGGTGATGTGTTCGTGTTTATGAACTCTCATCAGGATCCTTGCAGCACTGTTTTGAACATACTGCAGTCTTTGAAGACTTTTATCAGGGATCCCGATGAGAAGTGAGTTACAGTAATCCAGTCTGGAGGAGACAAACGCGTGAAACAGCTTTTCAGCATCACTCAAGGTGAGTGAAGAACGGAGTTTGGAAATATTTCTGAGATGGTGAAAGGAGGTCCTGCAGGTGTGTTTGATGTGGGATTCAAAAGTGAGTTGAGAGTCGAACCTTACGCCGAGGTTGGTGACTGATGAAGAGAGGGGAATGTCGTGACCAGAGAAGGTAATACTGGTTATGTAGGAAGACTGGGTCTGATGTGGGGTGACAATTAAAATTGCTTTGGTTTTGGAGCTGTTCAACTGGAGAAAGTTGTGTTTCATCCACACCTTTATCTCCTCCAGACAAGCGCGGAGAGTTAAAAGAGGAGATGATGATGACGATGAAGATGGAGAGGCTGCGTAGGAACATGTGTCAGTTATCGAGATAGATAGATAGATAGATAGATAGATAGATAGATAGATAGATAGATAGATAGATAGATAGATAGATAGATAGATCAGCCGACACTGGATTACAGACAGAGATGTAAAATATTAATAATAATAGAAATAAAATAAAAATCTCTAAAGGATATCGTTATTTCCTTCAATTATGAGGTTATATAAGATGAGTTTTTATTTTTCCTTTTTCTCCTAGAGGGTTCAATTTTAACTTCTACTCAGCTGATCCTCATTATTGATCTCTTTCATAGAAACACTTACACTAACAGACAATGTGGAGGACAGAGGGAGGAGACACAATGCACTGATGTGTCCAGCACCAGAGGAGCCAGATGGACAAGTGTGACTTTTACAAGTTCTTCTCCCTGTGTGTGTGCGTGTGTGTGCGTGTGTGTGTGTATTCACTGTTCTTAGCATAACACTGGCAGAACACCGGTGCCAAAGTGGGCATCTGGTCTGTGGAGTATCACTGGGGAGCAAGCGAGAGAGTCCCACCAATATGCGCCGCCTCTCCTCCTCTCTCTCTCTAGAGCAGTGGATGCTGCTACAGATCTACAGATCTAGCTCTGGTTCTTAGATGGCACTGCACAGTAATAATTAAATAGAAAGTCTAATAGAGAAAGAGTGAGAGAGTTAGGCCCACCCTGAAACACAATCATCATTCGTCCATCATGGGACATATGAATATGAGACAGATGGATCCAGATGCAGAGGCTGATGATGAAGGTCTGGGCTCGATTTAGTGCTGAAAATCCACAGGTCTTCCTCAAACCGTTGTCTTCAGGGGAGGCTACAGTTTAGCGGATGGTGTATCTCCAGGTTTTACAACCATCAGTGAGGTTAGAGACCCAACATTGACCGGCATGACTGACCCTGAAAGACTTGATCAGGAAATATTTTCAGTTTTTCTTTGGAGCCTTGTGCCATTTTGGCCAGAGGACATCACTGCAGTTTACCTCCACCTGTTCTACAACTGCATTGTTGGTGACCTACTCTCTCCAGCAGATGTTCAGGACTAATATCTCTGTCATTCCAAACCTTATTCCATCTATAAAACCTGCTAAAGTCTATGAATTTGAACGTATGTTCTCTGCTTGCCTTGTAATGTTTTGGGAGAAATCTCTACTTTCTCCAGTGTCACCCTTCACGCTGGTGGATTGATGATCAGCAAAGGGACACTGAAGAAGCAGATCAGGATGCAGTGTGAGGCCACCGTTTGGATCATAAGCAAGCAGATGTGTGTTGAGGTCTGTCCTCACTCCGTGAAACTGGTCCCATAAACGTCAAATCTGTCCCAGCTTTATGGGGCTCTAGAATCCTCTGCATGCAGCAACGTGTGAACTAACGGGCCAGAGAACAGAAGCAAGACAATTATAATCATGCAAACTGAAGGGAGAATGGAGACCTGCAATTGGGAACATTTATACACAGAAATGTATGCACATATAAAAATACAGAAATACATGCTGATTCAAACCAGCTTTCTTTCAGACAACAAAACCACATTCTGCTGTAATTCATTGTTTCTGGGTGTAAGTGGTTATTGTCTGCTGGCTAGACTTTGTGTGCATTACAATGGCATGACATAGTATCTCCAGTCTTTACCACTATCATTAACACATATTCTATGAAGCAGTTGTATTCGCTACACCGTTAAAGAAAAATCTGCATAATTCAAAGTGAAATACCCGCAGCTGTGGTTGCCGGACTTTTACTGTAAAATATTTGGAGACCATGTAGAACACATTAAGGTTAAATGCCTTGGAAATCAAATAAATACTGTAAACATGTTTACAAGGATAAAACAACAGTAACTTACCACAAATTCAGACTAATCTATAATTGATATATCCTATAATACATCGAGAATAAACATATATTTAATCTTGTATTTGTACACTGTAGAATTTGCACATTAAAATTAAGGTTAAAATAAAACAGACAGACAGACTCCTGGTTGACTTTGGTTGGTGATTAGGTTACTTTGTGACAGCTGAATTATGCTGACAGCTAATGTGGTGACAAGGTTGACATTTGAACAAACACCTTCCCTCAAGGCGGCCACATTAGGTTAGAAAGCTAGAAAATGCAGAGAACTGCTGCTTGTCAAACTGCTCTTTAAAAAATCATGAGTGAAAATGAACTTTCACACATAGCTTACATGGTTACTCTATATCTTGTTCTCAGATATCATTTATTTATACTACAGCTGGGATGTTTCGCCCACAGCTTCTGCACGATATGGTGAAGATACAGTATCTAACTGGATATGTAAGTGTGAGAGCTTCACAGCTTCCCTTAATCTAGTGCCTAATATTTTCCGTGCTGTCCTTCATCAGTGGCCGAACATTGTAATAAAGCTTTAGACAACCAAAACCCCAGGTCTTCCTCAGTGGTGTAATCACTGGCTGCTTTTAGAGGAGTCATGATGAGTGTTGCTGGTCGCTGGCCTGCAGTGTCCATCATTAACCACCGGAGAGCAGGCTGCTTCCACAGATGTGCTGCATCTGGTTCTCCACGCCTGTCCTCTCTGCCTGGATAAGGCTGCTGCTGCATTCAGGCATCATGGTCCTGTAAGGTTAAAAAAATGGAGCTGCACCTTAGACTTGACCATTCTTACATCGACAGCCACATTGTGCCACCATAACTACAGAACAGCTTTTAAAAAGGGTCTGAAAAGTCACTTCTTTAAATCCCATTTACCTGCAATAATTGTGAAAATAAATTATTATTCACTTTCTATGTACAACACGTTAAATAGAATCGGATTTTTAATGTAAACATTAAATGATTCATCGAAATGGTGAATATAAATTCAAGTCTTAAATTGAAATGTTTACATATGAATATAATTTCAATTTAAAATGTTTAAAACAAAATGTTAAACCTAAATTTAAAATCTAAAATTTCAATTTTTTAAAATTTAATTCTGAATATTACATATCAAATGTCATCTTGAATTCTTAATTCAGGTGTGAACTCTAAATCTAAGTATTTGTTAAATGTAAGATAACATTTTAAATGATAAACCCAAATGTTTAAAAGTGTGTTTTTTTTTGTTGGTTTTTACTTCAACTAACTCTAAATGTAAATATTGAATCCAGATTTAAATGTTTTCTCTAAATTGATCTAAGTTCTAAATACAAACCTAAACATTAAGCTAATAAATAAGTTCAGGCAGTCTGCAGCCTGAATACCAAAGTAAAAGGGATCACCCGTCAACATGACCGGTGATTCAACATTGGCTGGAAATATCCGAAGAGCCTTTTCGGCAGTGATTCTAGAGTTTCAGGAAAAATGTCCAGAAAAGAAACATATTAGATTACATTGCATATTCAAATGCGAAATGGGTTTGAATAAAGTTACTGAAGTTTTTCCCAGCTGACATAGGGCACAGGGGTACATCACACTCCGGACATCAGACCACATAGATTTTTGTACAGTTAACTTACAAACATATCTCAAATCATATTTACTATCCTGTACTGGAAAAAAAAGTTTGTACTCCACCTGGGAGTGACTTTGAATTTGCTCTTCACATTATTTGGAAACATTCAAACTCAATATTGTAGGGTCATCATCAACATCATATAAATACGAGACAAACAAGGAAATCCGAATGATGTCATTTGGTTTTTCACACAGAAAACATTTTAGTGTGGGCAACTGAAAAGAGAAAAAGCAAATGGAATGTTAACATTTTCAGTCTGCAGTAAGGGCAGATTTACCAGAATACATGTGCTTAATGTAAACACTTCAGGCCATAGAAACTACGATAGAAGAGTTATTATGAAAAGCCAGATTCACTTCATGTAGATTTAGACTTACACTCATTTTATTGATCCCAACTTGGAAAAATTCACATTTCGGCAGCAAAAAGAGTTCAATATATGTGTACACAAAAGTACACATATATTGTGAAGTCTCCCACACATACAAACATATAAATAATAAAGCATGTAAATGTATACAGAAAAAAAAAAGATTAAAACTAAAAGAGAAAACCAAAATATGCAACTAATAAAAATATGCAAATATGCAATAAAACTATACAGCTGTGAAAGCAGTATTTTGTGATTTAAATTTAAGTAGATTTAATGTACTGTCCTATGAAAATAACATGCACATGTGCCTTAGACAGTCGAGGGATGCTGGCAGAGGAACAGGAAATGACGCAACAATGTCTTTTAACTGGAGAGGAACGGGAAATGACACAGCAGAGGTTCGTTTTGGCTCTTGCCCGAGGTTTTTAAATATGGTCTGGAATAACCGGTGGTTCATCATCTGTGGACAATAAAATATAAGAGGATAGGATGATATAAAATAATATATAATAAGATAGGACAGGATAGGGAAAGACAAGACACAATAAGATAAGATAAGATGAGATAAGATGAGATAAGATAAGATAAGATAAGATAGGATAGGGAAAGACAAGACACAATAAGATAAGATAAGATGAGATAAGATGAGATAAGATAGGATTGGGAAAGACAAGACAAGATAAGATAAGATAAGATAAGATAAGATAAGATAGGATAGGGAAAGACAAGACAAGATAAGATAAGATAAGATAAGATAGGGAAAGACAAGATAAGATAACATAAGATAAGATAAGATAAGATGAGATGAGATGAGATAAGATAAGATAAGATAAGATAAGATAAGATAAGATAAGATAAGATAAGATAAGATAAGATAAGATAAGATAGGATAGGATAAGATAAGATAAGATAAGATAAGTTAGGGAAAGACAAGATAAGATAAGATAAGATTAGATGAGATAAGATAGGATAAGATAGGATAAGGTACAACAGTTAATTCTTGGATTTGATATATTTTGACTTGGAAAGCAATGAAAAATTAACTTTAAACATCTACCACCACACTATAAACATTGTTTAGAGCTAAATGTTACAAAAAGTGGCTGTTAATTTCAGAATGAGTGACGGTGTAATCCTAGGTTGACGTACGATACAGGTGTTTTGGTGTTTAAACAAAATGAAAGACTAATAGTTTAGGAAAGAAAAGCTTGAGGCACTGACTGTTTTTATATCTGCTCCTTACCAGCACATTTTCTCCTCCTTCAGGTTAATGTATGACCGAGTGTGTGCCTCTGCTTCTGTGTCAGTGTGCTCTCTTAATGGCTCCCTCTCACAGGGACTTTAACTTTGACCCCTCTTCATAGTTTCCTTCTGATGGAGCAGTCTGGCCCATGTTTTGGTCCAGCGGTCGCCATGGTGAGTCGTTCTCATGACTGCAACCCGAGCCACCAGTCAGGTAGGGCCGGTTACTGTAACAATATGAATGATTCAGGCCTCAGGTGTGTGTGCGTGAGGGGGGCAGGGCCAACAGACAGGGAGAGGAGAACATGAGCAAAGTTTAAACAAAGGGAGAGACAAAGTGACAGAAGCTGGAAAGATCCAGCTCTCTGTGATAGAAAAAAAAATGGAGACTGAGCAAGAGGAAGAAAAAGTCCTTGAGGCTGAGGTGAACGAGGATGACGGGACGTTCACCAACATCTCTCTGGCCGACGACAAAGGTAAGCTTTAAGGGACTCTGCAGCAACTACCCTGCTATTTCTTACAGTTAGACCTTGCCCGACCTTTTATTACAGAACAGCTTCCCATCAGCCTCCAGTCAAAGAATGACAGGGGTTCAGTGCCGGCTCCGTGAGATCAAAGTGAACACAGGGACTTACTATTCCAAAGTTGATTTCATTACAATTTATGTGTTATATGTGTTTTTATGTAAGGGAATCGTCACAGACTCTTCAAAGAATCCGTGTAAATATGAAACCAGATCTGTCTGTTGTAAATGACGGGACAGGTGATAGAGAGGCACAGTCATTTTCTTGATTGTGCGACTGAACAAAGGGCAATGAGGCATCTTGTAAAATGTTTGTGGTCGGGTGCAGGACACACGTGTTGCTGTGTATCGGACGCACACTCACACACACACTGCTATTGCCCACTGACGAAACTATACACAACATTAAAAATGTGTTACCACAATTAATCATACACTCCCAAACTAACAGAAAACACACACATGTCAGTGAGGGAGCAACAATTATATTCTGATTTGTGACTGATTCTAATACAATAAACCCAACTTTCAAATGCAAAATATGTGCACAAACTGAGAATAGTATGCTTCAAACTGAAGGTGGGCTTCATAATACACAGAGCCCTAATATTTCCACAAACAGCTGGAAAAAGACAGAAAAAAAGATTGGCTGGTTGTTGCATTAACTTGAATGGAAGATTTATTTTTTATGATATAATATAATAAGAAAAATTACATGAAAATCTGTGACAAGAGTCGGATTTGCATGAAATTCCAAAAATTTAACTTCGAGTTCACCCGAACCGACACGAGTTGCAGAGTTTGGTGTTAACTTCTGCTACGTTAACACACAAGTGGTCCAAATCCGACTTTTTTGCCCATATGTGACCCATATCTGATTTTTTTTATGACAGTCTGAACAGTACAAATCCGATTTTTTTCAAATCAGACCCAGGCCACTTTCATATGCGGTCCTATATTGGATACGAATATGATGTTTTTGAAAGCAACATCAGTCTGAACGGTCATGTCGCATTTCAAGCGACTTTTAAGTCATTTAAGACAGACGTCAAATTTCCGCGCCGGGGGAGGCGGGACGCGGTAAGATCAATTTCTGCTCTCTTTTTTCTTAATCTTCTTCTTCCCTTTATCACTTGGTCATAATTTTCTCGGCCCCGATTGTACAGTAACTGTAAAATGGATACACGCACGCCGACATGTGTAGCAGCGATATTACCTTCCGTAAACACAGCGTGCTGCGTGTGACGTCACGCCTTCTTCTGCGCATGCGGGGCCCTTCAGGGCCGCAGACTGGTCACACTGGAGTCTGATGGCGGTCGCGTTTAAATTATAATGTGAACAACCACGCAAAAAAATTGGATCTCGGCAAAAAAAAAATTGGAATTGACCATTAAAAGGTGCAGTGTGAACGTAACCTTAGATTCCTGCTACTGTTCACACTGTTTGTGCACAACCAGCATTCTTTGAATTAATTTAAATAAATCATTGAGTAGGATAATTTTACTACTGCTAAATAAGTTAGTCCAACCCTATTAGATAAATTAGGAATTATTCCAAATAACTAAGTTGAATCAACTCTAATAATTCACGTGGAACTTAATTTATTAGGGTTATTCCAAGTACAGGAATTGAATCAACCCTACTATATTATATTGACCCAACACAAATACATTAATTTAAACCGATATAATTGCTTTATACACTCAATAAAAAAGAATAATTCCATAGTTTACGTTTGAGTACTTTAACCACTACTAGTATCTGTTTAATTTTATTTAAATCATTATGTTCTTAAAATGTATGTATTGAAATTTCATAGAATCAGCATGAATTTGTTTGTTAAAAAACAAGTTCATGCTGATTCTATGAAATTTCAATTTGTTGTTGTTGTTGTTAAAAATATAAGTTTCATTATAGAACTAGCAGGATCAGTTAGTTAAACTTGATGAGATTGGTCTACATATGTTTTCAGGAAATTATGTTGTTTTCAACGAAAAATGTATTTGAAACACAAAAAGTATCAGAACTATTACATAAATATAATTTTTAACTTGCTTCATTCATATAATCATGACAAAATGCATCACAATAAGTTAATTAGTTTTTTTTTATGTCAAAAGGATGCAATCCAAATGCATGGGAATTTTACATATGTTTAAAATGAAAACATTTTATTAAATATTAGGCTTTAATGCGCATATAATATGAGTGCATATAAGGAAACGTATTAATCATGTGGAAATACTCTGTGATTTTTTTTCAAGCTCATTTTCAGGCAGTCATGTTTTTTTTTCACCTTTTTAATAGGATAAATGGATAGATGGAGCACAACATAAGGCAAGGGGGTAAATTATGGCGCCCATTGCTTTGGGCTGAGGACCAAAACAATCCTCCTCACATATGCCAATGTCTTGAGTTGTTACTTGATTAGAAACCAATTGTCTTTCAGAAAGAGTTATAAAATACAATCTGTATATAGGACTGACAGCAGTTTTGGCACTTTGCACTGGTTATGCACATATGTTCACGCTCACACAGCAAAAGCAAGGTGAGAAAAAGATGGAGAGAGTAGGAAGCTACTGGCCTTCTCTTGAGTCTAAAGGGTCTGGTATGGCTAACAATCTGCAGCATATGGACTCCTTAGAGTGAGCAGAGATGCCGCGCGGAGGCTGCAAGGAAACCACATGTATATAATATTAATGCTCACACGGAGAGGCAGCAAGTCTACGCGGGCAAACAGACAGATGGACAAATATAATGCTAGATGCACATAAACAAACAAACACATACATACACACACACATAAAGGTCTGGTGGGGATTGCATTACTGGTCGGGTTCATTGCCAACTGCTGCTCTGTCTGTCAGTGTTTGAATGTGAATGATTGAACACTTGAGCATCTGTTCGGACTGCAGCATATATTTGACGGTCTATGTTCAGTCTGGGGTTCAAAGTGAACGCATTTTCACATTTATAAATTACATTTGCAACCTCAGGTATCCCGCGTGTCGCTGCTGTGAGCCTCCATATTTGACCTTGTCCAGCATTGTTGGCAAAATATTGATGTGATCATGGTCAGTGGGAATAAAGCCACACGACTGTTGCTCTGACTGTTCACAGTGCTGCCATATCAGCAGGAATCAGACATGTATTTGATTCAGGAGCGCATATTAAGCTGGTCAGACTCAGAAAACCAGACGGCATGAAAATGTTACACAACCGTCATTGTAGATTATATTGTAGATCCTGTGTCTTGTAAAACATTACTGTTTATCTGTTGTTTGTAACACCCTCATCACATCAGAGCATTTGGAATAACAAATATTATAAGTGTTTTTAAAAACAAAACACAAAATGCTATCCTACTGACCACTGCAGTCTTAGAATCATTCACCCTAATAATGACCAGCATCTCTAATACTTTGTCAGAGAACCTTTCAGCTGCTCTTACCTGCTGCAGCCTGAATCAGAGCAGACACCAGTTTCTGGCAGCGTTAATGAGGATCTAACCCCTTCCTTGTGGCGAAAAGCCTCTAGTTATGGAGGTTTTAGGTTTTAAGTTCTACACCTGCTTTTCTTCAAATCCCATCAGAGATTGTTCTCTGTTATTCAAGTGAAAAATCTTTGATGTTTCAAGGACATCTTCTGAATCCAAATCTTGTTGGACTTGAGGTGTTGGGTTCGTTGTCCTTTTGGAAAATCCAGTGAGGACCAAGCCTCTGCTTCCTCATAGATGGTGAGATGTTTTCTTCTAGGATTTCCTGATACTTGATGGAATCCATCTTAATCTCTACATGATGATGGATTCCATTGCCTGCAGAAACAAAGCATCCTCAGAGCATCTCTGATCCACCGCCAGGCTTCAATATAGGTAGGGTCTTCTTTTCAGAAGCTGCTTCATTCTCTCATCTACTCACATACAGCTGATCCAAAGCCCCAAACGTTCCAGTTTTGATTGATGCATCACCGGACGTACTTTTTCCATGCTTCATGAGTGAATAAAACAGATATAATACTCAAGAATGTCGTTATACCTTGATGGGCCGTGATACCTTTGATTAACTTCCGGGTCATGTGACTTACATTTAAACGAGTACTGTGAACTGTGTGTGAACTACCAGAGGATAAAAAAAAAAGAAGAAGCTTTTATGTCTGTGGTTCTGACCGCTGTGTACGTATTGCCATGGCAACAACTGAAGACCGTATTCACAGTGGCGATAAACAGTTTTCTTAAAAAATTACAATACACCTTGTATGGGTACCATGCATGTTTGGTCATTATTACGTTAATTGATTGTTTTTATAATGCTTTATTGTAAGTCACATGAGCTGGAAGTTAAGTGAGGCAAGCATGACTAATCAAAATATCCTGACATGTTTTGTGTATTATATGTTTTATTCACTAGATGAAGCGTTAAAAAACACTTCCGGGGTGCGTCCCTTTAAAGCGTCCGTTGTCATGTGGCTTTTGCAACTCGTTTTTCTTAATATGTTACGTTGTAGCATTTTTGTTAGCACTCTTGTGTTGGCGATGAAAGTGTTTTCTTTATTTGCCTGTGCTTTATCTATTTGTATGTATTTTCTTAAGTTGCGGTGTCGTTGCCCCTGTCAGCCACCCTAGAAATAGATATTTCCCATTTCAAACAAAGTATCCATCAACACATGCATACTTCCAAGTATGTTATTTATTTTATGTTTATTTATGCTGAGATGTCCACAAGATGACAATGAAAAGTCAAAAGCTAAAACTGGCAACACAGAAGACATTTTTATGAGGTACCTGGATAATAAAAGGCAGCGGAAGCAGAAGCAGTGATGTATTTGATCTGTGAGGCCATTATAACATCCTGACATGTGGAGAGAGAGTTTTTAAAATGATTATTCTCACTTCTCCACTTGATGGAAAAGTGAGAATCATAATTTTCCTTTGTTTTCTTTGTTGAGGTTTTTTGTGGTCTATGCGAACTGAGAAAGTGTGCTCTAATGCAGACTAAATGAAAGCAGAAAATATATTTCTTCTTTAAATGATAAATAGTATTCAGAGAGGAAAAAACAAAAATTGGTTCATCCATCCATTAGCTTACGCTTATCCGTTGCCCGGCCGTTGTGGCAGTAGGATAAGAGGGACATTTCAGACATCCATCTCCTCAACAACCGTCCCAAGCTAATATTTGGGGATACCGAGGCGTTATCAGGCCTGACGAGTTAGCCGGATGAGATCAGTTTACTTCTGCTGGGTTGCCATTTGTCGATAAGGGTTTTTGAGATTTCCAGATATACACTATCCTTATTGACAAGTTCATATCAAAGGTCATTCATATGAATCACATTTATTTCGAAACTCCCAAAGCCTTTGGCAGAATGGGGGGCTCGATAGACTCAGATTTAGAATGCGGTTTTTCACCAGCAGATTACAAAGCGAGAACAGCTGACCCGTATGATTATCTATGATAGATTCCAAAATGTGTCAAGTAAGGGTTCTGGGTTAATGTTTTACAATAAGCATTTGACATTTAATCAAATATTAAAGACCAAAACGAGTGGAGCTTGGTGCAGAGCCACAGCTGATGGGCAAGTGTACCTACATCCTGTTTGCACTTATCACACAGGGGAAACATTGATAACTTCCACTTTGTGTAACACCTGGATGATGTAGCTACCACTGTACCCTTAGCATTCAAATAGCAAGCTATGCTTCCATCTCCGGAGATTTTAAGTGTCTTTGATATTCTTTTTCCCCTTCTCCTTGCTTTTGTAAGGAATTATTGCAAGAAATTATTTCCTCTTCTATATTTATGGATAGTTCTCCTTGACAATGTAATATTTTTGAATCTGAATTGGTTAGACTTTATAAAGACCAGCAATCTGAATCAGATCAAGATAATGAAATTATACAAACAATATCTACCGTGACCACTCTTATCTTTTATAGTGATATTAATGAGATAGCTTAATTTTGAGTTGTACACAGTAGTATTTAAAATTGATGTAATCATTAAAAATAGCGTTTTGTGTTATGATTAGTGAAAGAACAAAGTAATGAAATATGTTCAAGTGAGATCTGGACAAATAGAATTTTTGCAAATAAACCTGTGTTGGTCTGAGGGGCCGGTGCGATAGCTGCGCCCCCTGTCGGTGGGTGTGGTCACGTACATGGGACGTCACGAAAACGTAGTTGACTGTGAAGTAGCACCCTTATCATCGCTTCAGAGCCTCCAGTCTGTTAACGGGTGACTCCGCTTAACGGAGAAGAAATTCCTTGCTTTCGGTGAGTATAATCTCAGATAGGTTATATTATTTGCCTGAAAGTTTTTCAACGAGTTAAATCACAGCCAGCCTATCGTCTTCCGGATGAAGCTTTAGCTAGCTTTATCCTGTTAGCAGCGATCCGGCCGATGTACGTTAGTACCTTATATAATCCACTCACCTGAGTATTTATTTTAAAGTATAGCTATAGGCATAGTGATGTGTGCTTCAGCTGAGACTCTTACCTCACATTTAGTGTTGAAGGGTTTTCGTCATGTTGCAGCTGCGTCGGTGGAGCCAGATGCAAATTGAGTTAGCACCATGGCTATTAGACTTGCGTCCATTATCGGACAGAGTTTGACACACTCAAAATCTAGCTAAATAATCTGTATACAATGTGGCAGCTTATAAGTGTGTTTAATAACTTTTATTGTGTCAAGTATGAAGCGGTCCCAGTCTCTCGTTACGGTTTCATCATAGTCTAGACATGCTAACGTTACTGGAGGACCGGCCCCTGAGCTAGCTAACGTTGATGTGTCACGCACGAGCTGTTTACAGTCTGCTACCATTTGCTCGTCTTTTTATCTAAAGAGGCAACAACTCTCACACGATGTGTTGAAATGCACGGACACATCAACACTCTGCCCATATTGAAAGAAGTGTTTGACCAGTAGCTGATAACATGATCTCCCAACCTGATATTGTGTCTTCACCGTCCCACTCACCATCAACCACCCACCATTAACAAACTGTTAAACTGTTAGTGTATAAGTTTCACTCAAAATGAAAAAAGATACCTGTCAGATTTCAATAGACTTAAGGAACCTACTAATGGGTGAGGGCATATGGCCCCAACTTTGTGTGTGTGTTTTGTCAAGTTTCTTTCAATTGAATTGTATTTATATGTATTGATTTGTATAAATATATGTGCACATGCTGATGCACTGTAATCTACATTTTTTTGAACCAATCGACAGGTCATTGAGATGCCGAGAGTTGCGCCTTGGAGTACATACATCTGAAATAAAAATGTATACTTAATATTATCACTTATTACTGGTACTGCTATTATTTATTCTTGATTTATTTTATTAATATTCTGTTGTATGAATACAATAGCTGCCATGGTGGGTTGGTCTGGGGTGGGTGCATTTTTGTCTATTGACTGAACAAAGTTATGGTAAACGTATGTATTTTCACGTTTCATCTTTTTATAGTAAGTCAAAGCTGGAGAGAACTGTTTGGTGATCCTGTTCCCAGTAGTTATTTATGTACTGCTTATTTTGTGAATGGTTTTCAGCATGAAATGACTGTGTTTCTCTTCTTTGATGATCTGCTGTATATTCTAGGAGTAGGAATGGAATAACTACAACATCATTCAATATTACCATTGTTAGTATTAGTGAAAACGGTGCTTTAGAATAAAGTGCTCATTGAGGTGAACAAATGTTACCTTGAATAAACCTAGTGCCGTGTTAGTTACTGGAGGCAGGCCGTATACTGTCTGCCAGGATCTGGCTAGAATCTCTGTAACCCTAGGATAATTGGAAATCCCCTTCTAGACATTTCTGGACTCTAAAGAACACGAGTACACATGATTAATTGTTAAAATAATAAAGATATTGCCCTAACAAGAATTTTTATATCCATAAATCTGGGGTTGGCTAAGTATGAGTTATTACATATATTTTTTGCAAAAACTAACTCTGTAATATATTAAAAAGGCAAACATTTCATATAAATGATTTAATGTGATTAGTTTGTATTCTTTCTGTCACCAGTGCAGAAGTTTCCAATCAAATAATCCAATAATTTTGATGGACTTGAAGCATGTATTGTCTCACTTTCCAGTGTGTCTTGAACACTGCAGGAAAGTTGGGAATATTTGTCATGTTATGTGATTTTATAATCAGCAGTAAAAAAGAAAAAAAAAGACAAAGCCTTTTTTCTTTTCCAGTGGACAGTGGATCTGCAGCCCTGCATTCCAAACAGGAGGAGCATTTCATCATGAATTGTGACATAGATGGTATGTCTGTGAAAGACAGTTTATATCTGAGTGTGGCATCACGTCACACTGATTGTAATAGTTTTCACGTAACATGAGTGTAATTATTTCAGGAGATATTGAGAACCAGGTGGAGATGGAGGAGAAGACTCGGCTAATAAATCAGGTTTTGGAACTTCAGCACACGCTGGAAGGTAATGTTCACAAATAGGACACATTTGAGTCTCCTCCATTGTGAGTTACATCAACAGCAACTGTTTGTATATATTCAAGTACGAACATTTTCCTACAGGACTATTTTTGGAAGTCCTTTGAGTCTTGAAATGTTCTGGAAGCTATAAGAAATGCATCCA
The DNA here is from genome assembly GCA_037951165.1 of Lophius americanus. Classification (NCBI taxonomy): domain Eukaryota; kingdom Metazoa; phylum Chordata; class Actinopteri; order Lophiiformes; family Lophiidae; genus Lophius; species Lophius americanus. The sequence continues at coordinate 2,721,526 of JBBDHG010000273.1, read as the reverse complement.
AAATGCCTTCTTCTCTCTCCCCATGTTAAAGTCCTATAATTTGTCTCTAATACACACCAGATTGAATTAGATCCCAGACACTCACATTCTGTCCTCACCACCACAGCATGTCTCTTCTTAAGAGAAGAGACATGCTGTGGTCTCTTCACCTGATCTGTCTGTGATTCAACGTCTCTGCTATCCCAAAGTGTTTTAAATTGGATTGGACAATGACGTGTGTGTGAGGATGCTGGAGTGTATGTGTCCGCTTCACAGTCTGAGGAATTAATTGTTTTTTTGTAACTGAACTTCCGTGCTCAAGAGATGACACCACATTTCATCTCATGTTGCTGGCCACTCTGAACTCTCTGCTTCTGTCCATGTAGTAATCTCTGTACTCACTGTCTCCAACGATCAGCGGTTAGCCACTGATCAGCCGTTAGCTACTTGCCTTCCCTCGTCAGCTAGTTATCCACCGTCTACTTTACTAATCAAGTTATATCCACTCTGGTTTTACTACATCCGGATCAACCTGAGTCTGTTCTGTTCCCGTCATCCTGCCTTGGATTCATTACTGCTGCGCTGCTGCAGTGTAGTCCTGGCGTGCAGCCCGGCAGTTAACAGCTACTGCTGCTATGGTCGTCCTAAATACTCTATCGTGTCCGTTGTATGCAGGTTTGTGCTTGCCTGCTTACATTTACCTTATATTTTACTGTTGCTGCATATTGCAGCATGTCTCTGCACTACAAATAGTAAGAATTTAGTCTGCCAATCAGTGGAATAAGCAACATGTGTGTGTGCACTTGAAATAAAAACAAAACAGGAATCAGCTCATTAAAACCATCCTCAATAGCTCCATTAGTGGCCCAAAACTCAAGGGTTCCCTCTAAGACATGGTGAACTTCCAGATTAAGCACTTAATTACTTGTTTGAGCTTCTATTCTTTCTATTCCAGACCTTTCAGCGCGGGTTGACGCTGTCAAGGAGGAGAATCTGAAGTTGAAGTCTGAGAACCAGGTCCTTGGCCAATACATCGAGAACCTTATGTCGGCTTCAAGCGTCTTCCAGACCACGGACACCAAGGGCAAACGGAAGTGAGATTCTGTCGGGACCAAAGCTGAAGTCTCAGACCGCCAACTGGGGGCTGTTCTCGCAGCAGACCTGGGAGTCTTCTCTACTTGATCAAACTCAAAGTTAAATCTACCGAAAACAGAATGACCCAATCTCGGTAGACATCACCCTTTAATCACTAACAAAATCAACTTGGATCAATTAGTTAGAGGTTAAAGGTCATCTGTACCTTGTTTTTTTTAATCCCCTCTGTCAAAGTAGCATCTCTAAAATTACTCCCAACTCTTTCACCTGCCGGCCTCCCCCCATTTCTGAGAGTGATCCCGTCTCAAACCGACCTGCAAGTGGGTGAAACCATAACAAATACGTTTTGACCATGAACCTCATTATAAACACTGGTTTAATTTATTATTTATTTTTGTAATGTATTTTCTACTTCAGCTGGATCTGAGTGTTTCGGCAGGTCTTTGATGTAATTATGTGTGTAAAAAGACAGCAAACTCAAAAGTATTAGTGAAAAGGGAAAATGGATTGGGATTGCATGTCCAACTGAGCACCTTTTAATGGGTTTCTTTTTTCTCGGATGACTGAAGAGATGACATTCAACTGTAACAAGATTACACAGATACATATCAGATTATTTGTAAAAGCAGAGGAATTAAAATATGTGTAACTGACCCCTCCATGTAGTTGTAGTTGCAAATAGTTCATATTTTAATTCTAATGTTACTTCTTTCTTTTTTTTTGTCACAACTATGTCTCGCATCAGTGTGACATAAGATTCAGAGACAAATCTAACAGCATTGTTTTGTAGCTCTATCCTATAGCACCCATTGAGGGAGGGGACTGATTGGGCCTAACATCACAAGGCAAGGTTGAGTTAGAGGGAGGAAAGATGTTATCTCCATTTAAGTGTAAGGCCAGATGCAGCAAACAGGCCTTGAGTGTTATTGATCCACTGAGCCAGACCCCCTAGACAATGGGTTCAACCAGAAAATGTGCTGATGTCAGTGTACAAAAAAGTGGTTGGTGTGTCCTATAAGACTGCATCATATAAAACCAAAGGATTTAGGGTGGGAGATCTCAAATAAAAAAAAGCTATTGTAATCTGATAAAAGTATTACCGTAACATGGGGAGAGTTCTGGAAATCAGTCATGTGTCAACAAGTGACTGTGGTGCTGTTTCAGATTGGAGGCTATGAACCCTGTATATGATGTAATTTATTGATCTTATTTGTCTAACAGTTGTACAGCCATATGTCATTAGTTTCTTTCTTGCATGCTCAATATATGTAAAATACACATTCCCATGTGACAGGTGTGTGTGTGTGTTTGAGTAGATCGATGCACCCTGCACATTTGTGTTGAAACTTTTGTTTTAATAAAAATCAAAGATCACTTGTTTGTCTGTTACCACCGACTCAAAGGCAAACAGGAAGAGACAATCCAAAACATAAATACTGAAACGTTTTGTATGAAATTTTATTTCCAGGAGCAATGTACAATTTGCAAACAAATATAATCAGGAATACCAGCCAGCATCTGGCAGGAGCTACGAAAGCTTGAAACTGTCGTATAAAACAAATAAATAAGCATCAACTTTGTAGTATCTGTAGTGGATGGTCTGGACATGCAGCTCTGACTGAAGGAGACCTCTGTTCAAAAGTGATTCCTCGAGAAACCCCACTGACAGCCTGTATCCCACCGCGGACCGGAACATGAGTGCAGGCTGTTATTCGTGATCGATACAACCCTCTGGCCTCGTATCTTGCCTCAACAATTATGGCTCTGATCATGGCCCTGTAGTGGCAGATTTTCGACTGGTGCAGGATGTCCTACCCTAACCCTAGAATCCCATTGTCACCTCCCGTGTGTTCATCAATGATCCAGCTGAGGAGTTGGTGCAGCAGAAGGAATATCTTGGCACAGTTCAGGCGGTCACTGTTAGTAAGAAAGTCCAACAGGGGATGTTTTTTTTTTTAAATCCAAAATTTCGGTGGTTTGAAAGTGGATAAGACTTTATTGAACCTGTTTTTGTGCTGCTGTCACCACCCCTCATTCCTTCACACTGGCCTTTGGGATAGATGTTCAGATCCTTGGGCTTTGCCATTTTTCCTACCACCACCCGAGGTAAGGGAAACTGAGCTTTCCCTTCCAGAAAATGAAGTAACTCACTCTGCTAACCTGCTCGATGGCAGTTGGCTCCTGACTCCTCCTGAGCCTGAAGCGGAACTGTCAAATGTGACGTGCATCATTCCATGATTTATCTGAATGACATTCTCCAACCGCACATCTCAAAAATCCCACATGGGATGTGCCATCACATCTGAGCGGTCTGCATTGCTCTCCAGTGTTTTTTCCAAACGGAACCTTCATTATATGGAAGCAGAGCGGCCATGGTGGCAGATAATTATTTTTGGCTGTACTATTGTGATGACGAAATATTTAACTCGTTATCACGTGGAAAAAAAAAAAGAGACTGTCTTCTCCAGATAACGGGTTAATCTCCTCGTTATGACAAGAAAACAAGCACTTAAACTAGTTACCATGGCGAAACTACAAGCAAGAACCGGAAATTAAGAAAAGGGCCAAAAATATGACAAACAGTGGATCAAAACAGCAAATGTACCTAATATTGACATTAGCATATGCAGTACCCAAAGCCAACAATTGTTTAATATCCAGTTTTAGTTTTTAATTCCCTGAATTTCATCGTGGCACAATAGCAATGCATTGCAGCCCACGGCGGTCCATGGTCTGGTGGCTAAGGATGTCTTCTTTATTTACTGTCAGTGTTTTGATCATATTTCATGTTCCTCATACCAGAATCAACACATCATTCGCATCTTTGACAGTAAACTATCTCAAGTTACTCCACATGATTTTATTCATACTGCCATAATAAAAATAAAAAAAAACAATAAATAGGTTTATCAGTATTAATCCTCACATCTTAAACTGCTATAATTTCAGGAACTCAGAACACAAAAATCCTAAAATCTAAACCGAACACCTATTTATTTAAAGAGGTACTTGCAAACCTAAGCTGAGGGACTCGTCTTCTGAACTATCCTTTCAGGCAGCCTGGCATCCTCTCCTGCTGGCCTGTTCTTCACACTTTCACATGTGAGGAAGCGACTCTGTCAAATTGTGTCCTTGAATATATTCTTCTGTGAAATTATTTCTGACATGTGGCCCATATGATATGCTGGAAAATGACACAAATGACTGGAGCTGCCTTCACTCCAAAGACAGACCGGTGAATCAATGATGGCTATATTCAGAGAGGAGATGGACAGCATGGACAGGGTCAACAGACGCCTCTTTAGGCTGATGGACATTTTGACAGTGAAGACTTAAAGAAAAGAAGAGAGATGTCAGAATGGAAGCTGCAGATGAGGGAGGAAAAACAGTTACACACGCAAAATCTCCAGGAAATTCATCTGATAGCTGAATAGAGACATGATGAAGGGATGGTGGTACAGGATGTGGTTTTGTTGCCTGCAGACCCGTGAGGTTGAGTCAAAGCATGGATGAGATGTGGGGCGAGGCAGCCGGGGTGACGGCAGGCTACCTTGTGGTTTTGACGAAAAGAATGCTGCTCTGCTCGAAGAGGGAGGAGCAGCCGCACAGACAGCCCTTTCATCTCCTCCATCATGGGAGAAAGGAGACAGCAGGCGGAGGGTGACCCTCCTCAGTCTTTCCGTACCCTCCTCTTTCTCACAGCTTGTTTTTGGTCCTCTTTGGCGAGGTCAGCTTTGTCCTGCATCTGCGGGACAACATGGGAATGGAAATAAGAGCAAGGAAGAGCTAAATCTAATGGATGAGTCCAGCTTTTATCTAAAGACATTTTTAATATGAAACTGTATGAAATACAGTTCACAAATCTCACAAGATCAGTTTAAGTACACCAATACAACAGTTACAAGTATTTTTCCAAATAAAATATTAAAGTTCTTTAACTGATGATGGCAGTCTCCAAGTAATTCAACCCCACAATGACAAGTTTCTCGTGGGCTTCAATCACTTGGCGTTTTCCCTTTAACTGCTATGACCTGCGGCAAATTGGATGCATATCCAGACACCTGCTTCTGGCAGAGCTCCAGAGGAATCTTAGCCCATTAATCATGGGAAAAGACTTCCAGTTGTGTAGTAAGATTTTCTCTAGATTTCAAGTAAGGTGACTTCTGGAATTTCTTGTGATTTTGAGATAGTGTGCTACTAGTTAGAACTATGAGCCAACTTCCTGCTTCTGAAAACAGTCTTTTTAAGTGATGTAATTGAATATGGCTGGTGGTGATCAGGTGTGGGTGTGTCTAATCCAGTTGAAACCCGGATTGTTGTTCTTTAGATTAAGCTTCTATGGGGAAATTCATTTTCCAGAAAGGCAGTTATCCGAAGACCCCTAGTGTGACCTGTGCTTGCAGCTGGGGTGGCATTAATCAACCCAGCTGTTGACTAATGCACCCTTCAGTATCTCATTCTCTTCAAACAAAAGAGGGTTCACTATGAGCTCACGTGACGTGATAGAGTCCGGAGAACTCGTGGTGAACATTATGCTGCCTGCAACATCATCCAGTAAGACCGGTATGGCGGTGGGTCAGTGATGGTCTCCCTCCGAGGCATGTCCTCGGAGGGAGACCATCACTGACCTCACGTTCCCCAGTCCGGATTCCGGCTGAAAACCTTTAGGACATTTAGGACATCATGTATCAATGCATCCAATGCCATCAAGTAGCGCCACAGACTATCTAGGAGCTCACTGATGCCTTTATCAAATTCTGGGAGGAGATTCCTCAGGATACCATCATTAAGAGCCTGACCAGTTGTTGTCAGGAGTGCCTTCAGGCACATGGAGGCTAAACCCACTACTGAGACACTTAAGTTGTTGTGGAATGATCATAGATTGCTATGTTTTGCTCATTCCAAAACATAGCTTTTTATGTTTTGGAATGAGACAATAGAAAATTAGGATCAGTTTTGTGCTTGATCTTAGAGTCACGGCTGAATTGACAACACACAAAAATCTAAACGCCATAAGAATAACGGATGATGCGGAATTCCTTCAAAAGTTGACATGAAGAGTAAAAAAGACATCAGTATAGTTCATAATGACACCAACCTCATCTTCTGATATTGTCTTTGCTTCTGCCTCTTCCTCCTTATCGTCATCTTCCTCCTCCTCCTCCTCTTCTTTGTCACCTACTATATTGTCACCTCCTCCCACATCAGCTTTTTTCTCCTCCTCTTCCTCGTCCTCTTCAGCTTCATCTGTAGCTTTTGACGGACAGAGGTAATGGCAGCGAGGAAAAAAAGTTTTTTTTAAATTTTTTTTAATTTACAACAATGCAGCAGTAAAAGCACAATATTCTGGTCAATACAGCAGCAACAAGAGTGTGTCACGGGTTATGTTTGACTCCAACCTGAAGCTGCTGCTCCCTCTGCTTCTTTTTCTTCCTCATCTGCTGCTGCCTCTGCATCTGCTTCGTCATCCTCCTCCTCCTCCTCCTCCTCCTCCTCTTCTACATCAGGTTGGGGCTGATCCATTTTCTTGTACACGTATTCATCTTCCGATTTCTGAGTCACAATCAGGAGACAGGATCCAAATCAAGGTTTATCTTATCTTAAGTATCAAATGTTCTCTGGTGTGCTTTTGCGTTTATTGATGGATTGTAAGCATGCATTCTACAAACTCAGCCGATGCACAATACCTTTGGCCAGCAGAAGAGTACAATTAGTCCGACAGGCAGGCCGACTGTCAGAATGTAAATCACCCAGAGCCACGGCCGCTCCTCCGCTGCTATCAACAACTGAGCAAAGATCCCTGGCTGTTGATGAGAGACAAGGGACCAGTGAGCACAATCAAACTGTCAGCATTCAAGAGCCTTACCCTCACCGCCATGAACACGTTTTTGATGAATTAACACAAGTAGTGACAATGTAACTGTGTGTTTAGGTGCCGTTTCATGTTCCCGCTGCCCTTAAAGAACGTTATACCGACCTCGTTGGAACTGGCCACCAGTTTCTTCAGCCCCCAGCTGTCGGAGGCCCAACGATCGGCTACGTCCATGTCAGAGGTGATAATGAAGTTATCAAAGTAGATATCCGACGTCATGGACCACAGCTCCAAGCCCAAAGCCTTAACAGGTGCCATCCTGAATGGTTGCAAGTCTTCAAAATACTCAGGGTTGACGATCTTACGGGGCTTCCAGACTCCCTTGTGTTAACAAACAAAGAATGTAGAAAACAATTAAAAGGAAAAATTCAAAAGATGGTGTCAAAACTAAGAGTATAAGAGTATTTGTATGATAAAATAGCAATGGAAAGTTTGGGTTTTTCATTCGACACGCAACACTGCATTCAGCATGGTACTACATGCACTAGTTCCAGTTACCTGATAGTTTGGATTGTCCACCAGAAGGGCTTTCCACTTGCCCTTGTACTGAGGGTTGTTAATAGTAGGACGCTTCCACTCACCGCAGCCAGGTGCGGTCTCACAGACTGGGTTAGGAATCTGCGGGGCTTCCCACTCTCCATCCATTTCTTCATCCCTGCACACAGAGGAGAGCCATTAGGTAATTATAGCTTCAGTTTGTTTGGGGATGAATGTGTTTATTTACCAATCCTCCGGTTTCGCTGCGTTGGGGTCGGGTCCAAACTCTGCTTCATCTTCCAGCCACCCTTCAGGCTTAATGGCCTCAGGGTCTTCAGTTTTTGCTGGAGCATCTTCATCCCTGAGACACACACAACCATTTTCCTGTTCGTTACTCATGACCAGGGGAACCTCACAGTGAATCATATTCCATCTGTGGGGGCTGTAGTCACCAATCATCAGGCTTGACTGCCTCAGGGTCAGGAATCTTGGCCCTCTCATCCCAGTCTTCTGGTTTGGCGTCATGTGGGTCATCTATCTCTTTGGCTGGGCTGACTGGAGGCACAACATCATTCAGCAGGCTGCCATGGCTCACACGGGACTGGTCGATGAACATCTCATAGCTGTTGTCTGGGTTCAGCACTGAAAACAGCAAAGAATACCAAAATGTTTACAGGAAGAATTAAAATTGATGTCGAAGGACACAAACAGTTCCGACGTAGAACAACATTCTGGCACAGAAGATCTGCATTCTCTGCCCAAAAAAGCTTCTGTACCCAGAGTGTAGAGGTGAGTCTTCCTGTCAGTGTAGAACTTCTTGAGGTCAACATCAGGCCTCTTGGCATGCTTCTCCTCAAAATCCTTGTTTAGAGGATTCTGGTGCCGGAAGATGAAGTGCAACTTGTAGTCCTCGCCACACTTATCTGGTCCAAACATGATGGTGTAGGGAGTACGGTCTTGGAATTGCTCCTACAAGTGTAGACGACACTATTATGGTTTTTACCTCAAGATTGAAATTATTAAATATTCATTCATTTCTGTAAAGACAACTGACAAAAAGTGTTAAAACAGTAATAATCCCTATTAATCATTACTCATGACTAGTTGGTTGTGAGCATCAGGAGCAACCGTTACACCTCTTATGAAATGAATTTTGCAGAGCTGTTTGGAACAAGAACAGAACATGATCTTAGTCTGGAAGAGGAAGCTTATATTCACAGTCTATCTGACGTTTCAATGTGACTGGCAGTGTTTTCATTCTGAGGAGATCCATGCTTAAACAATAGCAAGTGAAGATTTTTGTTTTCCTGGTGAGAAACGTGACAAATAATAATAAAATAATATTATAAAAAAAAAACAAAAAAAAAAACACCCAGACCTTAGTGTAGGGACTCAAACTAACCCGTCCTAGCAGTTACCTCATTTTCAAAAAACCTGGTGGTGCACCAATTGCAATTTTCTATGCCGATCACACTTTTATAAAGTCAGACCGACCAATACCGATTTTGGCCGGTTCATATTTTTTCTTTAAAGTTTTAAATCACAATGAGTCCTGTTTTTTAAGGATTGCTGTGGAAGCAAGGATGGTTAGCACTGTAATGCTTGAAATTATTTTACACTCAGTGCGTTTCTTTAACTATTGTATGACATTTGGAAGTGAAAATAAAACCTTTACTGTTTTGGCTCTGAATTTCTGCTAGCTTTAGCCATTCTGTTAACGTTGGTTTATCTAAAATTAATATTTCCCCATGGCTGAGTGAGTTGTGTCGTTAAGTTTGTTTTGCTGTAACGCTTTCGGGTTGTTCCACCGCAGCATATTTTTTCCTTATGTTTTGAAACCATAAATGACAATGCATAGATACACGTACATATATACAGTGGGCTAGTAACTGGACCTGAGCTCGGCCTAGCTTTATCCGCTCTACTAACTTTAGCTTATTATTTAAAATAACTATGTTCCTCTGGGTTATTAAATCTAAAGTCTGTGATTAAGTTTGATTTGCCAAACATTTTCAGGGTTGTTTCTCCACTACTTATTTAGTCCTTACTGGTATTACAAATTGCGAGCTTTGTGTTTTCTGGTTTACTTGTAATATGTAATTAATTTTTTCTCTGTTATTTGCGGAGAAAAAAGGACTTAAAGGCTTATAGTGTACTTTCTATTGGAGACTCAAATTCTTTGAAATATTTTCAGTGTAAGCACAGTTTTGCGTCAAGCTTATCTGTTTGGAGAATAAATCTTACATGTTAATTTACAAGCTGTATTGCATGTCAGTTGTTTTTGACACTATTGAGAAAATCAATACGGCACCAGCCCCAACACTCTATTTAATTTTTTTTACGTTTCCAGATGGAAGCTTCAGGGCAGTTGGCGTGTAGCCCCCAGTCAATAACAGCAATTACTCAAGTGTGTGCAGTTGTGCCTTTGTCGTGGAGGAAAAGTAGGTCTTCTTCCAATCCAGACCGAGGGGGAATATGCTGAAGAATTTGTATTCCGTTCCATCAGAACTAACAAAGATGATTGTTAAATGTTCGGTGGACTAATAATAATATAATAATAATACATTTAATTTATAACGCACTTTACATTTGGATCAAATCTCAAAGTGCTATAAAGTAAAAGCAGATAAAAGCATCAATAAAAAATAAAATAGCTATATAAAAACATGACAAAAAGTAGCAATGTTAATTAAAGTTATAGGTTCTTCTAAAAAGGAAAGTTTTAAGTCCTTTTTTAAATGTGTTAGTCGTCTGTGGAGCCCTCAGATAGTCAGGGAGGGCATTCCACAGACGAAAGGCAGCAGAACAGAAGGCCCGATGACCCATGTTACTGAGCTTAGTCCGGGGAAGGAGGAGGCGGTATGAGTGGGTAGAACGGAGGGATCGTGTTGAGGTCAGTGGGGGGAGTAGTTCTTTTAGGTAGGGGGGTGCGTTACCATGGATGCACTGGTGAGTGAGGAGAGAGATCTTATAATCGATCCTGGTGGAGATGGGAAGCCAATGAAGGGAATGAAGAACGGGGTTGATGTGTTCGTCTTTACGAACTCTCATCAGGATCCTTGCAGCACTGTTTTGAACATACTGCAGTCTTTGAAGACTTTTATCAGGGATCCCGATTAGAAGTGAGTTACCGTAATCCAGTCTGGAGGAGACAAACGCGTGAACCAGCTTTTCAGCGTCACTCAAAGTGAGTGAAGAACGGAGTTTGGAAATATTTCTGAGATGATGAAAGGAGATCCTGCAGGTGTGTTTGATGTGGGATTCAAAAGTGAGTTGAGAGTCGAACCTTACGCCCAGGTTGGTGACTGATGAAGAGAGGGGAATGTTGTGACCAGAGAAGGTAATACTGGTTATGGAGGAAGACTGGGTCTGATGTGGGCTGACAATTAAAATAGCTTCGGTTTTGGAGCTGTTCAACTGGAGAAAGTTGTTTTTCATCCACACCTTTATCTCCTCCAGACAAGCGCGGAGAGTTGACAGGGGAGATGATGATGACGATGAGGATGGAGAGGCTGCGGAGGAACGTGCCAGTTTTTATGTAGATTTGCGTGTCATCAGCGTAGCAATTGAATGATAGTCCATATCGACTGATAACATGGCCAAGGGGGAGCATGCACAGTATGAAGAGAATGGGGCCAAGGACTGATCCTTGGGGGACCCCACAGGTAACGGTGTGTGTCCGGGACCTTGAACTTCCAAGGGAAACGTATTCTGTTCTGTGAATGAGGTAGGATTGAAACCAGTTTAGGGCGGTGGCAGTGAGTCCAGTGGTGTGATGTAGACGGTGTAGGAGTATTTCATGGTCAACTGTGTCAAAGGCAGCAGAAAAATCAAGGAGAATCAGGAGGGAAGGTGAACCAGCATCTGCTGCCATCCGTAAGTCATTTGTGACTCTAAGCAGAGCTTTTTCTGTGCTGTGGGCGGAGCGGAAACCAGACTGAAAGATTTCAAACAGGTTGTTGTATTTGAGGTGGTCCTGGAGGTGGGCAGCAACTACTTTTTCCAGAACTTTGGAGAGGAATTAGCAAAAACTTCTGGATCAAGAGTAGATATTTTGAGGAGTGGTCTGATTATATTGGCTTTTAGGGCAGATGGAACAAAGCCGACCTGGATGGATTTGGATTACAGTGCCACTAATGGGAAGAGCGACAGCATTCTGATGACGCTTCTGAGACACGACCAGGCGCACGTCAGACCAAAAGGACGGAATGGAGTTATCGGAGTGGGAGTAAACAACGTTGAACAGCAACTTCTGTGAACGTAATGGAGCCGGCGAAGGAGTCCAAGTTGTTTAATAGCCGATATGCACAACGGAGTGGTGTAGTTGTTGAATTTCATCCGTTGGGTGACCGAATAATTTAATATCATGCCAGTCGTGGAGACTAGCCAGTTATTAGCCGTTAGCCATTGACTAGATGCACGAACACAGGGCGTTAGTAGCCGTTATTTTCATGGAAATGATGCCGAAAAAAAGCTATCAAACACAGAGAGTGATCAACACCAGCTTTTGGGGAAAGTGTCACGGGGGCAGTGATGAACAAGTATAGTACAACAATAATGTAGAGTAATGACTTGTATACCAACCAGATTAAAATTGCCAGTGTTTGAGAGCAGTTTGATGTATGCTCCCCCACAGTCGATACCTTCCTGGAAATTTACCTCATACCTGCAGACGAAACACAACAAAGGAATCAAAGAAGTCTTAATTAGAAGATTTCACTTCATGGTTTTGATTGTGCAAAATGCAAATAACATTTTAGTGACTTGCTTACTTTTCCACTAAGAAGCATAGTTCAAAGAAAAATTGTAATTGCACTAACAAGGATGTTTAGTATGTGCAGTGTTCGATCATGTTTTGACTCACTGTACGACTAGAGGTTCATTGAGGAAGACAAAGGGTTTGTCTAGCATTGCTGCGATAGCATGGTGTTTGGCCCGAGACTTGAGCACCAGACCATAGTCCCCCGGAACTTTGTTCTCCTTCAGTTGCTCTACAACCCACTTCCCTGCAGTCACCAGAAGGCAGAGACATGAACAATCAAGACCATAGTTCCACTCTCAGGGTCAGGGATAACATTGCTGTGGCTTATTATAACATTCCTTTTGGTACTCTTTGCAGGGGTACGTGGTTATGCTTCTAAGTGAGGTTTTATCATGACTACCAGGAATCTGGATGAAAATGTAAGTATTTTTTTGTTAAAAATGTTTCTTAATTGCATGATATATGAGAAATGGGACGGTGAAATAAAATTGCGAAAAAAAGCAATTTGGGAATTTAAACAAGCCCTCACGCATACACATTTGGATCAGCAAAAGTGAGGAAAGAAGCAACAAACCATCATATTTGGTAATTTCATCATCTGCATCCTCCGTCACAGTTTTTGACAACTGCCATCTGTGGAAATAAACATCAACAAACTCATCTTCTACAGACCCATACATAAACACAATACAAAGCATGCATCTTTGACACTCATTACCATTTGAGTCATATGCATCAAACATGTGTTTGTTTGTTTTTAAGCCGAGCTTGGTTGGGATTTTTTTCAAACTCTACCTGTCTAGGGTTCCATCATCAAACGTTTCTGCAAAGTAGACATCTCCAGTGGGAACAGGAGTCTTGTATGTTACCTAGGACACAGAAAGACATACATTAGAAGATGATATACAGGATATTCCCAACAATCATAAAATACTTACCAAGTACTTTAATGTGTCAGTTTTTATAGTTCTGTTTCTCAAATTACCTCTTTTTAGCCCATGACCCATTCCTTACCTGGAAGGAGACATTTTCATCAGTTCCAGGCTGGCCGTTCTTTCCATTAGCAGTGTCTTTCTCATCAGAGTCATCTTTATCCTTCACGGTCACGTCCTCCACCTCATCTTCCATAAGAACATTAAGTTCCTCCTCGTCCAAGCCCATATCTTCAGTTTCTGATACATCAATTTCCAACTGCTTGTCCTGTGCTGCCACAGCCAGGCAAGACAAGAGCAGAACGCCCCACACCCAACGCCTGTCCAACTTCATCTGTGGAAGGTAAAAATAGGGATGGTGGTGTGGTCAGAACAGTAGGTTGACCAGAGTGTGAGCTGGGGCATTAGAGATGAGCATGGTGAGAGCAGCAGAGTGAGGAAGGTGTGTTACAGTAGGCATGTTATAGTAGGATGAGAGTGAGAGTGGTAGTTATTTAAGGAGAAAAATGGGGTGTATGTATGGTGGGCATCAATTATATAGATATAGAGTAGAAGTGCATAAAAGGAAGGAGGGATGTGGAAAATGTCACAATAGTACACAATGTCAGGCCTGTGTCCTCAGATAACATCCGTTATCATTTTCTGGCCAGATGATTTGATTGAAAACCACCACCACTTCTCCCTTTCTCAACAATAATACATCCCCTCCTTTTTAATAATAATAGGTAGATTTCTTCCATGCGGATGCTAGTAACATCTGCTTTCATACTACTACTACCTCCCTCGGACCAGGGAAAATGTGCGGTCCTCCACACGAAATCTGACCCAGATGTAGACACAGTAACTGGAGAAATTGGGAAACTACGATTCTGATGGCCAAAGGAAGAATTGAAAAAACAGTGTGAAAAACAGTTTGTAAAATACAATAAATCCAAATAAAACCACTCAAAGCCAATTTTAAAATAAGCACAGTGTTTCCCACTAATTGATTATACTGTGGTGGCTCACCACAATCTAATTTGTCCTGCCACTGTCTCAAAATTAACTAAAAATATTTTCAAACTTACAACATTAAACAGGCCCCCCTCTTTCCTATACACAGACCATGCAGCTGCACAGGGCACCCGGTCGTCACATAGTGTAAATAAAATTTCAACCCCGGGCACACAGCGCGCATCCAAGCCATTTAACGAGTCCCTCGTCTGCTCTGCTAGAGATAGAGTGAGAGTACAAGTGAGAGGTAGAGAGACTTGACTTTCAATACAAAAAAAAGCAGTGAACGTTAACAATGTGACGAAAACCAGTGGGTCTATATAATAACAATACATTTAATTTATAAAGCACTTTACCTTTGGATTAAATATGCGTAACCACCGTGGAACATCGACATCAACTAACTGAGGTGGGTGTGGTCACACTCTCACTTTCACAACACTTTAGTCATCAAGCTAAAGTTCTCATACTGCTTTTAAAGCGGCCATGTTGTTGGTCAAACTGTTTGTGTTCCATTCTCAATCAGGCCGCAATTAAACCCTTAAAGCAAGACAGAGCTCTTCCATATGGCCGGCCTGGTGCATGCAAAAATTAAATGAATCAAACCCAATGTTGACAATTTCCTCTGTGTGTATGTAGGTCTAAACATAAATAGGGGTAGGGATAAAACCTCCCCCAAAGTCTCCTCCCCAGCTTAAGAAAGTCAAAGAGACCCATCAGTTTTGGGCAAGCTAGCACAAAATGTGCCACAATTTCAGATTAAAAACAAGAGTAAGAGAGAGTAAAACAAGCAGGACTCCCCTTGCAAGTGAATCCAAGTGAGCCCTGTCCCTGTTGGTAGCCATTGCACCATGTACAAGCCTCCACTGGAGGTCAGCTATCTGTTTTTCAACCGGTTGTTTATAGAGGACCTGCCAGCAGCCCTTGGAGAATATGGGGCAAAATATCACTGTCCACAAAAACTCCTTGACTGACACGATTGATGACATCTATGAGCTAAAGCTGTTAAGATTTCACCTATTTTTCTGTTTATGGCGTAAGTGCATTCTTATGGTTTTCCCGTTGTTGAGCAGTGTATTTTAAGTGCTCAAAATTTGAATGATCATAGCAGAAAACAAGGTTGATCGGCATTGTGTATGTTTTCAGACTTTATGAAATTATCATTCGATAGGTCCTCTTCGCGGTGTGTTTTATAAACCTGAAGAACTGTTTATCTGCCAAAGTGAACGCTAACATCAGGTGGAGCAATATAAAAGGACAAAATAAACCGCAGCCTCTGGCTGTACCCATAAAGCAAGTCAGAGCTCTTCGCAGGTCTGCGTGCATCTCCTCTAGCTATGCAAGACTAGTGTGCATTATAATAACAATTGTGTGTTTTGCTTTAAAAAAAAAAAAAAAGGAAAAAAAAGCTGATTTTATCTACCTGGTCAGCCCCCCCAAATAAAACCTGTGTATGGGAAACACGGAGCTGCTATCAAATAACTTCCAACTTGACAAATGCAGTCATACTATGATACCAGGTCATATCCAAAGAGACAGTAATAGTTCAACAACTATGAGGAAAAGACACTAACTGCAACTCTAAACCTAACCCAAAAAAGGAAAAATGCCAAAAAATTGAAGTAGGATTCAACAATGTTTTCCCACAGCCTCCAGCTAAGCATAAACATAAAATGCCATCCTGGTATCCAGACCACTGAATCAGAAAATCATTCACACCACAACACCGGCAATCATCTAAAGCAAGCAATAATCAACAGCTTTTTAAAACACATCAAAATCCATTAGACTCACCAAAGCTGTTCAACATTTGAATACAAAGTCCATCGTCCTTTCTTTCTTTAAAATGGTTCAATGATACGGTCATAAAGGACACGGGTGCCTTACAGTTCCATTGTGACATATTTTTCCATTGGTATGGAGGCAAATGCTAACCGCCTAGGTTGCTCAATCCAATTGCTAATGTCTGTAAGAAGTCATGAAGTGCACTGATTTATGTATGGCTCTTTTTTCCACTTATGACCCCAGGGGAACACTTTGCAGTGTTTAATGTGAATTTTTACATTTGCAGTGACGCTACTGCGGCAAAACATTACATGCAATGAGCGGTTTGACTTTAACTGTCTTGTCCCAAACAAAAAAACACGGAGTGTGAGGCTGTTTTTGCCAGAAGTTCAGTGTCGATGATTTATTTTTTTCTCGCCTGCATCAGACACACAATTGTGCTTCAAATAAATAAAAAAAACAGATGTTAAATGTGTTAAAATGTTAAACCAGGTGAATCTAATCACTTATCCAATTTAGAGGCATGTTACAAAGACATTAAGACCTTGATGATTATAAACTCTTTTTTATTAAATTCAGATAAAACTGAAGTTATTGTGATGGGGCCCAAGCAAATTAGAAACAATCTGTTAATATAACTACTCTGGATGGCAGTTCCGTGGCCTCCAGCACCGCTGAGAAGAACCTAGGAATTATCTTTGATCTGGATATGTCCTTTGACTCCCACCTAAAACAGATTTCTAGGACTGCCTTTTTTTATCTGTGTGCAATATTTCTAAAATACGGCACATTTTGTCACAAAAAGATGTAGAAAAGTTATTTCATGCATTTGTTACTTCCAGGCTGGATTACTGCAGTGCCCTACTAGCAGGCATCCGAAAAGTCTCTGAAACTCCTCCAGTTAATCCAAAATGCAGCCGCAAGTGTGCTGACTAACCAGAGAACCAGTATAAGAGAACATATCTCTCCTATATATCTTCCCTGCATTTGTCCCGGTAAAATCTAGATTCAAATTTAAAATCCTTCTGCTCACATACAAAGCACTTAACGGTAAGGAACCAACATATTTGAAAGAGCTCATAGTTCAATTTTGTCCAACTAAAGCACTGTGCTCGCAGCATGCAGGATTACTTGTAGTCCCTAGCGTCTCCAGAAGTAGAATGGGAGATTGAGCCTTCAGCTATGAGCCTCCTTTCCTGTGGAACCATCTCCCACTCTTGGTTCGGGGGGCAGAAACCCTCTCTACATTTAAGTGTAGGCTTAAAACCTTCCTAAATGATACATCTTATAATTAAGGCTGGCCCAAGCTAGCTCTTAGCTATGCTGCTTTAGGTTTAGTCTGCTAGGGGATCTCCCTTGATGCACTGAGCTTTTCTCTCTTCCTCTCTCACTGTCCCTCTTTATACATCCTTCTCACTTTAATGCATGTCACTGGATTATTGCAATGTTACTAACTTGACTTCTTCCCTGGAGTCTTTGTGCTTTGTCACCCTGCAAGGTCATATGAATGGTGGCTGCATCTGCTGCTGTGGACCTGCTTGAAACCTACTGATTGCAATACGAAGATGATTACAATTATCATCATTATAGTATTTTCTCGTAAACTGCTGCTAAATGTTATATTACTATTATTGTTATTATCAACCTGGGATCCCTGCTGCCACTGCGGCTTTACCCTGGAAAAGCGGATTAGCATAGCTGATATCATTGACTCTCTTTCTCCCCCCCACAAACCCAACCCATCATGGCAGTAGGTCTTCCACCCTGAGTCTAGAATCTGCTGGAGGTTTTTGCCCGTTAAAGGCAGTTTTTTATCGCCACGTGCTTGCTCACGGAGGAATTTGTTGGGTCTCTGTAAGACATTTACACACCTGCTACACCTGCTCTATTTGGAAAGCACCTTGAAACAACAGTTGTTGTGAATTGGCGATATATAAATAAAGAGTGATTGATTAGCAGGGTTTACGTGTTCTGCTGTTTGTTTTTTGCCTTTTCTTCTCACATGGGCAGACAGCCTTTTTTTCTCTGGTCTCTTGTCCTGCACTTCAGCATCATGTGATCTAAAACTGTGCTCTCACTGGCTGAGGGAGGAAAATACAGTCATTGGCTCTGCTGCACTTTATGTTACGAATTAAAATGCTTCAAAATCGCTGTAGAAATGAGATTGCATATGTGTCTGAATTGAAATTGCAATCTTTTTAAGATTAATCGCCCAGCCCTACATGACCCCATTTTTTAACACCCGTTTTATTGCATTCACGTTTGAACAGCAGAAAGTATCACTGGTATGTTCAATGATGCTTCAGTTCATTATTTAAATGATTAAACTAGTAATGCAGGGATTCATTTCTTGCATTGTTTTCTGTGGTGACATGGGTGCAGTGATGGTTCATCATCTTTTTAGGCAAAGGGCAAGCACCATTTACAGAAAATAAATGAATTTTCCCTGGCCCTCATTGCAGTCCTCCATATTTGACTTTCTCCTCCATTGCTTAGGGTGCAGATCTGACAGTTCAACCAGCTCTCACTTCAGCAGGAATCTAATTTTGGACTGCATAAAAAAGGACCCAAATCAGATTTGAAAATTAAGATTTGATTTGGTTTATGCTGTTCCCACTGTCATGAGCAATATTTATCAGATATAAGTCACATTTGAGCAAAAATATCTTTCTTGGGTCAAATGTTTCCTGCAGTGTGAAAATAGCCATTAAGTCCAACTGTACAGGGGGGACATCAGAGTCTCTTCTTATTGCTGTGTTTAATGTTGCCAATAGGCTCTCATTTAACTTCTACTATTATTACACATGTGCAGAAGTCAAAAGAAATAGTACGACTAACTAGAAAAAGCATTCAGAGCGCACAAACCTCCGGCAAGGCACAAGGGTACCCAAAGTTAAGGAAGTTAGTCTATTGACAACTCCGAACAAACTCCTGAGTATCTCTCAAATACTGTCTAGCCAGTCTTCTCCTGCACCGTCCATTTCAGTGTCTCTGATAAGCAAAGGAATCTGCTGCTCCGGCCCCAAATGAACTCTTTAAACAGTGCCCCCAGTTCCCCCCTACATATGAACATCAAAGGAATTAAAGGAACTCTTTAAACGGAGCCCCAAGCTCCACCCTCAAAGAAACGTCTAAGGAATAATTAGCCACCTTGTGACGTCCCTACTCCAAACGGTCTATTTTAATTTTATTTTAAATGCTGTGAAACACGTAATTTCATCAACATTTCCGTGGCCTCCAGCACCGGCCACGGTGCATGTAAAATTGCATGCAAATCCGTCCAGTGGTCCGTAATATTGCTCACAATCATTCAAACAGTCAAAACAAGCAGACAAACGCACAGGTGTGAAAAATGACCCTCCTTTACGGCGGTGAAAATAAAAAGCCACTGGACGTGACTTGGGCGTTAACATGGCAGCCTAATAAAGGTGGAGTGTTCAAATTGGTAGATTGCTGGCTGTTGCTGCACCACCTGCTCTGCGAGCTGACGTTATCTCAATGGATGGCGCGATTCTCATACAGCAAACGTTAGCATAACACAACGTAAGCTTATAACTAATAGGCTTATAGATGGACTCTTTTAATCAAACACACCTAAGTGTTAAAAGCAGAAAAAGACAAATCATTTCAATTAAAAATCGGTAAAAATGTGTGGTTGAACAACCGAAATTAGAGGATAGAAATAGCTTGGGTTAGCTCGATACATTAGCAGTGGTGTCACACAGAGAAGGATGAAAAGGGTGAGGGAGAATGAGAAAACAAACCTCACGCTTTCTTGTACTCGCAGAGGTAATTCCTCGATAAAGGCTGTTTAGCCGCTTTGAATAAACAGAGAAAGTATATTGCTAGTTTGACCCTTTGCAGCGAAAGGTCGCGAAACACTCGTTTATGGGCTAGAGAGGATGCTACGTAGATGACAGCTTGACGGCCAGAATAACGGTTGACGAGCAGGTCCCTGATTATACGCATGCGCAGATGGGCAGCGATAGTGGTGCTTTCACGTGCAAAGATTTAAATACATTCGTATTTCCGTTAAATACTTTTCTTGAAATTTGAAATTTAAGCAGCAAATAATTTACTATCTTTTTGTTGTAGCATTTATTTAAATGTATATAATATGAAGAATGGTAGCTCACTGACTGACCGCCATTCAAAATGGCTAAATATTGAAAATATTCCGGAACATTGAGTATTTTTTCACACCTCCCGTTGCAGTGACCATTAAGGCATACAATATTGACCAGTTGCCACCAAATGCATCATAAGTGCGTCTACTGCACTACAAAGTAAAAGCTTATTTTTGATAAATAACAGAAATATGGTAGGCAAGCACGATAACAAAGACGTATCTCGTTTGTATCATTGAAAGTCAGTTAGCACAAGAAAAGGTTTCTTTAATTAATAACAATAAAAGGGCAAGTAAATGAAAAAAAGGGTTTACTGTGCGGCGTTTTGACTACTTCCGGGGTAGAGTTCAGAAACCGACTATACCGCGTGGGGTCGAAAGTAGTGGTAACTAGGGAAGCAGTCGTGAGTGTGGTTATTGACATCTAAGTGCAACCTCTCTTATCCTCACGATGAAGGATACACCGCTATCTAACTGTGAGCGGGATTTCTTGCTCAAGGCCATTGAAGAGAAAAAGGTGAGCTAGTTTCTCTACAATAGCGCTACCCTTATGAATTTAGGAGACCAGAACCGAGAATTATGTCCAACCAAACGAAAGAGTATTTGGACAGTTGTAACTAACTACAGATACGTTGAGGAGCTCCCACATTCAGACATGCCGAGGGAGCTTGGAGAGATGTCACTGCTCTTTTGCATTGACGGGAGCCAGTTGAAGTGGTTCTTGCATATGATCAGGATGTTTCCAGGAAAAACTGCTTTCGGAGGTTTTTTCCAGGCACCCGCGATAGACCCAGAGCTCTCTGGAGGCCCATGTGTCATTCAGCCTTTGAGTGTTGCTGGGGAGAGGGAAATTTAGAATACACTTCTTCGCCTGCTGCTGCGAAGACCCAAGTTGAGTGGAAGATGATGGATGGACAGATTGATCAACCGTAATAATGATAATAATACATTTAATTTATAATGCACTGTAGCACAATATTGCTATAAGTGCCTTTTAAATATTGTGTAGTCCACCAGTTTGTTTGCAGAACACTTTTAAGACTTTGAGATTTGGTCAAAAGGTTTAAGTGCATTTTAAATTAAATGTATTATTATTATTATTATAACAGCTGTGACCCATTTAGGCTTGGACTCCACTAGGCATCTGCTGGTGTGCTGTGGTATCTGGGGTCTCCAAGGATAAGAGCTATTTGCCCACCAAATCCCACAGATAGTCAATTTAATTGAGATTGCGATGTATTTCTTTTGTGGCTTTGTGGAAGTTTCACCTGTCCTCTCGCTGCAGCGGCTGGATGGAAGACAGACCTACGACTACAGAAAGATGAAGATCACATTTGGGACTGACTATGGATGCTGCTTTGTGAATCTCGGGAAAACTAGGTATGTTCATGACCATATATGTGTTAAGTCTTTGAATTTTACCATTGCTTGATTACCTTAAAAGTTCACTCCAAAATGATTTATTTCTCATAGTATTTAGTATGACAAAATATTTACTCAAATTACACATAGCAGAGAACTCTTTGAATAATCTTTAGCCTCCCATCTATTTTTGGGATGAACTGTGCTAAACAGGGACCTGTCAAATAATCCGTGTGGTGTAAGAGGTTAAATCAAAGAAGAACTGATGTCTTGGGTAATGGAAGAGAGCATGAAATGCATATGAAAGAGTATTAATGAAAAAAACCTTTTTATGACAATAGAATACCAATGTATTGCAGGGTTGTGGCCCAGGTGTCGTGTGAGCTTGTGGCTCCTAAAGAAAGTCGACCAAATGAGGGGTTCATGTTCTTCAACATCGAGCTGTCACCTATGGCCTCACCTTCGTTTGAACAGGGCAGGTGAGAAAGAGCAAAACAGATTATTTTTTCAAGTGTTTTTCATTGGCAAAGGTAAACAAAGTTGTACACAGCCAGGAGTGTAAAAACTCAGGATGCTTATGAGAAGGTCCAACTGCGGACATTACATCACAGAGACACTAGAGCTACATCATTATGGCAGAGAGGCACTAGAGCCACTTCATTATATCACAGAGGGACTAGTGCCATGTCATTATAGCACAGAGGCAATACAAGCCATGTCAGCACATTATGTCACAGAGGCGCTAGAACCACATAATTACATCACAGAGGCACTAGGGCCATGACATCACAGAGGCACTAGAGCTACATCATTATGGCAGAGAGGCACTAGAGCCACTTCATTATATCACAGAGGGACTAGTGCCATGTCATTATAGCACAGAGGCAATACAAGCCATGTCAGCACATTAATAATATAATAATAATACATTTAATTTATAATGCACTTTACATTTGGATCAAATCTCAAAGTGCTAAACATGACATTACAGAGACACTAGAGCCATGCCATTATATCACAGAGGCGCTAGAACCACATAATTACATCACAGAGGCACTAGGGCCATGACATCACAGAGGCACTAGGGCCGTGCCATTATATCACAGAGGCACTAGTGCCATGCCATTATATCACCGAGGCAATACAAGCCATGTCAGCACTTTACAGAGACACTAGAGCCATGCCATTATATAACAGAGGCACTAGAGCCTCAGAATTATATCATAGAGGCATTAGAGCCCCATCATTACAAATCATTGAGTCAGTAGAGCCAAATCTACTGTATTTCCAGGGCAATGCTTTTCTTATTTGCTAAACATATTAGAGCAGCAGTCACTTGTTTGGTTACACTGCTTGTGCTGGGTGTTAGTAATCCGTGTGCTTTCCTTTCTTTACAGGCAGTCTGAGTTGTCAGTGAAGCTTAATAGACAACTGGAGAGATGCTTGAGGAACTCCAAGTGCATTGATACGGAGTCTCTTTGTGTGGTGTCTGGAGAAAAGGTAAACACACACACACACACTCACGCTGGAAAAAAGAGCTTTATCTGTTTGGGCTGTAACACTGATGTGGGTGTCTGTGTTCAGGTGTGGCAGATCAGAGTGGACGTTCATATGCTGAATCACGATGGGAACCTGATGGACGCCGCCAGCATTGCTGCCATAACAGCTCTGTGCCACTTCAGACGCCCTGATGTCAGCATCCAGGGAGATGAGGTCACAGTGGTGAGTCAGCAAAAAAACACAGCAGTTTCTCTCTCTGCTCCATCTGCGCGCCAACGCTCCATACACCAATATTGTATGATTCTTTAAAGGCACCGACAGAGGATATAATATACGAACATTTCTTTCTGTACCACAGGTGACCACAAATTAGTCAATAACACACTTTCATTTTTATTGTCAAAACAAATGCGTGTTATCCTACGACTCTAACGCGCTCTTGTTCTGTCATTACAATTTTAAAGTATTTTATACATAAAAATGTTGGTTGTAATTTTCTGTTTGTTACTGTCCTCCCTAGTATAGTCCAGAGGAGAGAGACCCCATTCCTCTCAGTATCTACCACATGCCCATCAGTGTCAGCTTCTCCTTCTTCCAGCAAGGGTAAGGAACCACCATTGATAACAAACGTTTCTGTGAGGAATGCCAAAATATTCAGAAAAACATCTATAAAGTGCAGAAAAAAACTGTTATTATGGCGGATGTAGGTTGTGATCATGTTTCAATTGTTTCTCCCTTTGAGGAAGCTCACAGGATCTGTGCTTTTACCAAGCGTAGCCGTCATTTGTGATGCACTTCGATAGTGGTAAATGACTGACATGTTTTCATTTCTATTGAAAATGATCGTGATTCGATTGGGTGAATGGCTCTTGAGATAAATTAATGACAAATACACCAATATTCCTTCCTTCATGATTGGATAATTATATTTTATTTGTTGAAATAATTATAATTAGAGGCAGGTCTTTATTTATGTTGCCCATTTTTACACTGAGGTGCAAGAAAAACCCCTCCATGACACTTTTGGGTTTTTTTTTACATCATGGTCCATTTTAATCTGATCCTGGTTCCCCTTTTGAAGGTGCCTTACCACTTGGTTAGTACAAACTCTAAACTTATGTGTCTGTTTGACTTTAAAAGCCCTCTAGTTTTAAATTGGATGGAAACCCTTCATTTCCTGAAGGATCAATCCTAAATCAAGTAAAGGTCTTACAGAAAGGATTTCTGTTTGTGATCTTAGATGAAACCCAAAAATGAGGTATTAATTAAAATAAGTAGACCATACAATTTCGGTTCCATGGAACGGGTCTTATAAACCAGGGATCAAGAGTGTTTGCATCCTGCGTAAAACCTGCGCCAGTTCAGCTATGGCTGTGAGCCTCATAAGCAGGAAGCAGTAGATTTATTACCACTAACCAGTGATCGGATGGTACGGATTGGTCATCTCATACCAAGCTCTCACTTATATATTTAATCTATTCCTCCTGTTTGCTGTGCAGAACCTACCTGCTGGTTGACCCTTGTGAGCAGGAAGAGCGGGTGATGGACGGCCTGCTGATGATCGCCATGAACAAACACAGAGAAATCTGCTCCATCCAGTCCAGTGGGGGCATCATGCTGCTGAAAGAGCAGGTGATTGGGACTCCTAAAAACCTATTACCTTAAATCTAACATCACTTATTCCACTGTAGAGCTTAGAAATCATCCATATTTTCTGTTCTCCAAACAGTCAGACTGCAACCACAGTTATAAGTATAATTCTCGCAGAATAAAAAAATCAACCTGGATTAAATATTTTTTTTAAATGTTCCATATGAGGACAATTTACAGACTTTATTACAGATATAATTACTGTGTGTGTGTGTTGTTGAAGGTTATGAGATGCAGTAAAATAGCCAGTGTCAAAGTGTCTGAAATCACAGAACTCATCGGCAAAGCCCTGGAGAATGATAAGAAAGCAAGGTGAGCAATAAAAACACATTAGTCCACAATAAACTATGTTTATTTGCAACCTCAACTCTTCGTATTCTCATTATAGAGATCTACGTGGATTAATGCATAAATTTCTTAATTTCTTTTTTCTTCCAGAAAGGATGGTCTTAGGTGTGGTTTTGCAGAGTCAATGCCTCAGGCCCGAATCACAGCACTCAAAAAGGAAGAGAGTTCAGTGGAGATGACGGATGTGACAGATAGAGCCAATGACATAGTTGAAAAGTCGGCGGTACAACCTCCGACGTATCCTTTACAGAGCCTTAGCTGAAATGTCACACGTGCTTTGTAGAGGCCCTAATGGTGTCCACCTCATAATTGGTTTCTTCAACTTGCTCACTGTTACATTTTTCGGCAATTTTCAGGTCAGGCAACTCACATTCTTCTATAAGGGTTAGGATCCATCTACTTCAGCAATAGTTGAGCTTTACCAGTATCTGTTTCCTTAGTTACAAATTGTCCTGTCTTATATCTGTTGTTTTTGCCTCATTATATCCACTGTGGCTCCTTAAATATACATACTAGGGTGCCTTCACCAGTGGTGCCGGCCCCGGGTGTGGGCCAGGTCGGTCAGGGGCTGCAGAGCACCTGGGGACTGGAGGATGATGAAGAAGAGGAGGAGGAGAGTGAAAACAGTGGTAGAGAACAGGAAGATAGGGTGACAGAAATGGAAGATGGGAGGAGTAGAGGAGGTTGGTAATGTTTTCCTACAGAAGTGGTGCAAACGAACAGAAATCTTATATAAATATTTTGTGAATGTGTTTAGTCATTTTTATTCTGTACGCATTATTCAATCTATCTTGAAATTTGCAGATGTAGTAGAGATATCTGACAGTGAAGAGGATGAAGTGGTCATCCTTAATCCAGAGACCCCAGACAAGGTAGTTGTGATTGATCAACTGTATTAAATGTGTGTAGGAGATTGCACTCTGTAACAGAAGAGGTATTAGATTATTAGTGTTTTTTTTTAAATTTTCTTTTTCCTCTTCTCAGAAATCCTGAACCTGGTTTCCAACAAAAGGTGGCAGAAGATAAAGACAGAGAAAATAAAAGACGGATCAACTTGAGCTCACTCAAGTCCGTGACTTCACTCACGAATGTACAGATAAAGTTTTATGACATTTTTTTAAACAGAAAAAGGTTGCTAAATGTTAATGATTTTGATTAAAGAACATTCTAAAAACACCCTAGGACGTAAAAGGAGTTTTACTTTTCAGCAATACAATGGTATATTTTTGTTAAAAAAAAAAGTGATTTGGTTGTAATTGAGAGTTGAACTGAAAATGCTTCAGGTATCATGTTTCTATATTTGTAGTATTTATGGTGAATTGGCTAATATTATAGGTCATGAACATGGATGTACAGTATAAAGCAATATTTACTGAGTTCCTAATGTCACTAGATGAACGAAATAGCTCAGAGTATATCGTGGTACGGAGATCTTACATAGTATTTTGAACCACACCTGACATTGGTGCACATACATTCTTGCAGAAAGGCGCTCTTTTCCTGAGTGTTAAAAATCAGGTTCCACCGAGATTTGAACTCGGATCGCTGGATTCAGAGTCCAGAGTGCTAACCATTACACCATGGAACCAGTTGTCGTAACGAGGTGGGTACTTTCATATTTCAACCTTCGCTTACGTCACGACGTATCGTCAACGACGGAGTGAGATGCTTTTTATCAGCGAAAGATAATAATTCGGTTAGCACATAAACTGCGGTAAAGGTGATGAAATAATATTAGTATTTTCTCCATTCAAATACATGGGCTACGCTGAAAGGTTAAAAACAAGGTAATGCCTATCTCGTGAATGCTAATTTTCAGTTGATTTTGTTACTAAATCTTATTTTTCCAACGTTCTTATAGCATCTCGTGGAAGACACTTAACCGGTTTTCGTACATAAGTTTGATGAAATTACAATTGTGACATAACGTTTGAAATTGACAATTAAAAAAACGGCAGTCGAGCTTATTCATTTTCAAATTCTTAGAAAGAATTTCCATAAAAGCGTGATGTAACACTGCGTCTAAAAAAATACTTATTCTACAAAGTCCATTCGTTTTATATCTCATTCAAAACAATATTCGTGTGGATAAATTGATCTGAATATTTTTACGAACGAAAGCGAAAAGATCAGTTGGCCCGTACGGGGATCGAACCCGCGACCTTGGCGTTATTAGCACCACGCTCTAACCAACTGAGCTAACCGGCCATGTTGGTTCTGGCAAATACTTCATCAGTCATACTTCACACTTCTGTCAAGGTGGGTCAGAGTATTTATGTCATATTTCGCTGTGAAACGAATTAAATCTGCGATTTTAGGTATCTTAAATTTAGACTATCAGAGCCGGAAGTCTTGCATTCCTTCTGGCATCATAGTCTCAAATATGTAATTCCTACATTTATCCTCTTGATGGCGTAAGGTTCCACTGTTTGGCATGAAGGACGAATGCCCGTTTCTCGTGGGCTCCTGTGGAGAGCATGCATTAAAATCAATGTTGATTGCCTTATTACAATGGCACCTGTCAGTGGCATGTATCAATCATCTATTTGCTACTTTGAAATAAATGTGTTGGATGCAGTAAATATTTGCCACTGTAAGGATCTGTGAGATAGCTTTAAAAGTTAGTGCTGGTTCTGATAGAAAGGTGTCACAGTATATGCAAAGCTGTTTTGCAATCAAAAAGGGAACCTACACAAATTGGGCAAGTGTTTCTAATGCTGTGGCTGATCAGTGCATGATGTATGTTTTTCTTCTTATTTTTTCTAAGAAAAATTGGCATTGGTGAACACACTGGCAAATGAATGGTTAACATTCTGAAAGTAAATATGTATCTAATCGATGAGGACATTTTAACATTTTCTTGGTGAACTTAGAAATGGATATTAGTGTTTCAGTTAAACAGAAAATTTCAGGTTTATTTAGAAACCGACTGATAGTGCCTGATGATGTAGATTCACAGGTAATACGTTAGTATACTAATACTGATGATACCTTTTTGTGATAATACCAGATTAATTCATCACAAAAGGTGTTATTCTTATTGCATTTGTTTGTTGCCAAATATTCATTAACACACATTGACTTTTTCAAAGCATGTCTTAAGGAGAGAGGTGAGACATGATGTGTGTCTCTAAATATACAGTTGTAGCAGTTTATCTACGTTTTACCTCGAAAATAATTGAAAAGGGGCTACACTCAAAGTTAATTTGGGAAATTATGAAATCTAGAATGAATCAATTCTTAATTTCATTAAACTTAAAATTCTCACATCTGAAAGTCATGAACTATTTTACAAAGAACTTTCATTTCTCTTCAAGAAGGAAAGACAGGACACCTGTTATGCTTAAATATGAATATGATTATTCAACTACAGACTAAACAAAACAGGATAAATATGGATAACTGATAATGAAGTGGATAAACAGGTTAATTTAGATACAGTGTGTGTGTGTGTGTGTGGGCGTGCTGATGGTTCAAAAGCTGGGAGTTTGAGAAATAGGTAATGGTGATAGAGAGGGATTATTGACGGTATTGAATTCTCTGGATCTTAATAATTGATAAAGACACGATAAAATTTAATGCAACTTAGATTTTATGCATCAACCCAAGATCATGAATGAACGTGATAGAACGATCTTACTGGTGCTGGTCAACAATCACGTCCGTGGATCGGGTGCTGCAGTGGATCAGGAATTTTCCTCTCGCTGGACGAAAGGCAACTTCTCAAGGTTACGTGAAGACTCCTCTTTATGGGACCCGGTCGACGCTGCCGTATGGAGACTGCTGGTTGCTGCGCACACACATCCGGCTGGACAAAAGATGGACCTGGCACCAATCGTCCTTGTTGCAGGATGCAAAAATGGGAGCAGAAACTTTGCTCCAGCATGCAAATTGATTTCCATGGAGAGTCGCAGGCCTCGCGAAACTCCTGAAGGAAATTGACCGTTGCAGCTAACAGTCTTGAAAGTAAAGGGATTACAAATTGACTCGTAGGAGCAGGTTCAAACAGAAGTAAAAAAGGTTTGCGTGCTGTTATTGAGCTCAGGGTTCTGAGGCTCAATAAACCATCAGTTCAAAATACGAAGTATAACTGAACATATTGTTCTGAGTTTGTAACTGAATACATTGTGAAATTAAAAACACTTAACATAGAAAAAGTCTTTTTGTTGATGAGGTTCCAATCAACACATTCCAATGAGCTCTGGCAGGTCATAAAACAGCAGGAGCTGGGTTGAGGTGTCGGTCATCAAAGTTTTATTACAACTCAGATTCTAAGCCCACAGACCTCTTGTCATCAAGCGAGCCTCCCCTGGTCGATTGATTTTTATACGAAAACAAAATCAACTTGTTGGCCTGAACCGGGAGAGCAAATGGTGAGATAAGCCTGTTCTTCTGTGGCTGTGAGAAAAAACCAGAGGTGGAGATGTCTCGGTAGAAAATATATGTTACAGTGCATTTGGCCGTGTATAAAGAGGGATTGGTGACCGTGTTCTATATGTGGAGTGACCTACTGCCCTAAAACCACGGGTGGACCAACATACAATACCATACAAGCTCTATGGGCTATAGCGGCAAACCCTATCTAGATCTCATTGTGTAAACCAGTAGGGGCTTATGTGAACCACATGTTTATATGCCAGTATTTACATACATACATATAAATATGATTTACTACAATGGCTGCCTAAGTTAAGCTCAGTTAAGCTCAAATGCAGTGCAATCTCAATCCATCAGCTACAAAGAATTTGTGAGTGTGGCTTGTATTTTCCCTGAGGTTGGCTGATAAGATACAGCGGGTGCAGCTGTATTTTCTTACACAGATACACAAAGTGCATATATAAACACACAAACAAGCACACACACAAACACATGTACAGTAGTCAGTGGAAAAGTACTGGTCAGATCACAACCACTAACAGTCTCTGCACCCAGAGTATGACACATAGTATTAAATCATGCACAGAGATGCTGTGTGACAAAGTTTGGCAAATATTATTATCATAACCGTTTTCTTTACTGCACTAATAACTGTTATTATTAAAGAGAAGCGTTTAAGAGTCAAATTTTTCCTGATGATGATGATGCGGAACATCCTTTTTTAAAATCTCTGTAATATTCTTATGACACAGATTCAGATTTATAGTCAAACCCTAGACTGTACCTGAAATAATATTCAAACTCATGGCATCTGTTTTTCTTGGAAACTAATTTGAGTTACATAACAGTATCCTTCGCTTTGAAACATAAGCTCCTTCCTCGTCATCAGAGGGGTTTGCTGATTGCCTCCACCTGTTACAAAGAGAGCGAGGAGAAGCATGGCGTTTATCCTCTATACCTTTCAATTTCTTTCTTTCAACAAGACATTAGATACTATATATATTATTTTGCCCCAACAAAGAAAGATCATTTGGGATTTTTCTACTATGTCTAATTTTCATTAGGTCAGAGCCACATTTTAAAATAAGAATGTATCCTGATTTCACAAAGACAGAGCTGTTGGGCAGCAACAATATATTTGTGTGCAAGCATATAGTCTGAGCAGATCAAATCTAGTAATAGCCTATACAGCCATCAGCTAAAGTGACTACCAGGCTCAGCCTATCAGTTTCCACTCCTTAATAATGTGATGTCAGCATTATATAATGACACTAACTAACTGGAAGCCGATCTCCAGATTAGCTAACTGTTGGACAAGAAGTGCATTAAAAACTGGTCATATCAGAGCTTTTGCAATCAAGCACTCTACAAATAGTTTTGATTGGGGTGGTGACGGCCAATAGTCATGGTGTTCATCTTTGTGTAAGTGGTTTATTATACGGGCGCCATTTGAACATGACGGGTCTGGTGCTGTTTAATATGAGCATGTTGTCTTTTTTTTTTTTAACCCTGGACTTTGCTCAAAGCATTTATTTTCTGTGAATTATTCCAAAGATAGACTGTATTCCCCTAAAAACCATCTCTGTACAAATCATGGGAAGGCAGCCCAGCGATACCCGACACCTTGGGTGCTTGGCCCAGGGTGTGAGTAGCATGTGAACCGGAGATCTTGGGTAGAGCAGCCTTGGGACATGACGATTGGACCCCAGTCCAAGGCTGGCAGCATCGCCGCCACTCAAGACGGAGCCCCTGGATATCGACCAGAAGCCGTTTTGGTTTACAGTCCAGAGCTTCTGAAATTTTATAGTCTGATCTACCAGAACCCCCCATAACGTAGGAATCATGACCAGACCACCGACAGCAAACCCGGAGCACGAATCAGCTCGGCTGCTGTTGGGATGAAGCGAGTGGTTGACATGTCAACTTCAAAACTCTGTACTGGCAATTCTATTTGCCAGAGTAGCAGTGGAGTACGGGTTCCAAATGAAACTAAGAGTAATCTGTCGACACAAAGACATAAATCCTAATAGCCACTATTCCATCCATCAATCCATTTTCTGTAACCAGTCATCCTGTTCAGGGCCCCGGGAGGACTGGAGTTTATCCCAACTGACATTCATTAAGGGGTGAGGTACAGGACAGACACATAGATATAGACAGCCACCAGCACTCTTATTCACACACACCGGCATATTTTTGGAGTGTTGGAGGAAGCATGGGGAGAATGTGCAGAATCCACACAGAAAGGCAGAGTTGTATTTGAACCTGGAACCCATCTCGTTGGCCCTAATAGTAATCGTCTTTGCAGCAAACTTTTTCGATATAATTGATTACTCTAATGCAAGGAAAATATTAATCAAATTAATTAATATTATATTATTTGAAGAAAGAGGGGGGTTTTGCTTAGGACGAGTCAGATATTCGCTTGACAGCTCATCCTCGGCGTGCCCCCTAGATAATGTTCTGTGTTCCACAACCCAAGTCAGTTTATGAGGCACGTCACCAATGCTGGTCATATGCACACTGTGGTATGTGTTTGTGTGGATGCAAATATCAGATTGCTTTGTGCGGTTTTAGGGCTGCGTGTCATGAATCAATATTACTCTGAATTGCACCTAGATTCTGTGATGGAGAGTTTCACTTAGGAAATTAACTAATCTTTTGCAGGTGAAACTCACTTTAATGCTGTTTGCTTATTGCATTGGTTCCAACATGACCTGCATTTGGTGGGAATATTAAAATATGTATATTTAGGGTAAAGGGTGGGTAATGCATTATCCAAAAGTCACAGAAGTGGGAACTAACAAAGTACCAATATCGATTGATTATATTGCAGTCACGGCAAAGAGTGGTATAATTCCTATTGGTTTAAAAAAATGAAGTCCAAAATTAAACGAGCAATGTCTGATAAGGGAAAAGACAGAAAAAACATTTGAGAAGGCGGACAGGGTCCATGCACGAAACTGCAAAAACACAAAGATAAGATATTTATGGTCGATAGCTATATCCAGGTGACACACAAAATGTAAGATAACGAGAAACAATGAAACTAACACGAGACAGGGACCACAAGAGAAAAAACTTTCTCTACCTGATGAGACATCCTCCGAAGACAGAGTCAAATACACAGAGAGAGCAGACATGAGACACAGGTGTGCTCATTAGAGCAAAAGGCTGGGGAAATGAGAGGACACTCGGAATGGGACAGACAATCAGCGGAGAAAACAGGAGCATAAACATTTCCATCAGAAGAGATGGAGAGTGAGGAAAAGATGATGTGTGATAATCAGTCTATTAGAAAGTCTTTGGTGTTTAGACTCATCAGGGATGTTGTGATCGAAGGGTCTGTGCCCTGAGCAGCAGCATGGAACGCCCCTCTTGGAGTATGGATACTGGTGGTGGCGACTGATGACTCTGCTGAGGCTGATGATTAATGAATCTGATCGATCTGCGAGGACTGGGTGGAGATGGGGAGGTGGAGGGTGTGTAAAACAGCAGGAAGGGGGAGAACTAGATGAATGGAGAGAGTGATATGTAAAGACAGCAGCTGATGGTGATGGACTAAGCATGATGCTGTGACAGGATGGATGATGCAATCTGAATGAGTGCAGCTGATATCAATCGATGTCCCAGACCGTGAAGCAGGCAACTGAGACTGAGCATGTGAGGAAGATGAAGATAATAGAGTGGTATGAACAGCAACAGTGGCCTGAATTGATAAATCTCCATATAATCAAAAACTAGACGTAGAAAGAAAGAGAAAACAAGCTATACTGAAGTGAAAGGGTGCAATAGATGACAAGACATACAGAATGAAAAATAGAAAACAATGACAGCAAATGTAAAGCATGCCACAGCAGAGGAGGAACACAAGGAGTAGTGTTTCAAAATAGTAGTAAAGAAAAAAGACTGAAACCATGACATAGGCGTACTTTTGTCTTAAATAAATGGAGAAGGTGGAGAGCTGTGAGCCAACCTGCCAAGAGAACTCAGCTGAGACTCCAGAGGAAAAGGGACAGAAATGACATCCACAACTAAAAGCCTTAAACTACTATGATATATTATCTGTGAAATCAACTGGACTGATATTTAGATATTTACTATAGCAAAGAAATTATCATTTAGATATTACTATAAGTGTGTAAGTCTCAATTCATACATGAATATTGGGCTCAAATGAAGGAAGTTTATGCGTGGCTGTGAGAACAGTAGAGACAATGGATGGAAAGTGAGTGTGTGGGTGAATGTTTGTTTCTGAACGTCACTATGGGTTGGAGCACGATCCTTTACATGCAACTTGAGCACCTCATCCGTGATGCAGCCGTAGATCATTTGGTATTTTAGCACTTTTAGCCTTCTTACGTTCTTATGACTTACTCCATTAACCGGAGTCAAATTCCTTGTATGCATATACGTGCCCAATAAAGCTGATTCTGATTCTGATTCTGATTCCTTGCTCCCTGCTGCCTCACCCCTACTGTCACCACTGCGTTGGCTTTTTCCTGAATCAGCTGCCATGTTTGTTTTTTTACTCATAGTGGGGTCAGGGAAAGCAGCCCTGCCCATTGGCCACCAGCATACCATGCTGTGGCTGTAATTTTGCCCCAGTGTACTGCCTCATAAAACCTTTTACTGATTCTTTTCTTTTCTTTCATTAAACACACCAACATGGAGTCTAAATTTCTTTATCTTTAGTGAAGGTGGCCCCACATACCTGGCTCCTGGCTCAGCTCCTAACCTGACTCTAATCATCATCATCATCATCATCATCATCATCATCATCATCATCATCTCCTTCAGTATCAACGCTAGCTCTTGTTTTTCCTTTATGATATTTTTTTCCGAGGTGTATTAATCACTGGTGTCTTTGTTTGAAGTTATCTGTGCTAACTAGAAAATGAAATTTAGGACTTTCTTACAGAGGGAAAAGTATACAGTACAAAGGTGGGGTTTGTGCTGGTTGGACACACGTGTCAGTGTGAGAGAGGCTATAAGATTGGGCCAAAGTTCCTCTTAGACTTTCCTGCAATTTACCAAACAATAATCGACTTTTTCTCAATCCGGCCAAGGAAATCCACTTCATCGTATGACAACTGTCATCTGAGCAATGGACTGTGTAAAATTCTGTTTCAATGTTATTCTGCTTGTTTTTTCTATTGTGTTCCTGCTTTTTTGTACTTAGAATAACATATTGTCTTTGCGGGTGTAACACAATCCTTTATTCGTCTCACACCTGGTAAATTCTATCTTATTTTTTAAATATTTTCCTCTGATCTAATCTGCAACCTATACGTTATGCCTGATCAACAGCACTGGTTGTTCACATACTGTTTCTCACATGGCAGGGATTAATGTGCTTGCAGGTGTGTTTGTTTACCCCCCAGAAGAGAGTAATTGCATTGTCACCATACCATACTGCTTCTTCATTGGATAATGTTTCAGCAAGATCAAACCCCAAGTTCTGTAGGACTAAATCCCCACACAGGTGGAAAGGAAACACAGGATTAAAATGTCTCTCCAAACAGAGGACAGGAAATTGAAATTAAACATAATCCTCAGGGGGTGTTTGTATATATATGTGTATAAGACTTGCGAGTGTGCGTCTGTGAGTGTGAGCGAGAGGTTCTGCCCTCAATTGGTCAAACATGTGAACTACTTAGCATCACTCGTCTCTTTAGATGAATTACATCAAGCACCACAGGAATTTTTAAGCTTGCACAAATGAGCCATGCTATTATAACCACCAACAGGTGAAGTCATAATAACTTTGGTCATCACCTGTCAATGGATAGGATGGAATAGGCAGGAAGTGAACATTGTGTCCTGAAGGTGATGTGTTGGTAGCAGGAATAATGGGCAAGCATAAGGAGCAGAGGTACATTGACAAGGGCCAAATTGTGATGGCCCGACGACAGAGGCAAAGCCTCTCCAAAAGAGCATGTCCCTCTGGGTGTTTGTAGTCTGTGGTGGTTCGTATCTACCAACGTGGTCTAAGGTAGGACAACTTGTAAACTGGCAACATGGTCATGGGTAAACAAGGCTCATCAATGTTTGTGGTGCACAATAGCAAACGCCTGTTGTCCAGTCCCAGAGAAGAGCAACGGCAGAACAGTTTGCTGAAAAATTCAATGCTGGGTCTGATAGTAAGGTGCCAGAACATATCACAGCATCAAAGAGCGGTTTTGGCAACAAAAAGAGGGAGTTACACAATAATAGGCAGATGATTTTAATGTCTTGGCTGATGCTAATGCTGCCTGCATTGCTGTAGTTTACAGGGGAGTCATTACTTTCCTCTGCCAATGCGAAAAATATCTGCAGCTACGATTCAGATAACTAACAAAATAATAAAATATAATGCCGGATCTGTGTATCCATCCCAGAATTATTATGCAGATTTAGCTGGAAATGTCAAGTTTCTTCGTCTATGTAAATCAAATACGCTGAATGAGATGTGGCAGCGGCAGATTTTTTTCCGCACTTTTGTTACCTCGCTAAGCACATTCATAGCTGGTGTTAATTATTTCATAGGCTCACAGAGGCTTTAGCTATGAATGTGTTGCAAGAAGTCATTGCCTGTCATGCTATTCTACGTTTGCTGATGTGAAAATAAAAAGCTGTATATTAATAACCGGAGCTGGATCGTTCCAAAAAAAAAAAAAAGGTTCTGATCAAATTAAGGTTTTTCAACTGAGAATGATGAGTCACGATTCATACACAGATGAACATCAGTTGAGCGGTCCATTCCATCTTCAATGTTTCTCACTCAGCTTAGATCCACATCTGCTGCGCAGGTGGCAATTATGGGTCATATTTACTACGTACACGAAGGTCAAGCTGCATCTGGTGGTGTGATGGAATGGACTACAGTTCAAATGCTCAAACAAAGAATCTCCCTTGGGTATCTGCAGGTTTTTGAGTTGCTTTTAACTGGCATGAAAGTTGAGACCTCAGAGACCAAAGAGTTCCACAGTTGGAGGGACTGGAGAGTAAAGGCCTGATAGAGAATTAGATATGATTTTCAGGGCTCTGACAGAGGATCTCAGATAGCGGTCAGACTAGTGGGGAGTCGCTGATCGCAGATATAAGCAAGACCATTTAAGGATTTAAAAACCAGGAGTGAAATCGTAAAATTATGAGAAGTGTCATTGAAGGGCAGCAAGAACTGGTGAAATGCGGTTGCTCTTCTAGTACATGTTAAGAATCCGGCAGCAGAGTTTTGAAACAGCTGTAGATGTTTTTCCTGCTAACATCATAATAAAAGCATTGCAGTACTCTAGTCCGGAAAAAATTGAAGCATAGATGAACTGGTCTGTTGTTGTTAAGTCATCTGACTGTGTTACTATAGTTAGTTCAGCATCAAAAGGCAATTCAGAGTCAAAAATAACTCTGACATTAAGAAAATTATTGAATATGACACTCAGACTAACAGATACATTAATAATGCTCTTTCTATAATCATCTCTGGTTTGCGGTCATCCCCCTTTGGATCCCAGTGAAGCGGCACATAACGTGGGATGCATCTGTGGTACCGGGCTGAACAGTGACTTATATTTGATCATCAGCGTAGCAGTGGAAATCAATTCCATGGTTATGCATATGCCCTTGAGGTAGCACATACACAAAGAAAGAAAGGGGACCCAAATTTGTCCCTTGGGGAACACAAAAAATGAGCTCTCCAAGCACCACACAGGAGAACGAGGAGCTAAAATGCAGTAACGAAGTAGAACATATCCGTGCAACACGTCAGTTTAATTGAATGCACAAATCAAATTATTTTCAGAAGACATTTTCTAAGTTGTGTGACAGTTATATTATAAACCTACTGATTTATGCATTTGCACACATTCCAGATGTTTTCTTTCCCGCTGTCCTTGGAGTGGACATGTGTAGTTGGCAGCTGTGACTTTGTTGTTTTGAGCCTGGATTATATGTGTTTAACTTGTTCATATGTTTGAGATATGTTGAGATTGGTTATACACAGGAGTTAAAGTGTGCTGGACACTCCTGCACCTTCAATAACCCATAATGCCCTCAATAATAACAAGCCAGTTAATTTTGCGTGTGCTGCATTATCTTGCCATTTCTTCCACTGGGTACAATTGCTCAACAAATCAGGAAAGGAGTCACAAGAGACCCGGCACACAGGGACCTGGTGTTATGTGGAGAAGGTCCCCCCTATCCAGGATATTGGTCCAGAGATAAGAAATTTGCATGAACTCTGTATTCATTCAGATTCGATGTGAAATTGTATATGAGGATTTGGGGGAGAAATTTGGCAGCCACTGTGAATCCCCCCGGGAGCAGATTGAGGTTTGGGGTCTTGCTCAAGGATCATATGACATGTAGCCTACAGGGGCAATCTGGGATCCGCGGACCTTTTCCTCTGGAGGTCAACCACTCTACCTGCAGAGCAACAGCTGCTCTTGGGTCAATTAAACAGAATCGACTTTGCAACCTTCCAATGGAAAGTGAGATTATATCTAATTAATTTACTTTCAGTCAACACATCTACCACATGTGATGTCTGATATCTTTGTCTGCAACAATAATATTTGAAGATTCAACCTGTTATATCGGGAAATGACAGCAACACCAGTTTGTGCCATGTCTTAGTTGGAAGGCTTGCAATATAATGTTCACTCTGACCTTTCATACATGACGAGTGACGTGACATTGATGTGGAAGCGGGTCAGTCATGGCTACACACACTCTTTTATTACTCTGTCACTGTATTTCTTGAGTGAAATATTGAAAAGGCAGTGATATCATTGATCAGTCTACTCGCCGCTATGCCTTTTTTCACTCTGTCGTCCTACCGTCCAGCTTCAGAACAGAACATCCGAGACTTTTCTGACTGGTGTCGTGAAGCGTCGCAGATGACACGTCGCTGTTCGGTCTTAATGTCATACTTCAAGACCTCATCGCCGTACATCGTCTCTATGTCCTGGCTTGTTAGAAGGAATTTGTTGGCAACGAAAACCAGATTGGGTTTGAATCCAGCTACAATCATGTGGTCTGATTCAGGCATTAAATGAGGAAGGAGGAAGATGTTTGAGGGAAGGGCTTATACTGATGATTTAGTCACCAGTGAATGTTGTGGTGTCCTGATAGATTGCTGCTGATGGATTTTTGAAATCCACTCAATCATGGCCAGTAGTTGAGTGAAACCTAGCTTAGACAAAAAGTTTCATAGAAAATATACAGTTTAAGGAATTGTAATAGCCGCCATTACATAATTCTAATCCATCCATTACCATAATTCTAATCCAAACCTTAAAAGTATATAAAATACAATAGATTATGACTGTACGTAAGAGTCAAGTTTCAGATGCTTTTAGCCATCTCTGATCAGGGCTGATATAAGTGAGGGTCGGAGGTTGGTTGAGGAGGAGGGTGGGTTTCGCTGTTTGTAGCCAATGAAGCCAATAACATGCACTGGAGTGGTTTGCAGCGGAACGGGACGCATCTGGAATGAGATTCAGCCCCTTCAAATCTGAGGCCATAATAGTGCCCCCTCCAGTTGGACGGTGAGTTGATGTCTAAAGTAAAGGAGATGAAGTAAGTTGTGGTCTTGTTGACAAATGATTGGAAAATACATTGTGGTAATACAGGGGGTTTCGTGCAGCAGTGATGCCGTCGGTTCGTCGTGGCTGACAGTTGCGTCGTGAGGCAACGCTCTGACCTAAACAGTTGATCTAAGTTCCAACCCTCGCCTATGGTCATGAGCCCTGAGTAGTGGCCGAGAGAATGAGGTTGAAGATACAGACGGTTGAAATGAGCTTCCTCTCTAGGGTGGCTGGGCTCAGCCTTAGAGACAGGGTGAGGAGCTCTGACATCCGTACGGAGCTCAGAGTGGAGACGCTGCTCAAAAAGAGTTAGTTGAGTTGATCCGGGCTTCAGATCAGGGGGCCTTCCTTTGGAATTTTTCCAGGTATTTTCAACTGGGAGGAGACCCAGTGTAGACCCAGAACTCTCTGGAAGAATTAGATTTCACATCTGGCCTGGGATGAGATGGAGATGCATTCCTTTGATTAACATTGTGAATCAAAGGATTCTTTTTTCTTTTTTTTTCTTTTTTCTCCTTTTTTTTGAGCAAGCTTATACACATCCCCAACAAACACTTTCTTTGTCACTAAACAGCTTGTTTGGACAGAGAGAGCATTGGAGGAATGTCTTAAGAAAACAAAGTGTGAGTTCAGTCAGGGCGACCAAATTTTAAACCACTGTAGAGTCAACCATGCCGCAAACTTCCAGAACGAAGTCCATCACTATTATGTCACGTTAAGGTATGTTGACAACGGAAGCTTGAACTGGCTGAACTCTAACAGGAACCCAAATGAAACATGTAAAGAAATGAATTAAGCGATACAGATTACCAGTGAATGTGTGTGTGGGTGTGTGTGTTTGTGTGTGTGTGTGTGTGAGAGGGCCTGTGCACATGATCATACATTCTTTATAAATGTGCAGGTCTCTTTTCAGAATGCTACTGCTATTAAAACTGAATGCTAACGTAAACCAAATTATATTTAATATAATATTTAAAAAAAAAAAGTATAATACTGTGTAGATCTGAATGGTAATTGACTCTCCATGTAGTAATAATATTTAATACTATTTTGTTATCAAAAATGATTCCGACTCCATTATTACACATTATGACCTCTGACAACAAGTTATGTGATTACTTTTCTGCATTTTTGATTGTTTGTATATATCTAGAAATTTTTTAACTCATTTCCAATTAAATTGTGTGTACGGGCGGAAGATTCCGGGTCACTTTTTCTCTTTTTGCACGGTAGGGCCCACACATATGGATTATAATCAAACATAATCATAAAAAGAGATCCACCGATTACTATTTATTCGACCAATCACCGATTTTTCCAAAGCGCACTTGACACTGATTTTTTTTGGTAACGTTTTAAAAGCATAATTGACAGCATACATACATTCATACATACAGCGGACTCAGGTATGGATCTGCACTCTCTCTAGTTTTAGCTGCTCTGCTAACGTTAGCTTCTTGAAACTTGCTATGTTCCTTTGGGTGATGATTTTGAGGTGTCTGATTAAGTGCGTTGTGCCGAACGATTTCGGGGTGGTTCCTCCACAGCTAATTTTGTCCTTACTGGTACTACATATTTGTTTGTTACATATTTATTTGTTTGTTGGGGAGACGTTTGTATTTAATCCTGGTGGAGAAGCCAATGAAGGGAATGAATAACAATTCTTGCAGCACTGTTTTGAACATACTGAAGTCTTTGATGACTTTTATCAGGGATCCCGATGAGAAGTGTGTTACAGTAATCCAGTCTGGAAGAGACAAACGCGTGAAACAGCTTTTCAGCATCACCCAAGGTGAGTGAAGAACGGAGTTTGGAAATACTTCTGAGATGGTGAAAGGAGATCTTGCAGATGTGTTTGATGTGGGATTCAAAAGTGAATTGAGGGTCGAATCTTACACCGAGGTTTGTGACTGATGAAGAGAGGGGAATGTCGTGACCAGAGAAGGTAATACTGGTTTTGGAGGAAGACTGGGTCTGATGTGGGGTGGCAATTAAAATTGATTTGGTTTTGGAGCTTTTTTCTATCCCGCTCAGTGAGTAGGTTTATTGAGGAAACTCCAGTGCCACTAGTGGGAAGAGCGACAGCATTCTGATGACGCGTCTGAGACGCGACGGTGCGCACGTCTGACCAAAAGGACGGAACGGAGTTCTCGGAGCGGGAGTAAACAAACTTAGAACAGCAACTTCTTCGAACGTAACGGGGTCGGCAAAGGAGTCCAAGTTGTTTAATAACCGATATGCACAGCGGAGTGGTGTAGTTGTTGAATTTCATCAGTTGGGTGGCAGAATAATTTATCATCATGTCAGTCGTGGAGACTAGCCCGTTATTAGCGTTTAGACATTGACGAGATGCACATAGGACATTATTCGCCGTTATTTTCATGGACATGATGCCTAGAGAGTCTCGGGGTGATGGTACACTTGCAGCAACAGTTAAGCAGACCGTCACCAGACTTGGTAGAAATACAAATACAGAATAACAAATACAAATACGGATAGAAATCTGAAAGGTTTGCCGGTGAGCAACAATAAAGGTATACTTGTCGGTTTATAATGTTGCAGGCTGTAGAACTCTGAAGGAGAAGCGTCAAACAGACAACGCCAGCGTCCTCTCCCTCAAGCGTCCAGACTGCAACTGATCCTTTAACTTTTTGTATTATCTAGCCCTTCTGATCTAGATACCTTTGATGAAGCATTCCTTTTCCCAAGGCTTTAATAAAACCCTCAGAGACAAGCTTGGTCTTGGGATCCTTATTCCAGATTTTCAATACATGAGTGTGGTTTGCAGAACGTTGTCAAAGAGAGAGAGTCTAAGTAGTACAGGGTAATCCTCATCCACTCTTACCTTAACACTGGCACACCGCAGGGCTGTGTCCTCAGCCCTCTCCTCTTCTCATTCTTAACCCATGACTGATCCCCATTCACACCTACATACATTGTATTAACTACTACTAAAAATGTGCCTGATCAGGTTGGCGTGATCTCAGATTCTACAGTGTCAAAAATGATGCCTGGTCGTGAACCAATGCGCTCACAAACTCGTGACTTATTCGCAAATGTAAGAAGTACAATTACTTTTTTCATGTTAGATCGTTCAATTTCATTACAGTAAGTGCCTTAGACTATAGTGTAAGAGGAACAAATCTGAGGTAAAGAAATGCAAATTCATGTCTGATTACGGCCCTTACGAGTAATCTTGCAAGTTACTTAAATTAAATTACTTGCAAGTGTCATACGTGGCTACCACCTACGACCTTTTTGCATTTAATTGCTTGTTCTTGCTGGGGGGACCTCCTTAACCACAGGACCTCTAGCTCTGAGAAGGAATGCCAGGATGGTGCTCCCTCTGTGGCCTAGGCTTCACCTTCTTGTTGCACATGGCAAACTGCAATCAGAATCTGAGGGCTCCTTGCTTGCTGCGTAGCTGCAGCTGGAGTCACTTCCTGCCCATTACTAGCATGGTTGCAGTTTTGGATACACATACTATATCCAAAGATATATAAGCGACTCCAGGCTGACCAAAGGATAACAACATTTATCCAAATTTAGCTGAGATCACCAACTCGTGTGTTAGCAACATTTAGACATTTATAAAAGTGCATTTTATAGGTCATAAGGTTTACATTTTATATTTAAGAGGTAGAGGAGATTATGTTACTGTTTTAGATCTGGATTCAAACTCAGACGCAGAGATTGGGTTGTTGGTAGAAGGAGATCAGGGGGAAATGTTGGGAGGGG
The DNA here is from genome assembly GCA_037951165.1 of Lophius americanus. Lineage (NCBI taxonomy): Eukaryota > Metazoa > Chordata > Actinopteri > Lophiiformes > Lophiidae > Lophius > Lophius americanus. Next base: position 2,678,964 of record JBBDHG010000273.1, on the reverse strand, counting down.
GTGGCAATGGTGACAGGTGGGTGGCTCTGGTGAATAGAATAGAAAGAAAACTTCATTAAAGTACATACACATTAACACAAAGAGAGACATTAACTTTAGAGGATGGGCTAATATATATGGGGTGATGCTAAAATTGTGGTGTCAATGTGCCAACTTTGTGACCATTCGTCAGCATTTCATCAGGAAGACATTGCATGTTAGAACACATTATGTCAATATGTGCTTAGCTGCCAAGCAAATATTGGAGTAACATGCTGACATGGAACTTATGATTAATATATTCCTAGTCAAAAGTAGCTTTAATACACAGTCCATAATGTTGCTCAACTGTCACGGCAAAATGAATCTGTTCTGTCATCAGCAGTCATGGTTCGGGATTTTTTACAAAAGAGAGCAAATACAGCTGGGTGATAAAGATTCCCTAACAGAAGACTGTTCGGCAGATAAGCTGCCGAAGAAGCAGTGTATCTAAAATAAATACAGCTCTGTACTTGTCTTTTAGCATCAGCTAATGCTAAGTTCCGATGTCAGCACATACACAGGTGAGACTAAAATACGAACCTGGTCGAAGGTGCTTCCTGAGTTCCTATGTTTTTATTAGTTTACATGACGTCACGCTGTCTGGTTCCCAACGGTTTGCTCCGTCTGACATGTAGCTCCGGCGGTTAGGAATGTTAGCATGTCGTGCAGCAGTAAAATGTGCTTTAAAACCAGCGGTTACTCTGCAGACAGTGCTGCGCAGTGCAGTGCCTGTGTTCTGTAAGTAGGTTTATAACTGTTTGTTACTGCTACAATGACCAATGATGTGTTCAGAGCAAAAACATCACTAGTAAAATGATGAGGCTAATACAGGCCTCCGGCCTGGAGAGGCTAGTATGTAGCGCCTCACTCTAATACTAATGTGATTAATATCGCCACCCCTGGTTTTCCTGCTTCTCCATAAGTTATATCTCATTGTAAGGATTGAGGTCATAGTAAGGGGACTACCATTGGTATTTAAAATGAGCTTTGAGTTGTCATTCAGTACAAACTAATGCTGAAGGCTAATGATGTTAAATGAAGATGTAGTAGCTTCGCCACAGCATTCAATTTGTCAATAATTGTTTGTAGGTTACAAGTGTAGCTCAGGAAGTGGAGTGGTCGTGTCCCAAATGCTAGGTTTTTCAGTTTAATTTCCAGATCACGCCCGCTTTCTTCATGTTGTTGGGAAACTGAAGCCTAAATTGATTTTGTCATTTAATGAACAGGTGTACATATTTAGTCAATGGTGTCATTTTATATTATGCCCATACCTATTTTCAGTAATATGGATTCTGTGGACCCTTAATGATTACAGTGTTCCTTATGTTCTAAGTTATATATATATATACATATATAATATTATGTATTATTGAACAAACAGAACCGTTACACTGCACAGGTTGCCCAGTGGGTACCGTTTGAGGGTTACTTTGGTATCTGATTAGTGTTTTGGCTGTGAAAGAATTGTGCTTGTCTGTTTTTTTTTATAGCAGCTCACTTTTCAGCTGTAGACCTTTTTTTTGTCTTTTGTACGTTAAACGTTTTACAGTGTTACACTGTTTAATATTTTTAAAAAGCTTAATATCCAGCCATTCTATTCTGTTTTACTGGTGACCTGCAGACCCGCCCTTTCTCTGTCAAGTTTTCTAAAACAAAACTTGTCAGTTCAGAAAAACCTTCTTTCACCTCCCATGCCTTTATTGACTTATTCAGATGATTACCAAAGCAAAGACATTAACGTTTAGTTTCAGCATTTATTCTGACAGAACATCACCCCATGGGGATTTACATTAATCGATTACAAAGTAGAGCCTTGCCAAGTGGCAAGAGACAACAGCCTTCACAAAAGTTTGGTATACACATAACCCCAGTTTATGAAAATCAACATGCATAATAGTGTGGAACCAAATACATATTTGAAGAAAATACAATATAAAAACAACTTTCCAGTACATATCTAGAAGGTGTTTGACGAACCCAACATGCAGAATAAAATATATTTCTCCGCAAAATAGGATGAAAATGCACATATTAAGGCATCACCAATCATTTGATACACTGTGGACGGCTTGCTGAGGACTAATGGTATTTCATATATTAAGTTACCTCTCGCCCGTTCATTCCCTCATACTTTCACCCCTCAATCTGAAACACGTTTCACCCACGTGCACAGTGTACACCAGCTGACACAAATCAGCATTGATGTAAACATGTGTGAGGGTGAAACAACATTTAATGTCCTGCAAAACAGAAAAGGACTTGACTTAAAACATTGGTATCTTGAGAATACACATTTGAGTTGTTTTCTTTTCAAACTCAATGCATAGCGATCACATTTGATTAAAAAATTAAATCGATACAAATCATGATTACACTGTACAGTACAAGAGTATAATACAGGTAGAAACCACAATCAATGTATAAAAAGATCCATTGTGTCTGTTGTGTGTCCTGCTTTTAGACAGTTTGTTCTTTGTGATCAGTCTTTGGAAAAAAGACATTCCTACAGTGCATGCTCTGGATAGAAGTCAGAATCGTATGTTAAAGGTTTGTATACTTAAAGTCACCAGACGGTAAGGTATTTGAAGAGTGAAGCCATTTTTACACAGACCAGAAAATAACTGAACAGTGGAGTGAAACCAATTTCCCGTGATATTGAAAGTGTGGAAGAAGAAGGTCTTCTGACTGTCACTCATTAGCAGGAATCTCTGCATAACAAACTATATTCAATATATTTAAACACACATAATAAAACAAAAATTATCAAACAATCTCTCTAATAAATCTAAATCAGCAACAATTGCACTGTTGTTAAACGTCAATGTAAGTTATTTGAATCGTAGCTGCAGGTATTTTCACAACTGCAGAGAAAATAATGATCCAGCTGTAAACTACTGCTATGTAGACAGCTCTATTCACCGATTAGCCAGAACATTAAAACCACCTGCCTAAATATTTTGCAAGTCCACATTTTGCCGCCAAAATTGCTCTGTGTGTTCTAACACTTCTATATCAGAACCAGCATGAACCTTTTCAGCAATCTTTGCAACAGGAACTGTTTTGTGGGACAACCTAGGCTAGCCCTCTCCCCCCTCATACATCATTGAGTTTCAGGCATCCATGTTGCCGATGCTCACTGCTGCAGGCCACGAACGACCAATAGTCTTGTAATTTTTAAGTTGCTTTGACATCGTTATTTGGCACTCAAATACATTTGCTTCCCCATTTTTCCTGTTTCAATCACTCTCACTCACTGAAAGGTGCCATTGTATCAAGATAATCAGTGTTAATCTCACTTCATTTTTCTGTGGTATAATATTATGGCTGATTGGTGTAGACTACATAGTCTTTGACAAATTTAAAGTTACAAATCTTAAACTGACGGATGGAGGAGAAAAGTTCGGGATATGTCTGTCCTCTAAATTCAGGACTTTAATAAATCGCATTAGGAAAATGAGCTTAAAATAACTGCGCTGTGCTGGGAAGTGCAGTTTCTCTTTGTCTGTGCTGTCCTGACAGTTGGGTAATTCAAAATAGAATTAGGTGAAGGTGAGTGACTGATATAGAGCTTGTGTCACTCTTGTTCAAAAGTGTTTTGGTTGGTTTTGTGCTTTTCACTATTGCCTACACAGTAAAGCCACGAGCACGGGGCTGGATACAGTGTGGCAAAAGAAACAAATTGATTGCCGGTTTTATGAGCATTATATGAGAGATGAATGAAAATAAACATGTCACCATTAATCTTCACATCTTAGATAATTATCTTTATGCTTAGAGAGCTGCAAGACATAAATGGATGATGATACAAAGTTCGGTAACGAGAAAACATCCCAGTTTGTCATTTCAAAATACAATCACATTGGTAAATAGCGATAAGTTGTTGGCAATGCTTGTGTGATAAGTAATAATTTAGAAATGAAAGATTTCAAGCCAAAAATTGCAAATGAAGCGGAGGTGGCAGCTCTACTAAGGGAAAGGAAGAAATTGGATCACAGTAAAGTGTAAAGTGCACCAGGGAGCTGTGCAGAGCGTGCCTTCTTTTTTTGGGAAGCATTTCTTTGATCGAGGTTGTTTAGAAGAGCCCCGCCATGCTGCACATGGGTGCAGATATTAACAGAGGTTTGCACTGATAGACGCTTGGTGCACTCACAGAACAGAACGGTATCATGGGACACATCCGGTTGAGCTGACTGATATGCGTTTAGTAAAGGGTGAAGCAGACGGCTCGTTGAATTCCTGTTTTTCTGTGCGCACTCTCTCACACAAAAAAAGTAAAATCCAATAAATAATTATATGTTCTTTTTATATTAATTGTAAACTGTTGTGTTATAATTCTGCTGGATTGATTGTTTCTTTGGAATGAAGTCAGTTTCTTGTGCGAAAGCCTTGCTATAAATCCGATTCAGGACTTTCAAAAAGGAATCTCAAGGAGATATTTCAATTCTCAAGATGTAGTAAAAAAAAAAACGTGTTCATTGTTGAGGAGTATAAGTTGTGCTAACATGTCAACAGTCTATTCATTTAATTGGCTTGGATGCATGAACACGTCCTTGAGTTCTTTCTCTGCTTCCTCTTCAGCGAAGTATGGCCGTGAAATGTTGCACGGTCTCTGGCGTTTTATTCTGGGCCTATGTGTATGTAAACCTGATGACTGGTTTGCTGGTGAGACTGCGCTAGAGAGCTTTGTGTTTTAAAGTATTCTCGGTGGAAGACATTAAGGGGACGGATGAAGTAGTGTTCCAGAGAGTTTAGAAGTTTAGAGCTAACTTGAATCACTACACAATTCACCACAATTTAACTACATCCAGCCTTTGCCGTTGTTCCCCCTGTGTGAAATCCTGCTTAGCAGGCAAACCAACATCGCCACCAGCAAACGCCCGCCCTCTCTCTGCTCCCAAGAGCCTCTTTATTCAGCAGCTGGTAGTGTCCAGTAGCTGTTTGGCCGGGGAGCCTTCTGTATTGTCGGCCTTAGTGTTCGTGGTCTCCGTGGTCTGAGCGACGGACGTCTGCTTGCGTTTGATTTTGAATAAATCCCACCTATCAGACAGCAGACCCTTGTTGAAAATGATGTGTGTCAGCCAGGAGAAGAGCAGAATGGATATAAGAGAGAGGAGCATGATGGTGGTGCGGAAAGGGAAGTATTGAGTTAGCTTTCCCTCTTTGTCTAGCCGGCAGCCCGGGAATTCTATGGCAGGAGGGAGGCCAATGAGAGGCTCCCCACTCATGACTCTCAGGGTGAGTCCCATCATGAATCCCAAAGTGGCTCCGTAGCAGTTGGACACCTTGAAGAAAAGGACGCAGACGAGCTGAGGGAACATGATGGTATAGGACATATCCACGCCCACGAGCCAGAAGACCAGGACGCTACTGTCTAGGAAGGTGAGGGCAGTGCCAGCCACACCAACCACCACCACAGAGATGCGGATTACCCACTGCATCTCACGGTCCGACGCCTGCGAGGGGAGAGAGAGAGTCAGTATTGAAGAAGTAAAGGAGCCCATTGTGTAGAGTCGAGTCATTACAGCACAAAGTCATTAGAGGCAAATCATTACGTAAAAGTGGCATGAGAGCCAGGTCAATACTTTTGAGGAACTTGAGTCACATCGTTAGGTCAGAGAGATTCTAGAACAAAATCATTACATCCGAGAGGCACTACAGTCCTGTCTTTACATCAGAGAGGCACTACAGTCCTGTCTTTACATCAGAGAGGCACTACAGTCCTGTCTTTACATCAGAGAGGCACTACAGTCCCGTCTTTACATCAGAGAGGCACTACAGTCCCGTCTTTACATCAGAGAGGCACTACAGTCCCGTCTTTACATCAGAGAGGCATTACAGTCCTGTCTTTACATCAGAGAGGCACTACAGTCCCGTCTTTACATCAGAGAGGCACTACAGTCCCGTCTTTACATCAGAGAGGCACTACAGTCCCGTCTTTACATTAGAGAGGCACTACAGTCCCGTCTTTACATCAGAGAGGCATTACAGTCCTGTCTTTACATCAGAGAGGCACTACAGTCCCGTCTTTACATCAGAGAGGCACTACAGTCCTGTCTTTACATCAGAGAGGCACTACAGTCCCGTCTTTACATCAGAGAGGCACTACAGTCCCGTCTTTACATCAGAGAGGCACTACAGTCCCGTCTTTACATCAGAGAGGCACTACAGTCCTGTCTTTACATCAGAGAGGCACTTCAGTCCCGTCTTTACATCAGAGAGGCACTAGATGCAAGTCATTTCGTCACAGAAGCACTAGAAATAAGTCATTACGTCATAGAGGCACAACAATCACATCATTACATCAGAGTCACTAGAGTCCTGTCATTACGTCACAGACGCACTAAAGTCATGTGATCATGTCACAGAGGCACCAGCTAAGTCATCTTGTCACAAAGGCACAACAATCACATCATGACATCAGAGAGGCACCAGACAACTACATTTAAAGTTGCGGTATCCTATTATCAACGTTTTGTCTGGTAACTGTAACCCACCCCAGCCAATAAAAGACTTAACCGTTTGTTATTCTTTACCAGTAAGGTTTTGGTTTCACTCTAGCACAATCTTTTTTCTGGTTGAGAGCCCGTTCTTTGGCTGTGTAGATACAAAGAACCATTTCCAGTGGCCGTAAAAAGTCAGTGGAACGACTCAAATTAATATGAATGACTACTGATTGATGACGTCCGTCACGGTGAAGGTCAACAGGAAGACTACAAAATAAATTTCTCACTGTGTAAAATTGTAGCTCCTATCGGACAGAGGTAGAAATAAGAAATGAGATGTTGTTTGGTGGACAGACTGCAAGTGTTCCAAAAGTCTTAAAGGTGTGAGAGCGGCAGGAAGTGTTCGACTGGATGAAGCTGCTGATGGTCAGGTTGACAAATAACATTCCTACTAAATGCTGGAATCTGGCTGAATTTAAATAACTTTGTTGAAATGAAAAATGAAATTTGCCACTTTTTAAGAAATCCCTCCTAACTGGAGTGACAGAGGGGGACACTGATGACGTAAAAGACGCACGAGATAATTCCGTATTTCGTATTCCGTTGTTTTAAATGAGTTTGAACCAAGTAAATTCAAGTTGTGTTGACGGAACAGCAAACATATTTATCTACTAAACTAGCGCTCCATTTACATCAATCAGGACTTCATTCATATTTTTCCATTTGCAATACTTGTCGCTGCGTGTTCCAGCGGGGTCAGAGGTCCTGCAGGAGAACAGGGTGTTCCTCACCGTCCAACAGCAGCCTCACAGGTGCTGTTCAGCGCAGGGAAAAGAACAAAATCGGCTTAATCAACGAAATTACCAATTAGTTGCCCATGTCTGTTGAATCCAAAGCAACTGGACTTCTGTTCCCCACCAGCCAGTTAGAACTGAAGAAGCCTCTTGGACGAGAGGTCAAACGTCTTCAAACCAAACAGAAGTCCAGTTGCTTTGGATTTAACCAACATGGATTACCATGAACTGGATGAATGTGAATCTACACAGACATTCCAAAGAGTCCAAAGAGTCGCTGTTTGCAAGCTCCACATCCTCCAACAGCGCCAAATCGGCCATCGTGCGTCATTCCGCATTTTTATACCCATTAATAATTATAATATTTATAGTACAGCCACATCACGAACCGCATTATATCATATATGTGATGAGAAACGGCACTGCCGACTGAGGCATCATAAATGATTCGGTTTAACGTATTTTGTGCGACGGTTTACTTTTTTATTTATGGGAAACAATTTGGATAACGGAAATATTGTCTGATGATTACAGAAACATCTCATTGTTGGTTTGCAGCGACAGATATCTCTCTTTGTGCTTATTCTCCAGGGAAAATCAATCATAACAGCGGTTTGATTGGCATAGAGTGGTTAAACTTGTTTGTTTTTACACGCTGGTATGAAATTCACACTCGGTGTATCTGGTTCATCCCTTCACGATCTGTGCTGTAGTCCCCTGTTTTCTCCAGTTTCTCCAGTTTCTGTGCATACGCATGGGTCAGAGTTAGCTAGGCGGACCGCCCTATTCCCCGCCAAAATTGCTTTTTATAAATCCCACGGATTGCGTAGAAAGTTGTGAGCTCATTCTTTTGTGTGTACGCTGCGTAAAAAAATTTAAATAAAATAAAAGTGGCCCAAGGTTATATGCAACAAACATCATTTAAAACTTCCATTCTGGCCTAAATGACACACACTGGACCGTCCATGTTACGAATCATTGTGCAATGGGAGAATCAAAGCATCGTACGGTCTCCATACACAACTGAGTAAGCACCGCCAGTGTATAGCCTCATTACATGGAACATTCCTTTGGGTGAAGTCATGAAATAAGTCATTGTTATAGGAGAATGTCAAAAACATGACTCATTCCAAAACAGTAAACACAGTATAGAGTTTATAGTGTATCAGCCAATCAGTACTCTGATGCTGGCTCCGACATGTTTGTGGAGAGACCATGCTGCTACAGGATCTGGGCTGTAGAAAGAATTTATGAGGCTGGCTAATGCATGTATTTTATTGCATTGCTGCAAATGAAGGGAAATGTATGATATTAAAGCAAGTTCAAAAGTGATTCACGATTATAGTTATGGTGTGTGGTACTGATTAAATAGGCAAAGTCACAATCATAGCAGTGGACGCTGAGATACTCCAACTTTTACACCGAATAGATTATTTTGTTTTGAGACGTTGCATCCCTGAAAAGAGTTTTAAAAAAAAGTTATGAAAAGAACCATTTTTTCGTCAGTTGGAGAACAAAAAAATATGTAGATAAAAATAATTAAGAAAAGCATTCTAGTAAGAATGTAGAATATAGACTCATATGACTCTGCTCAGATTTCCTGGAAAAAATTGGAACCTTTGAATTACATCAGAATAAATGGGTGGATCCATGATTTTTTTTTTACTGTTGTGGAAGTATAATCTCTAGGGAGTACCTCTGTCTGTATTAATCATCCTGACCTATGTTGAGCTTAGCCCAATTCAAGTGAATTAGAATCCTGGAAATAAAGTACCATAGCCATCAGACAGTAGTATCTTTTTCTCTGATGCAGAAAGATTTTGGTACATCCCCTTTGGTTCTGTAGTTACGGTTCTGAGAGATTTTATATACAGTGGATTTACAACATTCTCACCTGCTTTCTGAGAATGTTCTTGTAGATATTGGAGGAAAAGAGTGAGGCAGAGGACAGAAGAGCTGAGTCCATGGAGGACATGACAGCAGCAGCTACTGCTCCAATCCCAATGACTGAGATATAAGGGGGTGTGAGAAACTGCAGAGCAATGGGGAGGATAGAGCCCGCCTGGTTACGGTCATATGGGCTGGGCAATCCATAGCCAGTTGAGTTCCAGTCTGGGAGGAAGGACAAACAAATTTGATTTAAAATTTAGTGGAGAAATAAATGAATTAAGTGAGAATAAGGGTTGAAAGTGATTAACAAAGCTTTATTTAGTAAAATACTTATGAAACATAGCAACCTCGCAGGAACTGCTGCTGATTTAAGAACTTCTAAAGCATTTGGATTAAGAGTTTGTACCTGTTGATGCAGCCACAGCACCGACCAGCACAGAGGGGATACCTAGTACCAGGCAGAAGGCTGATGAGGCGAAACAGGTCACTTGAGCTTGAGTGTAAGATGAGGACGACAGGATTCTTTGGTAGAACGCCTGATAGGCCAAGCCGCCCAGAGCCTGACACAAAACACACAGTCAAGGCATGACAAGATTCAGATTTTATAGCAATACAGGACAAAAGAGACCAGTCCTCCCATGATTTTTGTTGTTATGCATGATTCTTTGCTCATTTAATATAATAAGACCATGTAGTTAACTTCTGGGATGGCAGCAGTTATGTAATTACCACTGGTACTTGTACTCTCCTGATCTGTTTAGTCTGTTTGTACTACTAAAGCATGTGGAATGTTTGGTTATTGCACCACTTTTTGCATTAATCTAGAGATAAGGTGTCATTGCTGGGTTTTGATCCCAATTTTCCGACGGCAGCCTACAGTGTTGAGGACAAGGAATTTCCAAACAACACTTTGCCAATAGATAACTATAATAATACAGACATCTGCAAAGCCTTTGACAGACACCTAAATTCGGTCCTTGTCGAACTCCCTCACATCCTTACAAATGTCTATTGTTTCTGCTTCCAACACATCAACGTCATAATACTCACTTGCTGCCTTTTATGTCCCAACCACTGACAGGTGCCATTGTAAAGTCATAATTGGTATTATTCAGACGTCACCGGTCAGTGGTTATAATGTTATGGCTAACTGGTTAGCTTCACTCAAATCTGTAATTAATAAACTGAGACAAAACAAACAAAAAGAAGAACGGAACAGGAAGGACAGCTCTTTTCTCTTACATGTGGACCAGAACATACAGGTGCGGTAGGATTTTCATCACCGGCTCTGAGCACAAACATTTTAAAACACAAGATTTTAGCATATGATCAAAGTGCATAAGTCTTGTAGATCGTACATTTAGTTGCATTTTCACTGCTTGAAGGATCACATCCTGTTCAGGAATTACTAACAGGCCAGTCTTACATGTAGCAGATTAAATGTCCATTTATTATTATTATATTTTATTGGCAACATGCCAGTATTAGGTTAGCATACTTAATATACACATATGTGCACACGAAAATACCGCCCCTATATAAATATAAATGCACATTCTTAAGGCATAAAAAGATTAAAAATGGAATAAAGATTGAGCAGTCTTTTTTTTAATTGTGATAATTATGATAAAAAATTAATTTACCTCTAATTTGTTACAATGAAATCCATTAAATATTAGACGGATATAGAAAAATTATTTATTTTCAGATATTTTTGAATATTAGTGTAGATGTTGATTGTTTAACTAGGAGCATAACAGGGGGAGACATTAAAACTGAGGAACCGGGAATTTTGCTTACTGTGGCAAAAGTCACTTAGTAGTAATAAGCATTCACTACTACTGAGCGCTTATTACCAGTGAATGCTTATTACTAGTGAACACTTTTCACCAGTGAACGCTTATTACTAGTGAACGCTTATTACTAGTGAACGCTTATTACTAGTCAACGCTTATTACCAGTGAACGCTTATTACTAAAGAACGCTTATCACCAGTGAACGCTTATTACTAGTCAACGCTTATTACCAGTGAACGCTTATTACTAGTCAACGCTTATTACTAGTGAACGCTTATCACCAGTGAACGCTTATCACCACTGAACGCTTATTACCAGTGAACGCTTATTACTAGTCAACGCTTATTACCAGTGAATGCTTATTACTAGTGAACGCTTATCACCAGTGAACGCTTATCACCAGTGAACGCTTATCACCAGTGAACGCTTATCACCAGTGAACGCTTATCACCAGTGAACGCTTATTACTAGTGAACGCTTATCACCAGTGAACGCTTATTACCAGTCAACGCTTATCACCAGTGAACGCTTATCACCAGTGAACGCTTATCACCAGTGAACGCTTATCACCAGTGAACGCTTATCACCAGTGAACGCTTATCACCAGTGAACGCTTATCACCAGTGAACGCTTATTACCAGTGAACGCTTATCACCAGTGAACGCTTATCACCAGTGAACGCTTATCACCAGTGAACGCTTATCACCAGTGAACGCTTATTACTAGTGAACGCTTATCACCAGTGAACGCTTATTACCAGTCAACGCTTATCACCAGTGAACGCTTATCACCAGTGAACGCTTATTACCAGTGAATGCATACTACTAGTGAATGCTTACTTCTACTGAACGCTTACTTCCAGTGAATGCTTACAACTAGTGAATGCATACTACTAGTGAACGCTTACAACTAGTGAATGCTTATTACTGTGTAATAAATTACATGAAATTGCGGTCTGTGTTTGTATATGATAATATCTCCAACTCCTCTCACCAGCAGCATGAAGTCATCAAACCATTTTCCCGCCTCATCGAGCTCCACCGTGCCGACCCAGGGAGCCTGGTAGGTGAAGTTGTAGGCCGTCAGCGAGATGTCCATAGAGTGGGGGTTGGTCATCATGAAGGGAACACACACCCACTGTATACACAAACACAAGGACACAGCTAATCTGATTACAGGCCCAGTGGGAGACGTTTTCAGTCGGTCTATGGAAAGTAGGAGTCTGAATTATTTGGAGTTCAGGCTCTGGTTGTGTTCTCTGATTTTGTTAAGGCGAGGAAGTTTAAACTTGTTAACTGCATTATCCACTTTACCTAACCTCCTCTGTCAGAGGGAAACTGGCTCCACAAATTTAATGAGTTAAAAGAAGTCATGAGTACGGGAGTCAGCTGTATTCACTGCTGTGACAAAGTTGAACACTTCCTGGATTCCCTCTATTGATTTCTGTGTTTAATCTAAATTATGTTGGATTTAACATAAAACAAAATACCTTGTCTTTAACACGGGACATTTGTCTTTTCACTTTTGATTTTTCTGATCATCTTGTTATGCAGGATTTTTTTATTTCTACTTCAGATCCTATGCCATTAATTCACTCTGCCAACAAAATTGTTCCTCTCAGTATATTGGTGACAAATATGTCTCCAATGAAAACAATTAAGATCATGTTTGTTATCCCACAGGCTTCAGAGAAAAAATGCAATGCATTCAATGTCTTCAGGCTTTCATTTTGGTTTCTTGGCTTCCAAATTGTCTTCATATTAAACATAAGGGCTTTTCAGATAGAGAAAATACATGCAAATACTTAAATCTTTAAATAAATTATTATCTGATAGCTGTGACCAGGACTGATAGTTAATTTTGGGTCAGTCAAAATGTAAAATTCTATCAATACATAATACTTTTTGACTGTTTCAGGAAGTGGAGGGACATATTTTAACGTATTTTAAGATGGTGGATTTGTTCTCCTTTTAATAACATCTAATAACTACAGAAATTGTAGAAAGACATTTAAATCGGTGCTGTTGCTAATCACCAACATATCATACACTGCATACATTACAAAAACCATTACATCATTATCCGCATACTTGAAAGATTAAAATAAAAATAATGCCAAAACATCTGATCTTATTCAGCATGTTCATTATTATTAATAAGTGATGCACAAACTGTACATTTTGAGAACTGCTGTCGTGTCAACACATTTATTTTAAACACTTAATCTAATGTAAAAATGTAGTATGCAGACCTTAAAAGTGAATTCTTTATACTCTTTGATTTAGTTATTATATAGGTTTTTTTTTTAATACAAACTTATACATTTCTCTTTCATGACTTCTGGTGATATTTGGAAAAGAAAGTGTAAGAAAAAGAACTTAAATAAAATCTAATTTATTTATTTCTAAAAAACCAGGAGCATTATGTAAAACATTTTATTGAAGGGTTAATATCCTGAAAATACATTTATGTTTGAGGATTATAACCAGGTCTTATGTAAGTTACAATCTTAGAGTCAATAAAGATTTCAAATAATATTAAGATATAATATTTTAAGATGGTTTCAGGAAGAGGAACACGTTAATGTATATTATGTCAACAAAGTGGTATTTAAAGGGTTCCAATATTTATGAATATAAATAGTTATGAACAGGACTCATGCTAGCTAAATAACATGACTCAGGGGTTAAATAATATATATTTTTTAATACTAACTGGGCTAGTGTGAAAAGGATTTGCCACTTTAGAAAATAAATGATGAAAAAGGCAGCAGGTCCTTATGCTGGTCTCAGTGAAAGCCGTCCCAGCTGCTTTCTTTCATGAACGTGTTTCTAGTATGAGGTTGAAAGAATGACCAGAGACGACTGACAGTTTACACTCTGTGATCATGCAGGAGATATTACGCACCAGACTGACAAAGATCAGGATAAGCTGGATGACATCTGTGTAGGCCACGGAGTACAGCCCCCCCAGCAGTGTGTAGATGATGGCCACCACTGAGGAGATGACGATGGAGTAGGCGTAGGATAGGTCCAGGATCACACTCATGGTCCCGCCTGGAACAACACAGCAGAGCGATGAGCACAGGAGCACAGACAGAGACAACAAATCTTACAGGCACTTGTTGCTACGGATACATGCAATTGTTTACTGCCATTGTTTAATTACTGGATTAGGCTCTCGGTCTCTCTTTGCTTTGAAATCTTTCCTCTCTCTCACACAGACAGACAGTAAGATAAGCATGCATCCACACACGTACTGCAACTACAGACTGACTAAGGCACTAGGTAATGGCATTTATAAATGCAAAATGTAAATGTATTTACAAAAACACTAGGACCAACAAAAAGGCATAACAATACAAGTCTAGTCATTTAATTGTAATTAATATAGTTAACATTAAACATGGGTGGTTTCGGTTTAGACCTTTAAAAAGCATCTGAGAGCTCAGAAGAAGCAACATAAAAAAGTGATGATGATGATAAAATAAATTCTAACAAACAGAATCGTACATGAAGACTTAACAGAAGCAGCCTATTGATTGTGACACCATAAATATTCCATTTTCACCCTCTTCATTATATCTTCACCCGTTCATTACTGATAAATCTTAATTTACGTGAATAAAAGGGAAAGAAAATCAAGAAGGTAAAGAGATGTGTGTTCAAGTAGTGAAACAAATGTGTAGAGAATGAGAAAAATAATTTGAAGTAAATGTAAACAAGTCAATAAAAAAAAAGACATCTTGTTACTCAAACAAGGCAAGCAAAACATCACTACCTTCACCGTCTCTTCTGCCACATTGCCAGGGTCCCCCCAGCCGCAGCCTGCAGCCACACCACAACAATGCCCTTAAACAGAGAAGTGTCAGATCGGCACTCACCACCCTGCTGACCTCTCACCCCCCTAATGAGCCCGCCACCCCTAATCCACCCTGACTTCACTCTCTGTCTACCCCCCCCCCCCATTTTGTTTCACCTTTTTCACTAAGTATACTTAACTGTTTCAATTTGACCTTTCACCCCATTTTGCTTGACATTTTTGAAATGTGATCTGTTACCATATTTTCCAGCCCTTTGAACCACATTTAATGACATGATTTTGTTTGTGCGTCGTTCCTCTGTAGACTACACATGATCATTATTGACTATGTATTCACATTCGGCACAAAAAGGCATCTTTTGAAATCAGCTTTGAGTGAAAGAATGAGGGAAAGGTGACGCATGACCACAGGCTTATTCTGCATAAAAACCTCAGAAATGAAAGATTTTCTTATTAAGTCATATTTACCCATTTACATTTGCAAAGCTTTGATGTGTTTTGTGTAATTTTGTGGTTTAATACTTGTTGCCAGTGAAGAAAAACCTTAACTACAGGTGGTCAGTCCAGATGCATTCTGGTGCCATATATATACTGAATCCACCTCATGTAGACTCAGTTGGGACAGATCTGGACACATCCAGATTAAACAGGGCCAGACCACAGGCCACGTCTTTTAAATTTTCTCCCGGTGGGCCGTGATGCAATGTAATCTTTGTAAATAAATCCTGATTGGTATCCTTTCCAAACATAGTTCTGTGCTGAGCTGTGCTAAATTTACGGATGCTAAAGGTTAAATGAGGTTTAGGGGCCACTGGGACTTAGTGTGCAGCACCAGGGATGGACAGAAGGAAAGAGATGCCCAAATAACCCCGTGTTGTTTTTAGATGCACTTGAAACTCATACTTGTGTGTGCACACACACACACCCACACACACACACCAACACAACTTTTGCAATCACTCTCCTGTTTCTAATTCCTTACCGGCAGAAATTTGGCTGTGACTGTGTCCTCCTGATACTAAACAGCTAACTGACAGCAAATGGAAAGTGTGTTTTTCAGAGTTAAGTCCTCTCTGGCATTGAACCACAACACACTCTCGCTCAGGCAGAGCACAAAGCTCCGTTTATGCTGCCCACACTCCCCCACACACACATAAACAGTCTCCCAGCAACAACATCCCTGTTGCCCAGATTCTCACTGAGTGTCAGGTGTTTATATGTGCGCGTGATATCAGGTGCATATCAGGGATGTATGCGTAGCTTATCCAGTAACAACGACAGGAGGTTCTACAGAGGGATCCCCTTGTTCTATATTTGGTTGAAATAGGTTTCAACAGAAACGTCATGCAAACATTCCTGCCTCCTGCCAGTCCTTTTGTGGAGTCAGCACAGCACACACGGCTACTTTGGTGACTCAAACACTGTAAGTGGCTCTCACTGGTCACCCTTCAGGCCCACTTAAACATCTGTTTTCACAGTGAAATTAAATCATAAACCAGCATCTTACGTTCAGCCTCAGTGCCTTGGCACAAACTATGGAACATTTGCTTTGAATAATTGATCACCTTTCACAATCAACAGGCTGCTCGATGTTTAACCCCCTTTTTCAAATAACACTGGAAAAGAAAACAGCATTAAAATTACACACAAGAAAACATATGGGCATCTACACACTTTTCTCATACATAGACAAAACACAGCCCAATATTAAAGCGCACAAACTCCCAACCATACTTCCATCTCCCCACACACACACACACACACACACACACACACACACACACACACACACACACACACACACACACACACACACACACACACACACACACACACACACACACACACACACACACACACACACACAGGAATAGAAACAGAAGTAAGGAAATAGGGATGCACTGATATCACTATTGGTATATTATGGTTGAGTAGCCGGTTGTTCTTCAACTAGTCCTTATACCATATTACGAAAACGGTAGAGAACAGATGTAAAATTAACAGTCCGTAAACATAATAGTGAACTCTCAACCAGTACATTACTCCTAATGTTATTGTTTGTAGAGAACATAGAAAGTTGTCGTTTTCTCCGCTCATATATCCGATTCTCAGCCGTGACAAATCCACAGAAAAAGTGAAAAAGAGCAAGAGACGCCTGTTTTATTTCATTTCAAACTTCAGCTTCAAATTAAAGTCACATCTGATAGAAATCAAACATGTTTTGAAAGGAAAGATTTAACTAAGATTTCAAATTGTTATCGAGCAGTCATACGTAAGTACTCTGAGTACTCTCACTGTAAGTATCTGGTCTGACAAAATATGGTATCAGTGCATCCCTAGTGGCCAGTTTTAAATGAACAAACCAAAGAAAAACAGTGCCACTTAATCATTGGTATATATAGCCTACAGATTTGTGTTTCAGTAAACAATAATAAACAACATAAGTTAGTTAGTTTTAGTGATTGACCTTTGTTCAATTTCAATTCAGCAAGGCGTCAAATACAAGCACTGACGAATCTGAGTGTAAATTGTGCAGTAATTAAAGTAAGTACAGGCATCTTTTCCTACTGTTTGGTCATTATGCACAGCTAATATATTTTTCAATCCTGTATATTAGCTAATAAGACTCTGCAAACCCTTTCAACCATTCAGTCCTCTGAATCTGCTTTATTAATGCTGCTGCTCTGCTAACTACTAACCACTGCTAACACGCTTCAACCCAGTCGTCCAGCAATCACTGTTTGGTTCTTGTCAAAGTCGCTCAGGTCCTTACTCCTGATTCCAATACTTCGACTTGAGGAAGATGTTCCCTTGCATCTGACAGGAAGCATGGTAACAGGATACTCAATGCAAACAATGTTTATCTGACTTCTTCTGTCAGTGGTTTTAATGTTATGACGGTAAATCTTACTACTGCTCCGGCGTGTAGAAATACAAATCTTGACATGCAAAGTATGACTAATTATATTTCCTACGCTGCGATTGGATAATTGTTGCCCAAGTAGGGCGTCAATCACATATATCTGATTGTGAAGGTGCCAAAAAGGCGCCAACTATCAACCTAAGCCGTTTTGCTGCTTTAGTGTTTGTGCACATTGTGTACCCAGATCTGTTCCATCTGTTGGTGCCTGCACAGCTACATGTGCACTCCTTAGGGTGCCAAAGTATTTCATAGTGTGAAGTAACTCACCCAGGCTGACCAAGGTACGTGCCACCCACAGGACATCAGCGATCAGTGCAGGAAAGATCAGTGCACTGCTCAGAACATTCCCGTACTTCTTTTGGAATGGGTCCATCATTGTCACATACTTGTTTTCTCTCATGGGTTTGGCAAAGAAAAAGCCACCTGTAGGGGAAGAAAGGAATAAAATCAGATAGACACGGGGGGGGGGGGGGGGGGGGGGGGGGGGGCAGGAGGAAAAGGCTGAACAGGAAGGAATAAGTGTGAACAAAAAGAAAAACACACTATATAAACCTCTCCAGCTGTATCACAGGGTCACATGGCAAACAATGGACAACAAGAGCGCAGGCGATGTTATATTTCCTCATCAGGGAGTCTGGTGTTTCCACCTCTCATTACTCTGACACGCTGAAAGCCATCGAGACAACGGGACATCCTCAGTGTTAATGATTTAATGTTGTTGCACAGCCGTACCTCCGGGGTCGTTTTTATTAATTAAGGGGCGAGCAATGGAGGGCTCTGCCTGAACTTTTCTTTTGCAGCTGTTGCTTCCAGCAAGTTCCAATCGTCAACAGACCTCTCGTGGTCCTATTTTTAACTTGAGCTACATTTTTATTGGGGTTTAGAGTCCGGGGTGTGGGGGGGAGGGGTCTGGAGACTACCTTACTGGTCAACAACGCTCGAGTGAAATCTATGGAAATCTATGGCCGATTCCCATGAATATAAAAAGAATGAAATATATTAAACTTTATTGATTGTCTTTATGAAAATGCCAAACACTCCTCTGCTGTTCTGTAAATATGTCACACAATTGCAGCAGCAAAAGATCCGGTAAAGCAGCTTTTCCAGTAACTGTAAAGGCCCATTACGTAAAAACTCCCTTTTCTTTATTTAATATACTTTAAGAGATCCTGGTTACTCAGCAACTAATATACCATCATGTCCAGTTTCATATAAATGTTATCTTTAAATTCTAAATCTTAATTGAGATGCAAATATTAAATCTAAAAGTCAAATCTAAATCTAAATGTAAATGTTACATCTTAATGTTAAATCTAAATGTAAATATTGAACCTAAATATTTACAATGAAACTAAATATTTAGCTAAAATGCTAATTCACACTGACGTTAGCGAACGTAGCAGAAAAAAAACCCGACACAAACAAAACCTCTTGTATCAATGGTAAATGCAACTCTGTTTTGAATCAAAGCGGTTTCTGTGGTACTTCTGGGCCAGTGTCTAACCTGGATCCGATACTTAGCATTGCCATTGCAGAACAGATAAAACTGGCACCTTAAATCGGTTTACGAGCAACAAACGCTCTTTTCTTTTTTCCCCCCCCAAACTTTATTCACTGATTAGAAATGGATACAGTGGCATTCATTAGATTCAAACATGAACAATTCATAGTACGTTGAAAGAATACTGAAAAAACGTACAAATAATACAAAAGAACATCAAAGAACATCAGAGACTGGGGGCAGGGTTTTCGTAACAAGCAAAACAGGAAGCCTAAGTGAAGAAACTTTGTGTCTACCGGAAAACCCATCTTTACCGAGTCATTTTCAACATCTTTGGTTTATTGGTCAACTTTCAGGTAAAGTTGCATATTTTTTGCGTCTTCAGCTAGACCAACGTTTGTTTTTCATCAAGGATTTATTTTGTTACTTCCCCTGATGTCAGGGTAATTTTGCATTTACGCTAAATATTTAGCTTTGTGCTAAACATTTAGGTTCGACATTTATATTTAAATTAACATGTAATTTTCAAATTTCAAATATTTGTTTAGATTCAATATTTACCGTAGATATTAAAATTTAGATTTACCATGTAGACGTACATTTATAATAATATTTATTATTTAGACATTTCATTTAACACATATTTCCTAGGTGTGTTTATATTCACTAAGTTCATAAATATTGCTATAAATGCTATAAAACTGTAAAATTTGACACTACTTTTTAAACGTTGTTTGGAGCTAATTGTGGCAAAAAGTGGCTGTTAGAATCAGTGTGTGCTACTTTACAAACGGCGCCCTATTTCATATTGGCTGCATGAATCTATTTATGCTAAGTCCAAAAATAATAAAACCACTCATCATAATTAAGTGGAAACAGACTGTTTGACGCCTACATGTTTGTTTTTCTAACTTGTTTTAGCACGCTGTACTAAAACAATTACCCCAGACGCTCTAGGACAATAAATCATCTATTTTGTCACAATGATAATCCTATACATGCTCGTTTTTTAATATATTGCTGTACGAGACCAACATTCATTTTTTCAGTCTTTGAATGTCAGGCAATTTTCCTGCCATTAATTCATGTTTATTTCCATTGCACCTTGTTTGACGAGATCCTTTTTCTTTTCCAAAACTATGTAAACACATTGAATTTATTTCACAGGCTCACTCGTTTCTAATTGTTTTTTTAATCAAGATTATAAGCAGCTCACATTTTTTATCTGATGAGTTGCAACTGAGAAAGGTGGGAGTCAGGGGTTTTTAGGGCTCAGTTAAATAAAGCTCTGCAGGCAGTGGGGCTACTCACCTAAAAAGAAAGTCACGACATAAGGCACGGGCATGAGGGCCCACACTGCGCCGAGTGTTGGGTTGTATGTTGCCTCAGCAATACCAAGGATGAAGCCCCCGCCCACCCACGTAGCTGCAGAGAGATCAACACACATATTAGACGGAGAGACTTGATGCAGGTAATCTTATTACATAACAATCAGATATTTTTGTCCAATCCTTTTTCAATCTTTGATGCCAATAACTGATCAAAATGACTCAAAATGTCTCTGCAAAAACAGCGATCTTAAAAAGAAGCCAAACATTCTCAAATACTATCAAATTGTGCTGCACTGGGAAAAAAAATCAGCCAGAGAGACAATTTAGTTGGCTAAAATTCTGAAAAAATAGCTTAAAGTCCAGTCACTGAAAATGAACTGAATCTTAAAACTCGAGAAAAAATGTCAAAGTTATTGACAAGCAAGGAGAAGAAAATAATTTTAGGATAGGCACGCAAGGATACGCTAAATAGGCTCAATTACTGAGCTGAAATTCAATACCATTATCTAATCAATACCTACATCTAACAGTCTCTTTTTACTAGTTAAATATAGCTTTTAATCTATTTCCTTGGTGAGGACATTAAAGTTTTAACTGGGATCTCTCTGGGATATATTTAGTTAAAATATGATAACTGTCTTGAAATTCCTATTTTGTAGTGTGGTGTTCCTTACCAGTCAGAGTGAAGATGCCAACCAGCAGATTGATGTTGCGTCCAGCCAGTAGCGTCATCTCCATGCCATCCCCTTTGAACTTCTTCTCTTCCTTCCTGGAGCGCATGGATGCCCAGATGCCCGTACCCAGGATCACCATGTAGAACAGTGCCATAATCACCAGACCCGGTACATTGAGAGCCATTCTGAGCTACCTCTGTGTGTCCTGGCAAGAGAAAAAATAAGGGAGATGAAAATTTCAGAAACCAACAGCAATAAAAGCTTATGTGAGCTTCCAAAATAAAACAAACTGTAAACATCACATGACTGCACATAGTCTCATTCACTTTCTGTGTGGATAAAGAATTGCAAGACAGGGGGGGGACAGGGGAGGCAAGTCTGCACAAGTTCAACTGTAATCTAAGATGGTTCTGAAAAACCAAAAGGTACAGTTTTCATGCGTAGAAAGCTCTCAAGCGCAAATGATAAAAAAAAATAACTAATATAAAACAGTATGATGTATTCAAATGAACGAAGAGAGGAGGGTGAGTGAAGTGGAAAATGAATTCTCACAAGATAGATAAGTGTCTAAAGAGAAGGAAGGAAGTGGTAAAAACAAGAAAAATGAACAGCAGAATGCTGAATGGACTGGTTCCGCTTACCCGGCAGACAAGAAGATGAGGTGGGGGGGGGGGGGGGGGGGGGGGGAGAGAAGCTAAGGGAGGGGAGTGGAAGGATGAAGCGTTGGGGAGGCGAAAGAAGTCTCACCATAATACTTGGCAGCATTGACAAAGATGGCGGACAGATGTTGTCCCCTGTCTTCAGTGGTTGGGAAGCCCGAATTCCAACCCCAAACATCGGAAAGTGAACACAACTCAGAGCCACATTAGTGAGTACACATGAGTGTTTGTATGTGTTACCGTACGTGTGCACCTGACAGCGGATTTCTGAATAAATAAAGGATCCAAAGATAAGAAAAGCTGTCGTGTCAAACCGTAGGTTTGCACTTCCGCTCCAACACCATGGAAGATGTTGATCAGACTATCAGCGGCTTTCGTGCAGTCCAGGAACAGTGATGGACTCAAGACAAGGATACCAAATGAAGGCAGGTTCTTGGGGAAAAGGTTTTCTTTATTACATACATATTTCAACAAAGCCATCATTGTTGTAGAGAATAGGAAGTAATGATCCTGGCCCGGTGATGTGAAGAACACATGTTACACAGAAACCTTGAGTCCAAAGGAAAGAATGTACGTATATGCCCCTGGGAGAACAGGGAGAGGAGAAAAGGAAATGTTTGTGAACGGAGTGAACCCAAGAATATGGGTTGCTCAAATGTGTGTGTGTGTGTGTATGTGTGTGTGTGTGTTTGCGTGTGCGTGTTTATGTGAAGGCATGGAATAGGAATGGACTTAAGGGGAGTGGTTTTACGTCAGAGTCAATAAAAGCCAGAAAAGCTCTCTCACGTGGCAATGGCATATGTTCTATATGTGTGAGAGTTTTACACAACTCAGCCTCACAGCCGTTACA
The DNA here is from genome assembly GCA_037951165.1 of Lophius americanus. Taxonomy (NCBI): domain Eukaryota; kingdom Metazoa; phylum Chordata; class Actinopteri; order Lophiiformes; family Lophiidae; genus Lophius; species Lophius americanus. Next base: position 2,656,260 of record JBBDHG010000273.1, on the reverse strand, counting down.
TACCAGACATCGCAGTTACAATAGGATTTTTTTTTTATTCGTGCTTTTAGCTCTGAAGCTTTCTGACACCAAACATAATTTCAAATGAACAAAAGACGAACTAATGGTGGTGTGGTTTATCCAGAAGTGGAGAGATCAGGTGAGAAACAGACACAGAAAAAGTTCCCACAGGCTACTTTTGCATGCAATGCACATTTAATTAGCTGGAAAACATGAAAATGTTGGCATCTAGGTATTACTTTCATTTACAGCAACAGTTCTTCCATAATTTTCTTAATAGAGGGCCTCTCTACTGTCACATCTGAACCACATCAGTGGGTTAAGCTTTGCCTTTCCGTGTGTCGTGCATATCTATAAATTAGCAGTTGGAATCATAAAATGGTACCAGAAAGCCAATGAGCCAATCAAGAAACATTTGAAACATAAAACCCAGGCGCTTCACATACATGCTCAGGGTCTATACTCAGTAAGTTGTTTAGTGCTGGAAACATTTCTCTGAAAGATTCTCTGTAGATATCTTGCTCAGCGTCTGGTAATTTTCCACAACTCCTCCTACACGGCGCAAGTATGAATGTAATGCAAGCACCTTAACAGAAACAGAAAATACAAAGGGCATTGCTGGCATTTCTGAATAGATCTGCGTATCTTTGTAAAACAAAGGACGCACCCCGCTTATTATTTATTCATTATTTAAGTATATGTTTCCCCTCCATCGGGTCTAAAGGTGTGTTTTTACATTGAGTTTTATTCTTTTTGTGGCACAACCAAGACACTACGTGTCGCCTGAATTGGTTGAATTGTTAAAACATCATTAAGTTGAAAGTGTGAAATGACTGAACGTGTTTATATTACCCCCGTGGCAGCATTTATATGCTAAAGAGTAAGGGGCCGTGGACGGAGCTCTGGGGGACACAGAGGAGGAGGCATTAACTATGCCTATTAAGAAAGTCCTTTTCTAGTAGATTTTTAGGGCTTATTAAAGCATGCTATAACTTAATAAACAGAATTACGTAACTTTTCTACAACAACAAGAAAAGTCCATAAATCTTAAGCCTAGTCTCAAAAGTAAAGTGGCAAGCATCATGTATTCATATACCAATCTGCCATAACATTAAAACCACTTGTATAATATTGTAGACCCCTTTGGGAGGAACTAACCACTGCAGAACAAGAACAACCACACTTTGATCCTTCTCAAACTCTTTGGGATCCTCAGAAAAGCTCATTTTTCCCACATCAATTTCAGGACAAAATGTTCAATTTCAACATTAAACAATTCATCTGTCGGGGGTTACAATTTTATGGCTATTGAGGACTGTAGTAATCAGCAAGCATAGCTGGCAGGCCTGCTTTGGCTTGAATAAAAAGTAAATTCATTTTCTGCATTAATTGTATTTTGGAATTCAGTCATTCGCTCCTGCAGCATCAGATCAGTTAAACTCGATCTTCTCTGTTAATAACCGTTAACAACCCATTTGCGCTGGTGATTCCTCCCTGTTCTTCATCATCCAATCAGAAATCAGAATTTCTATACCATATCAGCAGGGTCACTTGATTAAATAAAAACAGACAGTCAACTTCTTGACACCCTGCAGGAGTCTCTTCAGTCATCTGACTTTTAAAGGAACAGTTCAAGGCGCCCTCCGTACAAGAAAAACAACACTTTGATAAAGCCAATGTTGACAGGAGATATGCTTGAGATGTTGTACGTTGCCTCATGGTAATTAAAGACGTTTGCTCAGGCCTGAAGGTAAACTGTGGCTGTTTGGTGACAGATAACAGGCAGATTATTCTGTGCTCGCCCTGTCTGAATATTCAATGTGGTATTCTCATTCATGCAAGAGCAGGAGTCTGTAGGGGGGTATGCGTGTCCACCTACAACACTCTTTCTACAAATATCCCACCCATATGCACCCCCCCACAAAATTTCCTTGCCTCCCAGTACTTTTCCATTAGGACCAACTTTTATGACAAGCGTTTGTTTGCCATCCACCTCCTCTCTATTTCCTTCCAACCCCTGCACAGTGGCGACAGGGAGCAGTTATTAACTGCTATAAGCAGGTAGCATTGGACTGAGTGTACCTGGCAACTTTCACTAAAAAGATCCACAGGCACATGCACAACGCTCTGAGGCTATCAGACTTCAGGTAGATGTGGAGAATCAATGAAATGTGACCTAACTACATTCGCTATACATCAGCGTGTTGCCTTTCACGAATAAGAATGAAGGGAAGTGAAGCAATCCCACCATAAAGATCCTTAAAAAAAAACCTGTCTGTCTCCTCTCCTCCTTTGGTAAACTTCACACAGTAAGATTTTTATGCCTCACAATTAAGTCTCTGAATAGGATCCAGTCTCAATTTAGAATGTCTCTAGGAAACATCCATTCAGGCTTAACAAGCAGAACATGAACCAAGACAGGCGCAAAGAAGATATCCCGAAAAATATTGCATTCATTACTGAAAATGACAAGCAGATCAAATATATTGAAATATACTAAATAGATAGTGAAGAAATAAAACAACATGAGAGGGGCGTGAGGACAGGGGTGTCGAATGAGGCTAGGGCGATGACAGACTATCAGTAATTATTGAAAAAAAATAATACTGATTGATAATGATGAGGATTTATCATCATCTCTGACCAGAGCAGATTATGAAAACTATTTCATCTAAAGTCACATACATACAATATCCTGAAAATAACCAACTGCCATCTCCTCGCCCTGCATCCTGAACAGCGGCTCATTATGTACATTAGTCACAACTTTTGTTTTGTTAAAAACATGATAAAATCATTAAAAGACAATTCAAATATTAATTCATTGGTTTGTCTTATTGAACATTCTCTTTTTTTTTTAGCAAACTGCAATGGAAAATTACAGTTGACTGATGCCATTCCTAGGGAGAATACATGAAAACAAAGATAGGCGGCTGTGGTCACAGGAGATAAACCAAGAGAGCCCATTGGGCTCCACAGCACGGCCCCTCAGTGCTATTTCTGGGACAGGCGTGCACCATTACTGGCTCTCCACAGATTCTCTTTCTATATATTTTTATGAGGGGCTTAGACCGTGAATCTGAATAGCCATTTGGGATTAATAAAGTATTCTGTGTTCTGAGTTAAAGCTTACATGGCTTCTTTTTTTTTTTTTTAAAGAAAAACACACAAGTGCTGTACATGCACAGACATAAGAACACTTGTGCTCTCCTAAGGAGAAAGTTTTCACAAAGGTATACATCACTTGGCAACAGAGAAAACACTAAAGATGCAAGTGCGTTGTTTCAATGGTTGAATACATACCTATGGTTAACAGTATGTGAAAGTGATAAATTCAGTCCAGCAGCAAAAAGGAATTATGCCACACTCATCCACAGTGCTGGGGAGTAAAAAAAAGAATGATGCAGCTCTTCCTCAAAGAAGCAAACTGATCTTGATTTTTTTTTTTTTTAAATAAAGCCACGCAGTGAAAAGGGCGAAGACTGAAAGATCTTTCTCAGCACACTAGGCAGATTAAATGAACAAGGACGGCAGTCTCTAGAATCAGCACTCCGTGTACCCTGGTTTTAAACATCACCGGGTGGGAGGGGTCTAGCAGGGTCCAAAGGAGGGGGAGGGTATCACTGCTGCCACCTGCTGGGGGACGGCTCTGGGGTTTGAGTTTGAGTGTGCTGCCAATTAGCTGTGACTCCATAACTCGACAACATTTGGGCCACGTGAGGACGACTCTGATGGGTGTCATCAGAGGATGATGAAGATAAATTGACACTGGCAGGCACCTCCAGTTGCTTGGGATTATCTCTGTTCTCTACGTCTCATGGTTTCGCTCCCTTTGCTTCCCTTCGTCTCATTTTCTGAAGTTGCACCCATCTAATCTCTCTTTCTGTCACGGTGCATTCTGTACTGCAACAGAGATGATTCACTGACTATTTATCTCTCACTTACCTGCCGTGTTTCACAGCGACTGTACAAGCAGTGAGGCAGATGCCAGCAGGAACATCACACCCAGTAGTACATGTGGAAACATTTCCTGCTCTCCTTTGGCCCTGTTTTTCTTCAAGCCCTCTCAGTGTGTGCTCATGTGTGTTTGTGGGCATACACAACTGCCTTCTTGCCCAGCACTTCCACAAGGTTGTCCTTGTTCTGTCCACTTGGTTTAGTGTGTCAAACGTTTAGTGAGTGACATAGGAGGAATTCAGCACGAAGTTGGCTAAAAACAGGCCGAAAAATGAAAGATAAGTGCTCAGGTGACTGAGTAAAGGCTTTCATTTGAGACCAGAAAGAGTAAACATAGATGTGGACAGGACCTCAGAGAATATCTTGAATTTAGCCTAATCTAGTGAATGCTATAAAGGTGTCTTTCTGTGGTCCAGGTGAGGTCAGAGTTTTGTCACACTGGGGAATCAAGCCACAGACAGCTTTCAAATATTTTCACACTGGTGGGAAGAGACAAAACCATTTCACATCCAACAAACCTGACAGACATGCGAGCCTCCACATATGTTAACGGAGCCACACGAGAGCAACATTCTCAAAGTTAATCCACAATCGGTTGTCAGCCTTCAAAATAAACAGACATGAAATCTACAGAGCATCACAACGGGATTAAACATTTGATAAAAGGACCGCCATGAATGTAAGAGCTGGAAAGAACAAGAAAGGACTAACAGAAACATCCATTTATGAATAATAATAATAATAATAATTAAACGTACTTGTATGGCACCTTTCAAAATAAAGTTACAAAGTGCTTTACAGTATAAAACCACGCACAGAGCATCTAGACACAGCTTTTTTAATAGCTGGTAAAGATCTTGAGATGAAATCCAAAATCATGGTCTTTACTAATGATGATGTGAAAAAGACTCTTGCCCTTCTTCTTAACTGAGGAGAGTAACTGACAACGAATAAGTGACAATAGTTGTTTCCCCCATCATCCTCACCTTCTTTCAGCCTGTGGTCCTTGATCACAAACAAGTAGACTTTGTTAATACAGTCGAGATACTTCAAAGCTAAGCTAAAACAGATAACTAAAGGAGCCGAGAACCACAATTGGGGCAGATATCTATTTTTGGCCGTTTTCTTGTGTTAGAGTTATTTATCTCAGAGATAATTAGTTAATTATCTTATTATCACAAGCAACCATATTGACTTTCATTGCCTTGATTAAGGTTTCGTTCTGTCAAGGAAGTTAAGCAAAGAACCAAAAATCTGAAAGAAGCCGCGTATGAAAACAAAAAATAACCCAAAGAACCACGAAAATCCATTGGATTATATTTACTTCCGGTCTCGCCATGTTTACGCTTACCTGCCAGTCGAACGAGCATCAACCACGATTTCTGCCTGTGTTACACCTTGATTGAAGTACAATCTGATCAATCAATAATAAAAGTTCTGTGATCTGCCATCTTTGTCTTAAATTAGTTGCTACAGCTTGAGTTTCCTCATCTCTGATGATCAACAAGAAAATAATTTCTTTTCTCATTAACACAAGAAAATGTCTGATGTTGTCTCGTACAGTGAGATAATTAACTCATTATCTTGAGAAAATGGTCACTATGTTTTCTTATGACCTTATATTTGTGCCTGGATCTTGAAATGCTCAGCTTCTCATTTTTTCGGCAGACAGTTTGTATTTTTGTACTCAAAGCCTGCATTTCCTTTTACATAAAGTGTAAACTGAATGGTACAGCCCAGATTTGGTCCACATCCCCAGCAGTTGCACAACAGCAAAAGGCTGACAGAAGAAATTGTTAGTATTATTTCAAGTACCCAACCTATGTGTCGTTTTGTTGCAATATTAGTTGCCAGTTGGGCAGAAAAGAGAATATTGTCACCCTATGAGTCACAGCACAGCAACCAACATAGCATTGCCTCACTGTACGAATACATGTGCTTGATCCCCTGCTCCGACCCAGACTCCAGCTTTCCCTGACGTGACTGAGCCCCGATCATGTTTCCTAAACATTTTTAGAAATCTGACAAGCTTAATTGACCCAAACTTTGACATTGCTAACGAGCTGACATGGAGAATGACTGATAGAAAACCAATCAGGGACGTCACCATTCAGAGTTTTTTTAATTGATGCATATGCTTGTGCAGCCCCCCGGCAAGATGCCGTCACTCCTACAATCCAGTTGATAATAGAAACTGAGCAAGGTTTGTAGCAGGTTTGAGTCAGCGCATAGAGGACATACTAAGAGAGAGAGAGAAACACATGGGGAATAAGGAAGTGTTTGCCAGCATACAAAAAATGACCTTGATAGAACAGATGACTAAAACCGTGCTAGAAACATTGTTGTTGTGCGTGTAAGATCAGAGACAAACAGGGAAATGCAGGCTTTGAGCGCAGAGATTCAAACTGCATGCCTAAAATGAGCAGCTGCTGCGTCAGGATTGTGTCACCAGTATATAATGGCATCGTTTTCGGCCGTAAATAGATATCTGCAATCATGTTCCCTGCTTCTATGGCTATCAGATTGTAACTGTTGAAAAAAATGGGGACATGGTTGTATAACCTGTATAACAATGGAATCTAAATTCACTGGAAGATGTCCGACAAGAGCAGGAGGACAAATTTAACTCTCTAAAAATTGTCCTTTATGTTACGCATTTTTACATTTTTCTATGATGTCACAGAAGGGCTCGAAGGCATTCATCTTAGTGGTTCAAATAAACTACATTTTGGTCATGTTAGGTGTATCACAGCATTTAAATTGAAATAAAATAAAATTGAATAGAATAACTGTTTTTTATTCCAGTGCCTTTCGGTGGAGTAATGTCCTCTTGTGGGAATGAGCTCTCTAAAAAAAAAGCCATTTGGAACGGTGAAGTAGATAGACCGTCTCAAATTTTTTTCCCAGACATTATCTTTGCACGTGTGTGTGTTAAGATGTGTTGGTGTGTGTTTATTGGTGTGTGTGAGTGGAGTGAAGGGGAAGCAGGCTCCCCTGCAGAGGAAATGTGACCGGGGAACGGGCTTGCAGGAATTAACTCTATAGTTATCTGAAGCTTACAGCCATAGGCTGGCTCCAAGCCTGTTGCACTCTGCTGGAGGATTCTACATCTTAACGTTTCATGACTCTTTGATTGGCGGGCCGATGATTTTGTCTTGTTTTAAATAATAAGAATGATGCTCCATTTGTCTACATGGCGGCTTCCATAAGGACCTGCCCCTTTTGAGATGAAAAGGGCTTTATTCTAAACATTTTTACATTCAGTTGAGAGTAAACACATCACGAACGTTGTTATAAATATAATATCCATGTATTCAAAGAGATTCAAAGTATCCCAGAGTTTACACACTGGACCTTTAAATGTACCTTGGCGGCATTTAAGATGAGGACTGTTCCTCTATGTGCTATTTGTTTGTCCTTACAGTTACATTTAGTGGAAAGACATTTTGTTGCTGTGGTAAATGTTAATGTTACACCTTGACACAGGAGGTTACTTTGACTCCACTATTCATCATCCAATCCGCCCCAAACACTGTATGTTGGATAAGAGTACTAAACTTAAGATGCCCATATTCTGTCATACACTTTGTTGAAACTTTAAATGTGAATATTTTGAGTCCAAAGGCCCCCCAACCCTAGAAAAATCCAAAGAAGCATCCCTGGTCGTGTGTTTCAACTTAAAGTATGAAATTTTATACATGTGTGTATGAGGACCCACAAAAAACCTCTAGAGGTATGACCTTAACCTGAAAGCAGGAAGCTACAAATTCACTAAAGCTATGTGTCCTTGCAGCTGTTCCTCACTGGAACCCAGTTGATTAACTTCTTCTTTGCTGTTCCTCTAAAATATGTGTGAGAGGTAAAGTATCAATATGCAACTCTGTGTTTCTGTTTTTGAGGTTGAGGTTAACGTGTGTTTTGGTGGTAAGTCTCAGGAGAGTTTTCAGCATCTGACCCCAGCTCTGCAGAGCCCAGGTGATGCTTTCTTTTGACGTCTTCTTACTGCACTCCTTCCACCACTTTGGTGGAAGGAGTGCAGTAATAGTGGAGTAGTGAGATACTGTTAAAACTTTACGTTACAATGCACCCAGTCATTTTAAATGGATTTCTTATCTGTGTAAATTCAAGTCTCAGAGTTCAAAGGTAAAGCAATAAGAGCAACCTCTCAATATGGTAAAAGGTCTGTGGGAGAAAAGTGATAATAGATTGATTCAAGAGTGTGGTATAGGCACGTCATTATCTTTCCCTCTTTAAAGTACAGACAGGAACAAGGATGGTCAGAAGATCAACCTGGAGACAAAATACAAAGCTTGCACAAAGTTATTTAAACTAGAGTAAGCAAAGCTGACCGCCATTCAAACTTACAAACCACATTCCTGATTAAAATTCCTTTGCTCTAAGATTCATTTCGCTCTATGACGGATACAAATTTGTTCAAAGATTGGTATTGATTTTCTCCGGCTCTGTCAGTTAAGAGCCTGTTAAGAAACATCTCTGCTTTTAACTAGAGATTCAGTCTGGTTAAAAGTGAGTTAATTCTTGGCAGGAAGTACAATGCAGTGCTAAACCTCTTTCAGTGTTTATATTAACACAAGCTCATATGCAGACCATCTCCAGCGCCATGCCAGAAAGCCTACTCAAATCACCAATCTAACATCTAACGAAGGTGGACAGGGAATTCAAAACAGCCGGCACTGATGATATAAAAAGTTTTTGTCTCACGTGTTGGTCAAGGAGATGGACCTGACATCACTTTAACCAGCTCTAGCTGTAAGCCTTTAGGAGACAGAACAGCCATTTGGCCACTACTACTAGTCCACCAACTGGAAAGTATTGGTTGGATAATATTCAGAACATTCCCTGAAGGTTGGATGCTCTCCCGATTACCTCATCTCCGTGTCAAAGTTACATCCATTTTTAAATTGTTGCAACATAGCATATCTGGTGCTTTCATACCTGAACAGTCAGGGAAACCAGTGATTTCCAGGAAACCCTGGATGAGGCTTGAGAATAACAGCTGATCCCCATGACTGGTAGGGGTGGTAATAATGCCCAGCAACCTCTATTGCGGCATTAAAGGTTATCAAGTAAGCTGCGTAAATGTCAAAGGAGTAAACCCCCGGGGTTGTCTGAGAAGGCGGGTTAATGGGGGAATCATAAAGATGGAATTGGTAGCGGTTGCCAGGGAATGGACTTGGACACAGTGTACGCTGAAACAAACATTCGGACAGGGCAGCAGTGCAGAGTGGGCTCAGGAGGCAGCCCCCCCTGCAGGTCCAGGTGTGGACAAGCAGTAACTCATGTGCAGCACATGAGATTCAGTCTTGTTAAAAGCAGGTGAATTCTTGGCAGGAAGTACAACGCAGTGCTAAAGATCTTTCAGTGTTTGTATTTACACAAGATCACATGCTGACCATCTCCAGCGCCATCCCAGAAAAAGTCTACTCAAATCACTAATCTAACGAAGGTGGACAGGGAATCCAAAGCAGCCAGCACTGAAGATATAAAAAGTTTCAGCTTGTACCGTACTGGTGTGCACCATCTTCATTGTTGTGAGAAAACGACTTGTATGAAATTAGTCATCAGGAAAGGAAATCGCCTGGAAGCTTGAGGGAGAACGGTGGTAATTTGGCCATCTCTGCTTTTCTAACAATTTTCTAACAATATAATAACAATTACTAGGTGTACTGTAACATTACACATTACATAGCTGAATTACAAGTCCTACCGTGTCAGTGCCATGAACTACCCCACTCTGCCTCGGTTAGGCTTGATATGACAATGACCATTATCATGTTGTCATGGTATTAGCTCTGTAAGTGCTCCCTACTTTTGCTGTCGCCTGATCTTGCTGTACTCGTTCTTTGAGACTCAATAACCTACCTACTGTTTTTTTTGAGAGATCAGTGGCACATATTCAATGCATTTGTAAAGCAGAGAGTGGGAGGTTTATGAAGAGTGAAACCAGACCAGCGATTTAAACTGTGGAAATATGCAGGAGCCCTATAGAATGTGCATGAGTGCCAAATATGAAGGGTGGAGAGACTGTGTATAGGGAGAATGTTGTTGACATGTGTGAGCTCATGAAGGGTTTCCAGGAAATATTAAACAATCCAGGAACATTTTGTCAAAACAAATCTAGCTAGAGTCAGTGAGTTGATCTAATCAGAAAAGATACACTTTCATCAGCCAGTGTCAGCTTTCTCTGTTCGCTGTATATCGCCTATTATAGCTATAGGTCTGTGTGGGACTTTTTGGTTTTGGAGCCTTGGAAGGTTCCACTGTTCTCAAACAAGGCTGTATATCAAAGTGTGACTGACTTTACGAGCCAGCTTGTGTTTTTGGCTTTTCTCTAACCAGCACAGTACTGCAGTGTGTGTTTCACTTTATATAACATATCATATATTTGCATCTTATATATTGTAAGTTTTAACAGCCTGAGACACACATCTTCCATTTTACTTTTCAAGTTTAGACCCTCACCCTCAGTAGGAACACAGATTATATAATACACTCCATCACCCCTTTGTCTCGGAAAGCCATCAAATCCGAAATACATGGACTATGAGATCACAAGATCAAGTGAGAACCTCTAGTTATTAGGTTGAACTACATTCAGTTAAATGACACTCCCATCCGTTACGACATTGCCATGGGCATGCTTACAATGGCGCTGCAAGTACTCCACGTTAGATCATTTGAATGAACTTGCGAGCTTAAACGCAACCAGCCTGCAGTCAGATATGACCATGTGACATTGTGCATAAAGAATCAACAGAGGATGTGCTGCACTTCTTGCAACGGTTGCACATTGTGAAGCAATAAACTAAAACATGTTTCAAAACATCAAAAACAAAAACAAAAAAAGTCTCTGGGAAATAATATACACACTCTCTGTCCAAAGAGATGTATGGTCCCTTCAAGTGAGGTTATATCTTTCCCTGACAATAACACTGTAATTTCCTCTTTAGGGATATAAATTGTTGAAGAGCAGTGATGTTTATAGGAAAGCTGGAGGAATTTTGGCAGACCTTGGCAAATTTAGTTCCATGGTCAAAGAGTCTACAGAATCTAAAAATATTATTATTTATGTTTAACTTAAAGCTCTAGACCAACTTGACAGTAAAATGGAACTCCATGTTGAGAAAAGCAACCTTCATGCATTGCTTTCTCTTTGTTTCATCCCTGTGATGTACAGGCAACTTTCATTTCAGCCAAATCTTAACTGGCAGCTTTCAATGACGCAACTGAAGTGATCAGTGAAACACACAAGACTGTATTCATAACAAACGGTGGCAGTGGGAGAGATTATGAAGTTCCCACTTTCAAGTTGAAGTTGTCAGTGATTTTTCCTCCATTGTCAGCCAGCTACCTGTCCTCTAAGAGCTGTATGGAGATCTATGGAAAGTTCAATCAGAAATACTATCTTCTCCCACTCTTGGCTCTCTCTTCTCCTATCACCACTCTTTTATCATCACCTTCTCACACTCACTCTCAATTACCTGCTTCACAATCCTCAATTGGAATCAACTGCAACCGTTTGGGTAGCCCTATCAACCAATCACTGTTACACATGCATGCTTGGCCAATCACCATCAGTTACTGTCTTTAAATAGTCTCTCTCTCCATCCATCTAGTTTTATTATGCTACTGGGTAAAGCACCCCCCACCTCCACATCACCACCAGATACAGTAGACATCCGATCTATCTAAGTCTTTTTTCAAATATTTTCAAATAGGAGCTTCCACTGCAACATTAACATATAAATATTGGGTTAAAAGCACTGGAATACTCTCTGCATTAAGTATTTACTTTGCTTTATATGTTAAATATGATTAAAACCAAAGTGGGGTATAATCATGAACCTATCTGACATCCACCAGTTTTTTATTCAAGCCGGGTCGTTACGTAAAGTATTAACCATTTAATTGTACTTTATTTTTAGCTGCTTTCACATGCAGTTAATGCCCATAAATGGAAGTAAATGAAAACATTTAAATTGTGTTCAATATCCACCACATTTTCCACTATAATATTCAAAGAAAGTTCAGTAAAAGGAATACATACATTCACTTCCATTTTCTCCCTTTTGCTGCTGGGTCACTCCTTTTATATAAAAGCTCATGAGAGCATTACAATTTCCAGCTTAAATGGCATGAAGTATGGTGACCATTCACCATAGCAACTCGTGCTACCATATCTGAGTACCATTGATGATGGCTTTTTACAGTCCTTGTGCACAATTTTAACTCAGACTTATAAAAGACCTCAGATCAGCTGCTCTTGAACCAAAAACTCTCAGGGTTGACCAACCCAGAACTCAGGGTTAAACTCAATGGTTGAACCAGGTTTCTGGAATACACGACAGGTCACCTAGTCAACCACCTGCAGGAAGACACAAGCTACGAATAATATGACACACCCTAGAGGAACCCAGGTTACATAATATATAGAACTTGGGCAAAGGCAGCAGCGAAGTCCCAGACACTGGGTGATAGCTCATCGCTCTAATGCAGAATGTAGGTTTTTAGTCAGCAGCACAGGAACAGACAAACAAAAGTACACAGTATAACATTTTACCGTACATTTTCAGCATCCTACTTGCAGCTACAGATGCCAGCAGGTTACTGTTATTTCACAGTGAACCTACCGCAGTCTTAAACAGAATATTGATGTAAAAATATTATATTAACAGTACCTTACTGTGCTTACCAATGACAATGAAAATCCCTCAAAATTAGTAAAAATTACTCAAACAAAATATGATCTTTGAACCTTAGGCTTGTATTAAATTCTGTACAGTATCAGACATAGTATTTTTTGACAAATCTAATCCGTTATAACTTTGACAGAAGGACATACATCACTTTTATTTAAGACTCTGCATCAAACATTTTAAGTAATGAATTCTTGTCAAATACAATCCACAACAACAATAATTCCAGTCAAATGGGTTCCTAAGGTTCCATTAATGTACCCTGTCCTAAGCATCAATCTTTCCCGAGGTTTCATCGTGCATGTGATAGGAAATCAGTAAACAAGAATTAAAAAAAAGAAACGTGGAAAGAAACAACTGAGACAACTGGAATGAAGGATAAAGAAAGGATCAACGCTGAGACAGAAGCACATTCCAGAACATGTCATGTCAGAACATAATTATGATACAAATCAGTATGCTGGTATAGGGTGATCATTTTCATGTTTCTACATGATCAATTTCAAGTTCTAACATGATCATCTTTTCACAATACTTTAGTGAGGGTGCATATCTGCAACATTAAAAACATGATGTTGTCTCATCTAAATTTATCATGTAAAAACATGAAAAACATCATACTACGGCATATTGGTATTTGGTTTTTTTATTTTTCTGCCATCAGTCAATCAATCTTTATTTATATAGTGCCAATTCACAACAACAGCTGTCTCACGGTGCTTTCCAGAAACAGCAGGTCTAAACCAAACTTTTTAAATATAATTATCTAGCTGGCATGGCATGACAGCTATGCGTTTCTGTAGGATGCAGTGTGGACTATTCCTCTGTGAAAAGCGGTGGTTAGGATGTGGGTTTCGGGATAAATACAGACCCACTAAAAGTCCTTTGATGGTTTCAGAACCCATGACTTTCTGTTTTTTTTATTGTGACAGTATCAGAGTTGTATTTATTTTTTTGAGGCATTAGGACAATTGGTCTCTATTAGCAATATGGACAAATAAATTGCTTTGTCAACACTTAAGCAAACTGATATTTAAGACTTCAGTCTGCAAACTTCAGGGTAATAGTATCCATAACAATACTATCCATAAATTATATCAAAACAGTGTTTTTAATGTCCAGGTGTCACTCAAATGAGTCCTGGGGGTCCACATACACAACCCAAAGAAAGGAATTCATTCCAGTTACTGATACAAAGATGTACATATATGTAAATCAAACCAGTGTCACAATGGCCTCACCTTCTGCCAGAATATCCTGTTAACAATATTAATCAATAATATATTGGTATTTTTGAAGTTAAGAATATATTTCCGACTTCTCAAACATGGTGTTTGTTCTTAAATGCAACTATTTTGCAGAACACAGTTTGAGAAAGTTAAAGAGAGAGTCCTGTAGTGTGAGGTAAAGAGAAGGAATTACTCTCTGAACCTTCAACAACATTTAGTAGACTCTTAGACTCTTAATCCAGAGTTATACTTAAAACGCACACAGCAGCTTCGACTTCAGCTCGTCGTTACAAGGAATAGGTGGGGGAACAAAATAGAGGAACTAATTTGAACACAGTTCATAGTGAATGACTGTTCTACATTCCTGAAAACATCTGGGAAGAGGAACAAAATATCCAAGCAATATTTAAGAGTAGCAGAGGATTTACCTTTGAACAAAGTAGTGACCACGCAGCTTCCTCTTGGGTTTTGCAAGTTTGGACACACTAGTTGGCAAAAATGACAGTGAGCCCTGTGACGAAGCTCGGTTGATGTTTTCACACATGACATGGCTTACATTACTGATCATCCAACATCCAGTTGTGACTTCATCACCAGCAACTGATGAAGACAGCAATTATAGTTAATGTCCAGACGGTTGGAAATATGGTGATCAGGGCCTAATCCAGACCTTTGTTTTAAAAATCTTTTTACATAAAGTCATAAGTTATGCTTCTGCAGATAATTACTGCCCACGACTTCTTATAGCAAAATATTTACATTCATGGAAGAGCATAATAAATCATTAATTTATTAGACAGATTTAAACAGACGGCTAAACAGACTGACAGAAGACAGACAAGAAGACGGACAGGGCCATGCTCAATTTATCAATTAAAGATAGTTGATTTTATTGGTTAAATATGTAGTTATACATATGTAAATTAAATGTATTATTATTATTATTATGTACAAGTAGCTGTACAGCAGGTGGGGCTCGGCAGAGTGACGCGTTCAAGTGCTGAAGTCAGAGTCCGAGTAAAGATCAATCTTCTTATTATAATCATTTGTCTTTCCAGCATGAGTATAAATGACTAATCTACAATATTTCAAAGCTATTTTTAATTCATTTACATTAACTTTTAACTAAATGAGAGAATGCAACAAGATTCTGCTTAGATGAGAAATGGGCGGACTCTGAAATAGAAAAAAAAAAACTGTATTATACTGTAAAATATCACAGTAGCCTGCTGTTAATATTTTGGTCCAAACATTTAGACTATACATTTATATTGTATATTATATATTGTTGCTGTGATTTTGAACAAATACTCTGTTTCCCTCAGTTCTATCGGCAATGCGTATTGCCCTAGTGTAGTAATACATAATACACTGGAGCTTTATGACACAAATCTCAAAAAGGAATATATCAATTAACTATACATCAGAAAACTTGTTTTATTCTATGCTCCTGCTTTTAATCTGTAGAGCTTTGAGATTTTTAACAAATAAAAAATGTGTTATAAATAAAAAATATTTTTATTATTAATTATTATTATTATTATACATGATGCTGTGTGTTGCTCAGTTCTACAACCTACAATGGGAGAGGGATGGATAAGGGATAGATGTACAGTAAGAGCTTTCTTAACGAAATAATTAAAAAAAAATTTGTCTTCATAATGTGAAAAATAGGAGTGGCCAAAAGGCTCCAAGTGTGTGAGCAGTGTCACCGTATGTATAAACCTTATAGAAGGTGTTCTTGTTGAAAGGGGGTGTAAACTCATAACCCTGCACTGGTGAGAGAACTCTCCACACATTCTACACACTATCCTTTAGACGCAGCAAAGACTTGAAAATAAACAACTGGCTGCAGTAACCTCACATCTGTAGGAGATGATGTTTATGTAACAATAAACGTGACGCTACATGTCATCCCTGACGTAATGCTATCTGATTTGAATACTTATTCCAGAACACATTTCGACCCTCGTTACTGTAGTGACCAATTTTTCTTACTGCCAAGAGCCAGGCCCAACCCTACTCTGCATCTGATTAGCTTGGCTTTACCATGATGATTTGAGATAGGCCCTCAATCAAGTCAAACAAATGTTTGACTATGAACGGAAGATCATTGTCATACAAAGCCAATCGGAGCAGATCTGGGCGGTTCAGGTCCATGTGCAGTTCATGTGCATCAGATTGCATGACTGCACTACATAACGGTCAGTGCAGCAGCTTCCATTATTCCATGTTATACTCCTATATAAAGTCATTATGGACGGTGGAGGAACTATATGAAGGATAGGGCAATGTTTTCTTTTTCTTCTCTTCACATAGGGACCTCATTAAAGGTCTCTGAACTGAAATTCAGAGAACCCAAAAGCTTCCCTGTTCACATATGGATAATATTATGGGTTATGTCTCATTTTATAAAGCTCATACCAAGTTGTTGAAGCAAAGCCATTGTATGGTTCCTTGCTTGCTTTGTCATGTGGCAGCAGCTCCACAACCAGCGAGAGATAAAACAGTTCTTTCTCTGTCTGTAGTTCCCTCTGTCACTGGTACCGAATTTGCATAAAGTTCTCCAACAATTCACCACACAATGTTTTGTTTTTCTTTGTTTTTTAATGTGAGTTTGGGGGTTCTGCTGCTGAATCGGTTGCAGGCACTGAAATTGAAAATGGCCTCAAAATCAAACATAATGGAAAGACTGGACAGTCTACCAGTAACAGGAAAGCTAAGAATAAGCAAATTACCACACGTGGACTGTACAGCAGCTACTGGTAGTCAGGCAACCAGGCTATGTAGGCCAAATAGGAGTACAATTGAGAGCCAAACAGGGATGTTTTTAAAACCTGTTTGAAGACAAAGTATGTTGTTCAGGCTTTTCATAAAGACAGAAACAATGAGAGCCGGAGATATGATGACTAAGGTTCATTCAACCAAAACAACCTGATCAAGTTCCAGATACCTTCAGATTCATGTCATTTTTTGAATTGCGGCCGTATCTGATCTAAATGTCTCTGCGGTTGGCAGCAGTGTCAGAAGTTCAACTTGGTGCTGATTATGGCTGCAGGTCAGCAGTAAGCAAGGCTAGAGATCACGTTCAATTTTGTTTGCTAATGCAGCAGAAAGGTGTAAAATGCCCGCGGATAATCGTGGTGCTGGCCCCCAGAGCTCAACACTCTCCCACCTGGTGCAGACCATAAATATATCATTAAAAGAAAATTGAAATCTTAACCTCTGACAAACTTCATATTTTAGTTGAAAAGGAAAATTAAATTTTAAAAAACAAATATTACCTTGACATTAAACTCCAAATAGGCCGTGAATTTTGGTGGACTTCAAAATGGGATGTCTTGGATTGTCTTTTACAGGTATAAACGGAGAGGGGATATTTCAAAGGATATTAATTTCCAGTGAACTTGGTCCATGTGTTAAACAAATCTCATATAATTCCAACAATGAATAAACACAGGCTGTCTCAGTTTTAGCTGGTGTGTCTCCATTGATCGAGTTCTTTCATGTTGCTGGTTTGCACGCCCTCTACCTCCCCACCTCCACCCAGCTTTCACAGATCCATCAGCCTCAGCAAAGTCATCAGCCACCAACACCATTTTCCAAACACCAAAGGGAGGCTTAACCTTGCTGCCTCTCAGTACAGATACCCCCCCTATTACAGTGTTCTTACGGACCCAGTATCTCTTATTTATTTAGGGGGTTTTACAGCATAGGGCACTGTTTCATGCAATCAGTGCCCTATGTTTTACTTAGTCTGTGATGTTTCAGTATGTCTAGTATATGACATAGTGATACCCTTCAGATTACACACGGATAGATGTATTTGCAGGCCCTGTAGGGTTAACTCTCACAGCTCTATATAGCGTGGCCCAAGTATTTATTTATGTCCAACTCTAACTAAGTCTGTGAGATTTATGACTGAGCCCGGCCCAGAGCCAGCAGACCCTCTGTTTTTTATGTAACAGCTCGACCCGTGTCCAACACAGTTAACACTAGCTGAAGAACTGAGTTTTTATGCTGCCACACTCTTCTTTTTAACCTAGTTACTGCTTGTCTGCTTATTCTGATTAGCAATGTTGGCCGAGTGGTTGGCAACTCCTCCATGTAGTTATGAGTAAAAGAGGTTAGTAGCTGTCGGGAAACAATAGAGACAAAAAGTGGTAGGTAGAAACACGATGACATGAAGAAAGGGTTAAGGAGTGATAAGAAACTACTGCTCGTGTTTCTGCTTGGGCTTCTTGGTGTTCGGTCTCTGGCCAATCAGTAAACCTCCAATGAAGCGCAAAGTCAGCGCTTAGTTTTGGAAGTCGCCTTTAATATTTAGCGACTCCCATAAACCCCCACGGTCCAGATACGGAATGTCCACAGGGCCACGCTCTTAAAGGGTTTGCTTTAGCGCCTGTTATGAATTAAAATGCTGCAAACCCCCAAGCATTGTGTAACGTCTCACTTCTCCTCTGCTTAAAATTCATAACGCTTTTCCTGTTTTTCCTGCTTCTTCCTTGCCACAATCTAATAATCGAACAGCAACTTGGTGCATCAATCCTCTTTACGTTACTTTTGATTCCACTTGAAATTAACCGTTGCAACCTGCTCATGCAGAGTGGGACTGATGCTAAAATGGATTAGAGCTTGACCAGATAAGGCAGAGTCTTTCTTTAACATTATTTTAGTTTGACCACAATGCACAAAGTCAAAGAAGATCCGCACGTTTTCCCTTGAGTTGAAATAAGAAAGACTTGACTTTGATGAAAGATAAATACCTTCTTAACTCTATTTACTCTAGAATTAGTGAGCTACTGACAGAGTAATTGGGCACTGTTGAATGACATTTGTCACTTCTCCTGTCATGATAATAACTAGTGGCTGCCAGCGAAATATGTAAAGAAGCACAAGACTGTGAATGAGGTAGTATTAAAGGTAATAATTGACTATATTCAGATCTTAACATTTGGCCAAAATGCCGACATAACTTTAAAATAGCAGCAGAGGTATATCTGTCAGCAGGGAAGACACGGAACCAACTGGCTGGCTCTACCATCAGAATTCACACACGACAGGGGAGTACTTTTCCATGAGTTGTTCTGGGGCGTGAGTGTGGGTGGAACGTATTTGCTCTGAGTCATTTTGCTCAGAGGTATTTATTCTATTTTCTTTAGAGTATGGCGTCAATTCATTTTGACTTACGGATGGATGCAAATAGGGAATTTCAAGAATGCTTAAAAAAAAATCATCAAGTATATTTTGCATTTGAGAATTAAGAATGTTTAACTTTGTCCTATTAAGATATCCCAGCTAATTTTGAGTCGGATTCATCCAGTAAAAAGTTACACCCGTGGTTTCCGTAATGTTCTTACAGAAGAACCAGGTCGTTTCAATAAAACCCAAGTAACACCTAGATATAAGAATCTTATGCAATGACAAAAATGAAGTTTGCTCATTTATATTCATTCATTGTCAACAGGTGTGTTTAAATTGGATACTTTTCTCCTATTGAAATTAAACCTTTCCGAATTGCAATGTAGGTTTACATGACCCTTGATCTTTTCCCACCCGGTGTTTACATGCATCGACTAATCTAATCGTAAACATTTTCTGACACAAGCGGATGATCCACATTCCGGTTCGTATGTTGGAGATAATGCTTCGATGAGCTATGCGCCCAAAAAAGAATATGACAAAGAGGACATGTGCGGAAGATTAACGCGGAGGCTTAACATAGTTGGGTGGTTAGAAGGACAATGAAAGGTGCTGTTTAGTTAACTACTACATACTATACTGCTAAAATATTTAAGTGAAGCGAAAAATTCTCAAAGATAAAAAAAATGCTACCGTTGATTTACAATATAGTTTGTCAAGAATTCTTAAAACTGTCATAACATTTCCCTTTGGGATTGGTTAAGTCTAATCTTATCTTATCTCATGCTAGTCTTGAACTGAAAGACAATAAGTGGTCTTAGAACCAGACAACATTTCACTCCTTTGTGTTTATTGCAAGCAACAAAAGCTTGCTTATTTAACACAAACTTACTTAGAATAATTTTGTAGTCTTAATCTAAGGGTTCATTGCAACTGCTCGCGAGTACCTTGTTTTGTTTGAAGAAATGGGCAGCACTGTGGACTAGTGAGTAGCACCGTTGCCTGACACCGAAAAGGTATAGGGTTTAAGTCCAGTTCGTAACCTCCCACAATGGCAGTTGGTTCCAACCCTCCCATTTACAGGATTTTTTTTTTTTTAAAGTTGAAGTTGTAGAAGTTGTTATTCTGCTACTGAGAACAACAGTAGCAGAACCTGAGGTTGTTAGTCAGGAAGTAAACAAGGTCTTCCTCTCAACCCTTCAGTCTACATGTCATACTGTCGCCAACGTTGTCATTTTGTGAACCGTCACCACCCTTAATGAACCGATGATGTCTTACACGTTGACTTATTGAATGCTGTCTTTTTCTGTCAAACAGTCCAGGGAGGTTTTATACAAGTCCATTTTCAATTTGATTATATTAAAAAGTGTAGAATAGCCGGTCCGCAAGAAAAGAATGCAAGACCTGAGTAGACCTGCCATCAAGTGACTTTGAGCCCTTACAATGGGATAATATTAGCCTACCAACAGACATCTTATTATGAGTGTGAAACCTAGTTTTCTCTACACGTGATACGTCAGAGAGTACATTTTTAAACACCAAACATAAGAATAGATAATAATGGTCAGTGAACTGAAAACATCTGAATTTACTGGACATCCTCATAAAATGTCACAAATTTAAGAGATAACCTCTGTGTCATCAAATTACACTTGGATGTATGCATATATTTTAAGATATATGTGACAACTACAATGTAAAATATTAAGCAAAAGTCAGTTAAGTTACAATTTTCACCGACTGAATAATATATTTAGATATCAAGGCTATTTTGTGATAACTGGTATTATTTGGTTTCAATTTTAGATTCTGAATGGGAAAAGTAACAAAAACACATTTCATATTAATACACAACCTATCCCTCTTCTGAATAAGAGAAAAAAAAGTACATCATTTGGGTAAACAAATAAACACACTTATATTACATCAACTCAGCGGAGATCATTTTAAGTAGGCGTTATACAAATGCCATTTGTATATGATATTATTACATTATGAATATCGTCATTTTCATTTAGCTAAGTCTGGTTAACACTGAAGTCCATCACTGAATCTTTTGGAGGAAAACAAATTAATTGATGGTAGACTGAACCTGGAATAAAACACTTATCACCTGTTTCATTATTCATGTTATATGATGGGCGTATGTCAAAGATGGGATATGGATTACTTCAACTCATTAAACTCGACATGAGGCCAGGTAGGTCACATGATGAGTTGGACACCACTGCATAGAAGATAAAGTTAAATAAAGCCTTTAACAAGGACCTTTCACAGCTGACTGAGTGGCAGGCTAGAAGTCAAACACATACAGACACTGGAAGACATGCAGAACGTTGGCAGTCTGTTATAGAGATCGGGCCCGGGCTGAAAATAAAGGCACACTGACTGGAGCAGAGAGAGGGGTGGGGAGAGAGTTGACGCTGTGTCCGGCAAAGGATCTGGTGTCATTTAAGGTTTTTTGAATCCGATTATATGTCTGGATAATGTTTCAGTCTTGTCAGTCCACAACAACTATTACTGTAGACTTTTCCAAAGGAGAAAAAGCTCAGCATCTACAGAGAATTGGCGTATCTGGATAGCAGATGTTTCTAATCAATAGAGACAATGCCAAAGATCCCGAATATTTCAGCGGGACAATAAAGCTTCATTCTGTCACCTTATAACAGCATTGCTTAAGAGCTAGTTGACTGGGCGAGAGCTGTACAAACACTGAATAGGGGTGTTGCATAATGAACATCAACTTCCCAAAGTTGAAAATCAAAGAACCATAGAAAAGAATTTCACTTTTAAAACTTCATTGTTATAGGAAAAAGTGATGTAACACAATCAACACTATCCATGTCCCAGCTTTTTGGAGCGTGTGTCAAACATTGAAAAACTGATTATGTTGTTCCCTCCACCAAGTATGTTATATTTTCCCTCTGTTGGTTGGTTTGCAGGATTTAAAAAAAAAGTGTTTCATAGCATTTAATGAAATTGGTAAACGATTTTCTATGTGATTCAAATAAAGGTGTGGTTATGAGAATTTCTCCTCTCGAGTACATTACAGTATTTACAGATCAGCCATAGTTTTATAACCACTGACCGGTGATATCAGATTAAACTTGATTGTCTCGTTACCATGGAATATGTCAGTTTTTCTGGCTTTAGGCAGGAAAAACGGACAATGAGTGATTATGACAAGAGCCGTACTGTGATTATCAGACAAATAGGTCAGAGGGTCTTCAGAACTGGCGAACTCTTGACAGGCAAATGTCATTAGGTGGGTTTACATGGAAAACCTAATTCCGATTAGATTCGGAAAAGACGTCTAATCGGAAAGAAAATGCTGCATGTAAACACTCCTTACAAAGGAAAGAAATGTTCAATATTAGATTACATTCCTTGCTGTGAGGTAGTCTAAATCCTTTCGGAAAACCTTTCCAATTGCCAGTCACTGGAAAACCTTTTCAATTGCCAGTCACTGCATGTAAACGCTGTATCGGAAAGCTTTCTGTTTGGATCCTGTCTACGCATGCCCAGTGTCTTGATGTAATGCTCCTCTGAGTTCTTTCAGCGCCGCAATGTATTTTAAATATGACGACTTCAAAACAGTAACGGTCTGCATCGGAAAGTGATTTATTCATTGCAACTTTGAAATATTTTAACATATTTGGACAGTCAGATGGGCAAAAAGTCAGTTCCGCGCATGCCCTCTTTGTCGTATTCTACTTCTTGGCGGATGTTGGTGGTCAGCACCCAGCTCACCGAAGCATTATCGCCACCTTATGAACGGGAGTGTGGATCGTCTTTGCGTGCCAGAAAGCATTTCCAATTAGGTGAGTCGATGCATTTAGACACCGGGTCGGAAAATATTACAATTCATGTAAACAGGACACCGACATTTAATTTGGTTTAATTTGGAAAGGAGAAAGGTGTCCCATGTAAACCCAGCTAGTGTTCCTGTTGGGATCATTATGGCATATATCTCAACACAAATACACAAAAATCTCAGGAATTCTTTTTCAAATTTACATTGCAGGCCAAAGACTTCTTGATCCAAAATAGATTGACCCACATACAGCACCATCCATCTGTGTCAGTCGTATATGGTGACAACCTCATGCTGACAAAAGGTCAACACAACACAAGCCATTAAATAACTTAATGTATGTTTGCAGCTTTCAGCTAAATCAGCAATGTTTCCATGATCCGATCAATGCTGCATATTCAAAGTCATATTCTACAGCCTGTGTTGTTTTGCATTAAGTACTGTCCCTATTAAATGTCCCAGAGTCAATAGTAGCACAAAGCCAGCTGCTAAAGACATACTGCCCTTCAAGACTTATGTTAAGAGGAACTAATTTAGGTCATTGGCATGACTGGCTGGGGAAACAAAAGACTATTACAAAACTCAGGACAAGCATTGGTGTGTGTAGGCTATGCCTCTGTTATATAACTAGTAATAATAATAATATTAATGATAATACTAATAATAATACCCAAGAGATAACCATAATATAGAATACACATGCATCAATATGAGAAGTCATGTAGATCAGGTTTGCAATTACAGAACAGGCTAATTTTCATTTTAAACATATCCTTATAACTGAAAACCAAAACTAAAACTGATATAATAACCAAAAAGAACATGTTTAATTACTAGTTTTCTGTGGTTGTTTCTCAAGAGACCAGGATATATGGATGGGTTACTCCAAAAGAAAATGATACATTTGATAGGTATATGGGACGGAATTAGTGGAAAAATATCAGGCTGTCCCAATAGGTCTCCCAAGTCTCTTCTGCGGATCCCAAATGCAGTATGTGTGCCCAACAACTATTATAAGAGATCATATATCTCCCACATTAGCGCCTCTGCACTGTAAAATAAAGAATAGAAATTAAGATCCTTCTCCTCACATACAAATCCCTTAATGGTCTGACACCAACATCTCTAATGCCTTGGGAGTCTGCGGACGCGTCAACATGCCAATATTTGCCATCTTTGATTCAGCACAATTTGACTTGACAATTTTTGCTTCACTTTAATTCTCTATTAACATACTGAACACGTCGCTGTGATTTTGGACTACAGAGCTCATGGTATCCTATAGACCAGGATGCAAGGTTGCTTGTAGTCCATATACTCTCCAAAAGTTATCAGTTATCAGACTCTTCTCCATTGGAACCATCTTCCATTCTCAGCCCAAGGGGCAGTACTCCTCTCTACAATTAAGAGGAGGCTTGAGAATTTCCTTTTTGGTCATTAATTAAGGGTGGCCAACATTACCCCTTGGATAAGCTGATTTAGGTTCACATTGCTGGTGGATTAAAGTCCTTCTCTCTCCCTCTCTACACATCCATGTCTCATTAATGCTTGTTACTAACTTGACGTATTCCCGAGAGTCTTTATTCTTTCCCATCCCACAGGTTCCCATGGGTCATGACTGCACCGGCTGCTGTGAACTTAATTTTCTTTGTATCAAAGTTCCTCAGCCCCCCCAACCAACCAATCAAGGCAGATAGCTGTCCACCTTGAGGTTGTGTCTGTTCAAGCCGTCTGCTTGTTAAATGTTACTGTTAAAAAGTTACTTCCTGCCACTGTCGCAAATTGCTTTCTCGTGTGGGAATTCTTGGATCTCTGTAGATAAAAACTCTTGTTTTGACCTGCTGTTTTAGGAGAGCACCATGGTATAACCTTTGTCATGATCCGGCACTATTTAAATAAAAATGATCTTGACTTGACTGTCTTGTTGTTAAGATGCAATTCTGGTGGTGGTCCATGGAGGTATGTATAGGCACCAGCATGTCTTACACTAGCTGGTCTTTCTGATAATATTGTATCATCATGTCTGAAACCTTTTTGAACGTTTGATTTATTGGCCATTCATTTGTGCAAGCAAAAGCATTAGACAGGGTTTTTGGGAGCAGGCTAAGAAGGGCATTCTAGATGTCCCTTTCCCCAGCAGCGCACCCCAGCTCATCCTTGGAGATCCCCTGGTTACCGAGACCAGATGAGCTATATATCCCCACCAGGGAGTTTTGGCTCAACCCCCGGGTCTCCTCCCCGTTTGACGTACCTGGAAAACCTTCAGGACAACCTCCAGGTGTGGAGCCATGGGGAGCTTAGAACTGCATTTGTGCTGTTTGAAGATAATGCGGGTCAGTTGACTTCATCAGTCTGTGACTTCAAGCGCAGACTGGAGAGCTTTGCAACTGAGAGAGGGGTGGCTGGTATGCCAGTTAATTACAAAAAATGACCTAGAAATCAATAGTATTATGCAAATATAAACCATAATTCTAATATTCATAATTGGCCAATAATTTCAGAAATGAAGGGATGGTCTTGCTTAATGGTTTAAGGGTTTTTACTGTTAATTTAATGTACATACCAATAAAATGTATAATTTAAACAAGATAATACTTTAAAAGTTATTATTTGCTTATGACATTATTTGTTTATTCACTGTTCAATTCTGTTTTCAACATATGCTGAGTGTAAAACTAAAGTTAACGATTGTTATGAATTTATGAAGTCTATTATAAAGTAATAATAATAATAATAATACATTTAATTTATAATGCAAAGTACACTTTTTACAGTGTGGATTGACAGAAATAAATACCTTGGAGGGGATCATTTAAAAAAGAATGCTGTTATCCCCATTTGATTTTTTTTTTTTTTTAATATAAGTTGCATTAAACAAATCATGCATAAAAGTTGTATAAAAATATCTATTTTTGCTTTGGGACGTGATTGGAATGTAGATTATATGAACTACTTCTTTTGATTCCTATCCTGGCCTGAAGTTTGCCTGCAGGGAGAGGAATCGTTTATACAATGTAGAATCTGATAAAGCTCAAAACATGATCACTTTTAATAAAAAAAGTCAACAACCCCTTTATCTTTGCCCTTTTCTACATTCTGTCACATATTAGCCTTTCAAGTTCAAGAGAGTTTTAGTGAAACATGGAGTGAGAGCTAAAGATGACGTCACCTCGATGTCTTGATCTTAAGAAGAAAATTATATGACGAGGTACAGTTTAATTATCATTCATTAAGAAATATTCTTAACGGTCATACAGTATTTAGACAGTATGGTGGTGCAGTGGGTGGAACTGTTGACTCACAACAACAACGTTCCGGGTTCCGATACACCTCTGCCACCTCTAACCCAATGTCAGCTGGGATAGGGTCCTTATATGTTGTATTCTCAGTTGTATCACAAAGCTCAAAAGACTGACACAACACTGCATGCATGTTATTTCTAATTTTATGAGACTGTATTATTCGTCCATCTGGTCACTTATTACCTCAAGACAGTCACTTGTTGGTGCATAGCGGAGACAGCGAACATCAGAGCATTGGAAGCCATCAGAACTCTAGTGAGTCTAGAAGAGAAGTTTCCAGTATTTATTCAGCCTTGAGCACGAGGAGAATCTAAGATGAGCAACAGTATCAGCAAGTTCCTCTGTTCTTTGTCACCTTCAAATCTGAATTGTGTCCCTGAAAATGGTGTATAAAAGGCCTGCATAATGACGCCAACCTGTATGACTGCTTATACTGTTGGGCACTTTGACCCAAACATAACTACATATCTTAAGTCGTGCTCTGCTATGAGTTATGAGTTCTGCTCCTGTGTAATGCTATCTACAGTGGGGTCAGCTATGTCAGACTGTTGAGTCTACTGCAGAGTACAAGATGTCTTCAACCTTGGTTTCTATGATGAAGGTCAGCCAGGCTTTATCAGAGAGGCTAACCCGGACAACCAGCCTGCATCGTATTTACAGATGAATGACATCTGATGCTACTTTTCAATGTTGATGCTGGAATAAGAAGAAACATTAGAGTCTGATAGATAGAGTCAAGGATCTGCTCCAAAATGCAAAGGCATCCCAACCCTGATATCTAAAGAGAGAGAATGGGTCAATTGTATGTCAAAGCGTCTCAGATCTGGACTTTAACCATGCCGCACCAGAACTGCTGCATATATCAGTTGCTTTAGAGCTTCAGCTCAGAATGATGAACTGACATCCTTCTTCAGAAATTTGAAAACAGAATTCCTGTTTCCCTTGATTAAAGCAAGGCAACCTGACCATTAAGCAGCAAAGCAACCCCACAACATCACTCTGCCATCACAATGTTTGACTGTAGGTATAGTGTTTTTCTCTTACCATCTCAGCTGGGTCACTCCAGAGTTGTGTCGTTTTGGCACTTTTATTTGTGTCAAATCCCAACGAGCGCCAAGGCAAACGTGTGTGGGGCATCATATTATTAGATTTTCAGATGACTCCGTGATCATGTCTCTCATCAGCTGCATTAACCATGATCATGGACCTGTGAGGAAAACTGCTATGACCACCTCCCCTGTAGTCACTTATGACCAGCTGTCAAGCATGCGCTGCAGTAGAAATATCTGAGTGCTGGAATTGATGAGAAAATTAGTTGAGAAAATGAGAAGATATATGCTCTTTGCCAATTAAGAAAAAAAAACAGATCATCATCTTATGTGAACTTTTAATATAATTTAATATAAAGACAACTTAGTTAACCCAAAATCTTCCTCGTCTTTGGGCTGTTTCTTTTAAGAGTCACCACAGGATCATCTGTTTCCATCTTGCCCTTTCCTCTGTGTCTTCCCCTGTTAGGCAAACCAACTGCATATCCTCTTCCACCACATCCAGAAACCTCCTCTTTGGTCTTCCCTTTTTTCTCCTGCCTGGCAGCTCCATCTCCAGCCCCCTTCTACCAATAGAGCCACTATCCCTCTCACTTTAATCTTACTTGTGCTTTGAACTTCCTGATTTACAATTCTCATATCTACCACCCATCTTACTCTCTCATTTTTCTTCATTCATTAGTTGTCAAAAGCAAACTTGTGTTTTGAATAAAAACACAAAAAACAAGTTTAAATGCTATTTGTCTTAACAGAACCAAAGTTTTTATGGAATACTAAATGGCCTTATGTGAAAATGTATTGGCACCATTATAAATTGAATTTTCAAACCTATGGTATTGAAAATAGACCATTTTCAGAAGCAAGAAGTTGTCCTGTTGGTGTAACCAGTAGCACACTATGTAGAAAATTACCTAGGTGATTAAATACAATCCGTTTGGGAAGGGTTACAAAGCTATTTCTAAGGGTCTTGGTATCTGGGATCCACAGAGAGACACATTATCTACAATGGCGAAAACTAGGAACAATAGTGAACTTTTGCAGAAGTGGCTGACCTTTTCAAGTTCCTCCAAGAGCAAAGAGTAGACTCAAGATCCAAAGGTGCAAAACAAACATAAAAAGAGACTACAGCCCCCTCTCAACTCATTAAAGGTCAGAGTGCATGGTTATGTTGTGTGATGGAAATGGTATGCATGGGAGTG
Source organism: Lophius americanus (assembly GCA_037951165.1). NCBI lineage: Eukaryota > Metazoa > Chordata > Actinopteri > Lophiiformes > Lophiidae > Lophius > Lophius americanus. The sequence goes on along the minus strand of JBBDHG010000273.1, from coordinate 2,627,851 downwards.
TGGTGAGGAAAAATCCACAGTAAACCCTAAGGAACATCAAGGCCCATCTGAGTTCTCCCACAACACAACTAAGCTCTTAAGAGAATATTGCACTACAGACTAATGAGCGGAAAGTTGGACTGTTTGGAATACTGTTTGGAAAGCAGAAGTCCTGTTACATCTGGCGTAGAAGAAACACAGCATTCCAAAAAGAAATAAAACCCATACCTACGATATAGCAGCAGTTGTTGCTGTTAAAAGTGGCACAGCAGATTTAGGCATTACATAACCTTCTGCATATAAAACTGAAAAGGGCTGTGAAAGACTTCTTCAAAGCACTGTAAAGGCTCTTTGCCATTCAGTATGATAAATAGATAAATAGGTAAAAACAAATGTGTCCCAGCTGACCCTCGGGCATAATAAAGATTTCCTTGATCTTTGACAGAGTTTAATTTGATTTGAATTTGAAGATTATCATTAAAAATAGAATTTATTGTGTTTGCAAATAGATGCTGACATAAAAATTCAATTGTCTCATGGTCAAATGATAGGATTCTGGAGAGAAATATGCATCTCTTTAGCTGCTAAAATGCTATGTCCACCTTTACTCTTAGACGATAGAAAGGTAGAGTAAGTAAGAAGGCTACCTTGCAAGGATATGGGCTGGATGAGAGAGGAAACCACATGAACGTGCCCCATACAGGGAAACATCAGTAGGAAGATATTTTGAGTTTGTTCAAGTTATCACTTACACACATTTGTTTGATGAGCTCTTGATGAAACAAATCAGGAACCTGAGGCAAGTTAAATTCATGATTTATCAAAAATAGATTCGTTATATGTGCTTATATTATAAACATACACTAGGTAAAGTAAAGTAATGACAACAAAGATAAATATGTAGCATAAAAATGTATATATATCACAAGATTTACAGTGTCTGTATGTAAGGTCTGTCATTTCTAATCTAATTCCCAGCTATGGAGGCGACAACAGTCTCAACCAATAGGAAGGATTCCCAGTGTGTCAGTGGGAAAGACAGCGGCATGGCTGGTTTAACTGGGTTGACTGTGGTGAGGATGCAGATAGCGTCCTCTGGTGGAAGTATTCAAATGACCAGACAGTCAGTGGATGAGTGACAACGTTTCATAGCTGAACATAAGAGGAAAATTACTCTGACCACATCAAAATAGACATACCAGACTGAATCTCAGGTTCAAAGACTGTGTTTTGTTTTAAACTCATACAGCCAAGGTTAGACGTCCTGGGGACAAAGTAAGAGGGACCAGATTGAGATGGTTTGGACACTTGAAAAGGAGGGGATAGTGGATTGATTGGTCGAAGGATGCTGCAGATGGAAGAGCACACCCTCAAATGTCAAACAAGAATGCTTTGGGGCCGGCTGCATTCTATGTATCTCAACTCAAGTTAATTTATAAGCATATTTAAAAACAACAGTTATGTCAGTCATGTCAGTCATGTCAGTCATATCAGTCATGTCAGTCATATCAGTCATGTCATTTGCATATTGACTTGGCAGTTTTTTATGTCCTTGAGACACTCCAGCACTGTTGGGAGTTGTGTGCATTAAGGTGGAATGAGATGCCACGTTTCTTTCAACTCAACCCATGGGTGAATGATAGAATTAAATAAGTTAGGCCAAAGAAAAGTAAGTTCAAGAGTTCAAGTAAAGGAGGAAATATTTATTACAATGACTAGGAAACGATGAAGTAGTTGGTCATACACCGATACTGATTGAATACTAAACTTTTCCGTGAGTAAGATTGAGAAGAAACAAGGTCATGACGATTTCTAAAATGGTTCCTTCATACATTCCATTCCAGGATGTTTGGGTAAACGTCAGAACACAGAAACTCAAGGACAGCCTGGGGATCACAGATTTTATCTGACTCCCAAACGCTCGTCGAGTCTCCTGCCATTAAGTGACAGGTAAGTGACATGGTTCAGGTCACAGTAGCACTCATGGTCGATCTGGAATGCAGAAATGCTTATTGATTTTCTAATTTAAGAAACTTTGGAATTACTTTCCGAGAGGAAGATAAGTGATTTGAATGTTGTACCCTCTGAATGGAATAAAACCTCCAGTCCAGCAAACATTACTGCTGACATTACCTACTGTTTTTTAGAGAATGTTGCTCTTCTTTCTTTCTGAGACAATGTCCTCTTCTCGATATGTTTTTGTCCTTCTAGTTGACTTTTTTTCTTTCAGCCGGGTGGTTTATAAAAATAAGGAATTTAATAACTCATTGGAACAAAGATTTATGAAATACCCTTTAAATGCAGTTGGAAGTTCAATAAATGTTTTCTGTTAAATCAATTACATTGTTTCTGATCAAATTTCAACGTACTAGCGTACTTTTCATGTACTAGGTTTATTTTCAGGTAAAGCGATGGTTGCTCTGCCAAAACTTCGCCAAATACATCGTGGTCTATCGTTTTTCGCTGTTTTGGGCCGAGCCATGATGCATGAAGGACGGAGCAGTGCAGCTGTTGCTGAAGCTAGTAGGCATTTGTGCGGTTAACTTGTTAAATATGCCTCTATAGGGAACTAAAAATTGGAATGTATCAATATTTTAACACGTTAGCATATTTTGAGTGACAGCTTTAACATTCAAAGGCTGCAATAATAGCAGGAGTGACAGGCAGTGGCGGTTTTAGCTATCGATGACATGGGGTGAGCCCAGGGCTGCATCTCTCCAGGGGGCGGCATGGTACATGACTCAGTTAAAACAAAATCTATGTGTGTCATTGCGACAATTGTCACATAGATTTGTCATGTGACAATTGTGACATGACAGTTTCCTATCGCTCATGCAGCACGTCATGTTTATAATTATGTCAACATGTGGATCAAGGAAGGTGAATGAAGGTGAATGGTTGGAGTGGACGTGTCTGTATTTTTTTTTGATCAGACAGTTTTCCTCCTGCAGAGAGGAAGATGGGGGGGGCGGGGGGCGGCGTGGATAGCAGCCGGTAATTGAACAATCAGATCGTGTAAAGACTGATATACCTGGATGGACCTGACGTCCATTGAGGTTCTTGCTGCGCCATGCCGCCCCATGTTTCTCTTCATCGAATCGTAATGTGTCCTTTCCTCCCGTCTTATCATGTCTGCATGACGGAGTGTGTGCATAACCGACCAAAGCCCAACTGGTTCCGTCCGGACGTGCCAGTTTGGATAAATATTTAGTAATGTTGTTATGTTCAGGGCTCTGACACTTCAGGGAAAGCCAGAGTCGGGTTCGGAGCGGGGCAGATGACATTCTGATCGTTCAATTACCAGCTGCTCTGCCACCCCTCCCCATCGTCCACCTCTGACCGGTGAACTCCTCTCTGCAGGAAGAAACCTGTTTGTTCTTAAAGTAGAGGGGCACCCATTCCGACCAGCTTCATTGATTATGCTCACTTATTTGTACAGTAATGGAATGCTGTGTTGGTTGTTCTGCTGTAACCCCCAGTGTATTAATATTACATGTCCTGTCCAACAGGAACTAATAATGGATATAACTACACATCATCATAATAATATGTTCAGTCTGCAGCAACTTTATTACAACCATTACACACACCATTTCTGTATTGACGTATCTTGAGCTCATAAGAATTTCTTGAAGTCGTGGCCAGGACCCAGGGGGGCAATGCTATGAGTAGAGGAGACCACTACACACCATTACTATTTGTGCACAGCGTGCAGAATTTGTAATATTTACTGATTATGTATTAGTATTTAATTAAATCAGAGTAATAAGCTTAATTGTATGTAAATGCCTGTTAATGTTCTATCTCTTTATTTTAAATTTAAAAGTATTGAAGTATTCTGCTAATACTTCAATTACAAACCAAATGGAATCCTTATCTTAGCGGATTTTTAATTTAAAGCTATAACCTAGTCAGATATGTGAGAAAGTGTAAACTAAACATAAGTCAATTTATTGTATTATACAATACAATGAATGGGGGCGTTGAAAGGGAGGTTCGCCCAGTGCGCCTCAAAAGCTAAAACCGCCCCCGGTGACAGGAAGAACATTTTGACATAAATTATATCAGAGCAGGCTCTTGTATAAAGACTTCAACAGGTGGAAGGATCATGTCAGAACTCTATGTCCCACAGAGAGGAAGGTGGTTTGACAAAGTCAACACTATTCATCTATCAGAGTCCCGTCTCCACAGAGTTGGCCTGACAACCATGTAAAAGAACTATTTTAGCCATGAGCGCTTCTGAATGTTGATTTAACCAGCAACTTAACTATTTGTTCTTCTACTGACTAAACTAGAGCTGAGTGGGATGTTTGATGACAAAGCATCAACAGAGAACTGGTAAAGAAGGATCGCAGACAGTCAAACAAACGAGACAATGAGATACAGCTCGGGGGGGGGAAAGACAGGTGAAGATGATGAACAATCAAACAAAACCTTAACTCTTCATTGCGTGTCTGCACTTTAGAATAATTTACAAATATATGAGAACCGAAAACGCAGCGTGTAAACAGCTTAAAATGTCAGACAATTAGAACATCTAGGAAGCCTCTCGGACAACACCCTGGCCAGCTGCCTGTATGTGCCATACATGAGCTGTCATTATCGGCAGAAGCACCCCTGTCACACAATACAGTGATTCTGTGAGAAGATGAAAATATTATTAATAGAACTCAATGCCATTCTAGCAGGAAAAAGGACATCAAAGTAACATTTTAAACACGTCGGACTCTGCGGTCTAACAGATGTTAGATTTGAGATGGAAATGAAAATTGTGTTGTCATCAAATCCCAACATTGGATTGACGTCGACAGTGAACAGTGAACAGTGTTGAATTTTGATTAGACTTGTCGAAAATAAACAATCCCTCCATTTTCTGTTACCGCTTCACCTTTACACAGACACGCTGTGTGGCGTACACATGGGGATTCAACCCAGATCCCGCTACTATGAGATAGCACTGCTATCCAGTACACCACTGTGTTCAAGTTCAGTCGGCACTGTGGCGCAGTGGTTGGCGCTGCTGCCTCACAGCAAGAAGGTGCCAGGTTCAAATCCACATCTGCTGGCCTTTCTGTGTGGCGTTTGCATGTTCTCCCTGTGTCTGTGTGGGTTCTCTCCAGAAACTCCAGCTTTCTCCCACAGTCCAAAACACATGTGATGAAGGTGAATTGGTGACACAATAATTGCCCGTAGAAGTGAATGTGTGTGTTTGGTTGTGTGTCTCTGTGTGTCTGCCCTGCGATGAGCTGGCGACTTGTCCAGGGTGTACCCTTCCTCTCGCCCGATGTTAGCTGGGATAAGCCCCAGCCCTCCGTGACCATGAACAGGATAAGTGGTAGATAATGAACGAATGAATGTTCAAATTCAACTTTCAAGAAAGATTTAAAATTGTGGTTATTGAAGAAAAACAATAGAAGACAATGACATTTCGCTACAATATTAGTAGTGCAACAAATGAAGTAGAATAAAACCAAAGAAGGTGCAGCATTCTAAAATGTCTTAAAGGATAAAATAAGAATATGAAGAATTACTTTGTATGATAATATTAATGTAATAATACTTTGTCAATAAGTATTATTATGGATATGAAATAATAAGTGAAGCAGTGTTATTTTTGGCAGCATGGTCCGGCAGTAATTCAAACGGTTTTCTCACTGCAATAAAGATGTGAGTTCGAATCCACCTGCAGAATGTGTGGAGTGTCTTTGGGTTGTGGTGTGTTGCATGTAGGTGTGACTGGTTGTAATCAACTGGCAGCCTGTTCAGGTAGCACCCATAGCTTCCAACCCACACTCCTGCCAGCCTGGATGCTTGTTTTGGCGTATGATACATTTTGAAGTCCTACCAAAACATCAGCGCTACGCTGACTTTAAACCAACATTGGATTTCAACGTCAACAGGATTTTCCCTTCCTGCCAAAAATATAACACCTGGCAAACACTAGAGTCCAAATTCTGAAATTCTGACTCTGACGTACAATTCTGGGTCGTGTTCCAGCTGGGATGGATCTTGGCTGCCTCCAGTCTGGCTGCTGGAGGACTTATTTCAGAATCCTTACGAGGAAGATACTGGCCAATATTCCAGTGACGAGGATAACGATCATGACCAGCAATGTGAGGCCTCGCCATAAGACCAGTTGTGTGGTTGACAGTTTATCTCCAACTGTATTGACAGTGGATTTATTTTGGTCTGCATTCAGAACCCCCTGGCATGTGTGTTCCTCCTCGGTGCCCTCAGCACTGACCGGAGCCTGGTTCTGTTTGGAGCCTGGAGGTTGAGGAGAATTCTTTAATTAAAGAAATACTGCCATACCAGGATGTAGAATGGTGTTTGTCGTAGCTTACCTGTAATTTCCAACCTGTCCAATTCTTTTTCTTCTTTGAAGAGGACTCCCGCTCTCATAAAAGCCTAATCAGAGTCGGTCAAAAAATTTGTCAGATGCAGGTTTAAAAAATACCTCCAGACAAAGTAACAGGTAGCATCTTACCCCCTTTGCAGCTTTATTCCAATCAATCCTGCACACAAATATAATGAAGAAAATGGTCTGGATCAAGACGCATATGTTGAGTCCAATCCAATATCCTTTACAAAGATGAGACAGGAGTTTTTTCTGAACGTTAGTCGGCCGGCAGCAGATATTAAAACACTACAAGGTACAAAAATGTACATTAATGGTGTGCTCTTACCCACAATGCCCATATTAGCTGCAAACATAAGGGACACACCGATAGGAATGCCGATGACGTAGTATCCTACCAGGTTACACAGAGCGCCAATCAGCTGCTTTCCTACTCCCCTAATAATACCTCCACACACGCACTGATGACAGCCAACACACACGTAAGCCACATTCTGTATTTATGTCCGTATTGAGCTGCGATCTGTAGAAATTGCAAGATTATTTTTCTCACCGCAATACAATCACAAAGGTGTGTGGTACAAAGTAGGATCATGAGCTCCGGGACCCTCCGTAAAATGTCTCTGAAAACAAAGACAAAGAGTCAGATAACTTGATCAACATGTCTCCAGCTGACTTAATAGACATCCGATGACATAATAACATGACAACATCTGTATCACTTAATGTCCGTCAGCTTAATTCCAGAGTTAAAAGTTCCGAAAAGTTTTCCACACCACAATATTTTGGCCAATGGATTCCATGTGGCTCGCTTGTTTGGGTTGACAGAAATGTGAGGAGTCGCTGAGTGAATCAGCATGAAGATGTGGAAACTGGGTAATGTGTAAGAAAGCTGACAATGTGAAACTAGAGGCTAAACTTCAGGCCTGTTTTACTCCCTAGAACATTCTTTTTTTTTGTTTCATCAAACTCGGAGGATGGTGCTAATTAAACACCTCTGTCCGAGCCCATGATTCATCACTCCTCCTCTGTTGAGGGTCCTACAAACCTGAGCCATTACTTAAAAGAGGAGTTAGAGCGGTGATTCTTCACTCTCTGATGGATTTCCCAGCTCTCCTGTTTGAGCAGCTTCTGCCTGCAGCTCTCTCTCAACTATTCAGAGTCCTTTTTTGATTTCCTTTATACTTAAGTCATACAAGTCGAAGTAATTACATTGGGTCCATCCGTGAGGAGGATTGCGCATCTCCTGTGAAATACACAGGGAGCAAATAAGAACTTACGGTCTTGCTCAAGGACCGAGTGACATGGAGACAGCGGGGACCAACAGGGAATTGACCCGCTGACCCCCGGATGGCGGGACGACCACTCTACCTCCTGGACTACAGTCGCCGCACTTTGTTAAAATACTGGGATATGCTGGGTTCAGACCACTTAATATCTTAATCGCCCATTTGTTCAAGTCAGGGGACGAAACATCAATCATGGCTACAGGACCGCTCCATGTTACGCTGACAGTCCACTGGTTAGAGAAGAAGAAAAATATAAAATGACTGTGAAACTGTTCAAGTGTGTCACTAAGAGGACGCTGTGGATCGTGTGTCCGTCAAAGACAGTTATGGCGCCGATTTTTTCTGGTAAATGGAGATTGAAAACACCATGAACCAAAGAACGACTGTTAAGTAACAATGACACTTTCTAAATTTTATTGTCAGCCTTTTTTGGAAATGAGGCAGTTGTTTGAAGATGTGTGGCTATACTGAATATTAGATGAAAATATTATGCAAACAGCCACACAGTCAAAAGTATAGGACACACCTAAACGTATAGAAATATTAAAGTTCGTAACTGTGACCAACTATCAATGGGAAACCCGATTCTGTGAGGAAACACACAACTGTTCTGTGATGGGAGGGATGGATGAAAGGCAGAGTTCCTCTACGGGTTTCTGATGTAAGCTAGAGTCCATAAGCTTCACCATAACAAGTTGTTGGGAGTGGTAGTAAAATTGTGATGGTAACACTTGAAACTACCGGTTGCTCCTCCTCCAATGTAAACCAAAACTGAATCAAAATAATTAAAATAATGTGTGATTTTCCCTGATGATTGGCAGTCCATGCTGTCCTGCAGTGGCAAGTCTTTCTCTGACACTTTTGCACAACTTATCCGTACTTGTTCTTTTTGGTTGTGCTAACGTTTCATGCTAATTAAATACTCCACATACTGGCTGGCTAGTAATGGATTTTGCTTGGACCCATTGACTGGTTTGACAGTTTCAGACCAGATCCAGGCAAACAGAGGGAGGAAGTGATGGATCCCCATTAATGATGGAACCATACATGGAATATCTGCCCTGGTAATGTCTTCTCTTCATCTTTCTGCTGGCCTCTACTACCCTCACGGCAAAGCTACGGCGATAATGATAGACCGATTGCCCCACCTAGTAAAGTGTCACACATGCTGTTACTGAAAGTTGCAGCAGGTAGTCCAATGTAGTCAGCTGACCAGTCATTAATTGAACATATGACATGGGACACAAGTTTTAATCACGTATTACTTCATTGATGATCAGCATTTTTTTCGGGATGATATTGACTTGGAAGAAAATAAAAGCATGTCAGTCTGGCAGAAATGGCAGCGTTGCAATAAATGCTGCAGCTTTTCAAACTAAAAGTCTCATCTGTTGTCCCTCATTTGCCCCTGAAGCCTCATTTTTAACAAATTGCTTGATCATAATTAATTAAGGCTAACCACAATTATAATACAAAACTATTCATCCCTATAATAACATCTGTATCAAACAGAAATGTGATCATCATCATGACCAAAAGACAATTATTATGAGTTATGAACAGATACCATTGGTACCATACGCAAAATAACTTGGTGGAAATGCTGCTTATATAAACATGAAATAATGTAAAACAGTGAAGGACATTGTGTTAGAATCGTTACTCACAGCTCTGAGGTGAAAATATGTCCAAGGCCTTTTCTGGCGATAACAAGACTGCATCCAACAAAACATGCAGTGATGACTGCCATTAAAAGAAGAAAAAAATAAAAAGATGTCACAACATTAAACACTGAGCAAAAACAATTAGGAGTTTCATATGATTCATTAGATAATCGATCCGGAGGAGGTGATCAGAAAATAAATATTTAAAATGGATGTTAAAGAGATAAGAAATAGCTCTAGAATCAAACTTTTTTTTTTTTCATCTAAAAGTGTAGTCTTTGCTAAACATGTCTTATAATCTCTCTTGCATGTGATGGGTCAAATTAACTTCATATTATTCTTTGGATTATACAGGACAAGTCTTTGGGAGAAGCACCACGTCTTATAAGATGTACCTGTGGGTTATGGAAACCTCTTCAGGAATTATGCCAAACTCATGCATCATGTGTTGTAAGGGTTACGGTGGAGGATTTTCTGTGTTTGTGTGTGTTCTTTGCGTCGGTTCTTACATGAACAAATAATGGGGACTTTGCAAGACAGAATGGCTTGCTCTGGGTTTCCTGCACCAAGAGCATTCCCAACCCGAACACTAGCAGCAGCAGCGAATCCTGATGGGAACTGATGGAAATAAATAAGTACCAAAAGTACTTAATATGTGCTATAATTCTACAGAAGAGCGTAAAAAGCACTACATAATAGTGGGGAAAGCGTTCAGAGGACTTACCATGTAAGCTATAATTGCTAGCTGGTATGCTATAGACTGAGCTCCCAGCTCAGCCTCACTGATGATTCCAGCCAGGAATCCTGCCAGCTCAAACATCCACCACTCCAGACAGAGCATGAGCATGCTGGGAATAGCCAGCCAGACGAAGGGTCCCCACTCCTGCAGACAGTCCAGTGACCAACCTGTGTGTTTAGAGCTCCGTTTGTTATGATGACTTTATAACGCACATCCAATAGCAGGAATGATGACCTTCATCACTTTGTAAAATAAATCAAACCACTTTCATCCCTTGTTTTTGCTCAACTGACACCAAACTTGCTGCACTGCATATTCAATATTTGTCCTCCACAAACTGTCCTGACCTGTTTTTTGGACTGACAATGTAAACAGGACTAGAAAGAGTACAGTAGTACTGCCCATCAATAGTAAATTTCGAGGTTTATAACCAAAAATTTGAAAATATTAATACCACTGTTGATGAAATGTCGCAAATTTCTGAATTTTATATGGAAGACAAAAAGATGAAAATATTTAGACAATATTCTGTCCCCATATAAACATTAAATAGGAAATATGGGATCTTAAATACATTTCTGACGTATGGAGCAATCAATTTGAAAAACGATTTACAGACATCTCTTTGATGTCCAGATTATTTAATTACATTCACAGGAGTAGCATGCAATCTATAGATTTGTCTGCAACCCTGGTGATCCTTATGGTTATATTGTGAAGTAATTTATGCCTTCTTAACAGATTTAAACAATTCTATCTTTAGCATCAACTGTGGTGAGTTTGTGTAACAACCCTCTCCCACCTGGTTTGTAATTCTTCCTATGTCTTCTGTGTCTTCCTCTGTGCGTATATATATATCCATTGAGTGTTCAGTAATGTATTTTCTGACCAACATTTAATATGAACAGTGAAATAAATGCTCTGAATGTGTGGTATAATTTCAATCTATTTGTTGCCCTTATTGAAATATGTATTTAAATTCCGAAAAAGAAATGAAATGCTTTCAACTATTGACTATTTTTTTGTAATTCATACAAACCCTGTAATTAATTCCATTCACTTTGTCAATCCCAAGACAGACCTGAGGTATATAAATGAGAATATAACTGACCTCCCCACGTGGCTTTTAACAGATCCCTCCAGCGTATGTAAACGTATAACGCCACAGCCAGTATGTACTGTGAGATAGCATTAAGTCCTGCAGATCCACTTCAAGAAGAAAAAAAAGCTTAGATGAAGTAAACAGTAAAAAAAAGCAGGTGTTTGTGAAAGATAATCACATTTCGTTAGCATCTGTTCGTAAAAATGAAATTGGAGGTCACACTGAAACAGCAGTTCTCTGAGTGGAGGCTATCGCTCCACTCCCTTTATCAATAGTGCAGGTCGTCTGTTTTCAAAAACACGAGCAGTCACAAGACCTAAAACCTTTATAAGATGTCAGGGTGTCAAAGCTTTCGCTCATCCTATAAGACTCCAAAGAATTGTAAAACCACAGGGTTGAAACAGTAGCTAAAGTTATTCCACCAGGTGCTTGGCTAACTGATGGGCAATCTCACCAGGTCAATAACTATCGGGTCACTAGTCTGAATGAAGGGTCACGGAAAACTAAGCACACTGAGACACAACACCTGCTCACCCAAGGGGTTGGGTGCTACCACATTCAGTTGGTAGACCCAGGTAGAGCGCAAATACAGTTGTTCGGTTCCTCTGTGAGCTCATGTGGCCCAGATGAAGTACTGTTATAGGACAAAGACGACTAAGAAGCCATCAGTGGGCCAAGGTGTATAAAGTGAAGAGTAGACCCTCCCTAGGGAGAGATCAATGAGCAGTGACTTCTGGGTCTGCTTATGATTGCCTCAGTCACTGCGCTGTCCAACCTTGGCAGCACATGTCGATAGTGATAGTGTGAAATTCCATTTTACTCATTATAAAGCAGAAATGAATACACAGGTCGTCATTTCCCCTGATGTTTATGAGCGTCAATAAACAATCAAAGCTCTGAAAACACTGTAGAATGACGTTTGAAGAACTCACGCAACACTCAAATGCAGACGGAACAGGAATATGTAGTGGAGGATTGCGTTGCAGACATTCCCGACCACTCCAGTTATAACCTGAGGCCATATTATTCCCTGTAAACCACAGCACAACCGGGGGTCAACAATAATTCTGCTAATCGGGGTCCAGCCAATAAATGGGACAGGTGAGTGTTTGAACTACTATACCTGGTTTTGAAGACACCTGGATTGCAGCTGGTACATAAAAGCCGCCTGAAAAAGAATCACATTAGAGAGATTTGAGCCGGAGAGTAAAAATCCATCACCGACTGAAACACCTCTACAAAATGTTCGTATATCCTAAAACGATCTTCATCCACAGAGGGCAGAATAACCCCAACTCACCGGTAGAGCAGGCATGAAGATCTCCACATACAGCTGGCTGAGTCTTCATGCAGAGAAGACAACAAACAGATATGAGGTTATGAATCATTATGATTCCTAATTTGACCAACCTAAAACATAATAATCACCATTCATCGAGTTCTTCCATGCTACTAGTTCGCGCACGTCATCTGTTGTTAGAAACATTCATCTTTACTTCATTCTATTGCTCTCCATATTGAAATGTACCATTTACCAGCGTTAATAGTACATTGCAATATGGAGAATATCTTCAACAGTGTCCAAGAGGCCAAAAAGTCACCAAAAAATGAGATTGATGCAGGTTTTATGTAGAAGTGAACTTGAATTACTAAATTAATCTGAAAAAGCTTATAGCCTTACAGCTACATTAATGCATGCATTACAGTTCAAAATTAGGTTTTGATCTAAATAAGGTCACATGTCAAGCATAGGTAAAATGCTGTAAGTTGTGTTGTAGAACGAGTGAAACTTAAAGAAAACTTGAAGACATATTGGGTCAGGGCTGGGTACCCACAGCCGGGCCTTCTGACAGGTCATGACATCACTTCGGACATCATGCAAACCAAAGCTGGATTTCTTACATCATATCTGAAGTCTAACCAGAGAGTTAATCTAGATAAGTCTCGATCTTTCAGAACATGAGTGGCTTAATTTATTTGAACATTGTTCTGACCTGGCGACCTCTGGTCTCTGTTTGACAACGAGCAGGAGGACTTCGGTGTTTACGAGGATGGCCCAGCAGGGAAAGCAAGCCAGCAGCAGAATCAGAATCCCTCTCTGAAGAATCACACCCACGCGCTTCAAGTTACCACTCCCATACGTCTGCAGGAGGACAGATAAAGTAGCCGAGTTAGAAAATACACATCACACCAACGACCCGAGAATGACAGTTCAAAGAAAACTAACGTGATACAAAAGGCCAGTGTGGATTTGTTTTAAAAGAAATCCCAGGACTACCTTGGAGCCCAGCAGCAGCAGATGATCTTATCTGGGTTACATAAATAAAAAATAAAGTGAAAGAAGCTTTGATGAGGCTTACCTGAGATATGAGGGTATCGCAAGTTGACGACAAACCAAGGCCGATGCAAATGCCCGTGACATTAATCACCTTCAATTAAAAGAAACACAGTATGGGGGCAATGTTTATTAGAAGGAAGGCTACTCTAATCACAGATAAAGCACTTTTCTAAACTTATATCCAAACTGTTTTGTAGAAGAGAGAAAAAGGGAAAAAAATTACAGATGGGAAGGTGACTAAATATTTCAGGTATGGTGCAGATGCCACAGTAAAAACCTTATTAATTGTAAAATTGATAGACCATATGCCCTATATTAAGTTCAGTAATGGCTAAAAATGTCAAATCAAACCCTTAAAGTCCTGGTCAACTGTTTCAGCACATTTTGAGTCACTATTTCTTAAATTTTTTTTTGACTTAACCTGTTTAATATGGCACCCCTACCGAAGGGTGCCGAGAATGGTACGGTACGGGTCTGTTGTTTTGGGCCCAAGTGTGATGTCAACACACTGTTTCCATCATGATTTGCGGAGCGTTCCGTACCGTACCAAACCGTACCACGCAGTGGAAACATGCCATAATATGACCCAGTGGCAGCATGTATGCATGGCATGCACATCTACCTTTTAATTTATTTTAATTGCACATAACGTTTAATTTTAATTTAATTTATTTTAATTTATTTTAATTGCACATAACACGATGTTATTCTTACTCTGTGTTATTCTTACTCTGTGTCATTCTTACTCTGTAACATGCTCTGCTGCTGTAATATTGCAATTTCCCCATTGTGGGACTAATAAAGGCTATCTATCTATCTATCTATATGCTAAAGAGTAAGGGGCCAATGACAGAGCCCTGCAGGACACCGCTGGTCACCGACAGAGAGGCTATAAATTATTTGTTATTCGATAAGGATTTATTTCCGTGCCATATTAAAGCATCTGAGGATTTACTAAATATAATTATGGAATGTGAAACAACTAAAGGTCTAATAAGGGTCAAATTGTTGTCTTAAACACATTACAAAAATTTTTGAGCTACTCTGGCTATTTTCCATGGTGTTCAAAATTATAGCTTGAAATAAAAAGTTGGATTTGGTTTACTACTTTAAAAAATGCTTGACCCAACAATTTGTCATTTTAAGGTACATTTTGAGTTTCTTAGATATTAAATTTAAAAAAATTGGCCCACAGAAATAAAATACGTAAAGAAAGAATTTTAGACCAACTATGAATCCTACACCCTGAGAGCTACTACAAAGAATGAATGACATTTCAGTGGCTTTTGAGCATTTGTGGATAGATTTCTCTCTTTGGGCAATTTGGGCACTTTGTTTTGTTGAAAAAAACTAAATTATTGTTAGTATTACCCTCAAAACAGATCTTCATCATAGATTACTCTCTCATCTGCTCAGTGGACTGTGTTTACTGTGAAACATGCTGGTGTAATTGGTATGTACTAAAATCCCTCCAACTTATCGAATTTAATATTCCATAATATCCCCAGAAATAAAGGGATAGGAAGGAAGAACTGGCCTGTTTTTAGGAAAGGTCAGCTGCATATTAGCGACCCTTGGGGAGTTGTATCACCAAACCTTTTTGGGCCATGATTTCTCAACAGTTGGTTGGATTTAGTCTAAATCTGATGTATATGAACCTGAACATATTTTACTCTTATACCTCAGATTTTACTCTCTAGGGGGATTTTTATTTTTTTTGTTTTTTTTACGAAAACCACTGTTTTTCAGACATAACTTCACATTAATTTGTAAGTTCAATCAGGGGTCTCCTTTGTAGAATGCAGTGGATTGGAGGCTTTTCAGGGATATACCATTACTGTGTAATAGAATATTTAATTTTGGTTTTCTTGTAAGACTTGCCATACTGACTAGCCTCTTTTGTGTTTATTGTAAGTTCGATCCTGTGTGACCATTTGTCACTGATCACACCTCCAAAATACACCCCATACCCCAATTGCATTTACATACCTGTTACAAACCACCTCCATGCTGAACAAAGGCAAAGATACCTCAAGCCTGAATGCAAATGCTCTTTGGTCCACAAGTATCACCAAGCAGATCATATGCATAACCTTAACCAGCAACTCTTTTTTCTTCCATTTCAGATTGCTGAGAGGAAACTCATACCTGTATATAGTGAGGGAGTTGACTTTGATACAAATAAAAATACGAAAAAAGCAATTCATCTTACCGCTGTTGCTAATGAAACTCCTGCAAGTTCAGTTTTGCCCAGGTGGCCGCAGAACACAGTACTGACGAAACTGATCATAAAGATCATTGACTGGGAAATGACCTGGAGCACAAACAGAAGCTCGTTACCCAGTACTTGTTTATGAAAATGTCAGAAGCAGTGATACAAGAGTAAACATGAATGTATAGTAGTGAATTGTCAACGTCAACAAAACTAATACATCGTTTCTGTGATGGGAATGCATGCACCACTAGGGGATGCTTCAGTGTACTGAATGTACCCTGTAAAAGAATTAATTTAAATAGTTAGTTTTAAAAAATTCTGCATAATTCCCTAAATAATATTACTTAAATAAGTTAAATGAAATATGGCAAAAGCCCAAAATATTTCTAGAAAATCTTTAGAAATATAATATAAAAAATTATAAATAAATAAAAATCTGTAGCTTTAGTCTTCATATGTGAAAAAACAAGGATTTAGAATAGAATTGAATAGAAACACTTTATTGATCGCCAAAAGGGTAAATGTAGTAGTTGTAGCAGCTCCAGCATACAGATATTCTCAATAAAAACACACATGCAAGATAAAATACAATAAAGTGCATGCAAATATAAAGAGAAGGAAAGAGTCCGATCTCCAATGGCATATATAATATCAATCTCAGTAGTCAGTTGATAATTATCAGATACACACATGGTGTTCCGTGAGGCAGCAGAGTTCTGGGATTCAGACCTGGTCTTTGATGATGGGTTACCATTAAAAATGTTGGCGTTAAGTGTCTGCCAGAGGAGGAAAAGACATCTAAATAGCTCATCCATTTTGGGCGAACATATTCCCTCTGTGCAGATCAAGTAAGAGACTCATTCATGACTTAAATCCCTGACAACGACTTGTCTGAAAGTTCAACAAGAACATTCATATGACTGGAGAGACTGAAATGATGAAAATACGTCGGTCATCCTGCTGAAACTACTGAGAATCTTCCATTTTTTTTGCCCTTTCATCTTCCTCAAACGGAAATAAAGTTTGTTATTCTGATTAACTTCTGTTGACACTTTTTTTTTCATTCTTTCAATCCAAATTTCTTTTCAAATCAAAAAAAAAAAAAATCGAAATAATTTTTCAAATCTTTGTTATTTGTTTGATTTATTCTCAAAAGTGTATGAAATGTATTACTAAAAATAATAATTAAAAATAATACTGGCATACAGTGTACATTGTGATATTTTCGGAGACAGTTGTGACCATGACCATGACCTTGATATTATTGTTGTAACCCTTCCCAACCCTACCCTTAGTGATGCATGCATTGTTGCATTATTGTATTCATCGTTACATTAAGTTGATATTCAACAGCAGAGTGTGTCTTACCACTGGTCCCGCTAGTTTGAGGAC
Organism: Lophius americanus; assembly: GCA_037951165.1. Taxonomy (NCBI): domain Eukaryota; kingdom Metazoa; phylum Chordata; class Actinopteri; order Lophiiformes; family Lophiidae; genus Lophius; species Lophius americanus. The sequence goes on along the minus strand of JBBDHG010000273.1, from coordinate 2,610,775 downwards.
TTCTACGAACTCACTCCTGTACTTTGCAGGGATGAGGCGCTCCAGACAGGAGCCGCAGCCCCATCCAGAGGCCCGGCCATCAGGAGCAGCGTCCTCCACGCCCTCTGAGTATTTAGCTGGATCTGTATCAGGAGATGCCATGACACAGGGCGATCTGTGGTCGGCAGACAGACTGCGATTAATCCTAAAGTGACATGTGGGACATTGTTTCAACTCAGGAGGAGTCAGAGGAGGAGTTACCAACATGCCCTGTGAACAAACTCATGACCAGTGTGGCTGATGTGCCGCTAGGTGGAGCTAGTGTTGCATTCAGGTGCACAGGTAATACTGTACTTACTGTATTCTCAGCCTGGAAACAACAATACATACATTTAGATATATGTCTTAGTCATCTGTACTGTGTCATCCAAAGAAGGTGTGCTTATATCGACGGTGGCTCAGTTGGTAGAGCGGTTGTCCACTTATCCGAAAGTCAGTGGTTCAATCCCTGGCCTCTGCTGTCCACATGTCGAAGTGTCCTTGAGCAAGATACTGAAACCCTAGTTGCCCCCAATGGCTGTTCCATTGGTGTGTGAATGATTGCGTAAATGGTTACTGCTCATGATGAGCATGTGGTGCCTTACATGGAAGCATCTGTGTGAATGTTAGGGTGAATGGGTGAATGCTGATTCACATTGTAAAAGCGCTTTGAGTAGTCAAGTAGACTAGAAAAGCGCTGTAAAAGTACAGTCCATTTACCATTTATATACATACATTATATCCCTACATTCTAATAGTAACTATTGCTATGTATTGTCATTGCTAGAGGTCGTGCACTTATTGATTGCAATTTTCTTGAACGATCACCGATTTTTATCAAATCTGACCGGCCGATACCGATTTTTTCTGAATCTCCTGTTTTTCATTAAAGTTTTAAAATAATGTAAAATAAAAATAATGATTGTGGTATTTTAAGTGTTTTTATTATGAAGGATTACAGTGTGAGTAAGGTTGGTGGAATTGTGTATGTATTCTAGCCTGTTGAAATTCATGTAGCCAATTTGTAAACCAATTGTATGACATCTTGAAGTCAAAATAAAGCTTCGTAAGCCTTGTTTAGTCCATTATATGTTATATATTTGTTTTGTTCAGGGACTTCAGGGCTCTTGGCTGGCTCTGAGCTCCAGCTATCTTTGTGTGTGAATAAGTTCATTCTTTCCGAACGCTTGGGGGTTGTTCCTCAACATTTTATTTTGTCCTTACAAGTGTTACAAATTGTGAGCTTTGTGTTTTCTGGTTTACTTGTGAGACCTTTGGAGCCATGGCAGCTCATGCTTGGTGTCCATGTACGGCATGTATGTGCGTAACGAGCACCCGATCGGCCTCAACTGAGCCTGCTCATGATTGCTGATTTCCTCAGACTACGCCTAACAGCGGCGATCGTTATTACCATTTTACCTGTAAAATTATAAATAACCACTCATACACTCGATAATGACAATACAATTATACCACCACTAACAGCATCTATTTACCGTGCCACTAATATGATGAACACTCTATCAAACTCCATTATAAACATCTTTATTTAAATAGTATTTTATTGATGTAATATATCATTTTACTATATATTTGTATTTGATGTGATATGTGTGTATATACTATATATATATTATACCGAGAGGGTCTACTGATCTCTCAGTGCTCCTTCTTCCTTTGAGCCTTATAAAACTGTTTTAGACGATAAATGTGGATCCTCAATATTTAAAAGTGTTTTTTTTTTTAATGGTTTTTAGTAGTTAATGAGTTCCCGCGAGGTACTCTGGCTTCCTCCCACTGTCCAAAAATATGCATTGATATGTAAAATATGTGTTGGTGACTTGAAATTAGGTATGAGTCTGAGTTGGAATGTGATGTCATCATGTACATTGATAACTGCATCCTCCCTTCGATGAGAGTGTGTAAATGCTGGATTTTTATTGTTTTTTTTTTGTTTTATGTCTAACATATATACTCACATTAAGGATGTTTGTTATGGTATGTTTATATTCAGGAAGAGTGAAGATTTCAGAGGTTTGTCTTCAGTTTTAGTACAAACGCCAAACTGGTAAAACCTTCCACTTCTAATAAACATCCTACTTAAGTTAAATGATGTAGTTTAATAGCAACATAATGTGCTCCAGGTAAAAGTACTCAGGGTACAGTGAATTGGCCCATTAGTAGCTATTTTGCAATTATAGGATATGTTTTTGGATATAACTACAGTAATAATGTGAAAGTGTTTGTTAAAAAGTAGAGGTACTTTTTACTACTTTGTATGCTGCATAGTAGTTTAACTCATAAGATGTTGTTTGCAGCATTGCTGTTACATTTTGTTTACAGGACCCAAATGCAAACAGGTAAAAAGACAGTGTGAACAAAATAAGTTTAATAAAGGCCAGTTACAATTCCAAAACAGAAACTTATGTATAAACCAAAGGCTAAAATTATATCCATCCAAAGCAACAACACAATTAACATAAGGCTGGATTTATGAACTACATGGAAGAAGGACAAAGTCAAGCAGGGATTCACCCTAGTTGACCGGCAGAGTTAACAGGCAAGTAACACAGACAATCTGACAAAGACATAAACACTGACTTAAATACACAAGACTAACAAGACAAATGGGAAACAGGTGAAGGCTTGGGACAGGTGATAACATTTAACAATCATGGAGGACACTGGGAAACAGGATTCACACCGACACGCATTCACAAACAGACTAGAGTGGAGGAAGAGAACATTGAGTCATAGAAGGAAAGGAAAGGAAAGTAGAAGGAAATTATCAAAGAACTAAGCACAACCTAAAACATAACAGAACTATGACTATTGCAGTAAATTTAGAACTGTTTATCCGTAGGTGCAGTGTAGTGGGATTCAAAGGTATAAAATGGCACCAATCACATAAAGTACACATACCTTAAATGTGTACTTATGCACACTTATGTTGCCTATTGTATATAGAACTGCTAAATCAAGTTAAAAAAGAAAGTAAAAACTGTTTTCTACCTCTGCATTAAAAATCAAAGTATTAAAGATCAGCATATATACATTTAAACAATTTCCAAATACACATATTTATTAAATAAGACAGAAAGGTGAAGTAAATTAAATATAAAAATAAGACTTATATATGAAACAGGTAATGCCAGTAACCAAGACAAAATACCTTTGTCAGGGGCATACGTCCTCAAAATAGGACAGGTAATTTATTTTTTTGTGTTTGTCGCAAAGGACAGAGTATTCATGTACAAATAATATTCAACTAAACAGTCGTTAGAGCTTGGGAAGGTCCGACGGAACCTTGTTTAACTCCTAAGAACACAGATCCAACCGTAGGGGAAATGATCTGGAACATAAAGTAGACAAAATCAACCAGGGCATGGAACACATTTGTGAAATTATTTTTGTAGTAAGAGTTCTATAATGATGTCTTTATGTTAGACTGTGACTTTTACGGCTATTTTATATCATACTATTATATTTTACAACGATATCTCCTTAACTATAGTCAAATAGATTAATTGTAATACATTTCATTAAAGTATCAGAATGTTAAACGGATCAAAACTTTCCTTTCGTAACAAAAAACAAGATTGAAATAAGCAAAAGTAGCACTTTGTAAGATAAGAAATCCATAATAAAGCTGTATCTCTCCATGGCGTTTAAACAGATTTTGACACATGATTCAGCATGGTTAAATATACTAGCCTTTCTGCAAGAACGTGCTTACTAGTAAGTTACGGCCTCTGTGCCAAAATGCGTGCTCGTGCTGGAATTTACGTTCAAGTGGACGTCATTCCTGCGTCATTAACGCGCCACCTCGATCCCGATGCTCGTCTTTTATCTAAAGTCTAAAGATAGATGTTTCGATTTCAGGTATGTATTGTACCCCAAATAACCTACATATCCCTCCCTGTGTTTAATTCAGTTATTTTAAACCGAGCAGACTGGACTCCGAACTCCCCGTGGTTTATATGCTGAGTATTGTATGTTGTTTATGCGCCTGTTAAATTGAGTGCCGTTTGCGGCCTGTGAAGCCGCCCGTTTGCTTGCTAAAATGAGCCGGAAGGAACGTGGCACAAGATAGAGGGAACTGGAGCTATCTCCCGCCTGTGACAATGATGGGCTGCTTTTTGCATGAGTGAAACGCAGCTATGAAATGAAAGAGTGTTGTTGTTATGAGCGCTGTGTGTACAGTACTTTTTAGGTTGGACGTAAGCAGCAGTTTTTCTCCGTCAGGGTCCTGCGTGATGTAACGTCAGCGTTAGCATTGTGGCTAACTGGTTCCCCTACTGTCTACTTGGTTGCCATAGGGTTCAGGAATCGTCAAGATATATTTCTATTCCTATTATTTAATCTTTCTTTTCTATAAGGAAGCTCGAAATAGTCCGTTTACCTGGCGTCACCTACGTGTTTACATTATGGGGGGAAACAATGCCCGCTGACATGACCCCATACCGTGTTGGGCTTGTTGTTAAAAGTATTTGCCATGGTTGTGTATTGTAGTGATATAGCAATATTTCCCGATATCGTGATACAAACTGTATCATATAGCCCCACTTCGTGTTTTGACATTCCATGCACTGAAAACGGAGAAAATGCGGCATTTATTTACTGTTAAGATAAAATGTTATTTCTGACGATAAGCTTGTGAACAGTAACCACAATGATGATGTTTTTATGCTTGTCAGTTTAATAGAATATACTTAATGTATAATAAAATATCTCAAACCAAAGACAACTGATGAAACACCAAATGCAAGGTTTGAACGTGGAATTTATTTAACCAGCTAATGAGCTTGTAAGAAAAGTATTTACCCTCTTTGAGATCATGCTCTGACACTGCTGCAATGGAACTTTGGCTGTGTCTTCCTTGTAGAACTAATTTACTGCAGTCACATTGGATGATTTGTGAGCATAAACTGCTCCTCCTCTCAGGTTCCACCACAGCATCATGGATTTAGAACGATGGATTCTTTATAGTTATTACACACTATTAAGCAATAAAATACAGTTTGGAAGCAAATAAAACTTGTGGACATCAAGAAAGTAAAACAAATGAATGAATGAGTAAAATAACACAAGATAAAAAAATAAGTATAATATTCCTACTGAACCATACAGGATCAGACTTACTTATCAGCTTGGGATCAATGTCTTGCTGAATTCATATTTCCCTCTATTATGACAAGTCATCCTGGCCCTGACACAGCAAAACATCCCCACAAAATCACGCTGCCACTACAAGATTATGCCAGATGTAATGAGAGCCTTGTTTTCAATTTAATTTGAAGTTGTCAGTCCTAATCTTAATTTGTACCTTTTATTATTGAGGTGAGAGACCCCTATAGTTAGTTATTGACTTTTGATCTTTTTTTACTACCTAAATGAAACATCCCTGTGTTGTTCCGAGTTTTCGAGTAAATATTGTGTCTCGCTGTGGTCTGTGGAGTACCATAACCTTAAAAAGGGCTAATAACCCTTATAATCAGTCTGGGCTTATAACCCAGACTGATTTCAATCACCTTCGCTACCAATGACCCGTATGAGCCAACTTCCTGCTTTTGAAAATGGATTGTTTGAGTGATGATGTGATCAAACAGGGCAGGTAGTAATCCAGTCTGAATGAGTTTATTCCAACTGGAACCATTTATTAATGTAAGTTTATATGTTGTTTCTATTGCACCCACATTTTCAAAAGGCATCCATGAGCTCCTGAGAATGGATGATTATATATTAAGAAAATGTGAAAATGCTTCCTAATCAAATCGCTCAATCATTTCGTGCATGATAATCATTTCTGTTTCGATAGTGTTCAACAATAATTCTTGTTTTAATATTCTCCTTTCGTTCACCCTGTCTTTTTCAGTCACCATTTATGCACGGTCCCCTCTTCTCATTAACCTCACTTATTCTTTGTTGGTGTCTTAGCAGTCCATGGATGAAGACTGTACGTTGGAGGAGGAAGACGAAGGACTGATAGTGGATGAAGATGAAATTGATCAGTTTAATGATGACACCTTTGGAGCTGGGGCCATCGGTGAGTCATGCCTTTTAAATAAATTTGCACACCTAAGGGGATGCACTTACCAAATAAACAAACCAACCAAGCAATAAAATAACCTCGATGGAGGTAAAACTACTTTAATTTCACCTGCGTAATATTTCCAAAATACGGCACATACCGTCGCAAAAAGATGCGGAAAAGTTAGTTCATGCATTTGTTACTTCCAGGCTGGATTACTGTTATACCCTACTAGCAGGTAGTCCCAATAAGTCTCTGAAGCCCATCCAGCTGATCCAAACCGCTGCTGCACGTGTGCTGACCAGAACCAGGTTAAGAGAACATATCTCTCCTGTATTAGCTTCCCTTCATTGGCTCCCTGTAAAATCTAGAATCAAATTCAAAATCCTCCTGCTCACGTACAAAGCCCTTAACGATCAGGCAGCAACGCATTTGAAGGAGCTCATAGTTCCATATTGTCAGACCAGAAAAATTTGCTCCCAGTATGCAGGGGTACTTCTATTCCCTAGCGTCTACAGAAGTAGAATTGGAGCCAGAGCATTCCAATCTCAGTTTGAAGGGAAGAAAACCTCTCTACATTTAAAAGTAGGCTTAAAACTTCCCTTTATGATAAAGTTTATAATTAAGGCTGGCATAAGATATCTCTTAGATATGCTGCTTTAGGTTTAGACTGCTAGGGGATCTCCCATGATGCACTGAGCTTTTCTCTCTTCTTCTCCAACTGTCCCTCTTTATACACCCCTCTCACTTTAATGCATGTTAGTGGATTAATGCGTGTTACTGGATTAATGCATGTAACTGGTTTATTGCATGTTACCGGATTAATGCATGTTAGTGGATTAATGCATGTTACTGGATCAATGCATTTTACCGGTTTATTGCATGTTACCAACTTGACTTCTTCCCTTGAGCCTTTGTGCTTCCCACCCTGCAAAGTCACATGGTTGGTGATTGCATCTGCTGCTGTGGACCTGCTCGATGTCCACTGATTTCAAGATGCTCATGATGACAATTGCTATTATTGTTATTATGATTATTATTGTATAGTATTTCCCCAGAAGCTATTGCTAAATGTTACATTACTATTGATGTCATTATCAACCTGCTGCTTTCCCCCCCCCCGTTTGTCTCTTGCTCTCTCGCTGTCTGTCTTTCTTTCTTTCTTCCTTCCTTCAAACAGTTTCTGCCTGTTAAAAGGCAGTTTTTTCTCGCCACGGTCGCCAAGTGCTTGCTAACGGAGGAATTTTTTGGGTCACTGTAGATAATTATCTTAGGAGTTTGGCCTACACCTGCTCTTTCTAGAAAGCACCTTAAGACAACTGTTGTTGTGAATTGGCGCTAGTTAAATAAAGATTGGTTGATTGATAAATATGCATAACAGCATGTCAATACATACATACTTATATATAAATTGTAATCCCAAGTCCATGTTAAGTGAAGTGAGTCAACAAAACCAGTAAGCTGTGTATCACAGTTTGATAAAGAATAAGTTCTGGTTGTTTGACAGAACACAGGACAGTATTTAGTTCATATATATTTGGGTTTTATCCTCGGTCTTGGTTTCAGAAAGTCTACACGGCTACACAACAACAAACATAAGTTTTTAGTTGTTTTTTTCATGTTTCTATTTCTAACCTAGAAGTATTTTAAGGGTCACTGTTGGTCTTCAAGCTACAAACATGTCACATATCCGAATGAATGATATTGACAAATGTTCTTTAGTAAATAGGGCATCTGATAACTTATGGTTGATTGATTGCCGTAGTCGTGTCTGACTGATCTGTTCTTCCAGATGACGACTGGCAGGAGGAACACAAACGCCTTGCTCAGCTCGATGAAAAGGATGGGATCGGAGCAGGACTGGGGTTGGGAGGAGTGGGAATTGGAACAGAATTGGATTTAAGTGGAGCCAATGACTCATCCTCCACCCATCTCCCTTCTTCATCGGTCCATCTTCCCCTTCCATCTTCAATCCAGTCTCTCACATTTTCCTCGTCTGGCCCTAGATTGCCTCCACAAGGTCAGTGTCATAATCAGATGAATGCCTCTCAACTCAGGAATCATGTTTTTGTTGCATCGAGATCCTGATATTCCTTACTTTTTTATTAATATTCTGTAGTTTTGTTTCTTGACTTAATAAATGTTTATGGTCAAGGTTTCTTTATTCTCTCCCTTGGGAGAGATTTGTCTTGGATAAGAAGAAAATTGCAGCACAGACAACACAAAAACTGAAGTGCAAAATAAATTTCTCGAAAAAATAAAGGGAACACAGAATCATCACAGTGTAACTCCAAGTCAGCCGCACCTCAGGGATGTCAACCTTTTCAGTCAGGAAGCAATAATGATTGTGAATTAATTTCACCTGCTGTTGTGCAAATGGGACAGACAACAGGTGGAAAGGAGAGGCAATTAGCAAGACAACCTGTATTAAGGAATGGTTTTAAAGGTGGTGGCCACAGACTATTTCCCTCTCTTCATCCCTTCAGGCTAGTTTTGCATTTTCCCAGTGCCATCGCCACTAGTGGTTGCACTAGACAGTATCAGCAACCCACAGAAGTTGCTCAGGCAGTGCAGCTCCTCCAGGATGGCACAGCCATACGAACCGTGGTTTGCTGTTTCTCCCAGCACAGTGTCAAGAGATTGGAGTAGATACTAGGGGGCACGCCAGTACACCAGGAGAGGGGGAGGGGGCCGTATGAGGGCAAACAGCCAAGCAGATGACGACAATCTGCTCGTTTGTGCAAGGAGAAACAGGAGGACCACTGCAACCTCTTAAAAGGCCACCCGGGTGCAGGTTTCTGCCCAAACTGTAAGGAACAGACTCCATGAGGGTGGCATGAGGGCCCAAAGTCCACAAGTGGGGCCTTGCCTCGCAGCAGCCCGACTGGCATTTGCCAGAGAACACCAGAAATGTGCCCTTTTCTCTTCACAGATGAGAGCAGGTTCACACTGAGCACATGTGACAGATATGAGAGAGTCTGGCAAGGCTGTTGAGAATGTTCTGCTGCCTGCAACATCCTCCAGCATGACCATGGTCAGTGATCATTTGGGTAGGCATATACTTGGAGGACCGCACAGACCTCCACATGTTTTCAAGGGGTACCCTGACTGCTGCTAAGTAACCGGAATGAGATCCTCAGAACCAGTTTCAGACCATATGCTGATGCAGTTGGCCCTGGGTTTCATCTGGCGGCCTCATGTGGCTGGAGTGTGTCAACTGTTCCCAGATGAAGAAGGAATTGATGCTATGGATTGACCCGCACGTTCCCCAGACCTAAATCCAATTGAGCACCTCTGGGACATTATGTATCATGGCATTTAACGCCACCACGTCGCACCACCAACTTTCCTTGTTGTAGGGAGTGCATACAGGCACATGGGGGCCATACACACTCCTGAGCCACTCATTATTATGAGTTGTTATGAGGAATTTCACCAAAGTTGATTCATCATGGGATCTAATTTTTCCACTTCAATTTTGGTTATGATTTTGAATCCAGTCTTCAATGGGTTAATGATTTTTGTTTCCATTCATCGTTCTTACGTTATTTGTTCTCAACAAATAATGTAAAAAAATGTAATCCCTTTATTCTTTTCAGTGCTGTATTAGCTCATGTTCAATTGTGCAAATTGGCCATCCCTATTAAATCACATCCACTTCACAAAATTACAATCTGTGTTACTACGGGAAAGAATGCTGGTCAGATTTTTACTTGACTGGTTATGTACTCTGTAATATGGATAACAGTAACACACTGGTTGTTTCAGATGTGGACGAAAGGGGAGGAGACGGTGACTTGGCAGAGTCCTTGGCGAGACTCATCCTGGAGGCTGACCCGGCCATCACTGGGGTGGGGACACCTGAGATTCCCGGTCCATCACGCAGATCCACGGGTTCAAGTCTGTCAGTTTTGCAGGGGTTGGACCAAGCCAGAGTCTTGTCCCAGTCCTCCTCCATTCCACATCCCACTCAAGCACACCAACATCTTCATCCCCTTCATCACCAGCTGCCTCCTGGGCCCTCCACCTCAGGTGAGTAACAATGAATGCATTATTGACATCAGTTACCATTCAGATAGACTTTACCTCGACCCGTTACTTGTTGACCTGATCGTAAAATAGACGATATTACCAACAAACAACCGACCTTTATTTGAATCTAGGTTTCTGCTCTATGAGATTTGATTGTAAACATTTCTCTGACTGGATAGTTCCAGTCCAGATAGCTCCAAAGACCAGGAGGTGTATCACTGGTCTTTGGAGCAGCCAAAACCACAGCGGGGGCACAGGTCATATGGAGCTTTTGCTCTCCAAAGCAAGAAATTGAGGAAAAAATGTGATTGAAGTTGCCCCCCTACACAAATGTTACAACCCTGTTTTAAGCAACAGATAAGCACCATGGTAAAGGAAATGCTGTTAAATTGCAACTGAAGAGGTTGAACACAATAAAATAAAGCCTAAGGTCTCAGGGCTGATGCACAGAAAAACAGACAACCGTTCACTCTCACTCTCTAAATCCTTGAGGCAAATAATTTATTTTGCTTAAATCTAGACTTATATTCAAACCAGTGTGTTGTGTCCGGCTGCGTCCGCACCTAACCATTACTGTCTGTACACACTCCCATACACCTACAACAATGAATGGCTGTCTGATAAATACCGAAATAGTGGAGCGGTCCTCAAAGAGGAAGTGGCCTAGATTGTCCAGTACTATCCGTCGGAAGCATGCTAACCCCGGGCATCGTGTTGTAGGTCAGACAAAGACTGACAGAATGTGATGGCGACCCTTGAAGTCAGTGAATGTGTGTTTGAACTGTGATTCTGCACTGCCATAAACTGAAGCATTAGGAGGGTTTACATGCCCCCCTCTATCGAAAAAAATCAGAAGAAATGCTCCACGTAAAAACCCCTTTTACAAATAAGAAGGCACTTTCTATTTGGGATCTAGACCACAGCAAAGAGTTCATTTTTAATAAAAACTCTCAAAAAAACTAACTTGAAAGTAAGAAATAATGAAATCTAGAAACGCTTCCAAGAAAAACCACCAGGAGCCGTGATAGACTGATGTTGTGATAAATTTGACAACAAGAAATCCAATTTGTTATTATAGCTGTTGACAGTTATTATTGCAATTCAAGCAAAAAACATGATGTTTTTTAAAAAAAGGGGGAGAACAGTTGGTTGTTCATTCAGTAGACCTATCGTATTCTCTGTTTTGTGTGATACTATTGCTCCTGAACAAAGCAAAGTGATTTAAAAATAAGAACTGCACAGTAAGCAATATTTCTTGTTCGATTATTTCTTGTTCGATTAATCGCCACAATAATCGATAGAATTAAGATTACTGAATTATTGATTATTGCAGCCCTATTATGTTGTCATCAGATCCACTCAGTTCCCCCCAGAGAATCGAGTTGCGCGCCTTCCTGGGAAGGAGCATCACAACATTTACATCTTATTAACTTGCTCAACAAACACCTGGGTGGCTGTCAGAACAGAACTGCCTCTTTTCCTACACATCAGAATCAGCAAAATAGCTCATAATCAAACATAATCAAAAAATCTGAAGTAATACCTTATACATACATACATACATACATACATATATGTATTTATGTATATGTCCGCAGCCGGACACAACACAGTGGTTTGAATATAAGTCTATATACATATGTATGTATATGTATGTATATATATGTATATATATATATATATATATATATATATATATATATATATATATATACATATACATATACATACATACATACATACATACATACATATGTATACATATATATATATATATATATATATATATATATATATATATATATATATATATACATATGTATATATATATATATATATATATATATATATGTATATATATATATATATATACATATGTATATATATATATATATATATATATATATACATATGTATATATATATATATATATATATATATATATATATATATACATATGTATATATATATATATATATATATATACATATGTATATATATATATATATACATATGTATAGTCCCCCGGACTATCAGGTGTGAAAATAACCTAAAATGTTTTGGCCAAATTGAAGTTAAACAGACTAAGACAAGTAGTGTGTCTGCCAAAGCACCATATTTATATATATATATATATATATGCACTGTGAAAGCGATCCAAAGCAAATGAAGTGGAACAATGTTGCAATTTAAACCCCCCAAACGAATTGAGTCCCCCGGACTATCAGGTGTGAAAATAACCTAAAATGTTTTGGCCAAATTGAAGTTAAACAGACTAAGACAAGTAGTGTGTCTGCCAAAGCACCAAATTACGAAAATAGTTATTTGAGAAGTTTAGAGTTTAGAATTAGAAATTGTTGGAAAATAAGTAAATAATTCCTTACAAAAACATTGTGTGAGTGTCTTTTTCCCTTCCTTTGTGTACTGTGTCAGTTTTCAGTCTTTGACATCCCAAAGCTCTGTAGACATCTGATAATAACAAAAGAATCAGTGTTAAGATTCTTGGTCAGCTGGTTTTCTGATCTTCTGGTAATCTTTTGGTCTGTTTTGATGATGACGAAAGTAGTGGATATTCTTAAATGAAGAAAATCCACAAATTTATTTAGCAACCAATTTTCAACTAAAATGTTGTTCACTCTGTTGTATACTATTTTATGCACTTGTCCAGTTTGACTGAAACATTTTGTATTCTGCTGTCCTTTCCTCTACTGCAGGCCTTTCTTCTTCTTGCCCTCTTCCATCCATGCTCAGCTACCAACAGCAGCAGCACTTGATGCGCAGAGGGACTTCTCCTATGGGCCAGGTTAGATTTTCTTTTGAGCTAAATAACTCTGGGTACATGTCATTATTTATGATATGTGAATTTATGAAGATAACTGAAAAATAATAGAAAAAATATTTTTATGAATCATTTTTTTAATAGAAGAGGACAATGGATCATTAAAGTCAGTCTTTTTTCACATAGATCACATAAACATTTCCTATGGAGATCCTTCTCTATGCGGCACTTTTTTATTTACAGAGTGGCATAATGTCCCCCCCAATGAGCTAATTTTTAATTGTAAGTTTCCAATTCTCCTGGATCTAGGTTGCACACATACCGTGTCTTTAATACCTCTAGTTTAGACCTGCGTCCTGTTCAACTACTTCACAGTCTTCCTCCTCATATACACATGTCAACCAGGTGCTGTTACTACACCCACAGGGCAACTCTACCCTTCACATTTGTGTAATTCTGATACAGGACTCTGAAGAGTAATACAAGTATACCAGTTCCAGCATAAACAGGATTTGTACTGGATACTGCTTTGATTCCAGGATCCAGTTTTTCAATAATAATAAGAAGGGATTAGTGTAATTCAATTCTACCATAATGGCTCTGATGCTGCTATCTCTTCAATTTAATTTCAACACATTGAAATATGGTTGATGATTGATCTGACTTAATATTTAATTAAGACGTCCAAGATTGGAGTTGATGCAATGTTTAATTCTGCAGTTTCCTCATATTTTCTCATTTTCTCTCTCAGATGAACTCTCACAGTATCTGGGAGAACAGTATGGGATTTGGTCCGGTCAGTGTCGCTCCTGGACTGGCTCCACACATGGAGGTGAGAGACACTCACTCTTGGGCATCCCTATCTTCCTGGATACATTTATGTTCGTGGCTGGATGCACCTCCACACTTGGGTTCAAATTTTAAAAAAAAATTAACTCACTATAAGCACAGGTTCATAAAAGCACAAGTGGCCAGTAGACATGTTAACCTTAATTTTAGCATTTTATGTTTTACGCCTTTTATCGCTGAATAATTGCATATTACCCATCATCTAAACCCATATGCCTATGATCGTAAGATTATGGTAACCATACAAAGCAACAATCAAGGATATCACTTGGTGCGGTTTCCTGTAACACAGTTTTAAAACTTAACTATGGTTTACACGGTTAAACAAATCTGTTTGTTTTATTTTGTACGCAAAATTCAGATTTAAAATATAATTTACTTTTATAATAGCTGTTAGAAATATGTTTATTGCAACGTGTTCATATGAAGTTTAAAGAAAAATTAACACTCATTCCATCAGTGGCATACAAATGGCTTAATGAAACTTTTTTTTTTTGAGTGACGATTCAATTCAAAATTCAATTGGTCTGATGCTCATTTAAGACTATGAAGGCTGGCTCAGTGTTTTAAGAAATCCATACACGTGTGCTCTTATGAAGGATCCTATTTAATTGCCATGTTAACAAAATTGATTTAAAAAAAAAAAGATAGAACCTCATACATAAGAATAATAATAATAATAATAATAATACATTTAATTTATAATATATATAATATAATTATATTTGTCCTATTTTTCTTCAGGATAGTCCACTAATGTCTATAATTAAGGAGGTGGGCCTTCCTAAACGACCTCCTCAGGCTAGGAATGATGACGGTCAGGACTTATCAGAGAGAGTCCCGCCTCCACGCTCTTCTTCACCTGTAATTGGCTCTCCTCCGGTCAGAGCAGTGCCCATTGGAACCCCACCCAAGCAGCCAATGAGCCACTCCGTAAATCATCAGGTGAATAGCAAACAACGGCTCTTCTTATTCTACACAGAATAGCATATTTTCATCCCCTTACAATATTTTTAAGGTGTTTATCTCTGTAGAGACCAAATATATACAAGTTTAAAATAATTACATACAATTTCTTACTGCTGCAACTAAGCATTGTCATGTAGGACTGAAGCTATATAGTATTTGCTACTGTTTTTTGTAAGTGATGAAGTTATGTTATGTAGTCTAATTTAGCGTATTCACAGTGTGACCAGAAGTCTCATTAGTTGTGGCTGCTATGCTGCATGGTGATTGTGATAAAACTTATATTCATCTATGTCTTCATTAACCCTGTCCTCTGTGTGTGTCTGAACCTTTACATATGCATAGATCCACCATCCCATGGCAGTCCATGTGAGAGCCCCAATCCAGCACAGATACCCTCCTCCTTTCCCTGAGCGTCTGTCACCAAATACCCTCCTCAATATAGCCGTGAGTTTTTCCTCTCCTTCATCCCGCCCCGAGTTTCCTCCTGCTTAATTCACACACCTTAGGTGACTAAATTGGTTTAATAGGCAGAGCCATATGACTAAACACAATATATTCAAGAATGGTTTGTAAGCACAAGCATAGTGGAAAACATTTCTAGAGGTTATAAATCATTTTGATTATTGGCCAGACTTAATACAAGGCTATTGAGAAAAGCATGATTTTTCAGTAAGATGGACAATGTCACAAATCTTCCTGTGACTTCTCTCACCCGCATCTAGGCTTTTACTTCAGTACTAAGGAGAAGCATTTCATATTTATGACATATTATTATTTAGTCTCTTAGAACTGTTCAAATGTAGATCCTTCCCTTTTTTGTTGGAAGCAGCAGTTGCAAAAAAAAACCAAAAACATAGTTACCTTTATTTGCTAGAAATAATAGGATGTTACTACCAGGCACCAGAAAACGTTTACAATAGTACAATAATAATATTCGCTCATACCAATATCTTTTTTTTTTTTTAAATGACAAAATAATTTCATCTTCCTTATTTTAGGGTTATAAAGTTTCTATATTGTGTCTTTATAGAACTCCCCACTGTGTCGTGGTCCTTTCCCTCCCGGGGTTGGTCCAGTCCTGTCTCAGATTCAACGAGCTCAGCTGCTCAACTCACAGGTTGTCACTATACACACACACACACACACGCACTAACAGCCTAATTCCGATTAGATTCCGATAAGACGTCTAATAAGAAAGAAAATGCTGCATGTAAACACTCCTTTCTGAATGGAAATAACCTTTCCGGATTAGGTTTCATGCGGAAAGGAGGTAGTTAAAATCCTTTCGGAAAGCCTTTCCGATAGCCAGTTGCTGCATGTTAACGCTGTATCGGACAGCTTTCTGTTTGAGTTGTATCTGCGTATGCCCAGCGTCGTGACGTAATGCTCCGCTAATTTTTTTTCGGCCCCGCGACGCATTTTAAATATGGCGACTTCAAAGCGGTACCGGTCTGCATCGGAGGGTCATTTATTCATTGCAACTTTGAAATATTAAAAAAAATGGACAGTGATATGGCCGAAAACTTCTGTGCACGCCTTCTTTGTCGTATTCTTGGGTTGGCACCCAACTCACCGAAGCATTATCGCCACCTTATGATGCCATGTGTGAAAGCGTTTCGGATTAGGTGAGTCGATGCATGTACACACCGAGTCGGAAAGGATCACAAGTCGTGTAAACAGGCAACCAACATTGCAATTCGGAAAGGAGAAAAAGTTTCCCATGTAAATCCACCTATTGAGGATAAGAAAGTAACTGTAGCGACTCCTCCTGAGACATGTGGTTGTTGTTATAGAAAAGGTGATCAGCCGTCTGATCTTTACAGATGAGGATAGGAATACAGTTTTCTTTTTCGTTTCCAGACCTATATTTATTGTGAAAAATGTTCGGTCAATGAGTAGGAACCTCAATCAAAACTAGAGGGGGAAACAAATACAGAGAACAAATGTTCTGTGAAATCTAGTGTGAACAAATTGGGGTATGTTCAGAGTAAATTCATTTTTCAAACCTTGCAACCACACTGTGGAACTAAACCCTTTGGGTCAACAAACTGAAACCCTGTGGAATGCTGCAGAGACAGCACAGTATTTGAAATGTTATTCAATAACACGACTGTTCTTCTCACACAGCCTCTTTGATTCTGTCTCTCTTCAGGTGGCCGGTTTTCCCCGCGGCAGTCCAGCACCTACTCTGTTACCGGGTGGTGGTGGTTTCAGACCGTTCTTCGGGGGACCTCCTCCTCCACACGGTCACCGAATGGGCCTCCCGCCTCCACACATGCCTCCCAACCACACACCAACCATTCGACATAACACCACCCACCTCCACCCACAGCACCGCCGTATGCTCACCCAGCGCTTGCAGAACAGAGGAAGGTAAGGAAGTGTGTATGTGAGGTTAAGCTCACCAGTTATGGCAGAACTATGGCAGAACTATTCCAAAATTGACCGATTGTTGTCAGTCACCTTCTCCACTGAAATTATTTACCGTTAGTTAGTCCCTCCATTTTTCATTTCATTTTTCAAGTTCATATGATCAGTTTTATGTTATTGCTGATAATTTAAGCCTGCTAAATTAATGTAGCTTTTAAGACACATAAGCTCAATAAGAAGATTACATTTGGTATTGAAATGCAGCTATCGGTCAACCTCTAATATGACCTTCACTAGACAGACGTGTTCTAGTATTCTATACTAAAGCACTGTGGTCCAGCATCTTTAAAGAACAGGCAAACATGCTCCACATGTTTCTCAATTGGATGAATTAACGATAATACTGCAAGAAAGTCTCTTATAATAGACCATGTCTTCTTTCTCTCTTCACCTGCCTGTAGTGACCGTTTGAGGACTGTAGGGGACCGACGCACTAGGGACCCGTACAGCAACCTGATGACTCAGAAAGAGAAGGAATGGGTAACCAAAATCCAGATGATGCAGCTGCAAAGCACTGACCCTTACCTGGATGACTACTACTATCAGGTGAATGTTTGAAGCTACCCTGTCATCTACCTCTCTTTATGGTTGGCACAGCACGTTTTCATTGTGGCTGAGGTGACGTCTTTACAATCGAGTTTTTCCAACCAACTATCTGCAACATTGAGGCTCTTCTGTATTGCAAGCCAATATCTTGCAATATTTTTTATTAGGAGATGGTTACCATTTCAGTTGATTGATTTAAATATTTTTGTTTAATTCTTACATAATGCTTCAGGTTGAAGTAAAATATATTTTACTCAAACATGTATGATGTCGTAACGAGGAAACCATTAATATACTACTAAACATTTGAGCTTGTATACTGTTTTAGACATTGCCGGCCCTTCAAATGCCAAAAATATGATCGAATTAACATCATCAGCAATAATCACTGACAGTACAATATATCCGTCACTTTTTTTAATCACAATCACACACTGCTAGTCTGCCATGAAAGTCAGTGATTGAGTTAATTATAACCCGTTGAGAGTAAATGATTCTGTTTCAAAGCTGGTTGAGGATAACAGAGACTTACTGTGTGTGTGTTTTCTTGTGGGTCTGTGTCTGAACACATGCAGAATTACTATGAAAAGATGGAGAAACGTCAAGAGAGGGAGAGAGACAGCAGAAAGAAAGAGCACACCACCAAGCTGATCACTCCACAGGTTGCCAGAGTTGAACACTCCTACAGACCAGGTCAGTAACATCAATACACACCAACATATTTCCTGTACTCCACAGCATACGACCACACACACATGAGAATGGAGATAATGGATGTCAATCTGTCATCAGTTCAGTTTGCAGGATCTCTAGGAAAGTTGACCGTCTCCAGCGTCAACAACCCCCGCAAGATGATTGATGCTGTTGTGACAAGTCGCTCAGATGACGAGGTTTGGTTAATAGTTTCATGTTTCTTCGTAACTCTTAGAAATTATTCAACACATCAGCACTGTAAAAACAGCTATGCTAAAAAGAAACCAAATATTCTTAAATTATAATGAAATGGTCTGTTGCCTGGCAGGAATTCTTAAAACACTAATAAAAATCTAGCCACTGAAACATCGTAATGGGCCTTAAAACTAAACAGAATTGCTAAAAGAACCTCGTTGGCAGCCACTGTTAAGAGCTGTGAAGATGGAGCATGAATTTGGGCTTTGCTTAAGGACCCTAAAACATGTAGGCTGCTGGTCGAACCACCGACATCCTGTTCTTCCTATTGGGAGACAACCTAATCGGAAAAGTAGGTGTGCAGTTATATCCTAGAAGACAAATTAACAGGCTTAAATTGACTAACAATAAGTAAAAATAAATGATTATGCAGTGTAACAACTGAAGATTTCGGAAGTGTCACATTTATATAATGTTCCTGTTTTGCTTTGGCTCTCCCCTGTCTGTCCACCTCTAGGAGAAAAGAGATAAGCAGGTCTGGAATAAGAGACGACAGATTCTTTACACTGTGGAGAAGGTAGGACAAAAACGACACCAGTACAGATCAGTGAGACAGCAGGATAAAACTTGTGCATAAAAAACTAATCTCTGACATTTATCTCTGTCTCTCTCCAGATGTATAGTTTGCTGCTGGAGGTTCAAGACTTTGAGAAGCGTTTTGTTCAGGCGCCAGAGGAGGACAGGGAGGTTCTGCTGGAGCAGCATAAAACCAACACCATACGACTGTGCAACTCTTTGCGTGAGAAGGAGTGGGAGGACCGGTAGGATGGAGGGCACGATTAAATGGCTTAACAAAAATGCCTGAACAAAAAGGCTTGCAGTTGGCGTTGGTCTTTGGCCTTATCTATCTTTGTGATTTGTAACAGTGTGTATGGCCACACATGAGAGGTAGAAGAGTAAGAAGTAATGTGAAGAGTCCATTATGAAACAAGGAGATGCACGTCTACAAACACACTCATTGTTTTTCTCTTCTTCTTTCTAAGAGTGAGTGATGAGCAGTGTGTGATGATCATGTCAGTGAGGAAGGGCAAGCGTCTCATCTCTAGACTCCTCCCCTTTCTGCCACCACCTCAGGCTGCTGCCGTTGTCATGGCAATTGCCCGCAACCTTCCCACCTTGGCCAAGAAGGACAAGCAGGACCAGGTAAATATCTGAGGTTAAATCATTATTAAGTAAAGTTGTAACATTAACATTGAACCTGGCGACTAAGCAGAGACCCACAGAATGTTAAGATCAGGAATTTAACAAAAGATGCTCCTGGTGTGAAATAAGCCAAAAAAAGAATGTGGCTTTGATATTAATGACAGAAAGGTGTGTTTTGATTCTGATTAATTCATTAAATAATGCTGTGTCTAGCAACATATGACATATTTTATTTTAGGTGTGTGTATTGACATATTTTATTTTAGGCGTGTGTATTTTGTTCTATCAGCGTATGCACTTTCTGCAGCACTGCTGCAGTTTTCAGAGATACATTTCCTTCTGTTTTAATCAGTATAATAAAGATGACGCTCTTTCAATGTAGGTTTTCACTTGGAGGAAATTGGTAAATTAATTTAACCTAATTTAGGAGATGGTTTTGTATGAAAGTAAATGCATGTCCAATTTTCATTCTGTGAAGTTAAAACCATTATGTGTGCTTACGTCCCACAAAACAAGCGAAATCAAACTCATTTGATTCTCATTCAAACTTCCATTATGTATGCAAAAGGAGTTTGAAGTATGAATTACTATTAATTCCGCTCTATCTCATCCTCTACACGCAAAAACACATAATAGTCTAAATACAGTTGTGTGACTGAAATAAGTGTATTTTAAATTACTATACATTTCTTGCTAGTACTGATGGAAAATAGTTTGTAAATTTCACATTGAAGACTAAATGGGTTGAAAGCCATCATATATTATGCCGTGCAATACCACAATTTGGAACCGTAGTAAACTGATTTGGGTTGCGTTTCTTTATATCCCATTTAGTTCCAAATTGTCTTGTTAATTTGAAAGCTGCGTGTCTCGTTCTGTGTGTAGCTTTTAGTTTTTTCAGGCTAAACGCCGACAAGAATAGATTGAACCAGAGTATTTCATTAGATATGTTTTACATTTTGGAAATGTTCCTAATTATAAATTCTTTGGACAAATTAGTGCCATTATTTTATCTGTAACCTTTTCCTTGTCTAGTTGATTTGGGTATTGCAGTGAAATGTTTGTATTTTAATATTTTGTGGCCGATTCTTTTTGACTTTACATGCAGAAAAATCCTGTAAATGTATCGTGTATGCACGATTTACAATATTTATAATGTTTTTGGTTCGCCTGTCAAAAACAACAACAATGGATTTTTGTATTTTACTTTAACATAGAATACAGAAAAAAGGACTAACATGATATCTTAAAAGTAAATTAATAGTAAGTTGTGAATCTCCTCAACAATATCACGTTTATTTTCAGATTTCTGATATTTTTTTAATTAGATCATTTTACAGCTTTAAGACTTATGTTGACTTCTTTCTTGATCGCAACCTAAATACATTCATGATATTGCTTCAGATTACGGTTTCCTGTTTTCATTACATATTTGTAGTCATTGATCAAATCTCAGTGTTTACACAAGTCTGATGATCTTTGATTATAATCCTTAATTTACGGTTTTCAGGCTCTGTGTAACCCGTGAATAAAACATGAAATGCTCTATACCCTACAGCTTTTATCACCAGCAGGTTCATTTCATTCTCAAGACTTGTTTTTCAGGTCTTGTGCTGGTTAGTGGAGCCGGTTTCTGCAGTTATCCAGTCCTTGTCCAGCTCTGCCCTCACAGACCTGCTCCAAGAGCTTCAGGGCAATGAAGGCCAACTTGCCACCGTTCTACTCAACAAGGTACACCCTCTCAATGCTTGATATAATATTATGGCTGATCAGTGTGTACACATATACTTTTTTAATACTTCAATCCTATGAATCAGTGAGAAGCAAATACTCCATCCTATTATTGTTAGTTTTCTCCTGTGAACCCCAATGTTGGAGTAAAACTATTCCCATCTGGTCGTTTCTTTCTTACGGATAATTAAATGTTAAATTTTAATACAAACTCAAGTTGGCTATAAACACACACATCACCCACAGCTGTGTTTGTTTCTGTCTAGTTTGGTGTGACCGTGCTATATCTGATCCTGAATGAAGGAGAGAGGATGCAAAGTTCAGACTCCAACTGTCAACTCATGGATGACAATCGATGGTGAGTCTTCAATGTGTGTCACAAATGTTTACTGCTCTCACTTGTTGCGAAGAGTCACGATTTCATTTGTAAACAGCCAGTCAGTCAATCTGGACTTTGTTCCCCACTTTCTGCCTGATCATGCCAGCCCCACATGTACCTGTCTGTACCTAGCAGGGTGTCAGATCTCCTAAAAAAACTACTGTGGAGAATCCAGTGAAATGTCACACATACCCTGTAGCGGCCCTAAAAATATGCATCTCATAACTAGTTTCTTTCCATTTGCCTGCTCACATACTGACGCACATTTTAATTCTGGTGATTTTCATAGTTTTCAGTTTGCTCACATTCACTTTTAAAGAGGTTATCTGTCTTCCAACATCACCACAAATTGAGTTTATCCAGTGATGCATGCATCTGTGTCTTTGTATTTTTTTCTTTTCAGTTTTCCAGGTGATATTAAAGTGACTTAAGGTCGACCATCTTTTCAAACCCGTACCCACAAATCACCACTCTAGCCCGCATAAACAATGTTTTAGTCACTTAGTCTCCTCCATCAGAGGGTCACAGGAGAGAAAAGAGCCACCAAAACATAATTGAGACAGCAGGAAAAGCATATACATCAATTGAATTGACGGGAGTCGGGGAAGGATCACCCCTGGCTGGGTCGCCCAGGTGAGGGTGTCTGATGATCTGAGACCCAAAACATCCTATGACCCGGGGTTCTTAGCTGATGTCCAAGACGCCCCATCAAGAGGGTGTGTCAGCTTAACATGGGTATGTCAGGGGGTGATATGTCACCTTCAGAAATGACCTTTGACCCTTCTCGTGTAGTGTAAAGTTGCACATCACATGGTACCGATTAAGACTTTTTGGTGTGAACTAGACAACACAACAGTGAACACAGACCTCCATCATTATGTCATTCAACATGGAGGCAACGATAGTTTGACCTTCATAATGCAGAATCCTGAATTATGAAAACCTGCTCCTATAATCTAAAGTTGCGTTGGTAACGTTAATTTTGAGAGTTATTTAATTGTGAAAAATGATATTACACTGATGGTTCTCATTAGGATCTACCTTGGTAATGTTTGTTTACAGTTTGTTCTCAGTTCAAGGACTTATCATTATTATTTATCATCTCATAGTAGAGCGATTTCTATGAGTCTATGAGATTTCTATGAGGCTCATCGGATCTGAAGTATTAGTTGAAACCAGATTATATGTAGCTTTTACACCTTCAGAAAAACTGTCCCTTTGCAAGCAAAGTGGACCTCCACATCTGAATGATAAAACGCTTTCTCCTCATCCAGGACCGAGTTGGTGTTTTCAGTGACGAGGGAGTTGCTCAGCATTCCTTCCTCATCCCTTTCTCCTCCCCTCTTCACGCCACCCAACCTGCTCTCCCTCCTGTCACGCTACGTGGATCGACAGAGACTGGAGCTGCTGCAGGAGAAGCTACAGTGAGTTCCATCAAACCTCAAACACACGGCAACACAAAACAAGCCGCTGGCCTTCAAACAGCATTCAGTCCTTATTCCTGTGATTGCTGAGTTCATGTAGAGAGTCGGAATAAATCACTAACTTCTACTCCGCTTGAATTGTTCCTCCATTCAAATCCAAACTAATCACGTGTTCCTCCTCAGGATCTCGGCTCTGTCCAGGTAGAAGTTCCAGCGGAAGTCAACAACACCATCTCCCCAGCTGATGCAGACCTTTCTTTCTCTGTGTGTCTATGTTCACACACTCATGAACTCAATACAAGGCGGATGATTTTAATCCTTCAGAATCTGTAGTTACGTATGTTTTTCTTTGTTTGTTCGTATGTGTGTGTTTTTGTCTGTGGGTGTGAATGACAGTGGGACGGAGAGTGAATGAGTCCGACTGAAACAAATGACATCTGCATTTTTAAATATTTTGTTTTAAGATAATGCCTGTGATGTACCTTCAAATTAAAAAGTATTTCTATTATATAACAAACCCACGTCTTTCTTTCCTTCCTCTTTCGACACAGAGTCAACATTTAGAATGTTTCAGTAGAATCTGCCTGAACCCAAAAGCAGCGTTACAACCATGGCCTAAGATTTGACCAGTTAGATATAGTCTTTGATTGTCAAGGTCTTTATACTGCACGTCTAGAATTTGAGAAGAGGAGAGGCTAAATTCTTTCACATAATTTTTTTTGGTTTAGGTTTTATGTTTATATTCCTGTCTCCATTCCAGAACAATAACAATTGAATGTACATGAGATAGGGAGATGTTCATTCTGCTCCGATTGCACGGATTTGATTTGGATGTTGATGCCCGCTTGTATTGTCGGCCGCATTGGAAATAGAAGAATGAATTGTTTTGTAAACTAAAGAATCTAGGGCTGAAAGTTGCAGATGTGGCTGAGCGATGAGACGCCATATGGCTGGTATTCAGGGATTTAAGATGGCAATGATATCAAATATCATTATTTAAAAATGCCACCAAGCACACGTCTGGATGTAAAACAACTGACTGCAACATGTAATATGTGACATGATCGAAGGTTAAAAACGGTGTTGACAGATGGGGGAACCAAAAGTTCTGCACACTAGATCCAGAGAAAATACATGATTCAATAAAATGAATGTTTCACTACACCTTTACAATGTGTCAAATCTCATTCTATCATTTCTAGTACTCTGACGTCATGATGGCAGCCTGATAACCGCCGATGGACAGTGAAGTCACGTGACTATTTGGTTATAAAATGACACTTTTGAGTATTGCCATCTTCAGATCAGACGCTTTCAAAGATAACAAAAATGTAACTGTCCAGAACAAATGTCCTTAAGGTGGCCGTAAAGGTAGATCTGTAAGTCAATTTTAACCAGAGCGAGCCCCCTCTTTTGTACACATGTAAATCTACTTTTCCTAGTGAAGAAGGTGTGCACTCCTGCCACTTCAATAAAAATGTCCCTTTTGAGCAACACCTGGACATTCACCTCAAGAAACTCGTGGATGGGTAATTCTTTCATTTGAGTGTCTGTTCGATCCCAAGCCCAAAATTTAATGAAAAAAAGAAAAAAACATACTACATTTTTTTCCAATTGTCAACTGTTAATAAAATTTGCCCGTTTTTTTATTGTCTCTTTGTCATGTATTTTTATTATTCTTTAATTGTGTTTAATATCCTAATATTCAGCATTTTGGCCAAGTCCTCGATCCAGAGTGGGGTTCTCTAACATGTTTTAAAATTAAAAAAAGGTTTAAGATGATACATTTTTGCATTATACTGCTTAAAAAAAAGTTCAAAAAATACTTTTCACATAAATATTCAATTTTTATGTGCCATGTTTTTTTTTTCAAACAAAATAAAGCTCTCCCCAAATTTGAAAGGTCATTACCGTCACATTGAACGAATCACAGAGTAATGAAGTTTTTTCTTTCTAAATCAGTTGACCTTCTTCTCATGCATATGTGAGAGTGTTTTAGCACTTTGAGATTTGATCCAAATATAAAGTGCATTATAAATTAAATGTATTATTATTATTATTATTATTATTATTAAGATGCAGATGAATGCATTGCTGTCAAAAAGGAAGACTGACGTTTTGATAATCAGAAATCTAAGTAAATTTAACATCTCTAATGGATGACAGGAGAGTATATTTATCCCACCAAATATGCTTTAATATTGTTATTTTAGTGTGGAATTGCCCACAATTGCTCTGTTTTTGTTTGATTACAGAACATTCTATGCTTAGTTTTGAGTTAGTCGTAGCAAAACATTCAAGGAGGTGTTTGCAGACACCAAGCTGTGACGGTAAAGACAAGTTGTCAAAGACTCACTTTCAAAAGAATGTTTTTGGCATAAACAGCCTCTTAAGACTATTCAGAGAAAACATAAAAAGACATAAGCAGGGTTTTTGTTTTTAGGTTCCGGATGTATTTAACAGGCTAACCTCTGTTATTTACGCCTGTAAGAATTTAAGAGTTTTAACAGTAAGAATGTAATATAATCAAAAAGATTTATAGCAGCGATGTGGTTTTCTGTCCTTATGTTGACTGTTTACCCTTGAGCCAGTGAAATACTTTCTTTGATGTTGTGGTAGAGTTAATGTTCAGTCAACTGCAGACTTTGTGGACATTACCTCACATGATCTCACTTGCAGTTTAACCCCTCAAAGGTTAACCGGTCTCTCTCCCTCTCTTGCTATCACTGCCACTTTCAGTTTTGGCTGCTCGTCACATGCTCTAAAACGACGTCCTCATCGGTTGAGAGGGAAAGTAAGAATTCTTGTAGCAGAATCTCAGCATGAAAATGATGCAGAATCAATGTACCTTTAGATTTGAGGATGCAGAGACGTATTAAACGACTTCACCATTTTATTAGGATTAATAGATGCTCAAACATCATCAAAGGTGCTGGTGAACATTTGAACCATTGGCACCTCGATCTCTCCCAGGTCTACAGAATCACCATTACAGAGATCACCAAGACCCGGGGCTTACATTGCACCTGTGCAGACCACCTCAACGGCAGAGGAAGAATACCAAAGCTTCAGAGTCCCACAGTCCAGCAGTGCAGACTCAGATCCATCACAGTCAGAGAAGAAACGAAAAATCCTCTGCTTGTGGGGAAGGAGAATCTCTTTAGTTGAAACGGCAGAACCGCAACCCAGCTGCCTGCACACCACAGAAGCATGCCTCAGGTCCCACACAGATGATTCTGCACTCAGCAGCGTCCATTTACCCTTGTGGCCAATCACCAGTTTACCCGCACAGGTGATGCGGTCGTCTTCTGTGGGCACGCCATCGTCCAAGAACATATAGTTCTTCTCTGAGCAGGAAGAGCACGGGTAAGTTCATACAAGAATGTGTTTTATGACACTCATGAGTATGAGTAGGTACATTATGAGTGATTTATGCAGGAATGTTACCAAACCCTCCTACCTCGGACAATGATGGAGTGGCTCTGACTCTCGGAGGAGAAGTTCTGATTGGAAATTAAGTTGTGATAAACGCAGCTGTAGTTCCCTGAGCGGGTGGTGTCGACGGCAGTGTAGGTGAAGTGGGCGGAGTGTTTGACAGCTGGTTGGGTGCGGCTGAGGGTTGGATTGTGGTCGGTGAAGATGACGGTGAAGAAGCCGCCGGGGTATTGTGGCTCCACGGAGCAGCTGATGGAGAAGCTGTGACCCTTTGAGACCACCGTAACGTGACCCTGCTGCTCCTCATCGTCCAGCTGCTCTTCCATAGAATAGACAAAGATGTTTGGCGGAAGCAGGACGCCTGCAAGTAGAGACACACACATGGACCTGAGTCCTATGATACCTCAAGATTCCTGCTGACATATAAATGACAGGGAGATGCAGCCGGTCTGTCAGTAATCATTTTTCCTGTGAACATCTTTGTGTGGGGTATGTTTTTTCTCCCCATGTCTGCGTGGGTTCTCTCTGGGCACTCATGTTCCCCCCCGCAGTCCACAAACATGCAACTCGTTCAAATGTCAGCTGGGACAGGCTCAAGGCCCCCCAACCCTGAACAGGATAAGCAGTTTCGGATAAAGAATCCAATAGTCATCATAACAGCCTATGTCCAAAGTCGTGTACTGTACTCTAGGCTGACCTGAGAAAGAAAGCTGTTGTAGTTAGGAGAGTTGGTGTATTGTTCGTCACGAAACGAGTATCTTGTGACCAAATGTTGTTTACTTGAGGGGACGAGAAAACCAATTGTTTTGTGGGAACAAATTGATTATTTGGTGCAGGCGACTCATTTTCTTGCAGGAACAAGACAAGCTATTGTCTTGTGTATGCTCATTATTTAAATTATACTCGTTATGTTAAAATTTTTATAATTTCAATAATTATTTCAAGTGATGATCTTGTGGGGAAAAGACAATAATGTCATTTTGTGGGGGCAAGATCAAATTATGGCAAGTGGACAATTGATGACTTTGTGGGAATTTAAGGACCTCGTAGGAACACAATAATCATCTTTATCGTCACTCATCATCATTATTTTCTCATCATATATTTGGACTCCTAATCCACAGGGACACTTTTTGTCTGTGTCTGTGTAACAAGCTCAAATCTTCAGGAGCTGCAGGTAAGCATAGGACTCTCTGTTCACCTGAACAGACCACGTCCACGGTGGATGTGGACATCCACTCCATCACTGTCCCACAGTCCATAAGCGCTTTGTCAGAGCCGTCACAGTCAGAGAAGAAGCGCCAAGCAGGAAGCAGTTCAGCCGAGTTGCTTGCTTTGCTGGATGAAACAGCGGAGCCGCAGTTGAGCTGTCTGCACACCACAGCCGCCTCCTTCAGACTCCACGTGTGCATGTAGCTCACTGGTCTCCACTTTGCCTGATGCTTCACCTCCAGGCTGCCAGCACAGCGGCTGCTGTTTCTCACCAACCTCACATCTTTTTGCTCTGCAATGAAACCATCACGGAACAACCGTTGCTACAAATGTAGTTCGAGTGATTAGGATTCAGTATACACCCATCAGCCATAACATTATAACCAGCAACAGCTGAAGTCGGAGTAAGGTTCATTGTGGTGTTACCATGGCACCTGTCAGCGGGTGCGATGCACGTGGAGAAGAAAGACTATCCTGTCTTATCCACTCCCAGAGAAGAGCTACGCTAGTAGACATAGCTGAAAAAGTTGATTCTGATGGAAAGGTGATCCTTCTGCTAGCTCAACAGAATTTTTATTTGTAAGCTCATGCTTGCTTAATCAATGAAGACAGGAATTGATGGAACCCATTTAAGTCCTATAAGGAGATTGTTTTCAGTTTGGGGACAAGTTATTGTCTTGTGGGAACAGGATAGTTATTTTCTGTGCACAAGTTAGAGTGTTGTCAGATCACACAGTTCATCAGAGAGATGGTTTCATGTCAAAGGGAGGTTCTTCACATTATTAGAAAGGTGTTTTTTATGTTATGGCTGATTTGTGTAGCTATGGACAGGGTGTATAAATCTATGAATTAGAAACTGGGGCTTACCTTGCACAGTGATAAAGATGGATTTGATTGTAGAGAAAACTTTTGAACTAAAATTAAGGTTGTAATCGCAATGGTAGTTCTCTTGGTGGGCATCCTCTGCAGCAGGAAACATGAAGACTGCTTCCCCGTCAACAGGTGACTGGATCTGCTCTACTTTTTTAGAGGGAACACCAGATCTTAGGCGGAAGGAGAGTATTTTATAAGGTGTATTACTTTTGCATGAGATGGCAAAGCGGTGACCCTTATAAACGTTTTTGTGGTTTGACTCTTGATTTTGGGTGTACACACTCATGGAAGGCTGTCTTGGATGTTCTGAAATAGAAAAAGAAAAGGGTTAAAGGACTCCCCGATATGGTAAATTGGACCATTAACATTGGATACATAGCTTATGAAAAATGTATTACGTGTGTACAAAATATTCAGATTTTCATAAATTCTAAATGTATGAAGAAAAATATAGTCCTGCCGACTGTTTTCTGACACAGTGTGTTGAAACCAGAATTTAAATTAAATTGGTGAGATAATAGAGGCAATACCCATAACACAACTACACAGATCAGCCGTAACATTAAAACCACCAGCTGTCTTCCTTAGACCACTGGGTACGAAATTTGTAAACATTGCTCTGATCCATTTCTCTCCCATTTTTTACTGCTTCCAATTCATAAGCCTCAGGAAATAATGTTTTTCTTGCAGCTTGGTACATCCCACAAACTGATGGGTGCCATTGTAGCGAGATAACCAATGTAATTAACTTCAACTGCCAATGGTTATAAAGCTATGGCTGATCGGTGTGAAACCACGGTCCTCTTATTATTACAAGAGACTAAAAGAGTCTTGACTATTACTTATGCAGGCTACGTAGGCGTAGTGACACTGTCTGAAGTCCTTTGTTGTGACATTGACCATGGTGGAGGGACAATCCATGAGATGCTTCTCTTCGCCTTGACATTTAAGTACGAGGTCGGAATGTTGAAATTGTTGCTGGTCGTTTTCACGCGGTCTCCCATGATGCGCATCAGGAAAGCCACATTCAAGATCTCTGCAGGTGACGAGTGCGTCCTCTGAGCTGAAGGAGTCACACACCGAAAGCCACGACTGACCAGACTTCACCTTCAGCTCGCCCGAGCATCTGTCAGTCCCTTCGACCAGTCTCACAGCCTCTGAGGAAGGACAGACCGACAGAGTTTATCAAGCAGAGCTCATCTTCATCGCCCATGAAACTCTCACAGCAGCTCACTCCATGCATCCCATCCATACTCTAGGAACCATAGCCACATATACATTCATGCTTTTTTTAAAAACACGTTGTTCATTCTTTCAAGAAAGGGGTCACAATCCAGTGTACTTATAGTGCCGGCCCCAAGTCCTGATAAAGGGGGAGGGTTGTGTGAGGAAGGGCAGAAACGGATTTCCAGATTGGTCGGGCCTCTGGTAAACATTAACCCCACTGGCATTGTTAACCAGCAAGATGTCTGTGGAAACTATGGTATTGTTGGTCGAAGTAAAAGAAGA
This sequence comes from Lophius americanus, assembly GCA_037951165.1. Taxonomy (NCBI): domain Eukaryota; kingdom Metazoa; phylum Chordata; class Actinopteri; order Lophiiformes; family Lophiidae; genus Lophius; species Lophius americanus. Next base: position 2,580,467 of record JBBDHG010000273.1, on the reverse strand, counting down.
TTGAGAGAGGAAAGATGTGCCAGGAAGCAGTGAGAGATGAAGAAAGCCAGGAGTGTGGGGGTGATAGTAAAAACTTTAAATGTTGGCACAATGACTGAAACGGTGGAGAGCTAGAGCTTGAGACGGGTTCTGGGTGGTGGTGAAGAACTTCCATATGAGTGGGCAACTACATCAAATGTGGTAAGGGAGACAGGAAGCAAGGCGCTTGGTGAGTTTTCTGGGCAGAGGAAAGAAGATCAGGAGACTTGGTGGTGAAATGAGGAAGTTCCGTTGAGTATACCCAGGAAGTCAGCGTAGAAGAAGTGGGATAGTAAGAGAGAGAGAGAGATGAAGAGAGATGAAGAGAGGTGGCTGGAGTACAAGGGGATGCAACGTTGTGTGAAGAGTGAGGTGGCAAAGGCCAAACGAGAAGCCAGTGATGAGCTGTATGAGAGGTTAGACACTGAGGAGGTGAGATAGAGGGACCCGGATGGGAAGGATGTGCAGCAAGTTACGGTGATTAAGGCTAGAGATGAAAATGCGCTAACAAATGAGGAAAGCATGAGCCGAGATGGAGGGAATACTTTGAAGAACTAATGAACAAGGAAAATGAGAGAGAAAGGGGTGGAAAGTGGGAGAAAGAATTGTCCCTGGTAAAGAATGATGTGGAGCGACTCAAAAACGGTTTGTTCAGGAAATGTTATGTACACATGTCCAATGTTTGTGCTAATACCAGGTCTGGACAGCGTCACTTCTTCAGTCCCCTCACTGTGTTAGGGTATGAGACGTGACTGAAGTCACACTAAGGAAGATTGTAATTGTAAATAGGAAGTCAAAATTAACAGCAGATGGAGGACAAAGACAATAAGGTAACATTACCTGAACAAGTCAGAGTAATGACTTCTGTGGATCCAGATTCTTCCCATTGTCGACAGAAGGAGGACCCACCACGATCGCAGCTATTTGAAATGGCCCACGAGGGATGACGCTTCGGAAGACGTTGACTAGAAGAGGAGATAAGATTGCCGCAGCCCAGCATCATGCAAACCTCAGGAATGTGTTGACTATTGATCGACCACCTATCACTAAGAATCCTCCACTCTCCATCGAGCTTTCCCTCCAAGTTGCCTTCGCAGGGATTTCCTCCTCCCACCAGTCTCACATTATTATCACCTGGACAGAGACAAGAGGTTCACCACACTACTGCCACACTCTTTCATGCAGTCCTGATTGGATTTGCATCCGGAACACTCATTTGAAAACTTTACTGAGTCTGTCTGCAGGCTTGGAAAACCAAAACCAAATTATATTTACAAAGAGCATGTGTAGAGCACAGAATACATGCATGCTTTTGGCAGATGGTCATAGATTCCGTGATAATGAACCTACAGCAACGGATCAGCCCTCAGCTATGGGAGGCTTCAATTTTGCCTTTAATAAATTGTTTTTATTTGATCAAAATCAACCTCGTATTGTGTTGTGTATGGGTGACAAAGATAGATCTATGTCTATTTCAGTAATCCAGTACTTCTTAAGCCTGACTTGCTGTCAAATTGTGATGTACAAACCTGGAACCTTACAACAATATAGCCTCAGAGTAAAAGAGTGCGGATACTAGACTTCCCTGCCGGCAAAACATTTGGCACATTATGAAGCACCAATTATAACAAAAGAGACCTCAGACTGTTGAGCAACTCCAGTCGTATGTTAAACAAGCAGAAACTTGACAATCAATGTCCTCTTTCCCCAACTTTACTGAATGAGTGTGTTTATAACGTACATCAGTTTGAGCATGAATATCTTATCTTTGTGTTCTGTTACATTTGGGTTAAAAAAAAAAATCTGTTAATCATTGTAATCTGTTTTATTGGCGTTTTAGGTAAAGCCTAAAACGACCTCCTTGAAATGAGGTTGTATAAATATGTCCCATGAAAAAGATGCAGAGTTCATTTTTATGGTAACATAGAGCTGATGTGTAAAAGGGTCGGGTCTAAGAGGGTTAACTCCATGACTTAGTTGTGTGGTTATGGGATAAAGAATAGTTTGTTCATGTATACATACTGCATGAAACTACAGAAGCTGCTCTGCAGTCGGTGCGGACTGAAGCGGTGCAGTCCTCGAGACGAGACTCGTTTCCTCTGCAGTGGAACTCTTTGGATAAGACTGTGACTTCTTTTTTGCTGGATGACGAAAATGACCATCCCGGAGGCCCGCAACCCATCTCCCTGCAGACCACATTTTTGGCGTTCGAGTCGAAGCCATCCTCACAGACCGAGACCCATCCCTGATCCGACCTGACCTCCACACTGCCCCAACAAATGTTTGCTGCATGAAACCTCACCGACTCTGTAAGAGACACAGAGATGAAGATACAATAAGATAAACCTTTATTGGTCCCACAACGAGATGATTTCCAGTGTTCCAGTAGTAAAATACAGGAAGCATCAGAGCAGGAGGAGGTACAAAAAAAGGAACAATAACAACAGAGGAGAAAACAATATAGAAAGAAAATACAAACACTATAAAGAAGGACACTAAATAAGTTCTCAAAAACCATTAAAGACACCAGAATGAAATCTTGTTGTGTACATATTTTTTGAGATCTGAGGTATATTGTTTGAAATGTTTACACTTTCTCTTAACTTTAGCTGCCTCCGTGCTGACGTGACATTTATTATGATGCTTTTATTGTAAAGTAGCCCCTGCTGGTTGTAACAGCAACATTTGGTGTATTTAGTCAAATATATGCCACCCAAAAAAATGTCTATTATTAAATATAAAATCTATATAAAACTATAACTTCTAAATGTTACATCTAAATGTTCAGATTGATGAATCGTATTATATGTGAAGAACAAGAGGAAAACTCGGGGTCAAACATCATGTAATTAGGTGGTGAAGAAATTTCAGAATAAAAGTTGAGATGAAATCCTGCTGTGTCTCTGTGTTTTATGAAGGTGTTTGTCTTACAGATACAGTTTCATGCAACCTTTCACAAGGAAACATCCTTGTGAGATGACAAGGCATGAAACAATTGCTGTAAAAGTAATGTGACAGGATGAGGGTGACGCGGAAAGTTTTTTCTGTGTAATACCTGAACAGACCACCTGAAGGCTGGAGGGAGAACTAGGCCTCCCCTGAACACTTCTCCTGGTTTGTCTTTTTTGACACTCCTTCAAGGTCGCCTCTGTTCCGTGGCAGCTGAAATCGGCCTCCCACGCTCGACGTTGGTTTGTCTCGTTGATGATTTGTTTTATGGAAACAAGTGAGCCACAACCCATCTGCCTACAGGCCACTTGTGCATAATTGCCAATGACCTTGTATTCTCTATACTTGGGGATGAGAACCCTCCACTCCCTCTCATGTCTCATCTCCAGCCGGCCGGAGCAGAGGCCTCCTCCTTCAACCAGCCGGGCATCTTCTGGATCTGAACGAGGAAGAGAGACCGTGAAGCTCTGATCTGCCTTCTTTTTTTTAAATGTTTTACAGACAGACAGCACAGCTAAAGTTACAGACAGACAGACAATCATCAGTTATACATAGAAAACATAAAGTAATCAATTAAGCAAATTTTCCAACAGAATTTGATCAAAATCATAAAAAACCCCATTGATCCGTCAGAACATCTACAAACGGATGTGTCTGCCTCCAAGTCATCCAACATTATCGTAAGAGCATCCATAGAGACCATGTCATGACGTTTCAAGTCTTTTTGTAAATCGTTACAGGCAAAGGGGGCACTAAACCTAAATGCCTTTTGTCCCAATTCAGTTCTGACCTTTGGGACAGACAGAGACAAAACATCCTGAGAACGAAGACGATAGGTTTCATAACTCTTCTGACTGATGAAGGTCAGAAGGTAGGAAGGAAAAGACCGAGAATAGCCTTGTAAACCGGAATACACCAGTGTTTGAGTCTACGAGAGACAAAGAAGACCATCCAACAGGCTCATACAACAAACAGTGATGGGTGAGAGATCTGAAGTTGGCGATGAAGCTCAGAGCCCCATGATAGACAGTATCCAGAGCATGTAAGCTCTGAGACGAGGCATGCATGTCCAAAACATCACCATAGTCCAAGACCAACTTAAAAGTAGCAGCAACCAGTCTCTTTTTGGATTCAAAAGAAAGGCAGGACTTAATCCTGAAATAGATTTTCAGAATTTTATGTGAATTTTGTCTATGTGTAACACACGTTTTAAATCATAAAAGTTCTGTTGAACAGTATTAAAAGCCAGTTGTAATAAGGCGAGTGCCTGGTTTGGGGTGCGGGCTGTGCAATAACTAATCCCTATATAACTAATCCCTATATATATATATATATATATATATATATATATATAAAATTATATATTTTGGGGTTTGCTTCCAAATCTGCGGCGTAAGGAACCAGTTGTCAATCATGGTCAGGTAAATGACTTCATAGAAAAACATTATCATTATATTTGTAGGAAAACGCATGATTAAGGAGATGTGATGATTATCAGTCATGTTGCTATGTACAGTTTGTACCTTCAGAGTTGGAGAGTTCACCATTGTTTATCTTAGTGCTGCGTCCTGAACACTAGATGCCTCTGTACAACCTAACACACAAGTCATACTCACCCGGAGACCGGCTTAGAGCTCTCTCTCCTGGTATTGAACCGGAGGGCTCTGTCAACAGCAGAACAAAATGGCAAACAACCACTAAAGACCATCGCAAAATAAATCTTCGATTGATCCAGAGCATGGCTAACAGAAAAGTGTTTGGTGGATCTCTCAGTGAATGACGCTCGGTTACATAATGGACTCTCAAAAGCAGAAGTCTGTTTGCACTGGTTTGAACAGTTACTCATGCGGCCTATAATTGTTACCAAATACACATAATCAATAGTCAGGATGACTTTTGGACGGCATGTAAATATTGTCAACAGCTTTTCATGGGTCTGCAGGTACCCTCCCTTTAACTTCGTTTTCCTACTACTCAGAATTTAATATTCTCTACTTTTCATAACACAGCTTATACACAGTGTAAATCTACATACTATGTAAGTCGTATATGTACCCAGAGTTGGATTACTCCCGCCACACACACATCAAAACTGAGAAACTTGGACATATTTGAACACACTGAATTATATCTCTTATACAACAAATGCCCTGAGCTTGATATCTACAGTATGTAGTTCTAGCTAGATCTGAGATGTATGCATGCTTAACACACGTGATAACCAGACCCACGCTGTCGTCCCTGAAAGAAAGGGCATATCCCGAAAAGCCCCCAGTCCCCTGCGTTGTACGATTGCTCGTCCAACGCAGTCAATCCCCGTGATTGAACTCCTCAAAAGAAATGTTACGTGTTATTCAAAAAGTTGGGTTTATCATTTAAAAAAGGTCCCTGTAGTAAGATATATAGGAATATCTAATCATTCAAATATATAATAATATGAATTATTAGAGTAAAATATGATATATGTACAACCTAGATCTCCTCAAATCGATTCATATGCACCAAATTTGGACTGAATCAGACAAATGGATAAGAAATTATAGTCCATTAACATTTAGAGATAAAGCTTCTGCTAGTCTGACTTTTCTCAAAATCAACCCAGTTCTTCCTTGCACTCAGGTCTATGGGGTATAAAATTTGAAAATGATCCCTGAAATGGTTTTTGAGTTATCCCGTAACAGAAAGGATCTGCGGCAGACACCGTGGACAAGGCAGAGGCAATGCCAATTCCATAATATCCCCAACTTTTCTTTTGTTCCCTGACATGAGTAGCAGCTTGTTGTGTCTTTTGTTTCTGTATGTTAACTTTGTAGTTACTATATTACAGAGGTGAGAGATGTTTAACACAAGCTTCACCTCTGAATGAAGTCCAAGTTTTGTGGAACATACTTTGATGACACAGATAAAATAGCAAAATAAAAGTTCTGATTAGTTGTTTTCCATTATGTTATCAAATACAATGTTTCTCAAATGTCATAGCACCATTAACAGCTTATAGAGGAGATCCAACATTGGATTGATTTTTAAATGTTTCCATTTATGAAATTATGTTTGAATGTGAGGGATCAACAACTTTTGCTTGGCTAGCATGTGATGTAGAGAAGGTGAACAGATGACTCCACTAAACGTCCTAAGAACCTTACCTGGGTACAAGTGAGTATTATCATCAAACTGTACTTAAAATATTACCGCAAAATGACTCATTTGTAGTGAAATGGTCCCTCTCAAAGTTATGATATCATGTAACATTTTGTGAATAATATGACTGTTGCATAATGCATATATAATGAATAATGCATGTATATATATACATATACACATGCATATATGTGCGTGTGTATATTATGAATATACATACATACATACATTCATACATGTGTATTTATATATACATACACAAACAAACATGGAAGTGGAGGTAGAGTCCCCATCCTGTAAATACAGGAAGGCAACAGCATGATGAAGTTTTTGTCATCACCCATGACAACCCATCCATCTCCTCAGATGTTATTCAGGTGCTCTTCAATCGGCCACCTGAAGTCCTCTACTCTGTATTACCATGGTAACTGACCTAATTATGACCTTAGATTTTAGGTCCACTGGGTAGCTGAGACCAGCCATGATTAGATGGATGGATGGATTGATTGATTGATGGGTGGATGGATGGATGGATGGATGGATGGACGGATTAATGGATTGATGGATGGATGGATGGATGGATGGATGGACGGACGGACGGACGGACAGACAGATAGATAGATGTCCAAGAAGCTGTCTGAGAAGCAGCCATCTTCTCTCAGCTGGTCAAATAGTTCCATCCAAAACTATCAGTGTTTGGACCAAATGTCCGAAACCCAGACTGATTGCAATTCCGAACGGTTTGAGTTTGTCATAGCCATTGATGTGCCAGAAATGGTTTCGGCCACATCTCTGGTAAACACGTCGGTGCAGTCTTTTTCTTCATCTCAGACCATCACCTTTACCATCCAATAAATTTAGCTATTTTTATCCTCTGTCAGTCAGAATTCCATGTACCCAACAGTTTTGGTGCATCCATCTGCAACAAATGACACTGACCAGATGTTTCCAGTGCCGCTCAATGAAGCTTGCAACCTCAGCCACATCAATTTTATTATTTTTCTGCCAGAGCTGCTTCTTGCTTAAAATCTTTTCAAGAGTGTTTGGTCATTACAATCCCATGTGCATCAGCTCTCTGAGATTTGCAAGAAAATATCTCATAATTTTGATCACATAATTATGATCTTTTTCCTCGAATAATTTTGAATTTTTATCTCTGGCGGGGATGGACTTCCATAAAACCTGGAGAAGTCTCAAGGTTTTAAATTAATTTGGCTGTATACGTGTAAAGTCGGATATTTCAATATACTAAAATCCCAATGAAAAAACCTTTTTAATAGAAAATATACATATTGCTTTAAAAAAAAGAAACACACAAAATACATTCGCGCGGTGATGACGTCATTCAAGAGCGTCAATCTGCCCGTGGACTCGAAATTTATTAGTTCATCTTAGGTTGTATCAGTGTTTCTATGCTAATTTTGGGTTTACATTTGTAGTCATGTTGTAACAGATAACAGATGTAGTGGTAAGCAATTTAGCCAGCTATGCTATTATTTCTATACTTGTGCCCTATTTTCTTGTAACTGAAGAACTCAGCGGCGTCACATGACCAAAGCACTACGTCACCATTTAAATTACTCCGCTTTGTGGTGCTTCATGCTGGGCCTAAAATGGTGGTTTCTTGCCCGGCGGCCAGAAGTTGCTCCTGTGCTTTGAACAAATGACATTTGTAGCGACAATAGTGATGTATCAAGGTTGAATATTACAATACATATCTATCAGAAATATATAACATGTAATACATGCCGCGTATGAGGGTCATATACCCGGACGCTCTATGCATCAACAGGTGGCTCCGTGGCGCAATGGATAGCGCATTGGACTTCTAGTCAAGCACTTGAGGAGTGATTCAAAGGTTGTGGGTTCGAGTCCCACCGGAGTCGCGTTTTGCGTCCCATTTGTTGCGTGGGAAAACATATTGCTTTATAATAGCTTAATGCTTAAAAAGTAATATATTTTTTATTACAATAATAAAAACTGGTTGAATAACATCTCCAATTTATCTCCATTATTGTACCTTTTTCAAAAAATATATTTTTCTTCCAGATAATCCCTGATGAGTTTTAAAAAGTACCCTCATAGAATAATTTGTAGAAATTCCCTAAACCGCCAATGTTAACGATTCCCACCAAACTGAGTTGAGTTAAATATAATTTAATGAAATTAAATGAAAAAAAATAACTGACTTTTTTGGAAACTGCAGCATTGATAAACATGATGTATTTATGTCCAGCCTACTCAAGTGAGCTAGATAGATTTAACAAAATGCTATTTATATTGATTCCCTTAGGTGTTTTTTTTCTCTCCTACATGCGTTCATCTTGGTGTTCGAATCCCTCAGAACGGTTTAGTTTTCTCAAATCAAACATATCACGGGTTTAACAAGTCTTTGTTTTAAGTTAAACCCACTAAGGTCGGCTTAGTTTAAAAATTGTACACATTTATTAACCTAACTTAAGTTATGTGTCCCCAAGTATCTGATTTAGTTCTTAACAATTGCATGCTCAGTTAAAAATGTTTTCACTGAGAGCTTAACTGTTTGTTTGCACTTTAAGAGGGTTAAGAATTGGTTAAAATAGGTATATTTGATATAAAATAGGTTTGATTACCTTGTATTTGCATTTTTATTGAACCTATTATTGTAAATTATTTGGGGAATTATGCAGGATAGTAAAAACAAACCTCACCTGCCCCTGCAGTATTTCGAAGTATCCATAGGGGCACAACGAAGAACCATCTTTACTTTTAATTGAATATCAAATAAAAACTACTATTAATAAAAGAAATGCTGCAAATAGAATCCCAAACTCTTCTCTCACTCTGTTTTGTCTCACGCCTTCTTCTCTCCCCTCCTTCAGTGCTTTTTCTTCTGTGATTCACTGTGAATGGAGACAATTCTTCAAACCAGAGACTTTTGTAAAACAGTCTCCATCTAGTGGTTAGAGTACACCATCATTCTTCTTCATGCTGAACACATGTGAACCCGGTGATTTCTACATCTGCAATCCCTTCAAGGACTATCAATTAAAGAGTAAAACATAATTGGATTAAATGATCATTTTTGACATGACCACCTCCCTAAATTTGTGTAGATCCCCCTTTATTCTGACCCAGGTCTGATCTCTCAAGACATGTACTCCAACACACGTCTGAAGGTGTGCCGTTAGTGTGAAATAGACAATTTTTCTCTAGCTCATCCCATGTGTGATGGATTGGATTGAGATCTGGACACTTTGGAGACCACGTCAGAACCTTGAACTCATTGTTGCTGTGTCTTTGTCTTTATCAAACATAAATGGGGCTTTATCTTGGTTATTGTTCTATAGTTTATATACATTGTTTGTTTCACTGCTGTGTTTCCTTTTAATATTTGTTCTGTCACGCTATCTTTGTTGTTTCTGATCTGGAGAGTTTCTAATTTTACTGTTTTTTCTCTGTGCTCTATTTTTGTGACACACTTTTTATATTTTTGCACGGAACATACCGAGGACAAGTCTTTCATAATTCTGTAGTGGTTATTTATTCCACTATTTTCATTTTTACAAACATAGAAGACGGTAAACCAAGTTTCATACTTTTATATACATGCACATATCATGAGAAATGATTGAATGTTAGATCACATATTTTACTCAATGAGAATCCTTCTTCACAAATAAAACATGGAGACCTTGTTGGCTTATTTCCCGGCTAAACCAGAACCATGAGCTTGTTTGAAAGTGAATCACAAACGTATCATATTTGAAAGCTACAACACATGATGGCTCAACATTATGAAATGTAGTTGGATAGGTAGTTGCAGGACAGAAATGTTATTTGTAGCCCAGTGCCTGTTTTTATTCTATTTTACTTCACTCCAGTGTCTCCCTTTTGTTTTTTTCTTCCTTCCAGTATGCTAAACCCTTCCCTTGTGCTCTCTACTTGTGCGTTTGCGAGCTTGCGTGTGTTTGTATGTCTGTTAGAAGGGGTTGATACGGACTCCTGTTCCCAGAGGGGAGAAGGGATTGACTTTAGCCCACATCAGAGCATCATTAAGGGAGATGGCTGATTTACCGTCCTCCAGTAAAAACACTGGACCCTGCACATCCAAAAAGAGAATAATGAGAAATGTTACAGATATATCAGGGTCGACACACACAAACAAATGTGATAAAGGCACACACACACACACACACACACACACACACGCACACACAAACACACCTGTATTCTGTGTCCTGTGAAACATGACAGCTGAACATCTGAGTGGCTCGGCAGGTTAGAGCCAGTCACGTAATCAGCACCAACCAGGACTAATGCAGCTAATAGAGAGAGAAGGAAGCTGGATTAACCCGGGGCCCTCGGCTCCCGACTGTAGTGTCACCATCGTACAACAAGCAGTGAAAACACTCCACCATCTGACTAAAAGTGATGCCGATCCTAAATGAAGTCTAGGCTGAATGTTGTTTGAGCAGAGTTTTATGTTTAAATGTTATAAAGCTGTTATTTTTACCCGAGTCTGTTGGTTGGATTCTCCTCTCCAAGCAGCTGAACTCCTCTCGTTGACACTCTGATGGAGGACTGGGGGACAGAGACAGAGACATAAATATGAAATGTTGACAACACAGGCATCATGTAGATGAGTCACCATCCGGTAAATACAGGGAAGGCAACAGCATGATGATGTTTTTGTCATCACCCATGACAACCCATCCATCTCCTCAGACGTGATGGATGGGCGGGATCCGGATGACGAATGCCTGGAAGGCCTCATTTACTTAAAAAATACAGCATAAAGTTCCAAGACCTAAATAGCCACAGTTACCTGAATTTAAATTAAAACCGCCGAGTGTAAAATATTTTTAATGACTGTCCATGTGACTTCTTCTTTCTATTTCATCTTTCAGTTGTTTCCTTTTGGAGTGTCCACAGTGGATTATCCGTTTCCATCCATGGTTACCAGTCATACCCTGCTGGTTAATAGTGGCGTTGTTATCCAAGCCCAACTGGAAAACAGTTTTGTGTTCAGCATATTGATTTGGGCAAAGGTTTTACACCAGATTCCCTTTTTGACACAACCCTCTTTAATTTTCTGGGTTGTGAATGTCCATCTGACAATCAGCCTTTATTGAAAACTTTTGAATGTGTTCATGTGGGTGTGTGTGTGTGTGTGTGTGTGTGTGTGTGTGTGTGTGTGTGTGTGTGTGTGTGTGTGTGTGTGTGTGTGTGTGTGTGTGTGTGTGTGTGTGTGTGTGTGTGTGTGTGTGTGTGTGTGTGTGTGTGTGTGTGTGTGTGTGTGTGTGTGTGTGTGTAATCCACCAGCTGTTATTTTGAGCGCAGGCCCGCCAGGCATCCAGCTCCACAGACAGCTGCTCAATCTTCAGAGGAACATGGACATCCCTCCGCTTTAGCAACTGACTGTGCAACAAAGACAAACAATCATTAATTCAACCAGATGATGGCAGCTGTCTACAGTATTTGCAGAGATCAGCAGCTTGATATTCCCGCATGTTTAACGTACGTCACAAATCTTTTTCGGACACATGACTGCACTGAAGAAAAGATTTAAGAATCTTAATATTAAACTAAATAACTTGCTGCGAGCACAAGCATCTGCCAAGGCAGCTCAGTATCCCTATTATGTCATCACACCTAAAAGCAACGGCGCCATAATAGATGGACCCTCAACAGATCAGCAGCCAAATGTCTTCAGCTTTAAAAGAAGAAGTCCAGTTTTTTCACATTCAACTTTCAAGAATTACCAAGACCTGGATGAATGAGTTTGAATGAGTTTGGGAATTGACACCAACAAATTCATGAATCAATACATTTTATTTGTATAGTGGGAAATCACAAAAAAAGTTATCAAAACAAAGAGCAAGTCTACGACGAACTCTAGAATCAAAAGAGAATACATCGTGTTGTATTCGTGTTTTACCCTAATAGTTCATATTCTACTCAGTACAAGGAGCTTTTTTACAGAAAACATTGTTTATTCAGACTATGTTTGATATTCAGACATATTTTATTCTAATAGTTCATATTTTACCCACTAAAGGGAGCATTTCTTTTTGCTTTCAGAGACAACAGCAAAGCTGTAGTTCCAGGATCTATCTCGGTAACTTTTGAGGATACGTCTTATTTACAACACGTCTTACTAGACGCGTTCATGAGAGCACGCATTTTCTGTTATGAGTGGAAAACTACATTTACTTTCTGCACCTGTGTTTGATAATTTCTCATAGAGCTGGGACTTTTATGTGTGATAGATCTTAATGTAGTTTTTTTGTCCAGACATTATCCTTGAAGTTAGAAGCAAAATTCCTCTAATGATGGCTATCATATTATTAAAGGATGCTGTAAAAACATTCTGGACCCAATAAGAATCCTGATCACTACCAATATCTAATGGTGTGTTCTTTGATCCAATATCCTGAGCCCAGGTAATTAAGAACTATGATCACAGTTGTCTACCTGGTGTATTCGTAGAGAGCAGGAACTATGCTGGAGTACTGTCTCTTAATGGCCAGCAGTCCTCCCACGTAGCCACACAGGATCATCAGCTCGCTGCGGGTTCTACACAAAAACACCTCAGTGAAGACCAACTCCTTTAAAGTACGGGAGGTAACAGTAAATAATTGAAATACTAAATGAATAAATGTGCTCACTCAGTTAACTTGGCCGAGACAAGGCGGTCCGTTCTGATGTAACCCATCAGGTCCAGAATTGGGCCAACACTGTCCACAGTCCAATCAGAGCCATTCAGCTGTTCTAGAGAGGAGGAAAATGAGCGAGTTTGACGAATCACTGCTGTATGAAGGCAGACATTTGGGGTAATTTCCTCCAGGTTGACTCATAATGCAATCATGAGTATAAAGACTTTACTGATATAGCCAACATTCTAACTTTGATAGATGTTCCCTGTGTTGATACTCTCTTTTAAGGAGAACTTTGATTGTAAACGCAGAATTTTTAGGGTTTTTCAATTGTTAAGACCAGGAATTTCTTTCATTCTATATCTTATTGCTAAGCTAAAGTTAGTAGTGAGGCTAAGATTAGTTTTATTACTGCTCAACTTCCTGCTGTCTATGAACGTGAGTGCGTTTGTAGTTTACAGCAATGACTAAGGGCATCAATCTATGAATACTAGAATTAAATGTTTGACTTATAATACATTATCTTCTTCTTCTTCTTTTGGGTGTTCTCTTTAGGGGTTGTCATAGCGGATCATCTCTTTCCATCTTGCCCTGTTCTTTGTATCATACATTGTAAACACTAAATTTACATTTTGGATCGAATTTATAGTAATTATATTTCCTGACTTTTTTTGAAAGGTTTTGAAAGAATCCCACATACCCGCTGAAGTCCTCCATAGAACCTGTAGTGGAACGCGTACCCCATTTGAGAAACATTTAGATGGGTAATCCCACAAGGTGCAACACATCACTGAGTCTCTGATCAGATCGGATCATTTTTTCAGAAAACCCCAAAAAAACACTAAACAGAGACAAAAATAATCAGGTTTTCCATTTATTAATTAAAGAAATGATTGAACACTTAATAAGGATGCTTTGCCCGTGGTATTGAATTAATTTTAAAAATGCTGTTTTTATATTTGGGATCATAAAGAAAGCATTGTTATTTCAAGTGAAGATGTCTAATGTTCTAATAAAAATATTCAATACTCAAACAGACAATATCTAATAATTTCAGACCCTTTATAAGAAAATAATGACAAGGTCAACACTGTCGGTGGTCCACAAAGTTCTCACTGGCACCATTCCAGCTTCTATCGCTGTATTTATTGGTTCTTATAGTCAATAAAGGGTCTTATCCTAGAGCGTATTGCTGACTGGTAAGAAATAGTTAGATTGAGTCAATATGGACTGTTTGACATTATTAATGAGTCGCGTTTACGTTGAGGAGTTCAATCAGGATTAATTAAGTTGCTTGTACAATGCAGGATGTTGGGGTTTTCAGGGGAAAGACCCTGCCTAGTTAAACTTTGTAAGTTATCCACGGAGCAGGTACGTTCTGAATCCTGTTGGGTGATTTCAGCATGGATCACCCGTGGTCTGTCCCACCACCGGTAGCCACACTTACACAGACAGACAATGTAAGGGAGGCATGAATACCTTTGACGTGATCTATCCCTATCTGAAGAGCGTTCTCGGGTTCAGAGCTCAGCAGATGGAATTTGACCGCCGAAAACAAATCCCCTTCATATATGGCCCCCTCTGCCAAGGTCTTACACTCCTCCAATGATGGGAGACCGCACTAAATGAAATCAACATCATCATAGTCCCCAAGTGTAAATATCATCAACATCCTTGCCATTTAATGAAAAACACGTCTTGAATAGAACTTAATGTACGACTCACTCTTTCATGTAACCGGTTGATCTCAGCATCACTTCCTGGGTAGAGTGCACACAGCTTTGCTAGTAAAATGTGGTTGTCAGGAATCATTTGCAGTAGATTAGTTGAGAGCTCCCTAGATGGAAAAACATTTAAACGAATCAATCACTATGCACAAGCTACACTGTCGGAACAGCCAAACCTTTTTGGCATATCAGGCAGGTATAAACTTAGGATCTGAATACTTATGTCAGTGGGATATTTCAGCTTCTCTCCTGTAATAGATTTGGCAAAATTTAAAATTCATTTGTTTCCTTTATTTTTTCCCTTTTTTATTATGGGGTATGAGGTGTATATTGATGAGAAAGAAAATTAATTCAACCAAGTATATCACAAAGCTGCAACCTAATGAAATGGGAATAGAGTGAGGGGGTCTGAATAGTCTCTGAATGCACTGTAGTTGTTAAGTCCAACAACTTTAGCTCCCTGCAAAAACGCAGTAACGGGAGAGGTGAATGATGTTCGATTGTTCTTTTTCAGTATTCTAACTGCTTAACAATATAAACTAGCATTCATGTATTCATAGTGGCAGACGCCACCATGCAAGATGAACGTTACTCATCAGTTAGCAGTAAATATTCAAAATTAAAGGTTAAGATAAAGAATTATCCAAAATAGGTCCACTGTTGGTG
This sequence comes from Lophius americanus, assembly GCA_037951165.1. Lineage (NCBI taxonomy): Eukaryota > Metazoa > Chordata > Actinopteri > Lophiiformes > Lophiidae > Lophius > Lophius americanus. The sequence goes on along the minus strand of JBBDHG010000273.1, from coordinate 2,565,331 downwards.
CACGCATTGACTTACCATGTAGGTGTGGTCATATACTTTCTGGCCAAGAGATCAAGGCAGTATGCAGTGCTCTGATTGGCTTCCTCTCCGAGCACAAGACCCACACATGCAGCCAACTCCAGCTCATTACCCCGGATCAGAGTAGACATGGCTAGCTAAAACAAAAAACACACAGGTTTGGCCACAAGTTATAATGTATTATATATATATATATATATATATATATATATATATGTATATATATATATATATATATATATATATATATATATATATATATATATATATATATATAATATATAATCTAGTAACCAGTATACACGCAGAAGTATGCAGACACCGTATCTCATAAGACTAGACAATATCACATAATTACAAGATCAAAGAAAACTGGAAATGTGCCATAGACTGTGTCAACATGCAGTATTCAGTATCATGGTCAGAGCGTGACGCGTAATAATGTACCTTAATGTTGTCAACGGCGAGGTGACAGCAGCCTGCCAGGACAGAGCTTCCATCCTGGAAGTACCACTCAGCCAGTTCCTGACATACTTTATGGAGGAGGCTAGAAAGAACAATATTTAATCAGGTTAACAGTTGCAATCCCAATATTCTTGGATTCATTTCAGATAGTAGCTAAAGGAAACCAAATTAAGTAGGAAATATACCAAGACTATGACTGATACTTTGAAAGAAAAATTTCTCTCCATTTTTTGTCTGTGGGTGTGAGAGAGAGTGTATGTGTGTCTGTGTGTGTGTTTGCTAAACCTCTGGTATTGTATTCGGTTCTCCACATCGTTGGTCATGTGGTTGGCTGGAGAGCTTTGAGGGGCACGGATGTTGCCTTCACACGCTCCCTTCAAAGTAGAGAGTGAACAATAGTGTTATTTATAATTACCAATTACTTATGATCAAAATAATGCCAGCCATCGAAATTACTGTACAAGTATTTCCTCTTTGTCTTCTCTTCCTTTTACATATTCATTTATTTATTATACTCCAACGACCCTACTAAACATGATAATAAGTCTATTTATATGCAAATGTGTAAACAAGACTCTCAAGGCAAGCCAACAAGAGAAATACAAAACCACATGGTATGTAAGACAGAGTTAAAACATTTCTAAAAACAAGGGGACACAAGACCCAAGAGGCACAGTAGATGATATAAAAGAAGAAGATAGAGATGCAAGAAAGTCAAATAACAGCCAATAAATAAAAAATTTAAAAAAGGGAATGAAGTTGGTAAAGCTATAAAAAGTAAAAAAAGAGAGAAAAGAATCACATCCCAAAAATGAAATACATTAAAAACCAAAAGGGATGAAAACAACAAAAGAAAATATCGGAAAAATCGCAGAAAATAAAAGATAAAGAGGATAAAAGTATGAAAGTTAACATTACAATTATGGCATAAAGACAATAAAACAAAGGAACAAAACCATCATAGACGGCATCCTGATAATGTAACTAATAGTCATTCAAGACCTTATATTTATCTAAACCTTAAAAAACATCTGCCATCTGTGGTCCATCACTCTCTTCGTGTGGTTCCGCCCTCCATTATTATTATTATCACCCCTCTACCTGTGCTATTATTAAGGCCTCTAGCAGCTGTCCTCTTCCCGTGAAGAACGTCACAAGTTTCTTTATGTCTCCAATGGCTATGCAGTATGGGATTGTGTCGTCATTGTCCTCCACCATTAGCTGGTCAGCTCTCCTGTAAAATAAGCTTACTTCAATTAAGTATATAAACATTAAAAAGGGACAAGCATAAGTATACAAGAATGAGTAAACGATGATCAGACAGTGAGATTTTAATTAATGCTTTACAAACACTGTACTCATGATGATGACATAATGATGTTATTGATGTTAAATTGCTCTAATACAACAACGCCCTGACATCTCACTATGGCAACAATATCACTTTAAGGCGGTTGTAGGATTTCATTGATGTTCTCAGCGCACTGGGGGCCATTATACACAGATACTGTTCTACCAAGCTTCGCGACTCTGTGAAAAAGCCTATCAGATGCTGATGGCACGAATTTTCGGACTTCCGCCTCAATGGAGCATCCGATGAAAAGATTACTTTTTTTAAATAAATTGAACTGTTATTGTTAAAGGTCCAGTGTGTAAAATCTGGCCGAGGGGAGGCGCTTCAGCCCATCCATTCAGCCAAGTTGCCTAGAGGATTCAATTTGGCTCTGCCTCGCAGACGCAAAGGGAAGGAGGCCGGCGGCCAAGCCGAGTTGAGTCCTCAGTGCTGAGTTGAAACCTCCGCCTGGCCAAGTTTAATCCCCCGGACTACTGAAGAATTCCACTCGGCTTGGCAGCCAGATTCTTCATTGTGCAGCTGTCAACTGAGCCGAGTAGAATACACCAATAAAAGTGCTCTGATGCCTATTCTTGATTTGAATAAAAAGTAGGATACTCCATTCGTCATAACACAAAACACAGTAACAACTTAAACTCCCGCTCTGCCTGTACCAAGTTGCGCCCTCCATACGGACCAGCTCTATGGAGATACAAATGGCTTTTTCTAAAAAAAAAATTAAGTACTTTCATCACTATTTTTACTTCCAGTTGAAAGTACACAAAAAAATTATCCCATGGGTAAAAGACAGATAGAAAGAATTTGTTCTTGATTTTCCTGTTCAATGAGATTATTGTTAATTGCACACCTGAGAACAACTTAAATTTCAAATAAATAAATAAAATGCTTAAATACTAAAAAGGACAAATCTCAATGATAAGGTTATGTGTGCATAAAGCTTCATGAAAAATGATTTAACAGTTTTAGAGTTATTCACCAAAACCCCACATTAGAGACAAATCCTGCTCACAGAATATGGGGAATTTAATGTAGTAACCATGGAAACAAAAAGAAAAAAGCATACTGAAAAGCTTTTGAGTCATGTTACAACCAACAGAAGGCCTGTTGTCCAGCCTAAGTCTATATTTAACCATGGAAACAGAAAAAAAGATATGATGGGAAACATTTAACATTTGACAATAATACGAAAGATACCCCGTCAGTATTTGTTTGTTGTAAATAGAAATAAAGTTGTTGTAAAAGGAAACAAAGCATAACAGATTGAATCCTATATCCGCCATCATGAACAAAATGAAGTTCCACTGAGAAAACCAACTATGGAATGAATAAATGGTGGCCTTTGTTGAAGAGTGCTGTGTACTTTTTGTTGACAGTGATTCTGGAAGGGTTTGACTCAACTCTCAAACACGGCTTACCTCTGCATGAGTTTCTTCCAGTACTTCATGGAGACACCCGGTGCCACAGACAATGCTTTCTCCCACTATGAGAGAGATAATAAAGCTCATTCTCGACAATACAATCAATTCATATCTTTTCATTTCCGACTTTGTCTGCCAGTAGAAATAGAATCTTTCCTGTGGCTATGACTGAACATTTTTCCAGCTAAGACCTGCCTGGTCTGTTAGAAGCTATTTGATGACGCTCAGAAGTCAAACACACCTACCCCTGCCTGTCAGCCCTCAGTAATCAGTGTTATGATGACTGCAGCAAGGCTTTTCTTAGTTCAGAGTCAGTATTCAGTGGAGTCATCTGAGTGCTTTCTTGAGAGAGAAACATGCACATACAAGCAGACATACACACATAAAAGCACACACGTACACACACAAGCACACACACACTCCATACCTGTCCCAGCTCCACCATTAATTCACAGTATCGTTGGATCTGGCCCAGTCTCAGATGGATTTCTGCTGCTTCTTTCAACCTCTCCTCTTTACTTGGTGCTCCAATACCTCCTCCAAACTTAGACATCTTCACTATAGTCAGCTCCTGGGCTTCAGACTGAGGGCAAAAGAAAGAAACTAGAGACTAGACTGATGAATCTGTTTGGTCAGTTAATCTGTGTGGATCGGTATCAGCAGAAGTTACTGGTTTTTGTATGACCATTTTATTACTTTTTCTTTTCTTATCTGTTATATTTTCGAAATAAATTTCAATTCAATGTAGATGTAAAAAGTTAAAAAGAATATAAAGTGTATAGGAAAAACCCCCAACATGTTTGGACGTCAAGTTTCTTACATAATGTTTCTTGTTTCCTCATTTTTGCGTGTGTGGTAGTTACTGTTGGATACACCAAAGGATCATCTGTTCATCGTGTTAGTGTCCAATAATATTGTAATTAGTCTTGATGTCAGGAGAGCATGCAATGATGCAAAATAATAACCCACTGAAGTAAATAACCGGATTTGTGAATGTGAAGTTTAGTAAGTTACAGATATTTGTTTGAAATGTAAGGTGATACAGTATAAAGTTGGCCAAGAAATTTAGTAGTTAAGAGCAGATTTAACTAGGTATAGAATCTAAGACAGTGTTTTGACTTTCTTACCTACTACCTCTGGTAGGTGGAACAAAAAAAAGGACGACATTCTTATGATGACAATAGATCCGGATATTTCTTGTTGAGTGCGAGACAGAGATGTACTGGTTGGATTTCTATTCCAATCATGGTCCTTTTAAACGGTGTGAACAGAAGTGTGTAATGCTGCATTCTTTAACCACCATAGACCTAAGTGTGCAGAAGAACTTGACAGATCATCTGGGGCAGGGTGTAATCTCTCTGGGTTTCTCCCCACATGACGTCATTTCTATTTTACCAGGAACTAGGAGCTACGTACTGTTTTGAACTTGAGCAGGTGTTTCATGTGCATCACTCCCTTGCTGTAGCTGGCTGGCAGCAGTGAGTCGTCCTGGCCATTGATGACATACACCAAGTCCCACAGGTTACTGCTGCCTCCTGGAGGCTGGGAACAGGAGAAGGTCACATAAAGGCAGGCAGAAACACACAAAACACAATGAAAACAAACAAAAGAAAAAAAAAACACAAATTCATTAGATTCTACTAAATGTTATTCTTGCTCTTTGTTATCGTTGTGGATGCAGTATTTAAACACATGCAGAAGAAGTGACAGAGGGGAATCTGAACACAATTAATTAGTCATTAATTATTTGAATCAGGTAGGATTTCCTGATCATGACAGTCCGACTACATCGCTGTTCTGTGCTGCAAACGGTAAGACGGACCACATGACTGAGGGCATGTCCTGATCTTCACTCAATAATACATTCAGAATGTAGTTACCGAGAAGCATTCAGAGATCCAGCGCAGCTTCTTGGCCCTGATGTCAACGCTCAGTTTATCCAACTCCTGCTTGATGTCTCGGGAGACTTTCCCACAGAGCAGCGGCGGTGAGCCGGGAACCATAGCTGTGTCTGCGGGCACATCAACCAGCATACTTTAACGAGGCTCCAGGAAGGAGCGGTATGAAATGGATCAGGAGTCTACTCTCACCTGTGTTTCCTATGGTCTTCTCCCACGGCTGGTCGGTGAGGATGTTCAGCAGCAGGGGGGAGACGAGGGGACTCAGAGACCAGAGTCTCACTGTGCTGTCTCTGCTGCAGCTGGCCATGGTGAAAGGACGGCTCGGATGACATGTTAAACCTAAAGAGATGAACAATACGGTCATGACATAAACATCATTAATGAGCTAGTGCGAACATCTTGACTGAATGTTGAATGGAACGTAAGTCTGCAGCAGTTTGTTATGTTATGGAAAACTGCCAAACTGAGAATCTAAGCTTTAAGGAGACATACAGGATGGGGGATCCTGACTCTCAACATGTCACTATTTTTCTTTGTTTTGTTACTAAATGTTTTAATTCTACAGTTTATATGTTCAAGGAGGTTCCAAAATCAACAAACATACTTTTTGTTATTGCTCATTAATGAGACATTAGTTTTGTAGCTTCATCATCCATAGCGATATTTGTACTATAAGTCGCTAGCCAACAGTTAGCTGAATTATTTCTGTCAATTTCTGGAGTCTATAACCACAAATTCAACCTCATATGAATCTGTTTTTATAGGAATGAATGGCTGGAAGGAACAAAAAATGACAACAGGGCATTTTATACATTGGGACAGGAATTTTTTTTAAGCATTTAAACAACGTCATTCCCGCCTAACAGTCTGTATGACCCTGGGTCTTACCATAGACATCCGCTCCGTGGTCGTAGACTGTGTCGAGACATGTGCCATCTCTTGTGTCCCACACTCTGATTGTATAGTCCCAAGAACCTACAAAATAATACACGTTACAATTTAGATAAAACCCTCTGCCATTATTGTCCCATCAATATAGTCCATAGTAAAAATTCTTCCTCTCATATGGAGCGTTTTTCTGTATCAACAACAGAATAATGATTTGTATATTCATGAAAAGACACTTATATAATAATGTGTTGAGGATGAAATCTATAATCTATAACTAGAGACCACGTGATATCAGTCGGTGTTAAAGCCACGGCTCCAACTCTAGTTCTCTCCATGTTGGCCCCTGTGTTCCTGCATTCCTCCTGTATCCTGTTTGTGTCCTCCTGTCTGTCTGTGAGTGTCTGTGTGTCACAGGTGTGGCTTTGCACCTTCTTGTCTCGCCTCTTCATTACCTGATTCTTCACGCCACCTCATCCCTGCTGCACTGCTGAACTCTTAATATTTTTTTAGTGTGAATGTGTATTTTGCATATTATCTATTTCATCCTATTATCTTAACCGATTTGCTAATCCTCCATCCTATTACTATAAATGCTAATGCTTCACAGGGTTTGATCCTTGCCAAGGTTTACACATGGTGTGAGGCAGCGCACGCCCTGGTCCAGACCGGCATCTTACCACAGCGTTCACTCATATGGTGCTGTGAAAAAGTTTTTGACCTCCTTCTGATTTCCACAATTTTTGTACATCTCAGACCAAACTGTGTCAGATCTTTTAACAAGATATAAAATGAATCAAAGTAGCAGTAGTGAGTGAAAAAACTATTTGACCCGTTAGAAATTAGATCCAAAAAAACTACCAAACTGCATTAATAGCTGGTTCTAGCTGGACTGGATCTGACCTGAACCCTACCAGCCCTGTTTAATCACATGATCACTTTTAGACCGTATCAGAAGCAGGAACTTTGGTTGGAAGGTCTCACCAGTAGCACACTACACACAAAGACAAAATCAAAAGATGTTCCGGAAGAGATGAGGAGCATGGCTGGAAGACTTTGGGAGACTATTCTATTTCCTGATGAGTCCAAAGTTGAACTGTTTGAAAGAGAGGGCCCTGGTACATCTTGCATAAACCAAACATAGCATTCCACAAATAGAACCTTATACCTACGGTCAAACTTGAATGTGGCAGTGAGATGATGTTGGGATGTTTTGCTGCTTCAGGGCCAGGATGACTGGCCTTAATTGAGGGAAACATGAATTCTGCTCTCTACAAGAAAATGCTGTGGGAGAATGTCAGGTCATCAGTCTGTGAGCTGAAGCTCAAGCACAACGGGGTCATGCAGCAAGACAATGATTCCAAGCAGAAGAGTAGGTCCATCTCTGAATGGATCAAAAAGAATGAAATCAGAGTTTTGGAGTAGATTAGTCAAAGTCTGGATCTGATCCCCATCAAAATGTTGCAGAACCTAAACAGACCAGTCGTTCACACATCCTCCAATGTGGCTGCACTGAAGCTGTTGTGCAAAGACGAGTGGGTCAAAATTCCACTATTGTGATGTCAGAGACTGATCTCCAGAGATCAGAAGTGTTTGGTAGCAGTTGTCGCTGCTGAAGTTTGGAAAAACTGGATATTAAGTTCAGGAGGTTTTCTGAATTCATGCTTTGGATAACATTTTAACCTTAATGGCCCTTTTATTTTTTAAAGCTCATTAACAGATTTTGTATTTACTAAGGTTGCCTTAATGTCAAATTCAGTTTGAAGATCCAACCCTGTTTTGTGTGAGATAGAATGAAAAATAGAAGAACTCAGGAGGAGGTCCAAAACCTTTTTTTTAACAGCACTGTAGAGCAGCAAACAACCATTCAAACCCACACTAGAGATGAAAACTCCTGGCAGAAAGGCTCCAGGTCTGGATAGACACACTCAGAGTGAGCACAGCAGCAGTGCTGCCAGCGAGCACAGATTCATGGCAAACCAGTTGGTAGGAAAGAAGATCACTGTAAAATCAAGCAGTACTTTTAATTACCTGATATGAGGAGAAAAGGGACCTCTGTGTTCCACATCAAGCCTCTGACCGGAGCTTTATGCCCACTCAGCACATTAATACACGCGTCCTGTGTGTAGTCCCATATACGCACAGTGCTGCAGGGACAGACACAGTTTTCTTTCAATTCCATTTAAATAATAATAATAATAATACATTTCATTTCATTTATAATGCACTTTACATGAGGGTCAATGGTGGTTCTTCATCATACAAAACCATAGACGGATCAAGTATTTTATTTACACTTTTTTGAACATTGCAGGATGAGACTTTTTTGACAAATTGTATTAATTATGCATAAACTTAACTTGGTTAAATTATTGTGAGACTGGGTGGAACGGGTTAAGCCACAGAAGGAACCAACACATTTGGGTTCTAGACAAAGTGGCCGAGTCATAAATTCACTTCCTTAACCATTGAGTGATCCGACATTTTAATCAGTTGCACATAAATCATTCAATTACTCTGTAACTTGGTGGAACTGTGGAGCAAGAATTAAAGAAGAATCCCCTTAAGTTTGTAGTAGGTCTGCACAAGGAGACAGATCCATTTTTCCCATTTTTCTTCATTGCAAGAACTTGAATGGCCACCATTTTGACCATGGCTATATTTTGTTTAAATTTGGATACCGTCTAGCTGAATCGGAAACAATCTAATAACTTGAACTTGGCAGATTGACAGCAGGTTCTCATAAGCTGCTGTTTGAAGTTTTAGTGTCATGTTGATATTAATGAATCTTCAATTGGTTATTAAATTTTCCTAGAACACCGCAAACAAATGAAACACTGATGATTATGATGATAATTATAATGATAATAATAATAATAATAATAATAATGATTATAGTAATGATAATACTACTACTACTAATAATAATAGTAATAATGATAATGATGAAAGAACAAGCAAAGCCGTAATACCTCAGCAAAACACTGTATTTGTCGTTGTTCTGCCCATTTTCTTAAGTCATGTTTCAATTTCATGTTTTTAGGTAAATGCATGATCGACTTTTGTTCAGTGTTTGCTCTCAGTACCTCCTGGATTTTAAAAAACATTTTGTCATATACTCTGTACTTTGTATTATGCTTAATATTCTTATTCCTTTCCTTGTTTGTGTACCATCCTTTGAAGCAGCAGTGAAACAGATTCCTCATTAAATGTACATCACCTCCAAATAAACACCAAACATTTGAAAGGTATTGTCTGTGTCTGCACTCACCCATCGTCTGATCCAGAACACAGGATCCCCTCTCTGAGTGGAGACCAGCGAACGTGGAATACCTTAGCTAAGTGACCGGTGAAGACCTTCAGAGGTTGATCAGAGCTGGTGGCCAGGTAATACACGCGGACATTTTTATCCTCACAGCCTGTCGCTATCATGTCCCTACAAAGAGAAAGAAACGGTAAATGGACTCTACTTCTATAGACCCTGCCTGCTGAAAGGACTTCACAATGCAGCCAGCATTCATCCATTCACCAACACATTCATACAGTGTTGGTAGGGACAATCACGCAAGAAACTCCTCTCATCAGGAGCTGGAATATAGACGAGAATATAGAGAGATAAGGGTTCCTAATGTGTCACTTCACTACTGGAGCCCCATGCAGCATAAGGTGTCTGTCTGATGCATAGTGACCACCTCAATGAGGAAGGTGGGAGGTGGAAAGAGGTCTTACTTGTTGTTCTGACTCCAGTCACATCCAAACACAGCAGCAGGATGTTTGTACTTATGGAGGATTTTACCATCGATCGTCCGGATGATACTGTTGTCAAGATATAAACCATGACAAGGTGAATTGAAGGACTTTACTTTCTTCAGAATAGAACAGTCTATTCTCAGGATACAAGTCTGCCAGAGAAGACGAAGACTTACCAGAATCCGTCTCCGCTGCAGGTAGCGATCCTCTTCATATCCTTTTGGCTCCATGATATACAGAATATTCCATTCTTACCATGCTAGAGGAAGAATCACACCGTCAAATATTTTCAATAAGATAGGGGCAAATGATACACTGAGGTTAAATAAAGTACTAAACTAAACGCTGAGTATAAAATAAACATTTATAACATCAGAAGATTTTTGAAAACAACACAATTATTAGAACTAGAAGAAAGCATTCTAGAATCTATATTTTTATCCAAGTGGAGATTCTTTTCACTGCATTCCACACACTGCTCAGTAAACAAGATCAAAGTGTCCCATGAGGCAGAGGGAATCATATGTGAATCAATTTACCTCAAGGCCGATTACATGTGCACTTACTACTGAGAATCATGGGATGATCAACTCTTGCTTTCAATCTGATGAATTTTGAGACAATCTCGTTTAACGGTTGTACCATAAACTCAGATCAAACTGACCAAACATTAATCAACATTCACAGAATATCAGAGTATTGTCAAGCTATAATATGATAAATTAAGGGACCCCACTGCTATATTTAGATGAATGGAAAAAGGGCAGAGAGCGTCTCGCGTGCACTAATATACACACTAAGCCATCCTGGCTTTAAAACTAAGAGCAGAAAGACTAAGAGCCTGATCTACCAAAGGTATGCGGCGTAAGAACGGGTGCAAACTTGATAGCACCCGCAGGCAAGTGATGAAGCTGATCTACTATCAGTGCACACTGAAAAGTGCATAAGTCAAATGTGTAAAATTACACACGCTATGAATGTAACACCGCAGTCTCAATGGCATTTTTACCCGAGCGCGCAAAATCCTGGGAGGAGTGGAAGCAAATACGGTCATTCAGCAAACGCAATGTGAATTTTGCCTGAATAAAATTGTGTTGCTGGTGATTGTGTCTATCTTTTAATACAAAATTTCAAATATATATTTAAACAAAAAGGAAAGTGCTAATCGGCGCAGAGTTGCACACAGACGCGGTTTGACACACTGAAAAGCACCTGCTGCTCAGTAGAGGTCAGAGGTCTTCCACCCCCCCCAACCTGTTTTATTAACCAAGGTTTTATTATAGAATATTTTTTCGTTTCTTCTTCTTCTTATATATTGTCATTTTCTCTTAATTTAATCCGCCGTTCTTCTTGTTAAACCCACAACATTGAATTTTTGGAATATACTCTTCCGTATCGCGTTTCATTTCGTAATATTAAGATTTCTTTGCTGTAGCGCAACGATATGTTTATTTTACCACTCCCACTAACACTTTGGCATTAAATTCCATTTTTCGCTTGCATGCAAGACACTCATTTCAATAGAACCTCATCCAGCATCTTTTTCATCTGTTGTTATTCACGCAGTTATTCTAAGCAGACCACCTGCAAACCAAACGTGCAATCTGTTAGAATACACACGCATTTTGGGACTCGCTGTTTGGGAGCTTCGTAAATCAGGCCCTCAGATTAAAGCAAAAAACACAGACTTTGTCTCACAATTGGGGGGTAGCATTCTTCAAAATACCCAGTTGTGGTAGGAAAGAGAGAAATAGTGAGAGAAGCTCAGAGGCTGGTGACAGAAATAGACTGAAACCAATTCTCTTTCACTTTTTTAGTGGTATTGTGGTGGAGCTAGAGATGGTAGGGGTTACCGAGAGATGGTTTGAAAAACTGAAAAGTCATTTTGTGTGTTAACACTGGAAAAAAAAACCTACAGCCTTCATCACTGAGAGAACGAGGAGTTATTTTAATGAGATGCTTTTAGTTTGGTCAGAGGAGAATATCACAAACTCTTATAATAGCTGTGAAGTACAAGTATTCAGAGTGAAGTTGGTGAAATAGGGTGGATCCTTCGCTGCCAACAAAAAGATGGCAATATTTGAAGAAGTCATCAACATGGGACTGGACTTGTTGTGGCTTTAAATGCAGCCTTCGAAGGATGTGTCCCATGAACTGAGACACAGGTAGAGTGCACCTATGGTAAATTCGCCATTACTCAGCTTTTGTATAACTTTAAATTGTCTACTGATGTTTGCTGCAATTCAAAATCTCACATATTTAACATTTAAATTCATTTTCCACTAGGAGCCAATTAACCTCGTTAAAGCGAGTGATGATCTTTCCTTTCTTGACGTCCCAGATGAACGCTCCATTACGAGACGTTGCCCCTGCAATGCAGTTCAGGTCTCCTTCAAAACACACACAGACATTAAGGTCAACAACTTTCACATGAGCAGCCAGGGATACTACCTCTGAGCTTTTCTCCTGGGACGGGTCTAAAAGTCTTCTTAAGTGAAGGTTTGACCTGTTTGTTCATTTACTTATAAATAAACATTCCTCTATGTAAGTTGCAAAAGTTTCAGACATCAATTAATGGCTTCATTTTTACCCAAGCAATGTGGAATAAAGCAGTTATAGCCCTGCAGATGTCAAACTGGTCAACTGGAACAACCAGTGGTTCTGTTGTCTCCACGCAGATGCAGGATTTCCTTCTTAAGTTTACTTCTGTTTTACAGCAGTCTTCAGTCTTGCTGCCTACGGCCTTTTCTCAAACATAGCTTGTTTCTAATTCAAGCAAGTGGCAAGAAAAGCCACAACGTTTTATGTGTACACAAAGGCTGAGTGGTTTCGTGAGAAAGGGAAAGACAGAGAGAGACAGAGAGTGGGAGAGGTGGGGAGGGAGCAGCAGAAATGTGATCATGACCACAAACAGAGTAAAGGAGAATGTTCTGATCTAGCAGACCCAGTCGATGAATACATTCTAAATAGCATCACAATAATAGGACATAATGTTCTGTTCCATCTACACAGTCAGTAGAAATGTCATTCACAGGGAAAGGTATTGGTTTAGACTCTCAGGGAAATTCCAGAGCCTGTACAAGTTACTGTACTTCTGTGCTTGAGTGAAGTATGTGTGTAATTGTGCCTCCTCCGATCGCATTACGTGTTCAAGTTCTTTGGCCTCGCTTGACATCCTGTTGATGCCACGATAGCGCATGTGCAGCCTGTAATGTTGACGCTGAAACAACATATGCTGCACGACTGGATACGCTGCATGCGAGAATGTGCTTGTGTGCTGAGATGTGGGGGTGGGGGTGGTGGGTGTACCTGGAGCCCAGCACAGGGAATAGACCACTCCTTCATTTCCAGGGGAGGTGTTAACAGCTGTTAGTGTGTTTGTGTCCCATATTTTAATGGTTCCGTCAAAGCTAGCTGTTGCCAGCAGGTTTGGATCGTCTGGCTTGAACTTACAGTCAAAGATCGTCTCTACATGACCCTACAAACAAAAATGACAAGACATAGGTATAGCAGAGTCATGAAATGTAATAAATATATATTATTAATAGTTTTATAAAACATATTAATAAAGAAATTGGGCATATTGAAACAAGGTTTGTTCTTTAATGTATGTATGTATCATGTATGATAATGATAATTGATAATGTATATATATATATATATGCCCCACATACCCCCTCACTTCTTTTTCTCCCATCCAGCTGCTCTGATTCTCTAAATGTCTGTATGTTGAAGTCCATCAGCAAGTGCATAATAAAACGTATGAGAAATATAACCATGAGACTGAAGAGGTCTTTTTTCACACAAATTGCCACCACATTGTCGTAATGATTTGCGAGCTGACATTATCAAGTATGTCGCGCACTAGTACAATAGACTACTGCAGGTGTGCATCAGGTATGGATGCAGTGTGTCCAAACATTGTCACGGCACTCCCAAGCTAAGTGAGTGTGACTGGGGAAAAAAACAGCATCAGGAAATGTAACAGAGACGCCACCAGCACCGCCATCCACGTCATTATACTGCAAATTGTGTATCATCCGCACTTGCCCAGTTTGGGTTAGAAAGGTGGACATGCTCAAAAGATTAGTTGCTGTTGAACCGCATCACAACCAAATTGTTGTACCATCTCTGAACAAACTAGATAGATAAAAAGCCTAAGGAGTCAACTGACCACGAGAGGCATAAACCTTTCCTCTGTGCAAATCAGTAATGGCGGATAAGTGTAATGCCTATTTGACTATGTTTTTCTCTGTATATTGTTGTAGCCTAGTGTTTTCAATAACGCGTTTGACCTTTTGATGCTGATGTGCTCCTTCTTTTTTTGTAAAAATTCCTTACAACTGCCTGCAACACAGTGAAGAACTCGAAAGGAGCAATTTGTTATTTGATATTCATTACAATGTTTTCCTAGAATATCCTAAATGAATTTTTTGACAGGAACTGAAGTGAACTGGATTGTTTTATTGGCAAATCCAGAGTTCATGTCATTGTTTCTTGGTGAGAACTTCAGATTCTGATCGTCATTGTTTATTCATTTGTCATCTGTTTGTTTTTAATTGGTTTTTAGCGACATTAGACAAGACAAGAAATTTACAATTGATAACTTGTCGTACATTTTTATTCTTGCTTGTCTGCTGCACAGTTCAACTCACAGCAGAGCAGCTGATTAAGTATAATTATATTAATGTTTCCTGGACCAGCTAAGTTTGAAGTAAAGCAAGTTTTCCTTAAACATCTTATTTCCTTGTGTGTGTGTTTGTGTGTGTGTTCATTGGGTCATATGTAAGCATGTATAGCCCATATTACAAGGGATGTTGTAGAATACCAGGTCTCGAAGGAAGTCCCACTTTTTGGCACCCATGTCATAGAGTCCTACCCCTCCGTCCATGAAGCAACACACCGCGTGCCCAGGAGGCAGAGAGAAGGACCGGTTTTGAGACAGAGTTGGAGGAGGAACTGCCTCGCTTGTGGAACTGGTGTGTTGACTTTTACTAGGTGAACAGGAACTCTGAGCTGGTTAGATAGAGGGGGGAGAAAGAGTGTATCCTTTACATTTCTTTACCCTCAGAGGGACAGACTGGGTGTTCATCAGTGAAGCCGTTTAAGTCAAGCGCAACAGCCTGACGTTTTGAAGTTTCGGTTTTCATTTTCACATCTCATCTTATTTTATATATATAGAACATATATAGTCTGTGAGATAGGCTTATAATTTTATGTAACAGACATAAAATGGAACTCCTTCAACTTGAAAAAACACTTCTTTTGACTTTGTACCACATCTGCATGTCCAAAATGTTTTCTTATCAGTTTTACCTTTCTTGTTAAGAGGGGAGTTGAGAACATGCAAAGCATGAAATCCGGTCTTTTTCAGTTTGAAGCTATCCAAAGGGGTAGAGCGAGACACATTCCATACCCTTAAAACTCCAACCTGTGAATCTGACATACAGACAAACACAAATCATTAAAGAAACTGAAATACTGACATTTTTTTTCATGGTTCTCTTTGTTTATAAATCTCTCCGTCTGCCCCACTTTTCTCTCCCTGATCTCCATGTGCTCCCTTACTCCACTTCAATCAACCGTCAAGACTTTTCTGTATTCAACCCCTGGTTTCAACTCCAAAGGATATATTACAAAACAAATTCTACAATGCCGGAACACGGTTCAAGGTGTAAATAGAAACCAAACGCAATAATATGTGACTCGTTTTGACAATATTCAATCTGAAACACCGAAAAAAGTTCTTAATATAGAAACTGATGAGCCTCAATTATTTTGTAAATATGCTTAATGTGAATTTCATACTGGCAAAACATTTCAACCAAGTTGGAACAGGAGTAACAACCCGTCTCAGTACACGTGGTGAAGGTTGAGAGAAACCCACATCCCATACATGCACAGAACCTTCTAGTCACACACTAGAATGGTGATTACCTCCTGTGATGAACATGCCTGGTGCAGAGGGGACCCAGGCCAGACACTGCACTGAGGCGGCAGCAGAGGGGAAGCAGAAGGTCGTGATACAAGCCAGGGCCTCACTGTCCACCAGCCTGATACCATTATTGAGATTTGACACTGCGAGAGAGAATATATATATATATATATGCATCATCCTGTAACGTTTTTAAACTCTCTGATCTCTTTTCATATCCATATCACTTCATGGAACAAAATCGTGGTGATTCGAATTTTATTTTGTCCAACCTAATAAATAGTCAGAGGACAATAGGTCCCATTCCAGAGCGCTGATCGGGTCCTCTTCATCCGTCCCCTCTAACGACTCCGGACGCAACACGTGCTTTTGGCTTTTGCTTCCTACATGTAAAAGTATGATGGACATGTGCATTAAGAAGAAAGTAGGGTTTGACATGTATACGTATGTAGTTAATCATAGTATATATCACTGACTGTGAGTCACAGATATGTCCTGAGGAATAGACTAATACATCTGCACCAGTAACTGCATACCTGGCTGAAAAATCGACAAACTTCCATCTGTGTGTCCAAACACCAGCTTTCCCTTTTTGCTGGGATGCCATCTAAATAGACAGATATCGGACAAAAAGGAGTGGGCCTCTTTATGCACCGTGACCCCGGGGTCGGGACCTCCGTAGGCCCAGATATACAACGGACCACGTTGGGAAACAAATGCCACGCCGTCAGCTGAGTTCCAGCACCAACTGACCGACGTAGGAACACCTGGGAAGGAAGTGGAGACACTGTGATACTTTACTGAAGGAGAGCAGGCACTAATAATCCGACCTTAAACACGCCAGTGTGCCAGTAAAACCTGGTGTTGATCCATCAACCTTTAGTGTTGTCCAATCTTGCCACAGCCTTTTGTTCGGCCACGTTCCATACGATGAGCAGGTTGTCAGCAGATGCGGATGCAAACAAGTCGGGGTTGTCAGGACACCAGCTGATGGCTGTAATGGTCTTCTTGTGTTCTGACATGATGGACTTCAACTTAAATTCATTATACTGCTGGTCCAGCTATAAGACGGAGACAGACAAAAAGAGAAGGTGCTAAACAAGTTTCATCTGGAGATCACCTACCTCCTCGTCCTCCACCAAAACACTGGGCAACAAATTCATCCGTGTGTCTAGAATATTGTTTTATTGATATAGATATATTCAATGTAGACAATGACCAACTTTCAGACTCATCTGAATTTCATCTTTGTCTGTAAAACTTAAAAAGCAATTATTTTCTTTTGACAAATCTAAGAAAAGTCACATCTGGGTAAAGGTTTGGTGAAGCTAATTGGTGTAGTTATGAGAAACGCTCTGAAGGAAACATGATTACAGACGGACAGACAGAGACACTATGCTGACTATACCTATATATGTCTATTTGTGGAGTAGACAGCCTGGAGAATAATTTAATAATAATAATAATAATAAATAATAATAACATGTGCTCTTTTAATTTATTGATACTCTGCAGGTATGATGCAATTCTCTGATGGGCCATATTTGTCCCGCAGGACACACCTTCATTAACAATGAACTCTGAAAGACCAATCATCAACCAATCAGAAAGACCATGAGTTTAAAATAATAATAATAATAATAATAATAATAATAATAATAATAATAATAATAATAATAATAATAATAATAATAATAATAATAATAATAATACATTTAATTTATAACACACTTTACATTTGGATCAAATCTCAAAATGTTAAAAATGTTAAAAATGTATTAGATTTGAGTGGTTTATGGACTCAAACTGGAGCCAAGGGATACCATGGATATCTGTGGATGGTATTAGGCTCACCATTCATGTTTTGTCTGTAACATTTTACGTTACAAGAAATAAAAGTTAAAAATTAATTAGTTCTTTAAAAATGAATTAGTAATTTGTTCTTTGGCAGACTTTTGACAGAGACTCACGACACACAGTTGTTTGTCTGCACACAGAGAAGAGATCTATGAGAATTAATGGCACAGACTAGAGTTTTGTTTGCTCAGGTCTTCTTTGCTCAAGAACTTTTCTCATTAAAACAAAATGTATGTTCTTGCACATCATGACTGTCTGTGTACAGGATGTGTGCTCAGAATGAGACACAAAAATAACACCATAGTGATTAGGTCTTCTTTTGTCTTTTCTTTTTTATGGCCAGAATGGCAGATGGACTGTGAAATAAATATTCTGAAAGTTTGGTAAATGACCTTTAAGGTTGTTGATCTACTAATTTAAAAATATACATTTAAATTAAAACAATGCTTATTTGATTCATTCTTTAATCTAATCGTCTGACATTCTGGATCACCAGATCTGGAATATTCATTATTCCTGATCCAGATTAGACTTCCATGCGTGGTAGATCTTATGGCAAGTTCATCATGTCCTTTTTGTCCAAGCATTGTTGGCGTTATTCATGAAGTTAGAAGAAAAATAAAGAATGATTGCACATACGTAACTAACCTTGTAGATGTATATCGCTAAAGTAGCACAGTAGGCGAAGCGGTCTCCACTGGCAGCACACACGTCTTTATTCCAGGGCTGACAGCCTGCTGCCAGCAGGCCCACCTGCTTCACCTTGGCCATCCTCACCTGGAGACAACAACAGATGCAGGACACAATCATTTCATTTTACAAACTAAAAGAGGAATACTGTTCAAGACTTTTTAAAATTTGTTCTATGTATTTTTTCCCTTACTATGAAGACAAGCGAGCGTTGGCCTCAGGTGTAAACAAAGACAGGAATGGATGATACGTAGTATGGACGAAATTAAAGTGTGTCTTCTATTTCTAAAAGAACCAGCCTCCTTTATAATTAACATTTACTTTGAAAGGTTACTACCCTATGTTGGGATATTCTTTTATTTACACTTCCTGTCTTTTCTGCTCCAATTGTTTCACCTGTCCCTCATGAGTCTTCTACTGTCTCTCTTCCTGTGTTTCTTCAGTCCATGTTGTGTTTCCTGTTCCCCTTAAGGATGCTTTACACATGGATTTTTGTCAGAGCCTGTTCTTGTGGTTTGACACTTCTCTCTGGTCTTTTTTGGGAAAAAAGGCAAACTTTCAAGAAGAGATTCCAGGGTGTAATGTTTTGAAAATACTGCCGTAACCATTGTCCTCTAAATGTGAAAAACGCCATTCCAGTGAAGACTGTGACGACACAGCCCCATGTCACCCACGGCGATTACACTTTTCCGTCAAGAAGCCCAGTGTGGATTAAAAGAACCACAACAACAAAAACAGATTTGTACACAGATGCACAGTATTATTTTGTGGTGTTAACTTTTGAATAAGACCTACTACAGTGTTTTCAATATCTTTTGCGGCGCCGTGTGTATGAGGGTCCCAAAACTATAAGACAACGTTGTCATATATCAGCAGGACTTTTTTGAATTTAATGGGAAAACATTTCCATTCTTTTCGATATCCTCCTACCTTCCTGTGCTGTAAGGCCTCACGCTCATTAGTTACACTTGTAACATGTTATCTGTGTCCCACCTTCCATCCTCTTCCCTCAATTATTCCTCGTCATTTTCAGTTGTAGTTCACATTGTCAGCCTTTGTCAGCGATTTTAAATGTTTGTCTCTGTCTGTCTTTTTGATCCATTGTCTACATGTTGACATGGGTTGCCTTTTCTAGAGTCTTCACAGGTTAGCTCATGAAAAATCTGAAAACCGTGAGAAAACTGTTTTGGTGCTATGGAAAGCTCCTTACACAGATTTCCTACTGATGAAATGCTAATTCTGCTCAATTTCAACTTGTTGTTTAACGTTAAATTTAAGTTTCAACAATTCCAACAGTTTAATATCAGTCGCTGTATAACATTGAATTTGTTCTGGCCACATATTTTAAATATATCGATATGTAAGGAAAGTTGGGTAAATATTGTATTTTCATGTTAATAAACCTCAACAAAGTTGAGAATTTAATGTATTTTATGAAATTAAAGATCCACTCAAGTCATTTCATTTCTGACTGAGAGAAAATACAAATTTAATGAAAGTTGTAAAAACCTGGATGTAATATATATGCAGCATTATAGAGCTCTGACAAGGGGCAGCTTTTCAAAAACAATGTGTTCAATGTGGTCTATTTATGCACCTTTTCTTTTTCTTGCACCTTTTCTCATGTCTGCTCTTGGGTCCTAAACTCTGAGCTGCTCCTCTGCTACGTACAACAAATAGAGCAACACTCACACACACTAACATACTATGAAGATCCACGAAATGAGGATAAGATGATTAAGGAGTGGTGTAGAGAGGACTGCATTAAGTGGCTGAATCTGCAGCTTATTGGATAGTACAGGAACTGATTAGTGACTCCGTGTACAACACATCTAATGCAGCCTTTACGCCGAGCGTGACACTCATTCATCTCATGGTGCAATTACATCAACGTGAATGCAACACCAAACATACATGCAATGGTTGTTGTCGAAAAAATAGAACCGAGAAAAGCATGTGAAAATAACGCCGGTCGATCAAGAGGTTGAATAATGGTAGTCTAGTCTACTAATTGAAGACGCTGTACATCTTCACACCAGGAGTTTTAAATAGGTTCTAAATATTTTTGATTGCATTTATTATCGGGTGAACTTTTCAAACCAAATAACCCAGGACGATCAATCATGAAACCAATACCTTTCAAAATGATTTCACTAAAGAACATTTTTGAAACAGATTATTAGTATCTCCTACACACACGAGGAAATATATTGATTCTATAAACCTGTCTGAATAACTGTAATCTACAAGTTGTACTTGGTATAGAATTTATTCTACATAATGTGCCTTATTAAATAAACGTTTTCATTAATTCTATAATGGGCTAATTTACCAAAATTGAAGGCAAAGTTAAAGAAATGAAGGTGGCTCTATTAAACGGCCTCTCAAAACACCTAATGTTGGGCTATTAACTCTTCCTGTGAGGTGCGGGTGTCCTGATCTTCAGTTAAATTGATCATAGATGATTCTTGTTTTGATTAGATAGCAGTAAATTTATCAAGACAACAACGATAAAGACTGTACAGTAATTTGATTGAGGATCATGTTACGCTACTTCGAGGGAATTAATCAAGATGCATAGAGTGAATTAACCTATAGCACAAGGTCCCCCCCCCCCCCCCCCCCTTAAAAAAAATATCACTACATGTATATTTATGGTTTATGCCAAGACTGGAAAGAACCACTCTTAAATAGAAATAAATAAATGCAGTTTTATTTTGCAGCAGATAAGTGTTATTTCTGTGCGAGTGAGTGTACGAGACCTTCACCAGCCGTAGAGAATAATGAAAGTTTCTACGGTTTTTGCACACAGTCAATAAACACAAACATTCTTCCATGTGAAGTGGGCTCTATACCACTGGAGCTCTGGCACATGGAGTCTGCGGTGTGATTGAGGTGAGCATAGGTGCGCCATTGGTATTGTATTTTAATTTTCAAACCATACACAGCCCTAGTAGGCATCACATCATTAAATCTTACTTGTATTTTCTCTGACAACCACCTCCAAACATCCCTAGCAACTGTCTAATGTATCCCAGCAACCACTTACAGACACTTGAAGCAATGCATGTTGCTAGTAATGTGTTAGGTTTCCATCTAGGTTTGCATAAAGCACAATGTCAAATGAGACATTAGGACAATACATAAAATGACAGTAAATTACAGTATATTTAGATGTTTTCATTTTGACTTTGTTGTCAACATTATTTAAGAAATACACAGTGCCCAGGATTATTATATTAAAATTTCGTTTTTTTTAAAAAAACAAGTAAGATGTCATACAAAAAATGTCTTTATTGTTTATATCCATGATCTTTAATTCAAATTTTCACAAAAATCCACAGAGTACACAGAGTTTGCTGATGTTATAGAACACAGCAATGATGTGCAAAGAAATATTATAGAGCTGCACAAATCTGGCAATGGACACAACAAACGGTTTTAAATGTCGGTTTCGACAGCTATACCAATAATTAGGAAGTTGAAGATGTTGAAGATCATTCTGGAAGAGGACCTGTCTAGAAACTGGCTGCACATATTGTGAGTTGGATGGTTCGACTGGCTAAAGACTCTCCAAGGATTATAGTTAGAGCATCAAAGAGGTCACTTCAATCTTGGTGTCAGAAAGTCTCCACCATCAGATAGTGCTTACACCAGCACACGCTGTTTGGCAGGGTAGCAAGAAAAAAGCCTCTGCTGTCATCCACACAAAAGTAAAGTACCCACAGTTTGCCAAACACCCCTCGGATTTCAATGGAATAAGTTCATAGGTAAGATAAGATCAAAATAGAGCTTTTTGGCCACAAACATCTAAGATGGATGCAGTGTAGCAGGACAGAAAGCCATATAGAAAAGCACCTTATACCCACTATGAAGTTTATTGATGGATCTCAGATGCTGTGTGGCTGTTTTTCTTCAAAGGGCCCTGGACATCTTCTAAAAAGCCTGGTACCATTGATTCCCACATATAACAGTAGATATTGGATGAAACCCTAAAAGCCTCAGTCAGGAAACTTAAAGTCAGCCTTGGTTGGACCTTCCAGCGGCCCAATGATCTGAAGCACACCTCAAAATCAACCCAAGAATTGTTCAGAGATCACAAAATAAAGGTTTTGCCAGTCACCTGCCCTAAACCTCACAGAACATCTGTGGGATGTCCTGCAGAGGAGAGTCCACAAGCTTCCACCTCAGAATCAGAAGGAGTTAGAGAGTTTCTATAGGCAGGAGTGGTCTCACATCTTCCCCATGTGTTCTCAAACCTAATCAAACACTAGCGAAGGAGACTCAGGGCTGATACTGTGGCAGAGGCTGGCGGCAATAAATATTAACGTCAGGGTGCCAATAGTTGTGACACTCACCTTTTAGAAAAAAAAAATTGTTCTAGGTTAAGAACATAAAATGTTTTAAATATCGTTGCCTGATTTAAAGGTTAGATTTTCGTTAATTGTTTGAGTAGCAGATCTTGGGTAATGAAGATACATCTCTCTTTCATACAAGCACAAATACAGGCAGCACCTCGGATGTGTAGCTAGTTGGTGTCATGTAGAATGTAAGCTGTTTCCTCATCAAAATCAAGATCAAGCAAAGACACTGGCCTGTATTTAACCCTATGCTTAATGATCATGGTGGTGTGATCACCGGAGCTTTAATACCCGCAGGAGCAGGAGAAGAGACATAGATGGAACTACCAACAATAACAATGGATCTGCTCCATCAAGTGCCCCAGACAGCATTTACATATTGATACACTGAGCACTCATGCAATAAGAGAGCGTGATTGTCATGAGATGGCCAGCGAGGAGAGATGACAGCAACCTTGCAGATGAACAGTCTGCTGTTCTTTAGCTGTTCTGATTGTGAATAGCTGAAGAGGTACCGTCCTCCACAGCAAAATTAGAAGTTTTGATATTAGAGCAACATAAAGGCCACTTAGGATTAAGTATGTAAACCATGATAAAAACAGAATCAGACATGAAACAAAGGCTTGGGATGTGAACATAACCCTAAAGAGGTCACATCAGATAACTGTTGCTTATGTAAAAATTATAAATATGGTGCATCTTGCCCAATTATCTCTATAAATGAAGTAATATCGACTCTTTCAGCTTGCATTTAACGCTGCCTATTAGCAAATACTTACTGCAGCAGGGAAGGCACAGGTGGAACTCCCAGCATTAACAGAGGATCTCTTCAAAGAAGTGTCCCTTGACACTTGAATCGGATACAGCCTTAGTCAGTCAGTGTTGTAAATAAGGCAAGTGGCTGTTGGAACTAAATGTGTTCCCAGGAGACCGACCAAGTCTCTCTGCAAGCTAGAAAAATCCTTCACACTCACAGAGAAGTTCAAAAATGCAGTCATGACAATTAATTTTGTTTTCTTATGTTTTAGCTTTCTTGATAAGATGTACATATTTATTCAGCATAGTTAAATCTTTAGTCTGATGTCATATGTACTGTCCTTATGGAATTGGGTCATTTTCAAGTAAAATTGCTATAAAAAGTTACAGAATAATATCAATATTTGATTAAATGTTGATCCTTGGTATGTACACACAGCAGTCATAACATTATAACCAGCTTTCTAATAATTTGAAGGGCCTTCTTTTGCTGCCAAGACAGCTCTGACTCTAGAAGGTGTGGACTCCACCAGACCTCTAACGGTGTGCTGTGGTATCTGGCCTCAAGACATTATAAACCGATCCTTAAAGATTTCTCAGTTGCAATCTGGGGCCTCCATGCATTGGTCTTGTATGACCAGCACATCCCACAGATGCAGGATTGGATTGAGATCTGGTGAATTTGGAAGTCAAGTCAACACCTTGACCTCATTTTTGTGTTTCACAATCCATTCCTTGAGCATTTTTCTGGTGTAACAAGGAGCTTTATCCTGCTCAAAAGGGCCATCGCCATTGTCCTTCATCAAGCAACTTGGGTAGGTGCAAAACACTGCTACACCATACTACTAAACAGACCGATCAACCAACATTACTTGCATTTCTGTAGGTGACTGATAGATGATCACAGTTTGGCCTCCGTCAAAGTTGCTCAGATCGTTACACTTGCCTGTTTTTCCTGCTTCCAACACATCAACTTCCAGAAAAAATGTCTGGTTGCTTCCAAATACATTCCAGCAACTGACAGGTGCCATTGTAAGGAGATAACCAATGTCCTTCATGTCACCCGTCTGTGGTTATAATGCTATGGCTGATCCATGTAAATGACTACCTTACATTTTTATCATTCAACTGCATCTCATTAATACATTTAAGCCAAAGAGGACCCGTTTTTATGCCAGACTTCAAAAATATTTCTTAACATACAGTTCACCAACACTGTGCTCGCCTACTCGACGGTAGAGAATCAGAGGATCGGTTGAATGAGCATAAATCTATAATAACCCAGACAAAAATGGCTTCAGACATGATAATAACAAATACACCTTAACAAGACACAGGTGCATATCTATAGGCTAATCCTATCTACAACATGCTAGCTATTTACTTCCAACATTCCTATTGTCAGTGGACCCAGACGCGGCGTGGTATTTCTTTTCTGATGGTTCCTGTCATATTCAATGTCATCAACAGGTTTCAGCAGCAGCAACTAATCCGGCTGAAACCGTTATTGGCACTCGGTCGTAGATTCGAGTGTCAATAAGGAGAGTCATGGCGACCAGCAGGATTGGATACCTATGTCTGACCTGGCGTCTCCATTCTGTTATATCTTAGTCCTAACACAGAGCTGGTGTGTTTCTGTCAGTAGACTTACCGTCAGTTGGCTCGTCCACAATGGACAGCTCCCAGGTGCTGAAGCGGTACCAGCTTACCACGTCATACGCGTGACGTCAGATGCAAAGACGGTAGAGATTGGTCCGTGGGAATGATCATGTTGATCTGCTATTGATCGTCTGAACTGTCATTAAAGACTTAAGTGGTTCCTTCTACTGATCTAATCACATCCACAAAAAATATATATTTATAAAATGTTTTTTTTAATTTAAGTCTTATATTGTTTGTATTTCAGGCTGATATTGCTTTTATATCAGGTTGACGTCGTTTATATTTCAGTCTTATATTGTTTTTGTTATTCAGGTCGTCAATATTTTCTATTTCAGACTTGTATTATTCTTATTTCAGTCTTATATCGTTTGTGTTTCGGGCCGACTTTGTTTCTACTTCAGGCTGATATTAAAATTGGAAGAACCCAACAAACTCTGGAGTGGATCTGAAGAATTCGGTGGAGTCGGGTTGTTTTTTCATTTATTCATGTAGCAAGAAAGAACACGTCACATTTTGGCATCTATCTGAATAAAGGGGGAACAGCACTTTCTTTCCAACCTACTTTGAATATTACACGATGATTCCTTTTGGACTGGTGTGAGTTCCTCATACCTTCTTTACCATGTGATCAGTTTTTTTTTCAACAAAGTCCTGAAGAAAGCCACCATTAGTGAAATGTTAAGATTTTTATTGTGATAGAAGACAGAACTTCGTCAGGCAATTAGGATTAGAAACGCATCTCACCCAAGTGATCACATTTTTAACCTCCTGCCCTGTGCAATGCCGGATATCTGGGGGTTTTACTCAGGTGCCAAGAAAGAACTGTTTTGCAAACGTGATGTGAATAAGTGAACAAATATCCAAGTGGAATATCCTGAGCATTGAATGTCCAATAATAGGTGCATATTTATCAGAGTACCAATTCTTTGTAATATCGATCATTGCGTACAATATCTGGGTTTTCATATGGATTTGCATGGTCTTAAATGCATCTGCTAATCCAATTGATGTATGAACCAGTGGAAATCATTTATATTAAAAAATAAAAAAGTACAATGACAATAACAAAATTCATCCTCCGTAACTATCAAAATCTCACCATTTATTGTGGAGTTGAGCAATGTCTAAATTGTGTACATTACTGTAGTCCACCTTAACTACATGTGAATATTTGAGTGATTATATTAATTGGCTAACTTCATGGTAGACATGTCACTTTACAAGTAGAATGATCCTAAAAATATTTATTAAAGAACTTTTGGTTCACACTTTGACCCAAAAAAAACGTATCGTTTGCATTATGTATTTTATTACGTGGCCTTTTAGCCTCAGTTAAACAGTTCTATTTGAAAATTCATTTGCCTCTAAAATAATTCATACAATGTCAAAACAAATTATTGAAGACTTAAAAAAAAAAAAAAAGTACACACATGTATAAATCAATATACAAAACTTTATTACAAAAAAAAGGAAATATCACTCTACACAAGTTCCATATTAAAAATGGCTGAAACCTCTTTAAGACTACAGATAAACCCCTTGTAGTAACATGACAGTGAAGAGCACCACTACACACAAAATCATAAGCAGCGCTCCCTCAAACACATTTAAAAATCTTTGCGATCTTGCAGCCGTTCACTTCCTGTACAGGATCATCAGTTCTTTGCATCACTGAATTAAACTCTTGTCTGCCCATTCACTTGCCAACAAGAATTGAAGATGCAACAAAAAAATATAAGCAGAAATGCTGTTTAAAACAAAAGGGAACCGAGTGAAAAACAATTCAAATCCCTGAACTGATATCCTACAGAGGCAGACCAACAGGGACAGCAGGCTATACCTTCAAAATCATCCACACAAAATAAGAATGGATTGAAAAATTCACATCCTCAAGATAAACCGCTTAGTCATCATCCTCCTCGTCATCGTCGTCATCGTCGTCATCATCATCATCATCATCGTCGTCGTCGTCATCATCGGGTTCTGCCTTCTTGGCTGTGGGCCTGCCTGGGCCACTTTTCTTCGCACTATCGCCCTTGCTACCAACACCTTTGGCTTTGTAGGCGGCCACATCCTATGGTAGGAAAGAAAAAAATATGAATAAACGGTCCTGTACTTAAGATGATTGCAATTATTCTAAAGGTGCTAGAACAGGGAGTGTTCTGGATAACAGTCAAGTCAGCTGTCTGACTCCTCCTTGTAATACAGTAATCTGGTCATTAAGAGTCACTTTAAGGGTTGCATTTCTATGTATTATTTATATCACTTGGGTGCAATAAAGTTTACTGGACAAAGATACCCTGTCGTATTGTTCCTTCAGCTTGGCAGCCCTGGCTGTATATGGGGCCTTGTCTTTGGGACCCTGTGTAGACCACA
The DNA here is from genome assembly GCA_037951165.1 of Lophius americanus. Classification (NCBI taxonomy): domain Eukaryota; kingdom Metazoa; phylum Chordata; class Actinopteri; order Lophiiformes; family Lophiidae; genus Lophius; species Lophius americanus. The sequence continues at coordinate 2,537,900 of JBBDHG010000273.1, read as the reverse complement.
ACTCGCCAAGCTTCTTGGCAATTTCTCCAATAGTGATGCCAGGATGATCCAACTTGATCTTAGGACGGTGGTCAGAGCAGAAGACGAAGAAGGCAGAGCTGGAGAGAAAAAGGGCATGGATGGTGTCAGGGAATAGCTTAACGTTATGTATCAAACCATGGTCTCCATTTTAAATTCCTTCACTGAAGTAATGCGGTAAGGGGTGACTTACGGTGGCCTCTTGGGTGCATTGGGGTCCTTCTTCTTCTTGCCACCTTTGACACCTTTAGGTGGAATGTAAGACTTCATCTCTTCGTCATAACGGATCTTGTCACTCTTAGCCATATCCTCAAACTTCATCTTCTCCCTTGGTGACATGGTCTATAAAACAATGAAATATATATTTTAATTACCAGCTCATTTGATCAACTTCTGGTCATCCTCCAAAAAGATTCTTAACTTATGAAACTGAGAGGGACTGTCCTGCTGTACAATGCCTGAGTTTTATGACATACATGCCATGTTCTTAATTATAATAATACTTTCTGTATTTATCACATTTTATACAGTACAACTTTGTGAAATTCATCTTTGCATTTAACCCATCCCTGAGGGAGAGAAGGGGCCTGGGAGCTGAGGTTTCAGGGTCTTGTTCAAGGACCAATGGCGATTGCATCAGGGTCTGGGCTCGAACCCTTTTCTCCAAGTTGAGGAACTTCTACTCTACCCACTTAGCTAAAGCTGTCCCAATTGAAGACCCTCATTCTTGTAGCCAGATGTGGTTTTCACAGTGACTCCATTGGCCAACATCTCTACCTTATAGAATGTAAATCTTTGGTTTAGTGTGGAAAATACCATTTTCAATACATAGGGAAGGACATTTCAAGGAGAAAATACTTTAATAGAGACAGAAAACTATTAGAATTTTTGCAAGTCCACTACTACCCTCCCCACACCAAAGAGTTTGCTAAGCATTCAGCAGTATGATAAATGTCAAACACAGATTCGGTGAATCTGTGATGGGAGTCAATTTTTAAACACCTGCTTAGAGTTTGCAGCTCATTTATACATAACCAGCATAGTTTCTGCAGTGTTGATACATTTTTTCCCCAAATGGTACTGTGAATTTTGACTAAAACTTCTATATATATTAACTGATGGAAAACATGTTTTCAGACAGCATCATTCTTTTAAGAGTTTTATCAAAAAAAGCCAATGTTTGTTTTAAATTGTAAGTGGATCTTCTTTGCCCTTGACTGGTGCTTCATTTACTGTATAGCCTCAGGAAAATATGATAATTGCAAAGATGATAGCTGTCACTGCCAAGCAAGAGTAATGAATATTCAACTATAAAAGTCATGGGCCAACACACAACCTAGTTAGATCATGAAATTCGTGCAACATTGATGCAAGCTTACCCTCCATCTATCAGAGCATTTCTTGGAGAACTCTGAAAAGCTCACACTGGACCCCGGGTGTTTCTTCTTGTGCTCTTCACGGCAAGTAGACACAAAGTAAGCATAGGAGGTCATTTTTCCTTTCGGTTTAAGCAAGTCCTTCTTCCCCATGGCTGCGATTGATCTGCGAATGAAATAAAGGGGGCATGTGAAACAAATTTTGGATGATGTAAAAGCACGCGGTATAATTATCTTAAAAGATTTATCATGACGTGTAAGTGAAGATTAAATCGACTAGTTAAATATTTTAAACAAGTTTCGCAAACACATAAGACATAATTGAAGCAGGAGAGCAGACGCCCAAGGGTTATTTAATGCCCTAATCGGATTTCTGCCTCAGTGGGACAAAAAGACTCGCCTCCATTTTGTATCTTCCCGCTTAAACCACGCTGCGCTTAACACCCTTCTGACTAATGTAATGTCCCCTATAGCTCCAATACCTCGATTTAAACTGACTCCTATCGTCAACCAGAGGTCAACTATTATGGATATAGTTTTTAAACCGAATGTTGGTTTACTTAAAACTTTATAAACCACGCATATCGCCGTGAAGGCCTCGTCAGGCTACCAAATGGCGTTTGAACTACATGTTGCGCACATAGCAATAAATAAACCAACGTCAGAAAGTTAGTTTCTGGGATAAATATCAAGACAGTATTTTTAAGTGTATAAACAAGAACACTACCGTCAACGATATGATTTAACATTCATCAACATTTGAAATACTCAATTAATAGTCTGTAACTTGTAACTATTGACATAATCATGAAATTGTGTGATCATACACGACTAAAATATCGTAAATAAGAAAAATATACTGACTTTTCTTAACAAAATCAGTACGGTACAAGTATAAATGTGACCCCTTACCTATTTTCCACAAGGCAAAATCTCAAACGACTGAAAGAGGAAGAAAGCTCAACTGTTTTGTCAGTGTCTGCTAAGCCGAACTAACTTGACTGGAAGTGCTTTCAGGCGCCCCCCTGCCCTCACCGGATTGGTCAGTTTCACGCAAGTTTTTTATTTATTGTGTAAAACAATCTGATTGGCTGAGCAGTGGGCGGTGAAAATATCATGTTTGTATGTAACCTCAATACGCTGATTGGTTAAATTGGGCTTTTAAAAACACGGCGCGAAATGTCCTTTGTTTGTCGATGCTCGAAATACATTCTAATATTGCCGGTACATGTATGTTTAACCCTATCAAATGTTCTCTAAACCGGGCTGGCACTAATGTAGTTTTACAAGGTGTGTCACATAAACAATTCAAGTGCTCGTAGGAGATTAAGTCAAATAACTAAACATTTTGTTAAAACAGTTGACTGGTACATACTCAGAAAATGAAATATGAACTCTGGATTTGCCTTTTACTTTAGAATACACAGTATAATAACCATACATGAATGACGTTTTAAGTGGTAAATATCACGACATATTTGACTAAGTGAGGGCATTATAGCAGTTTGGGATGAGACTTACAAAAATGTGTGTCCTTATATCATATTAATATTCATCGCAAAAAAAACACAATATTAAAACAATGACAACTCTGTACAGTGGAATATAAATTACGAAGGACATCTAATAACATTTTATCTATCTATCTATCCATCCATCCCACTTTTCCAGATTGAGGAACGTGACAGGCCTTATAAATATATTTGATGTCGGAATTTATGTCAGACTGATATTAAAATTGCATTATTCTAGCACAATGCAAAAGTTTAATAAATTTATAAAGTTTATAACTTTAACCTGAGATAACCTACTTTGTCTGGGAACGAATGATATTTTTGAACTCCGATACCTAATTGACATTGTGTCTACACTAATGTCAAGCACAACTAAAGCTAACATCCTCCATCACCTCAGTGCTTCAGATTATGTCCTTGCCTTCTTGACCTGTACCTACATCCGTTTCATAAGATGGTCCATTGCAGTTATTAAAACTGTAACAACATGGCCCAAGGGAAGCACAGCCTTGAAAGAACTAACAGGAACAACTTTGCCCCAAAACCCTTTTGAGGGCTGCATATCATCTGTACTTGTAGTAACTTGTTAAGGACTTAAAACTTTCCTTTTTAGCAGAACCTATAACTGTAATTAACATTAATGCTTTTGGTCACGTTTTTGTATAGTTATTATTATTATTTATTTATTTATTTTTTATTGATGCTTTTATCTGCTTTTGCCTTGTAGCACTTTGAGATTTGATCCAAATGTAAAGTGCATTATAAATTAAATGTATTATTATTATTATTATTATTATTAACAACTACATTGTTGTTAGAAGGACTTGCACTTTGTTTCTGTACATTGAATTTAATTTATTTTAATTGCACATAACACGATGTTATTCTTACTCTGTAACATGCTCTGCTGCTGTAACATTGCAATTTCCCCATTGTGGGACTAATAAAGGCTATCTATCTATATGTAGCCTTCCTAATTAGAAGCCATGGATGAAAAGGGGATGCATATGAGCCTCAAAGAACAAAACAGGGCATATACTGTAGATCTGGATACAAAGAATTGCACAACATTGCTAGGGAAAAAAAACGTAAAAAGGGCATTAGCAATGCAAAGACAATATTTAAACAAAGCATTGAAGGGTCCTTAGATCACAATGACTCAAGACAAGTCTGGAGAGGTGTACAGGAAATTACCAACTGCAAAGGCGGTCAAGATAGCACCACCAGCAACAACATCCCACTAGCAGAGGAATTAAACTCCTTCAATTCCCAATTTGAAACACACTGAGTCAAGATCTGAGCCTTGACAGAGTACCTGGTAGGTTGCTGAGGGATTGTGCTCAGCAGCTGGCAGAGGTGTACACCGATATCTTCAGTCTTTCACTGTCTCAGTCAAGGGTGAGATAGTGGGCCACGATCATCCCTGTCCCATAAATCAAGGCTCCCATTGTTTATATGATTACAATTGTTAATAATACAATTGTTACATTACATTACACACATACATACATTGTTAATAATACAATTATAATTGTTAATATGATTACCAGTTGCTCTGAACCAGAAAAAAATCATATTCTGCAACTTGCAGAGTATTCCAGGATCATCAATAAATAGAAAATTACTGTTTCTCTAAAGAAGCTTTAGCTTAATCTTGTACAGAACATGAATTGGAATCATCAAATGTTTTTATTTTGTAAAAAACTCGTTTTTTATCACATCTTTTATTTAAAACATCAAAAGTGTTATCCCCAAGAAGGCAGAGAGAAAGCATAATCAAGTAAAAAGAACGAGTATCGCATACTGCTCTGCATCATCTGGAATAAATGAATAGGTGTTGTTTAACAGATTTTCCCAAATTATTTGTTTGAAGTTGCCAGACTGAATTTGCAGATGACCTCACTAAAGCATAATAAGAGTCCAGTGAGTAATGTACTATTTTTTAACACCATTTTCAAACCATTCAGCCTGCATTATAAATTAAATGTATTATTATTATTATTATTAAATGTGATTTTCTATTAATTTTAAAAATATTTTGACATGTAATTTCTTTCCTTTTTTATGTTTGTAGATTATTGTTATTTTGCAGCTAATTGTTTGTATTTTTGCAGTTCTTTGTCTGTATTTTTGTAGTTTGCTTTCTGTGTATCTTTGTTGTTCGTTATCTACGGAACACGGGAAAGGACAAAGACAAAAGAAAAAAATATTACCTAAGCACGTGATATAATACGTGCGCTCCTTGTATGATTTCATTTGTACGTAATACTAAATACATGCTTATATGATCATATCTGGATTACTCCGGGGGGGGAAAGGAAGGTTCTGTAGCAGCAGGTGGCGACATACACTTCGTGTTTATCAATGGGTATTTTAACAGCAGAGACGAAGAAGTCCGTATAGTATTTAGTAATAAGAGTTCGCTGCCGGTGGAACGCTATAGGAGAAGATCACAGAGCGCACAGTTGGAGAGTTTGTGGGTTTATTCTGAGACAGAGGAAAAAAAGTGAGTCAGCAATTTACTCCGTGAGCCGAGGAGATGAGTGACGCAGCCTTAGACTCTAGCACTCTCTGCCTCTTTGACGTCGATGGAACGCTCACAGCTGCGAGACAGGTACTAAATGCCGGCGCATTTGTGTGTGAATGCGTATGTAAAGTTGAATTTACACTGGACTCCATTCATTCTAACAAGCGACAATACATTCATACAATGCGACTTCCGGCTCCACGTTGTTATTGCTGAAGTCATCACTCTGCTCAGCGTTGCCCGATGGGAGTTGTAGTACTATCGAACCAGAGGCTCAACATTATCGTATTTTGTTGAAAAATTATCGTTCGCGTGGAGTTTACCCCGTGATTCCTGTTGGACCTTAGTGTTGCATCCAACTACTACTGTCACAGATTTACTTTTTCGTAACAGTTGGAGTAAACTGTCAATCAGGGAATCGTCCTCTTTGAGGCCCCAGACCTACATTGTTTGATTCCGTGTCTTACACATTATAAAGATGCTCGATCTGCAATAAATATCGATTAAACGACAAACATTATGACCATAATGTGGCTTTTCCTCTGCTATTTTTACACGTTTCTAGTTTTTCTTCAGATTTTCTCTGTAAGCACTCCGTTTTCTAATTCTGCATTTGGGAGAGGGATTTTTCTAATGATGCTTTTTAGACTTCTTATCTCACCCAAGCCTGATGTCGATGAAGCTCACTCTTTCACTCTTATGTCCTCCTCTTCTTCGCCTCTCCGCAATCCGAATGCTTCGTCAGTTTTTCAACGAAGAAGAAACGCTCCTCCACTATTCAATAGTAACCAGGAAAAAAACACCCTTCATTCCTCACAGTGAAAATGTCCAAAGGAGAAAGGAAAAGACGCTATTTATGTTTTTGTTGTTAATTGCAATTATTTTCAATTAAATATTTTGAAAAAAGGCTTAGAATCGCTAAAATACCAAGTGAAATATCTCCACAACATGGGAAACATTTACAAACAATTGTCTGAATTAAAAAAAATATATATATTATGAATACTGTAATTAAATATTGATAATTATTTGTATGACACCCCGAGAAACCCTCATCCGAGACAAACCCCCCTCACAGAAGTGGTCGGAGTTCAACCTGAAACAATGAAGACAAAAAAAATGTTTAACGCATAAAAGTGATTGCCTGTAGAGATTTCAGTGTACAATAATTAACACGCTCAGTTATAACAAGAACCTGTGCAATATGCACCATTTCTGCAATTTTTCTTTTTTTAAAAATCTCTTTTGACTTCATTAATTAATTGTAAAACGCCTTGAGTGGCACAAAGCAGTATGAAAGGTAATATGTTCTAACATTTTTTCCGATTGATAGATTGAACCTTTTTGAATATATTTCAAATTTGGTTTGTTTTGATCAGTTTTGAAAAAGGGTGCCAGTCTGCCATGATGACTGGAGTGGAGACAACAAACAATACCTTTTTTGTGTTTGTTCCCAGCGTGTGACTCCAGACATGGCAGAGTTCCTTCAGAAGCTAAGGACTCGGGTTCGTGTCGGAGTGGTAGGAGGTTCAGACCTCAGCAAGATCAAAGAGCAGCTGGGAGATGACGGTGAGACACGTGCAAACCTCTATATAGACTCATTTTACATGTAAAGTGTGATATATTGGTTATCAAATATCTTTAATTTAGTATTTTTATATTTACAAGTTCTAACATGTGTTGAATTCTGCTATGGGATTATTAAAATTAATCCGGAGTAGAATGAATCAGTGTATCTATTTTTGCTCAGGCTTAATGTTTTATTTTATATACCAGCCCACAACATTGATCATTTCTTCAACTTCATATTTGTCTGGAGGTAAAGCAGGTTTCACACTTTCTGCTTTGATGGTGTTTGTGTTGTTGTGCTCTTTATTTTACATGGAAGAACGATTCGTCTGATCTGTGACCTTTGGGTTGTAACAATGGGTTTGTAACAACAATGCTATGCTAGCTATGATTAGCATAGAGTCCTTTACTGCTTTCTTGGCTAATTCCCTTATTGCTACTACCGCTGCTGGTAGTTGAGAACCGGATTTCTGTGGCTGTTGCCAAAACATACTCAACCCTAGTCATCACATTTTTGGAATTTTGTTTTAGTTTGTACATATTTGTGACTGTAGGGCAAAGGTGTGTTGGTGGGATATGAGGCAGTTTGTGCAGCTCAGTGATGTTTATTTGATGGTTAATGCCGAGAATATTGTCTTCCACTGAATGAGGTCCATTTCCTTACAGTTCTATTTGATTTTCATTGATGAAAGAGGCAGTTATATTAACTTATGTTCAATAACTTAAGCCCTTAATTAAAATAACCTAGAACTCAATAACAGTTGACACTGTAGTCTAGTTTGTGGATTTATTGTGCTACAGTAGTCTTTAGTTTTACTCTTTGTCTGTTTCTGTGTGCAGTGATCCAGAAAGTGGACTATGTGTTTGCGGAGAACGGATTGGAGGCCTATCAGAATGGACAGTTTTTCTCTGTCCAGGTACCATTAGCTTGACATGTAAAAAGCAAAAGCTTTAATGCAGATGTGATTCATTTAATGTTATGTATGTATATGTTTTAAAGTCTTTGTTATGCTCTATTTGAAATAGTAAAATGGCATCCTACTCTTGGCTTTGTGAAAAAAGTTACCTTGAGTATGATGATGTTCCTGAACCTGATAGGCATCAGGAAGTTTGTTTTTCTCTTGCTGTTGTCAGTCCATTCAGAGCAAAATGGGAGAGGAGCTGCTACAAGATTTCATTAACTTCTGCCTCAACTACATGGCCAAGATCAAACTGCCTAAAAAGAGGTATACACATATCAAAGTGTCGATTTTATGATCAGTGTTGATTTTAAGGTTGGTGCCGTAACTTCAGGCTTAACTCTGAGACTTTGCTCGGACATTGCTAAGATAATTTTTAAGGCTTGTTTAAATACAATTGCTGTTTTACATTTGTAGTTGAAGTAGAATTCCAAGATTCCAAATTCCAAGAATTAAGAAGAATTGGTTGGGAAACCAAATGCTGTCATATCTGAGTTCAGAATCCCATTCTTCAGCTAGTATACGTTTCTCCTCTTCTTTAGCATGAATGTCTTATTGACATGCACACTTGTGATATCTGGAGAATCTGGAGCGAGAGGCGGGGTACTCCCTGGACTTGTCACCAGTTCATCACAGAGCTGAAACACAGAGACAGACAACGATTCACGCTAACATTCACTACTACGGGCGATTTAGTGTCACCAATTAATCTATATTGAATGGTTTTAGACGGTGGGAGGAAGCCGGAGTACCCAGAGATTGAATCGTGTCAAGCTAATTTCAACAAGCTAATACAACAAAGATGATAGTGCTATAGAACCAGCACATCAAGCATGATTTAGTTTACATATTCCACTTTGTTATGGATGTGAGAAATTAAAGAATCTCATGCATTGTCCGTGCGTAACACAAATAGATGCATTCGGCTGCTAAAGGGTTAAGCTCTACTGCTCTACTGCACATCTCTTCCATTTTTTTTAAACAGAACTTTATTGTAAATTAGCAAAAGCTACTATTTACATGAACAAAAACAAACATGGCATTTAATCCCCGGTAATGAAAAAATTAAGGATTCTCATAGAGAGCAGAGAAATGTAAAATCGATAACACTCAAATCAAACAATCATCAAACATAAACTTTGCTCAAAGTTGAGTAAACAGAGCACATATGCCTATATGCACATCTGCTTTTTCTTTTTTTTCCTTTTACTTCATGTGACAGGAAGGAGGCTCTTCGTGGTGATGTTTAAGGTGAATTTCTACATCTGCACTGCTGCTACTGTGGCAAAACGTTTTAGAACAATATGTGAATAATTCACATAAATTGAATCTTTGAAGATGCCGATTTTCTACAGTAACTAAATACTGGAAATCGTGTTCCTCGTGTCTCCAGTAGGCTATAAGAGTAAACATGAGTAATTATCAGGCTTTTTCTCCATTAAAAGCATCACAATACCTGCTCTGATCAAATGACAGACTCTTATCTTCTGATAAAATACGTCATCTATTTGTAGCCTTCATAGTGAATTGGGGCCTCTAATTTGCCCGTAGGTGTGAGTGTGAGGGTGACTGGTTGTCTGTCTGTCTCTATGTATCAACCCTGTGATGAACTGGAAAGTCGTCCCGCATCTAGCCCAATGTCGGTTGGGATTGACTCCAGCCTACGCGACCCTGAACAAGAAAAGCTGTCACTTACAAAGAGTAATGAATGAATGAATGAATTTGGATGAGGATATCACAGTCGTACTTTCCTGTTCAGAACCTGAAGCGTTTAAATTCCATGCTCTTGTATATCGAATGTGTTTGTTTGCTCTGCTGCTCTGGGATCCATATGAGTGATTGGTCATGTGATGCAGGCAACCCTCTTTTTCGTAGACACTCTCATGGCTACATCAGGAAAACGTAGGATGACTGGTAGAGATAATGCCCACCTTCATTTGACTGATTAGATATTAGATTATGTTGGGCTTGTTTCACACAGACCTTTCATCTACTGAGCCGTGTGGTTTTCTAGAGTTCCAAACACCTTCTGTAAGGTGTAGAATGTTAAAGAATCAGAATGATTGAGAATAAATTGTAAGCTGTAATGTCTCACAGGGGGACATTCATTGAATTTCGTAATGGCATGTTGAACGTCTCCCCCGTTGGACGCAGCTGCACTCAAGAAGAGAGGAAAGAGTTCTACGAGCTGGATAAGGTAGATCACACACGTTCACTCTTGAGCTATTAAGTTTGGTTTGTCAAAACGTATATGAATTAAAATTGCGCAACTTCCACAAATCAATGTTTATATAATAATAATAATAATAATACATTTAATTTATAATGCACTTTACATTTGGATCATATGTTAACAAAGGGTTTGTATGGGACTATTATTGCAACAAAACTATTTTCAAGTATGTGCGGAGAGATGCGTCATTTCAATTTGGTCTGGGTGCGTCTAGTTCCTGTGACTTGACATTCTCCAGTTCCAGTAGAGTCCAGTTCAATACCTGGGTCTGTGTGAAAAGGTATTTGCCCTTTAGACACAAAATTTAAAAGAAACAAACTTACATAAGTGCATTAAAAACTGGTTTCAGCTAGACTAAACTGGCTCCTTTTGAGAATAATGAAGGCGACACATGGACTTGAATGAGTCACACCGCCAATTTTCTGGAGACACGCATACCTGGGCTGTTTTTGCACACATGACTGCACGGCTTATAAGTAACAATTCTCATGAAACAAAAGGAATGACATTAAAGAAAACATGCTTCTTACATGGCAGCATGAAGCAGCTGCTTGAACTTATTCCTCCATTATCTCCAACTTTATGAAAACTGATGTTTTTACCTCTGTAAACATGTTGAGCTCTATAAATAGATTTGATTTCTGTGTGCTTCTTACAGAAAGAGAAAATCAGAGAGAAGTTTGTGTCTGTATTACGGGAAGAGTTCAAAGGAAAAGGATTGACATTTTCAATCGGTGAGTTTTCGGCAATTATGGCGATAACTTTTTTTTTTTTTGATTCCCCACTGAATGTGCTTTTGAAATCTTCAAGTAGCTGACCATGATAAAACCATTTCACCTTCAAGAACGTCGTTGGTGACAGTTTCTTTGTTTTTGTGATCTAAATTCTCACAATTTTCTCCTCTACCTTTGGATCTGTTCTTCTCTGCAGGAGGGCAGATCAGTTTTGATGTGTTTCCCGATGGCTGGGATAAGAGATTCTGTCTTGGGATTGTTGAAAAGGGCAACTACTCAACCATTCACTTCTTTGGAGACAAGACGAAACCTGTGAGTTGCCCTACTACCGCCGGGCCGCACAATAATCCAGCGACCGTTTTTGCGTTGAGTAGTAGACGTTTGATGTGGTTCATAATTCTATCAAAATCTGTTTGCTAGAAAATTGTCCACTAGTCTAGAGACTCCAACCAAAGAGTATTATCCGCCCACAGAGTCCACTCTGGGAGGAAATAGTTATCGATGTGGTAGTCGTTTGAGTCAAGCATTCAACCTGAGAAAGTTCAATGAAGACCCATAACTGCAGAAAAACAATCATTGTTATGATAAAACTTGTTCATGCTTCTCTTTAGTTTATTCCAGAGTGCCATGTTATGGTAAAAACATTTGTCTAATGGAATGATCAATAAAAAATGAGAAGTTGTGGGCTTTCTATATCTCTGTTCTGCTACTAGTGCTAACAGTTAAGGACACACCACCAAAACCTCGGATGCTCGCTTTAGTCCTGATGTCATCTGACTGACAGTTGGCGTGTCATGACTCAATGCCTTTATTTTAGGCACCGACATTCACGCTGTAGAGATGGGACTAGTGGACACCTCCTGACGATTGTTTCATCGTCATTCATCCAAATTTATGACTGATGTAATCTGTCATTTAGACAATCTCATTGGAAGAAGCTAACGTCCTTGTTGTGTGTTTCATTGCAGGGAGGAAACGACTATGAGATCTACAGCGACCCTCGAACAATCGGCCATGAAGTCTCCTGTCCGGAGGAAACGCAACGACTCTGTCAGCAGCTTTTCTTCTAATGAGAGAGAGGATACTCTCTCAAACGCACACTGAACCTTCCTCCCTTTTACAAAATAGAAAGAATTTTACAATACCTTAGAGTTTAATTTTAAAATTAAACTTTAAGATTTTACTCAATTAATTAATTAATTGTGGATATACTATATTTTTCTGTTTACTTTCTGTATAGGTGGGTTTACATGGATCTATTTATTCTGGAAGAAAAGCCTAATCAGAAAGAAAATGCTTAATTTAAACAACGCTTTTGGTATGAGAACGCCCTTTCCAATTGAGATTTTATTCCATTACAGTGGGGTAGTATTAGTCCTTTTGGAATGACGATCGGAAAGGCAAGCGCATCATGTTAAGCGCCCTGGTATTCATGTGCAGGTTGCCGACATTAAATGATTTAGACCACAGCAGAAAGTTTGTTTTTAATACAAACTCTCAAATAATTAAGTGTAAAACTAAGAAATAATGAACTCGAGAAACACGTCCAAGAAAAACCGTCAGAAGTAATTAAATGTTTGACTAACGTTAAATAATTTCAACGTTACCAAAGTAAAACCCCTCTTAGGTACGGACAAGGCTGTGATTTGAACGCCTGTTCCTCTTTCTCCTTCCCTCTTGTCTCCAGTGGGCTCCGGGAGTAAACACGAGTTATTATCAAGTTGTTTCTCCATTAAAAGCCCTACTCTGATCACATGACAGACCCATATCTTCTGATAAAACACGTCTTCAATTGGTCACTGTTGTGCTCATCACAAACCTGTTGACAGCTGTTCCGGTTGATGTGTTGAGCATATAAATACCATTTCCAATTAGATCCCTGCTCATAGAAACAATCAACCAGAAAAATTCTTTAAGAATTTCAGTCGGAAAAAAGAAAAGTGTCAATGTAATCCCAGTCTATGTTTTTTAATCCTGTGTCTGATCTTCTTTTAAATAAACTTCAAATCCAAGGTTTCCCACAATGCCACTGACGACTAGCTGTAGTGCCGGACGTCACTTTCAGTGTGACGGACAAGAATGTTGCTCTTTGTTTCGGTAGATCATTTGTTATTTTTTTGTAGATCTGATCTTGATGTATTGGCAGGTTTCACCTTTGTCTTTTTTCATCCATGTTTACTATCACTATTCTATCCCTACAATCCAGAACAATATCACACCTAGCTTGCTGGGTAACAATAGAACAACACGTATTAAAGTCAAGAGTCAGCTGGAGATGGCCAATCCCCCCCCTAACCACACAAAATCAAACTTATTCAGTAGAGCAGTTCGCAAAAATTCTCAAAATCGTGATGATGAAACTAAATGTAAAATCGCTAAATTAATATGTTTTACAGGATATGCTGTACAAACAAGCCATAACCTCTTTGAGATCAAAGTGTCACTATGGAATTGCAAAGAGAAAAAACTAAAAGTACACTGAGCACAAACCTTTGCCACGATTGCATTTACACATGTGAATGAATAACATGTGTTGGTACCTGCATCACATGTGAATGAATAAATTCTTCTGATCTAGAGTTTTAAAAGTCACCTCTAACAGCATCATAGGATTGATCAGGAGTGAGGCTGATATACTCCAAACAAGTTCATCTTATATTAACCTGAACTGTTTGACTACTTCTCTCTATTAACCTAGACCGTTTGACGCTATTAACATGTCTCACTCTATGAACCTGGACTGTTTTTGGGACATTTTGGGCCTGCTTGTCCCGCACTGACAATTCATCAACAAAGCCTTTGAAGTTCTGGCTTCAAATCCACCTGCGGTGTCTATGTGTGAGGTTTGGAGTGATTGGTGTGAGGTGAGGTTGGTTACCTACAGTTACTCCTGTGGGGAACCCAACCATAGAGGCTGAAGAACTTTTCAGACCCGATGTGTTGCAGATTTCCCATCAACAATTGATTTATTGATAGATACATGTGGATGAACACAGACATAAATGCCACAGGCCATGATGAAATGTAAACATTAAGGTGAAAAGAACTTCACATTAATCACAACTCAAAATGTTCAATCAGTGCTGTTTGACATCATCACGCACTGGGTGATGTTCTTCTACCTTCTCCTGCTCACAGCTATAAACAGGGACACTTTAAAAATATAACAACAATGGAGAGAGGGAAAAACCTCTTTCTCTGATGGTCTCATGACCAAGTATTTACATGATGTATCGGATGATGTTTCGAAGCCAGTAGGTAAAAACTGGGTTACAAGAGGAAAAAAACTGCTAAAATATGTCACCTATCTTCAGCAGTGGACACCAATTCTACTAATAATCATATATTTTTTAATAAATAAAAGTTGTACGTGTGGTGTTGTTTATGGGTTGTTGACCAATTACTGGCCTGACATGAGCGCGGCTCCTTTTATCCTTTGAGTCCGTGTGCGTAAGGATTTTCACCTTTGTGAATGAAGATGGAACAGTTTAAAACATTTAAGAGAAACATATCTGTTTCTATTGGGAAAAAAAAACCCACTCTCAAAACAGTCGTCATGGAAACAGGGCCTCCATTTGGAATGTAATGTTCTTTCCAGTCACCCACATTAAAGGAGTAGTCTGTGGAATCCGAGGACAATTTCAGAGTTAAATTAGGAACAGTAGCATAAGAGCGTGCTGCTATAGCTCTCACCCAGGATGATACACACTCTGATGACATGACTCATGTTCTGGGGAACTGTCTCTTTAACAAACACAAAATCAAATATCGGCAGACTCACTGTTACACTCCAGCCTGAAGGATTCCTCTGAATAACTGGTGTAGAATGAGCTTAAACATACTGAAAAACAAATTAATTATAAATAATACTTCCAAACAGAAAGAAAAATAAAATACTGTCGACCATAGTTGTGGTAGAAACGAATAATCATTCACACTTTGTTCCTGTCAATCCCTATTTGTCCCTGTTCCCAGGTTTGGAACAGGGACAGACTGAGGCCTCACAGTAGCCCCCAGGTGTGTTGTTATTCCACCGTCTGTTCTGCATAAGCACTATGAGAGCATAGTGCTGGCTCTGCGTTGCACCATCTCTGGTGACGGCGGTGGAGATAGCGACAGCTCCAAATGGTGCATCTCTGTAAACACCTGAGGCAGCAAGATGGTAGCAGGTTTTGATGATTTATCATGTGTGCCCAAAACCATAATGTTGCCTTCTCACAAGGGATAGTTAAGCTTTGCTTTACCGAGTGTCGTCTGGCAATGTTGTGTCACTCACGTGAGTAATGGCAATTTTCAAATATACGCCCTTCTCTTCCGGTCTGTTTCCCCCTTTTTCTCTCCGTTATCAAATATGACCAAAGTAAACACTACGGCTGCTTTGTATTTGTTGTAAGTCACAGATATGTCTTTAAACCAAATGTCGCCGTGTCCGAGCTCACGACATTATCCAGAGGCAAACACAGACGCCCACAGTAAGACTCCTCCACTTCCTCATCAACGTCATACTGATGTCTTGATGTGTGGTTTTTTTGGAGAATTTCAACATTGATGGATTTTTGCATCACTGCATCATGCAAAAATCTCAGTAAAGGTGAATTTTCAACTCGCAAATGAGGCAAATGATGTGGTAAATGCTAATCCCTTCATTGGTGTTGCGTGTCTTTTGGCAGCTTTGCACCGACTTTGTGCACAATGCCCCCCCCCCCGTCCGACGGTGTCACACCAGTCACGTGTGACCATCTCTCAGGAGTAAAAGTGCTGTTTCCAAGTAAAAATTACAGTAATTGGTGCATCCAAAACAATAACCATGTATGCCTACATCAAAAACAGCCGATCTGGCCTTAACAAATAAAAAAACAAAATGATAAGTCACTCAGTGCCTTCATGGAAAAAAGCTATGGTTTCTCCCTTATTTACCTTTAAATTGTCAGATAATCTTCAGTCAGTAGCCATTTTTACCTCATTATACTCTTCCTCCCCTTCTTAAGGTCTTTAAATAAATATTTTGGTGATCTACTGTGAGCAGTGATTTCCTCGTTCACCTTACAGCATGGTTCCCTTTTTTCAGTCAGGCAGGAGTGAGGGCTGCCTCACTGAGGTCCTTTCTGTCATCCCCACAGCTGGATGAGCGGCTACTGAGGTCAGCCACGCCTGACTCTATGTCACTGCATGTGGAGAGGTCATCGGCGTCATAACTCTTGAGATGGGTCTGCTGCCTTAAAGGCAGGGTGAGGGTGGGATCCCTGCTCTCAACCCTCTGATTGGCTGGTACAAAGGAGGGCATGTAAGTGGTGGGCGGGTCCGGCCCGCAGTGTTTCTGACGCAGGACGCTAATCCTCTTCCTCGGAACCTCGACCTTCTCCCACATGATTGGTTTCCCGGTCAGGCCTGCAATCCTCTGCAGAGAGATGAGAGAAAAAACACATACTTCGTTCAACTAAACAAGATTTTTGTCGAATCACTTATCAACATATACAAAAAACCCTCTTTTGGAATACTAAGCGGTTTTGCAGGTAGGAAATGTGGATGGCGAAACTTGTGTGGTACATCGGTACTTACAATAAGAGCTCAGGTAACTGATATATAAGACCTACAGATTTCAATTACTTTATAGGATGTTGATTGAGGAGGTGGTCCTGGACACATTATGGTTCACGTGAGGTCTACACCACCTCTGAATATAGTTTGTGTGATCTGAAAATCCCCCTCAATGAGTATTAGCCTACCCTATTTCAAACCGTCCACAGGTAAAGAGAACAAGTAATAAATTGGTTCCAGTTCCTAATTCCCTCTGATGAAGTATTAATAAGCTCCTCGACAAACAATGATGCTATAGGTATTTATGTAAAAAAAAATTTACTTTGAAAAAGCTGACATTTTCAAATGGTTTGTGATTAGTTGAATCTCTGGGGGCGAACAACACTAGCAACACCATGGTGTACGTGTAACGTGTAAATACGTCATTCAACGAAACTGAAGGTTCGCAGTCTGGATGAAGTTTCATCAGTGGACAAAGTAAAATATCCAAATACAACCAATGTACTATCATTTTACGAACATGGGACCTTGTTCGCACTGGCGTTATGACGCAATGCATCATAACGTCATAAAAAAGTTTGAAATTCGGCGTGAAAATGCTGTTTTCCCATTTAAGTTCTCAGGAAAAAGTGGCAGGACGTAAAAGGTCTGTCATTCTTTTCCCCTCAGAAGTAAAGGGATTGGAAATCCACTGTTTCAAGTGTGAACATTTTGTGATTACATTAACTCAAATGCTTCGCTTGATGGTTCTCATCACCCAAAATATTTACCCCAATCCTAATGATATGGAATCCTCAGACGGGATGTTAATAGTCTGAACAAGTATAGTCGGACTATTAAAGTCTGAAGGTTTGAACAGGCCCTCATCATTTTTAGAGAGATGGATATTGAATTCTATTGTGGTGTTCAAATAAAAGTGTTGTGTTTGCGTATTGTATGCCTTGTTTGGAGCCCAGGTAGTGGTGTTGGTGGGCGGTTCCTCCAGGCGGTACCTCCTGGTGATTGGCCAGCTCCTCTTCCAGCTGCTGTGACTTCTCCCTCACAGTAGACAGGAAGTCAGCTGGTGACTGGCTAGGAGGTGCTGGCTTCTCCACATGGTTATAAAGACCCTTCCACATTCTGGATGTAAAGAGAGAGAAAAAGAATATAACGGGTGATTAATTGGGTGACCTGGAACACTATTGGTTGCGATGTATTTAATTAACATGTGCACATCACATATTCCTGGTTTGGTCATGTTCGTTTAGGGTTCCACGATGTTGAACACCTTGCAACCCCCTCATACACACATTCTCCACCAATGTACACCTTAAAGCATTAGAGACTTTCACTGAGATAAGAATTCATTTATTATAAAAAAGCCTATTGTTGTCATAACCAAGGTCATAGCGCTCAATTTGTTTACCTGTGGAGGCCAAATTAGACAACCAATGTCTTCACATCTTCTCTCTGAACTTCATACAACATTTTCCCTCGAAGCCATTTCATACAAAGTCAGAGCAAAGCCACAGGTCAAAGCAAGGAGGGATTGACAGAGGAGTAGACCACAAATAGATTTATAAATGGACGA
Organism: Lophius americanus; assembly: GCA_037951165.1. Classification (NCBI taxonomy): domain Eukaryota; kingdom Metazoa; phylum Chordata; class Actinopteri; order Lophiiformes; family Lophiidae; genus Lophius; species Lophius americanus. Next base: position 2,519,862 of record JBBDHG010000273.1, on the reverse strand, counting down.
ATACTGTTGAGAGAGAGATGGAAAAATTTTAACTTGGGCTAGAAATTTATGTTATGGAAAATCCTATCAGTGTTGAGATTCTCCAAGCATCACATGTCAGTGGGACAATGATACAAGAGTGGAGGAAAGGCTTATCAGAGCTGTTTGTGTATGTCTACAATAATTTGAACTCAGACAGGGCTGCGTTTAGGTCTGCTGACGTATCTTTGACAAATTAGATTACTACGATCATGGTTGAGCAAAATGAAAGAACAAAAGGATTGCATATTTAGTGTCATACAGTTCTGTGGTGTCAGTGTGTCTTTTGCAGGGACTCACTTGAAGCAGTAGGGAGAGGTACTGGGTCTCAGGACGCCTTGAGTTTGGCTCAGCTCAGCCTTGTACAGAGGGTTGGTGTATTCGGCTCTGTCCTTCCACAGCTGAGGCCACACAGAATGAGTCCTCTCACGAAGCCTTTAGTCAAACAACACACAAAAAAACCAATAACAAAGTTAACACAAAAACCAAACACAAGAGTCTGGGGAGATCTTCAGCTGGATGAATGTGAAATTAAACTTTAAAGTGATTTCCGTCATCTTTGACTATTTTCATTGTATCCACCATTACAAAAACATGATGGCTGGCATGCCGATAGTAAAATACTTCGCAAATACAGTTCAAAACATCTCAATATTTTATGGCATGTGCTTGGTGATGTCATAGCTCAGCTGTGACTCGAGTGCCCTCCACTGTTTATGCTTCTTTTTCCTGCCTCCCTCTCTTCCCTCTCTACTCACCTAGGTTCATTGGTGTGTGGATGCTTCTCCACACACCTGCCTCATGTTTGGCATCACATCTCAACACAATCCAGTCATCACCCTTCAGTTACAAAATTCTGTCTTTCCAACAACTCATCAGCAAATTATTTGACTTCCTTCGTGGTCGTATCTCGGCCTTAGTTAAAGTCAAGTTTACGTTAAGTAGTTATTAAGATTGTCTCTTTTTCTATCTGACCATGGGAACCCCTGTTCTCCTCCACTGCTTAGGATCCCTCTTTCAGCCTCAAACAAACAAATCACTTGTAAACATGAATGAAAACCATATTTTCTGTGAAGCAGTGACAGCATGTACTGTACTTAATTTAATGGCAGTACACACGCAAAATCAAACTTTTTTTAACTCAAACCACCACCATACAAGCGAGGATGATCCATGACTTCCAACTGAGTCTAACAACATCTCTATCTTGTTTCCTGATGTTGTTTTTTTTAATCCTAATTTATTTTTAACTTTTTGGTTATGTGACTGAATATGCAGCAGAAAATACAGTGCAGCTCCACATCCTATTAACTCCTCTTTATATTTGTCAAAACAGAAGGGACCTTATTCCCCTAGAAGCTGCAAGCAGACATCTGTAGGGCACTTCAGACATAGACAGACATAGGGAAGCCTCTATGTCCCCCTTTGTGTGCGTGTCCTTAAATGTGTGCAAAATATCAAAAGCAACATCTCCAGCGTTCCCATTTGAAACAAAGACCTTTCACAAAGTCCGATTTGTATCCATGGAAACAGAAGAAATATGTTGTGCTCCAGGCAATTAAATGTGGGACATGTGGGAAGGGACCCATTCCTTTAATTACCTCCTTATTTTGTTCTTGATGGGCCATAACAACAACCCTTAAACTACTACGATTACTATTGCTACTACAACTAATAATCATAATAGTAACAATAATGACAGCAAATATCAAAAGCTTAAAATATCAAAAGAAAATAGGAAATGTGGAGATGTGGGGGACAGTTGGGAGCGACCTCATCCTTTACCCCCATCCTCCTTTTTTTTTTTGGATATAGTATAACAACAACACTTTACTACAATAAAAACTACTACTGCTAATAATAATACTACTTATGATAATAATAATATGTACAATGAACATAATTTGCATTTGTCAGTCATACCTCATATCCCTGCGTTCCTTCTGGCAGTTGCCCAAGAAGTTGCCATATTGACAGGAGTAGACATGTGTGTGTATGGCGATGAGGAAGCGCTCATTGAACTCAAAGGCGCATGGGAATTGCTCAGACAGCTGCCACACACACTCAAGGAACTGATCGATGACAGGAGACACCTCTTTAGGATCTCCGTCCAGGTGAGTGTACCTGCAGGAACATTGCTTCGTATTCACTCTCCACCACAACAAACAATCAGGAGTCTGTTTTCAGCATGTTACTAAATATGTAAAATAAAACAAGTTGACGGAAGCAGGCACAAACACAAAGGCACTTGTGAGATTGGGTAAGACATGTGATTTACAGGAGGAAGGGACACATTCTTTACAGAATAGAACATGGTTAGGTTCAAAAGCACTGGCTGGTTGGCTAATTTTGACTATTATTTGAAGTTATCACTGCCCAGCGCTATACTAATGCTTATTCTGCCAAATATAGACCAGTCTAAACAAACAAGAAATCCAATATTTGTCAACTGATGAAACATGGCTGTTGTAGCCATGGCTGTTTCACAAAATAAAATGATGTTGCTCTGCAGAAATGATTGATGTTTGTTGAAGTCAGAACCAGCTACTGACCTGTGGGAGAACTTGTGTCCAAAGGAAACCCAGTCCTTCTCTATCAGCAGCTAGAAAAGAGGAAGAAAATGTTGGAAGCAGAAAGACGGCAGAACCAAGAAGGGGAGGAAGTTTGACTTCAGGAAGAGGTGAGATGTCCTCAGAATAAGTGGCTACCCGTATTTTGTGTGTGTGTGTTTTATGTGTGTGTGTGTATATGTGTGTGTGTGTGTATATGTGTGTGCATGAGTGCTACCATGAGCCCTTTGATGGTTCTGTAAAATGGGTCCAACAGCAGACTGGCAACAGAGCAGGCCTGGGCAGTTCTGTCCCATCCATCTGAACAGTGAACCAACACACTGACACCTTCATCAGCCAATGCCTGAGATAAAAAGAGAGGTAGAAAGAGAAATATTATTTCATCTTTATGAGGCCATAGACATCTGAAGATGAAATATCCCCAAATACACTCCAGAAAGTGTGTTTTGTATTAGGAAAATGGTGGAACTTAAAACTGTTGTTCCTTACTCATGTGAGACACAAGAGTGAAAGGTCCCATGCAAATAAAGCAAGTAAAGTACAGTAGTAGCAGTAGTGCAATGTTCATTTGACTGTGTGTGTTTGTGTGTCTGTGAACCCACCCTGGATATGAAAACCCCAGCATCCAGTACAGCTTTAATGTGTTTCAGCCAACCAGAGTTCTCCAAACCCCACAGGAAGTCTGTCATGGATGAAGATCTCATCTGACCCACTGCACGGAGGAGAGAAAACACATACACACACGTTATAACTTGTGTATAACACGGCATTTCCTGTTTGTAATCAGTCTCCATCTCATGTTGTCTCGTTATATTGTTTTGTGTTTACGTACACAAACGCACAGACCCTTCCTCTTACCATCAATGATTTTCTGCTGGCTGCTCCTCATGACATGAATGTTTTCGATTCCAATGAACTGCAGCTTAATGTTTGTGTAGTGGTCCTCATTCTCGTAGCCTTTACCTGCTGCTCGATTCGCCATAGCATTCAGCTTGACAGACAAACACAAAGCACTGTCTCTCAGTATATAATAGCTCAATGTTGATCATTCCCAGTGCCTTGATGCGTGCTTGTGTAAGGGTGTGTGTGTGTGTGTGTGTGTGTGTGTTACCTTGGGCCTGGTGTCCACCACGTAAATGAACTCACTGCCAGGGTTGGACTTCATCACAGCCTGCAGCATCATCTCATCTTCTTGATTGCGTCCACTGAAGCCTGACAGCGGCTGACTACACCGGCATACGGCTGCCTGCATCAAACACCATCATCACCATCACCATGATGATGCAAACTTAAAGGCAAAAAATAATAACTTTAAAGTCTCACTGTGTGAAATTTAGTGGCACATAGCAGTGAAGTATCTCTATCCAAGAAGCTACCGGGGCCTTTTAGGTGTTCAGTAGCCTCTCATGTAATGATTTTCTTTTAGATAAATATATTTAGATATGTAAAACTAGGTACTTTACACGTAAGAAAACTAATATTATTAATTAGTCAGCATTCTGGTAGTGCTTTTGTGCAGGCTCTGTCCCTCACAATAATAAAGATTGGAGCCTGAATCCCGCCGTAACAAAAAAGAAAAAAAGACCTAGACAACTGATGCTGACTGCTTCCCACGAGAAGAAACTGTGCTATGAGCGCTCCCTGCCTTCCCTACATGAATTGTCGTTCAGGTCCGTCCACTTCATCCAATCAAATCAAGCCACGATTACAATCGATAACCAAGCCAAGGACAGCTGCTGGTTCTCGAATGATCGCTCCCCGGAAGGAAAGATGGCACTCTCTCAGTCTACCATCCCAAGAAGCAGCGAGGGCCAGGAATGGGTTGCGCTAAAGCCAACACCCTAGCCCTCTATTTCCTCTAAACGTTTCACGACCCTTCATGTTTGCTTAATAGATGTATTTGTCTATAGTGTTGATTATTATTCGTTTGACATTAGACCATGAATATAGAAAAATACATTTTAGAGGTTTTATGGAATATATGGTTACCTATATAAGCTCACATCTTGATAACGTGACCATTTATTTTCCGCTGTATCAATCGACTTGGTCAGCTCTTTTTTCAAGTGTAAGTTAAAGGTCCAATCTTCGCAAACTAGAAAGCACTCAGATGGCACAAAATTAGGCTGAGCTAAATTTCCACATTAAGCCATTTCAGCTAAAAGCCTACGTCCAATGACAGTGTGACCCACAAAGTATGACTCATTCACCGTAAAAAATAAAAAAGGGTAAAAAATTTGTTTGGAAAAACAAAAAAAATAAATACCAATCACTCTCCCTCTGTGTGTCAAACTAACCAGTGTATCCTGGTGGAAGTAGGACAAAGCAGGAAATCGTCCTCGACTCCTGAAGCTTGAGCTTCCAACGATGATCGCAGGTGTAGCAGACTTTGGAACAAACAGCTTTGAGGGGTACGTTTCAGACACCTTGGACATGGAACACGAACATTAACATCATTGACCCCAAGTTAGATGCGACCACAGTGTAAGAGCACTGTCTTACAGAAACACAGTCCATTATGTGGAAAAACATTGGATGTCCTCTTGATTTCTTCTCTTAATGAGTGTGTCTGATAGTCAAATCAATATTCAAATAAAACAAAAGCCACCCGAGTAAACACAAAATGCTTGTTATAAATTGTTTCAAATAGAAATTTGATTTATTAGTGCAAAAAGTATGTAATACTAAATGGTCATGTTTGAAATAGAACTTGCCCCCGAGACTTAATCCATAAACTACCAAACTTTATTAATAACTGGTTTCAGCTAGTTGAGACAGACCCAGAGCTGATCCAATTACACCATAACTTAAACAGACTATTTTCAGGGTAATGAAGTTGGCTCAAATGTCTCACAAGTAGGACAATCTGCCAAAATGAATAGAAATTCCTGGAGAGAAATAGAAGAGGGTGACTGAAATACATCAAACTGGGAAGGGTTCCAAATTTCAAAAGCTCTGGACTCCACAGATCTGAAGTGAGACACATCCTGAACAAAAGACTTGGAACAGTAGTGAAACTCTCCAGATGTGGCCCATCTTCTAAAATTCATCAAAAAGCATGGCAAGGCTGATTCATAGAGTCACAAAAGATTCAAGTTCAGCAACCAAGGAACCTCAGGTGTCTCTCAACGCTGTAGGTAAGAGTTCATGGTTCTACTTTTCCAAAGATACTGAGCAAAAATGGCATTATAGGAGGGTTCCGAAGAGAAAGCCACTGCTAACCACGAGAACATTAAAGCTAGTCTGGATAGTGCCGCAACACACATTAATGATCCTTAGAGTTTTACGTAGGGAAGATTCTATGGAATGATGAGTTGAAAGGTTTGGAAGACAGGGGTCTCGCTACTGCATACAACGGAGAACATTTGATTAACAGTTTTGAATATTAATATGTAGTTAATATTGTATTTTACTCTAGTATGTCATATTTACTCACTAGGTGGACCTTTTTATGAAAAAACACAGTTTTTCGGACATAACTTCTTAATCATTGGTTTTATTTGGTCAAAATTTGGTTCCTATTTCAACTCATGAGTTCTATCTAATAAATATTGTATTTTACTCTAGTATTTCTTACTTTACTCAATAGGGGGAGTTTATATGAAAGACACTGTATTCCTGACATATCAAAAAAAGTATTTCATGGATCCTTTTCAAATTTACCTTTACCTCAGATATACCTCGTGTCATGGATTATTGTCTAAATGTATATGCAAATGGACCATTGTGCGAGGAAGAACTGGATCGATTTTGGAAAAGGTGGGTTTAATTTATCTGACACTAGTGGGAGCTTTAGCTTCAAACGTTTTTGTCCAAAAAGTTCTCAACCGTTGGTTGCATTTAGTACAAATTTGGAACAAATCAATGGCGTGGAGGAGATATATCTTGTATACCATATTTTACTCTAAAAGATCACATTTTACTCACAAGGTGGTCTTCTTACAAAAAACACTGTTTCGGACATAGCTTCAGATTTAATCTGAGGAGTTCAATCATGGGGGTTGCTAGTACAACACAGGGGATTGGGGAATTTTCGAGGATATACCCTTGCTGTTGGGGACGACAGCATAGTTGTAGTTTGTAGTTTAAAACATTTTTTTACAGTGTACTCAGGCACAAAAATCAGGTGAGTATCCAATACTTTTTCACAGCGCTGTACACAGACGTGTTAAACAAATGTGTAAGATGTACAAGAAATCAAGCTAGAGATTGACAAAATTATTAACAGAAAATATTTTTAGAGGTTAAAATGTTTAACAAATACATATTTGATAGATTTTCTAATCAACTAATAGATATCAGGTGAACTGACGCTACCATTAAAAACTATGACTTTTGTATGACACCTAAATATTATGAATTTTTTTTTTAACTGTACTGTGGAGTACAGTTTCACCCCAGCTAAAAAAAAGTCATAATATTTACTGCATACAACGGAGAACATATGATTAACAATTTGAATAGAAAAAGAACTTCCTCTCAAATCCATCTTATTCTCTAAAAAATGTGTATTTTATACAGTATGATCCAACACATGGTTCGCCTTTTAAAAGCGAGACCGACTGACTGGCTTCTCCTATTGCTCTTAATTCTAACTCACAAACACACCACAATTATGCTTACCCTGAATTCACTGTTGGCTGCTGTGGAGACCCACAGGTTGTTAGGAACTCCCATCCTCTTGTAGTCAGCCATGAGGTCTAAGAAAGACCATGACTCCTCTCTCTCCTCCTTGTTCACATTGGGATTAAAGGACAGGCAGTACAACTCGCTGTACTTCTCTGAAAAAAGACATCAGACTCATTTTAAGTCAGCGTTCCATATGTGTTTAAAACATAACAAACAAGAAAGGTTGCATGCAAAGACACTGATGCTCCTACTCCTGAAATTATTCAATTTAAGCTGATGTCTATACACAATAACCTCTATGACAATCATAGGTAGCATACATCTATGATAACTTAACCAAGTGCTCTGGCCTCCTCAAAAAGTCCAAAAGCTAAAAAAAATCAATACATATAGGTTGAATTGGTGACACTAAATTGCCCCGAGGTGAGAATGTGACTGGTTGTCTGCCTCTATGCGTTGGAACTAGGATGAACAGACCATTTGCTTAGAATGTAGCAAAACTCTTACTCAATGTCAGCTGACAGGCAGCCTTTTGCGACCCTGCACAGGACAAGCTGTTACCGAAAATGTTATGAGATACACATCTTAAGGGCTGCTAGAAATAAAAATTGAATTCAGTTCTGCTCAGTGGTTTTTGAAGAGTGTCTTTTTTTACGAATGTATGGACTAGGATATACCTACGCATATAGCCCCTATGTTGAGACGCATCCAAACAGCAACAAATGAACGCATCGGTTCTCGACACTCTGCCAGTGCTCGTCTATAGAAAACAAATTTAGCCACTTACAAACATATACGTACACATACCTGGTCGTGACAGCCTGACAAGTGAGGTGTGGACATCCAAACAGTCTCTCTCCTGTGGAATGACAATGTGGACGATCCGGAAGTCCTTACAACGCAAAATCAGCGGACATCCCACAGGGATAGTGGGGGCCCTGTCCACACTGCTTACCATGCTGTGCAGCACCTGAAAGAAACAGACATATCGTGATGACCTATCCCCTTAAAAATCAAACGACAAACGTTTCATATTCAAAGTGTCAGTATGTTCATGGGTGATGAAACAGCTTTATTTAATTTAAAATAATTGTTTGAGCAACAAACCCCTTTTCAAATCAAACCACAGCCATGCAAGCAAGGGCGATCCATTAGACGAAGTGGTTTGTTTACCTTAAATGCTTAACACCTTACATGCACTCTCAGGGGCTTATTAAGAAAAAGATTGCGCCGCTTTTGCAGATGGAAAACCGGTGCAATTGAATGCCTCCTAATCACGGAGGGGTGGCAAACGCTGTATTACAGCGCTTACTGTGTTGCCTTGCAGAGTGTGTCCCGGTGCTTCTGTGCTATTTGCATGTATTTAAATAAGGTATTGTGCATACATGTGTCTCGGTGAACAAATTATGGTCATTCATGAAGGGTTTTTTAATTGTTTTTTCAACGTGAGTGACATTCTCAATCATGTCAGCCTGAAAAAAGTTTATCAACCATTAATGTATCTTCCTTCGTAGCAGATTCATATCAGACACACAACTACTGCAGAGTATATTTTTCATAGTACGGACCAGTTTAACAAAATACCACTGTAATTTATGGTTATTACAGCATTCACATTTGATATCAGTAGTCTTATGAAAACTAAGGGAGAATCTCACATATGCATCTCCATGACACATGTGAGTCCACGAGTCCCATCTCCACAGCAACTGATCTCCTACTTATCTCCATCCCCACAGAAAGAGAGTATAATTTGCAGCGTGGGGCTACTTTGGATATCCGATAGAAACAAGGATTTTTCCTTGAGGCCAAATAACCAGTTTGTAAGAAGTGAGAAAATAAATAAAGCGTCTGTAAAATGAGGAAAGATATTCAACATATTCTTCCATCTTCACAAACATCATACCTGTGTCCTATTCATGACTGTTATCCCTCACAAAGAAATCTACAAACCTTCAACAAAATCTTTCACATGATATAAGGGACTTAAGGGATTAAAATAAAACCAAAACCAAAACTACAGAGAAAATGTTTCGTGCCAGCCACGATGGTAAACAGACATATGTGTATATCTGCAGGCTCCTTTCCATGTTGTCAAACAATTAATAATATTATTAGTGACTTTTTGTTTATATGTATTACTCCCTCATTGAATTATATTGTCTTAATGTTCCAACTATTTTTGACTGATTACACTTGTTTTTGTTTGTCCTCTGTAAAAAAAAATTAGCAGCAAAATAGATGGGAATATAAGTTTCCAAAGACGAGTCATTTTGTCCAGTCAAATAAACAAAACGTTATTTGAATGGACAGATAGCATCACGCAGGTTCGGCTTTCTTTTCAAACAACAACTGTACAGCTTCATTATTTCATTTAGATTCAAATGTATATGAAAGCATATGTAATGATGATAATAGTAAAATACAGTGACATTTTCTGATATGGTTCTCATGCCGCGACAATCTCGTGCCATTACAACTCTACTTGCAAAATTGGTCTTAAATTCACGGGAACAAACTGCAAAACTATTGATATGGCTAAAATGTTGCCAGATACGTACATATGTTACAGATAAAAACAACTATCATAAACAGAGGAGATTCTGACAACGATGTTCCCTGTCATTTTAATTTTTGAAGTGGCAAGAACTCTTCTGAACTATAACTTTTAGCAGCAACTTGCCGATCACCTGCTGTTGTTATCTGCAGTTAACCAGCAGTCTTCAATCCAGCATTTCTTCAACAGTTAGGGGATTAAAATATCATTACTTTCAGCTGTAATGATGTAATGAAACAGGCATCTTTGATATGTTGGAGAAACTTTGCAGATGAGACATATGATGAAGTAACAGTGAGTCCGGCACCTGTTTGTGTGTCCAGCTACAGTGAAGTCAATTTAGCAAACAGATGTCTGTCTCCACTTAATCAGTTTTCCCGTTCAGTAAAGATGGATCTGCACTATTTCTCCACAGTCTGCTGCTTGAAAGCATCAGGTGACGCTGCTGTTGGAGCGCAGTTTGAGACGAGGGGTAAAAATTTGTTTCTTCTGATTTGTAAAATCTATTTAAAGGACAACGATCTGTTTCTTTGTGGATGTAAAGGTGTAGGGTTGAAAGTTATTCGTGTGCATAAGAACAGCAAATCAAGAGGAAGCCAGCGGTATGAGTCGGCAAATTAAGGAAGAGAGCCAGAATTCACTTTAGAGGATGCTAATTGAGACTTCAGAAACAGAGGAAGCCAGACACACAGGCCACATAATTAACACAACTCATTAAATGTCTCCACCTTGATTATGGCATGAATCGAGTAACAAAGGTAGTGCTTGAGGCTCATGAGCAGACTCATTCCAGCTTACCCACGTCTCTTTGCGTGTCTCAGGGTTGTTCTCCACGAAGATGGTGTGTGTGGCAGAGAGGTAGAGAGTGCCCCTGCTGGCCTTCCTCTGACCTGATGAGCGGTCCAGGAGACGCACATTTTCCACCTAGAAGTATCAAAGTACCAGAGATGGAACAATAAGCAGATCAAACTTGGGGAGCAGGATGGAAGATCTCTTAATTCACCAACACATCCACATTAACACAATACAAAGTATTTAACCGTAATAACATCTTGCAATAGCCTCTTGAATAACAGCTGAGCTCAGATTACAGAGTTTGTCTGAAGGTCATTCAACAACTGCTGCTTGGAACAATGAGCATATATACACCAGTGTTACTTTAGGTGTTATGCAGGCACCATAATAGAGTCAGCATGCTCTGTGTACCGCACTCATCAATTATAAACATATAATAATTATGACATCATGAAGAAAACCGAGTCAATATGAGGCCACTGACCCTACGCCCCTAGACCCTAGATTGACAGTCAGGAGGGCAGTGGCGGTTACCAGTACTACAGCATCATGGTTCGGCAGATGTGTGAGGGGAGAGTATTTATTATATAATTTATCCATCAACACTGTCAATTATTTAACACCTATAGTAGCATTGGCACATTAGCAAGATTATGTAGCATTCACGACAAATCGGATGAATATTTTCAAGTTGCTTTACTCACTTTATTTATCAACCCACTCCTAACTTTACTTGGTTGTGTTCAGTTCAAACATGATAGACTTTTTGCACAGCCTGATTATATAAAAATTCAATACAAAGCTGTCAGCATTACAAATACGTGGCAGGGAAAGCGAATAACAATTGTTCAAAAATTTCAACTTTAGTGAGAGATTTGTTTGATGCTGAGAGGTAAAACCCACTTGGAATTCTCCAGACTTCAATAGTCCGGATGTCTGTAAGACATTGATGTGGAAGTATAGGACAAGTTTATCTAAGCTGCACATTGACAACAGGAGTTCTCAGAGACATTTGGTTTTTGAGTGTATCTGTGACTTCCACCACCAATACAAAGCTAATTTATTTTTGATTGAGGACGGAAGGAAATGCCATAAGTACACACTGTTGTTATTGATTGAGATACCTTTTGAAGTGACCAATCATTGAAATTTGAGTCAGGCTTTATTATTTACCATGAGCGATAATGGGCCATAACAAAACATTCTGATCCCACTGTGAGAATTTACATTCCTGCATTGACTTTGAGCAGCATCACCAGATGGCAGACGGTATACGTAATGCATCAGGGGGTTAAAATTATTGCATTTTAAAGGAAAATCATCACCCAAAATTCAATTTGCATCCCGAATCCTATTATACTACACCATCTCTTTAAATAACACATGTTTACTATTTCATCACTGAAAAAAATAAAAAACAAATCTCTGTTCTGCGCTCATCTTACATGATCATGTATTCCTGACATCATGTGTCACTTCATTATCACAGCAACCGTGATTGTCTGGAAAGATGTCATATGAGCAGGTGCAGACACATATCATGTCATTACTCAGCCTTATGTGTGTATACAGCAATACTTAACAATAATATAATTTTGAATTAACAAATTCTCATATATTATGGGATGCCTGGTTCCAGATTACAAGAGATTTTCATTTACTAAGGAGGCAGATGATAAACTGGACAGAATACTAGCAAGATTAGACGCATGTCCCTTAGAAACAGACATTATTTTGGGGGATGCCACACATCTTTACATCATAAAAATGGAGGCACAAAGAGAGTGTTTTTGTTAATGTGCACATAGACAATCAATGTGCACATAGACAAAGAGAACAAAACCGTTAGATAAATAACACCGGAGGAAACAAGAGGCACAGGGTGGAGTCGATGGAAGGGACTGGTGTAAGTGTTGTCACCTTGGGGGTCCGGATGTGCTCCATCACTGACGACCAAAATGGAGGAGATGGAGAGAGAACAGCCTGATTTGCGTATTTTCAACGTAAAGCGGTTACATTACCTGCTCTACATCAAAAAAAGAAATATGTATGTATATATTTTCCGTAGTTGCTGTTCCATATCTGAAATATTGTCCATAGTTTCCGTCGTTCGGCGTTCTTATTTTGTTCTACCGCTCCCTGTCCAATGTTATACGTGATCAGTCCATTTCTGCCGCTGTCACCCTTTAGTGAGTGACGTCACCGCGTACCATATCGCTGCCACTACATCCGGATTTATCTTTCAAAATAAAACCCTGGCATAATTATGACAAGGGGTATTATTTGTGATCACGTGTGATCCTGGCGAGGACACACTTAAATTTGCCTGTCAATCGGGTTAGGGAGTGGGTTCCTGCTACACACATCCTTCTTATACTTGGAGATCACTGGAAGAACTTTTAGGGTCATGTCTTCCGACTTCTCCAGAGCCTTTAATACAATACACCAATCACTACAGGAAAGGAGCAGGTGTTGAGTGTGACCTGGCTGAGCCAAGCATAGGCAGCATAGGCAAATGCTAAGGGCGCTGTCCATCCAGGGGGCGCCACAAATCCCCCCCCCCGACTAATTAGACTGTACCTGCTACCTGGGGGAGAGTGGTCGTTTTTTGATGTGACCCCAAGGCAAGCTCGACAACAAGTCAAACAACATGTCAAAACGTCCCAAACTGTCTGGTGCCCTGGGGAGTAAAAAAAGAAAAGAAAAAGAGGAAAAACGAGACAAACACAGAGGTAACGTTACAGTAAAGATGACGTCATGACATTATTTGTCCGTTGCAGAACGACGATAACGTCGTTAACAATTAGCATAACATGGTTTGCTAATCAATAAATAGCTTGCGTAACTGTAAGTTTTAACCTAAGTTAATGTTATGGAAGGGCCTAAGCTGTTATGAAAATAGTAATGTAACTACTCCCACTTACCTTCCTCAGGGAAGTGTGTAAATATTAGATATATTCAGCAGGTGTTATAATCTAAAATTTGTTTACAGCTTTTATTGACATCTGGTTAGCTCACGTTTTCTTAGCTTGTAATAGTCAATCAAAATGCTTTTCCTTTTCCACCCCTTTATATATTATAGTTGTAAGCCCAGCTGTATGTTGTGTTACAGTTCATATTGTCTAAAGTTTGTTTATAGTGTTAAACTTTACATCAGTGTTAAAGTGCACATCATTCATGTTATAGCATAACTTATATCTATATTATACTGCAGTTTACTGCTTCTTTGCATTCTGCTAATCAACATTTCGTTGTAATGACAATAAAAATGAATCTTATATAATTTGCATATGAGAAAAAGTACATTGTACATTATACATGTACAGTATAGTGAACATCATGCATATATCTCTTAGATTTTTCATTTATATTATTTCATTTCATTTTATTCTTGAAATCATATGTATCATATCATATTTATTATTAGACTGGTGTATCATACTCCTCTTCTCTCTTCAGATGCGCTGTTGACGTTTTCAGTCCCCCCGCAGCAAATCTTGGGCCACCTACAGCATCAAGCGCTCCTCCTGTCGCCTCCACCTCAGCAGCATTAAGCGCTCCTTCTGCTGCTCCAATAGACCCTGCTGGCCATCTCCTCTAACTGATAAGGTACATCAGAGTTTGTTCACAGACGTCCATTTCAAATTGAAAACAGCTTCACATTCCCTAAACGAAAAGGACGGACGAAGGCGTCAACATGAGTATTTTTACTCTTGACTCTTAGTCAATGGAGAAAAAGTCAGAAGAAGCTGGCTTATGAACTCTGTAAAAGATGACAGCTTGCACTACTTCTGCTGCAAAGTCTTTTCCAAGAGAGATTATAAACTCAATAGGGAAGGACTATAGGACTGGAAAAATGCACATCACTTGCTCAAGGTCCATGAAGATAGCCAGGAGCATAATGCTCACATGGCAACATGGAAGGACATGGAAGTCCGTTTTGCGAAAGGGCTTACAATAGACAAATAAGAGATGGCACTCGCTGAGACTGAGAGAAAAGGGTGGAGTGACCTTCTACATCGATTGGTGGCAATAATTCAGTCCTTAGCTGAAAGAAATATGGCTTTTAGGGGGTCCACAGACACATTTAATAAACCAGACAATGGAAATTTTCTGAAAGAGGTGGAGCTTATGGCCTTATTTGATCCAGTGATGAAGCAGCATGTCAGGAGGGTGGAAAGTGGAGCTGGCAGTCACGTACATTATCTGGGCAAAACAATCCAAAATGAACTGATAGATTCTAAAATAATAGAAGACATTGTGAAAGAGATAAAAACATCTAAGTATTTCTCCATCATTTTAGATTGCACCCCTGATCTGAGTCATAAGGAACAGCTCTCTGTCATAGTCAGGATAGTGTCACAAGAAGACATACCTCAAGTTAAAGAGCATTTCTTGGGCTTTCTTGTTGCAGAGGAGTCAACAGGAGAACATTTATCATCTCTAATCCTAAAAAGGCTATAGGAACTTAACATCCCATTTGAGGACTGCAGAGGCCAGTCCTATGACAACGGCGCCAACATGAAGGGAAAAAAAATTAAGGCGTTCAGCCAAAGTTGCTTCAGCTGAACTCAAGAGCTTTTTTGTCCCGTGTGGTGCCCACACTTTAAATCTGGTAGTAGCTGATGTTGCAAAAAGCTCACCAGATGCTCTTGTCTACTTTGGGCATTTAACAAAGTTATTCAAGCTCTTCTCAGCCTCCACCCATAGGTGGGATGTCCTCCTAAAATATGTTATAGCAGGTGAGGAGGTGAGGGAAACGACTGCAGACCCTGTGGCGAGAGTTGAAGCCCAGTCTTTGGATGAGGAGATTGGATCATATCACTCCTGCATCTGTACAGCCATATGGTATGACATTCTCAGCAAGATCCAGTATGTCAGTAAACTGATGCAGTCACCCTCCATGCAGAATGATGTGGCTGTCGACTTGCTGAAGAAAACCAGAGATTCCCTCACCAGTTACAGAAACACTGGATTTTCTGATGCACAGACAACTGCAAAGAAGATGTGTGACAAGATGAATGTGGAGGCTGAACTCAAACAAAAGCGGTTGAGAACCACAAAAAGGCACTTTGGCTATGAGTCTCCAGATGAGCCCATACAAGATGCACTGCGAAAAATGGAAACCACATTTTTTAATGTGGTTGCGGATACTGCCATCTCTTCACTTGATGACAGATTTCAGAACCTTGGAGAGGTTAATAACAAGTTTGGTGTACTCCTCAATTTCCCCAACTTTGAAGAAGAAGACCTGCTACAGCAGTGTCAAACCCTAAGTACTGCTCTGACCCATGACAGCCAGCTGGACATTGATGGCACAGAACTTGCAAAGGAAATGCAGAATTTTCCACCATTGCCATGAAAGAATATCACAAACAAGGAACTGTTGACCTTCCTGCATGAGAAGAACCCAACATGTGGGTTGCTTTGAGAATCTCTGCCACTCTTCCTGTTACAGTGGCTGCTGCTGAAAGAAGTTTCTCTAAACTCAAACTGATTAAAAATTACTTGAGATCTAATATGATGCAAGAAGGTCTCAGTGGACTTGCCATCATAAGCATAAACCATGTGGTCTCAAATCAGTTGTCATATGATGATGTCGTAGATGACTTTGCTGCAAGAAAGACCAGGAGGGTAAAGCTGTAGCAGTTGATGTGAAGTTGAGGAGGTGGTGATGTAGTTTTTAAGTCATTAAAGTTAATGCAGTATCTTTCTAAGAACCCCCCTTTTCCCCTTTTTATTTAAATCTTTGTAATTTTTGTCAATACTGGTTTCTTTCATATCTTATTTTGTGCAGTGCCTTATTTATATTTTATTTCATATATTCATTTCATATCTTTTTGTATTTCTTTCTAATTCGTTCTAAGTATTTTGACTGGGCAATTGCTTTCTTTAAATAAAAGAATGTCCAAGATAAAGCTATTCAGTTTCTTGTGAGTTTATACACCAGCAGTGGAATTTATTGCAATGCAAGGGGGGCGCCACCTTAAATCTTGCCTAGGGAGCCAAATTGGTAAGGGCCGGGCCCGCCTGGCTGCATGGACCATCATCTACCTCACCATCAGACCAATTAC
The DNA here is from genome assembly GCA_037951165.1 of Lophius americanus. Lineage (NCBI taxonomy): Eukaryota > Metazoa > Chordata > Actinopteri > Lophiiformes > Lophiidae > Lophius > Lophius americanus. The sequence continues at coordinate 2,503,219 of JBBDHG010000273.1, read as the reverse complement.
CTCACCAATGGAGCATCACCTACGTCACTAACAGACCATCAACGACCTCACCAACGGACCATCACCTATCCCGCCAACAGACCATCAGCTGAATAATATTTGATATGATAACTAAATCATCTATTTGGATTAGCAAGCCATGTAGACAAATAACAAGTTCACATCTCATTCTAAATATTCTTTCAAGCATTCTGATTGAATTAAAGATTCAAATATGTTACAAACAACATATTAAGTATTTGCAGATTTAAATAATTTGCATGAAAAACTCAGCCAAAGCAAATAAGAAAAATTGTAATACCTGTACAGCCATCATTAATATTTCTATCATTCTAATTTGGAAATGTTTTACCCTCTTAACTGCAAAATGTCTAAGTTACACATTTTTAAATAGCAACCCTGCTACACTGTAACATAATAAAACTGTTATATTTGCACTGCTTCATAACTGTTTCCCCAGCACTATTTCAGTTTATATCTGGCCACTAGATGACAGCAGTAGACAGTAGAAGTCAAGTTATTGACTGCTATTTCCTGCATTTGAAATAATATACAACCCACACTAGAAGTTTATTCTCAGTAAAATTAACTACATAAAACAAATAAAATGAGATGAACTGAAAAAAAATACATGGAAAAATTGTACATTCATACAGAATATAAAAATTTTCTGTAATTTGAATTACTCCCTTTACTAATTTCTTATTATAGAAAAGTAGTTGCTGTATAATTATTAGCATGTCTGTAATTATATGACAACTCAGAAAATGTAAAAGTAATGCATATTTTCCCCTTACTTTACCATATATTGTTATTCTGTATGTTTACATATAAAACTACTTTTCTTTTTTTACTTTTAAATGGACTGACAGTAGAGTAGCAGAGACTGTCAGTAAGAATGTTATCATCTGATACAAACGTGTTGTATTGTTATAGTGCATATGATAACAACATCTTTGAATCTTGAGATTATAAGATCCACAAATGAGATGGAAAGTATCAGCACCATGACTGGAGTAGACTGTCACACTATCAGCTAGGAAAACGTGTAGTCTTCTGAAATGCTGCACCAACCGCTCCAGTCCTCAAACGTGAGTGTAGGCTGGAGGTGTAACAATGAATGGAGTCCATTAACAGCTGATTACCCACAGGTGTGTGGGGATCCTTCATGACTCAGCTGGCCAGCCTGAAGTGCTGCAGCACTCACTGATTATTTAAAAAAAGAGTTTGTTAGATACAGTTCCATCTATAAAGGATATATTTGATGGGATACAGTGAATATTAGGAATCTGACGCCAAGGCAAAAGTTCCTGTCATCAGGTGGCTCACAACCTCCACGGACTTCCCTCACTGTAGGTGAGTTCCTATTTACCTTAACTTTGTGAATTTTTGCTGTGTGTACCATTATCTTCCAGACAAATGACCTTTTATCTCAAGAACCTATTCAGGCTTTGTTATTATGAGTCTTCAAATTCATCTTGGGCTTTTAGCTGTCTGCTGATAGTTTTTGTTTTTGATGATTTATTTTGTAAAGTTGGAAAAGACTTGGAAAATGACGGTCAGCCTCCACCGTCTGTTGTGTGCAAGTGTTGACTCGAGCCCAAATGGGTCCCTGTGTAGAAAATGATTGACAATCATCAATAATTTACTAATAATTGACTGTTGTCATTGCTGGATCATTCTTGTCCTGTCAGTTTAAAGGTGCATTGTGTACAATGTAGTGGTATCTCTTTGAATAGGTGGAATATAATATTCAAGAGTATGTATTTTTGGTGTGAATCAGCTGGAAATAGAAATATATATTTTTAATGTTAGTCTGGAAAAAGCCCATCTTCACTTTCATTGAGGCAGCCATGTTTGTTCAGTCGTCTGTATGGACAAACAGAACCCTGGCTCTAGAGAGGGATTTTTGCTTACTTTATTTGTTGCTTGATAACCGTTGAACTCCCAGGGAACGATCCCTCCAGAACCGTGGTCTGCCGAGTTGATTTCCCTGGTGAATTGGACATACCTCAACAATTTTACCTCTCAACGATTTCACAAATCTGGTATTCATGCTTGCTGTTTTTAATGGCGAGGTCATGAGGTTGAGACGTAAACTGTTGGATCTGCACAGTTCGCCTCGATTCAACTCTGCAGGTAAAACCCGCCGAGTGCTTGCAACAGTGCTAACAAATATTTGTTTGCTTGCATGTAAGCGTTGACCTATAATTTTACAGAATCAATAACTGAATACAATTTTCTAAATATATTTATCTAAAGAACCTCATCACTTGACAGGCTTCTGGATGTCCTCTATGTTACACCTGAAGGCCATGTTTTTACTCGTCCGCCTTTTTTTAATGTTGGATTGGACGGCTGTTAATCTGCACTTTAATATTCAAAGTCATACAGTCATCTACTCGTAATTCCCTAGCCATTACCTAAATATTCCATTTAGTTTTTTCGACTCTATGCTTCCTGTTTTGTCCTGTTCCTTTTCTGGAAGCAAAGTTCTTGACCAAACTGATTTAGGCTGGATTTGATTAAGCCTTGGAGTTGTGGAATTATTATCCTGTCCACGTCCCCAGGTATTTCAAGACCATATATTTCTCATAAAGACAAACTTTTAACAAGTAGCAAAACTAACAATAGATAAAGAGGTGAACTACAGATACACCAGCTGCCTGCACGGCTGGACCTTTGAGTATCCCTCTAAACTGGAGGAGGAAAGAGAAAACACCATCATGAGGAGGAGTTAATCCTGAAGTACGAACGACACAGTTTGTTTACCGTTTAACAGCTTTCACATAAACAGTTGGCTATATGGGCATGGCGGTTGCAGCGTTATAATACATGCTAAGGAAGTTCTCTGATTGGATGTTTCAGGTGCTCTATGTTGATGTACATGAAAACTGTATTCTGTGTGTTAAACATCTTTAAGGGATTTTAAATTAAAACCATGACTGGGCTTGGCATGTTTGTGTAAAGGTACAGAACATTGGAAGCAAAACCATGAGTGATGACACAAACATGCAGAAACATGCCAGCCTCTGAAATGCTGTCTGCTAATTGTTTCCTTTACCGTCAAAATTTAAAAACCTACTTGCATTGGCTGAGATACATTATATTTATGCCCCTCATCCATCATTCTGTTTCTCCATCGTCGACTTTGTCTGTTGAATCAGTTGTGTGTGCAGCATGTTTTTATTGTGTTCTCTCCCCCGAGCCTGCCTGTGAAGGCTTCAACATTCCACTAACGTATCGCTGCCGGCTTAGAACATTTCAAGGCTTTATGTGAAGATCAAAAGTCAATTATTGTGTTAACCCTTTCATGTCCTCACCAATTAAAAAAAAAAGATAGAAAATTATTTATTTCTGTCTTTAATTTCTTTGGGGGCATTCATTAATTTAACATTTTGGACACTCAAGCATGTTAACAGGAAAAATAGATTTAGATTTCAATTTTCCATGAAATAGATTTCATGGAAAATAGTTTTAAAGTCAATATCAATTAGATTTGCTCAAACTTTTGGTAAAGCACATTTTTTATAAAACTATTTCACCCTTATTAGACTTAAATTAGTCCTCCGAAATAGCCAGGGTTAATGCCACCCCTGCGGTGGCCCCTTTTGACTTGTATTGTCAAATACATGCTATACATGCTACCTCTGGGTCATAATATAAACTGGTTCAGTAGAGTGGTACATGTTTTTTTTCAATAAGAAAAAGAGATTCATAATGAGCTCATGACATTAAAGGGTTACTTAATTCTCGTCTGCACTGGTGTCAAAAGAAATACGAGATTTTGGCCTTGTAGGGACATTTCGGTTAGAAGGATGCTTAAAAAATCGGTCAATATTGAGTTGCAATGATGATTAAAACTGCAAAGCCTGCACATGTACTTAGGTCAACACATTGCCTCTTACCTAATCACATGCTCCATTAAGTCAAAAGTTTTCTTTCACTAAGCTGTAGCATGTGCTGTATATGACGTTTGGGATTTAACTCTCCTCACCATTCCATTTTGTCACGAGATCCAGCTGAAACGGCGGCACACTAAAGTGTTTTCCAACATTCCCAACAAGAGAGTGGTAGGCGACTCCGCAATCAAGAACCAATTTGGTTTAATTATCTCAGCTGTAGGATTTTATCTATCTTTCCACTATTTGGTCCACAAACAACTAGATGGCATGAAAAGACATGATAAATTTCAAACTTCCCAGAACCCGTATGGATTACTGACCTACATTAAGTTCAGGGTCTATAGAGTTCATCATGAGAAGTATTTGTTGGTTGCTTTGATAAATCAATCTTTATTGATACAGCATCTTTCAAACTGTTTTCATGCCTTTCAAGGTAAAACAAACAAATAGAAGTTAGAGGATGTTAAGGCTAGTGCACATAATTTAGAAACTAAAATATAAATGACGAAAGATAGGTATTTAGGAAAAGAGAAGATTAAAAAGATGACACAATGATAACCCAAACAAGAAGATAAAAGTGAAGGAGAATAAAGTAAGACCATACAAAAGTATTTGTTTTAAACAAGGTTATAACTAATAAATGGCAAACATTTTGAGAATAAAAAATGCATCTATAAATACTACATTCATAAAATTGTAAAAAAGTACAGATATACCAGACTGAATATCGTTTCTAGTGAACATATTGAAATAATGTGTTTTTCAGCTCCTCCTTGCAGTCAAGGGGTTTGGAGAGTAATGTCCTAAAGCAGCAGCATCATCAAATGCAGTATTCAAATGTACGCTCGTACATCCAAAACAATTCCTGCAAATATGATTATTACTCTTGTAAACATCAAAATATAGCGCCCTGGCAACAATCGACAGACACTGGATGGATGGATGAATGAATGGAGAGTCGTGTGATGAAGGTAAAGAAACAAGTCCATGTTGAGTTATAGAGATAAACCTATTGATCGTAACACCTAAAACAAAAAATGCCTTACATCATTTACACTTTAAACATTTATGAACCTTTCAGTGAAAACAAACCCTTTTACTTTAATGTACATGGCCACAGGGGTACCAAACTATTAACATTAGCTCACGTTAGCAATGTTGGCCACTTGGTAAGCACAATTAAATCAGCTGGACTGCACTGTAGTAATAATAATAATAATAATAATAATAATACATTTAATTTATAATGCACTTTACATTTGGATCAAATCTCAAAGTGCTACAAGGCAAAAGCAGATAAAAGCATCAATAAAAAATAAATAAATAAATAATAATAATAACTATACAAAAACGTGACCAAAAGCATTAATGTTAATTACAGTTATAGGTTCTGCTAAAAAGGAAAGTTTTAAGTCCTTTTTTAAATGTGTCAGTCATGGCGAGGGGCAGCAGAACAGAAGGCCCGATCTCCCATGGTGCTGAGTTTAGTCGGGGGAAGGAGGAGGCGGTATGACTGGGTAGAACGGAGGGATCGTGTCGAGGTCAGTGGGGTGAGTAGTTCTTTCAGGTAGGGGGGTGCGTTACCATGGATGCACTGGTGAGTGAGGAGAGAGATCTTATAATCAATCCTGGTGGAGATGGGAAGCCAATGAAGGGAATGAAGAACAGGGGTGATGTGTTCGTGTTTACGAACTCTCATCAGGATCCTTGCAGCACTGTTTTGAACATACTGCAGTCTTTGAAGACTTTTATCAGGGATCCCGATTAGAAGTGAGTTACAGTAATCCAGTCGGGAGGAAACGAATGCGTGAACCAGCTTTTCAGGGTCACTCAAGGTTAGTGACGAACGGAGTTTGGAAATATTTCGGAGATGGTGAAAGGAGATCTTGCAAATGTGTTTGATGTGGGATTCAAAAGTGAGTTGAGGGTCGAATCTCACGCCGAGGTTGGTGACTGATGAAGAGAGGGGAATGTCGTGACCAGAGAAGGTATACTGGTTATGGAGGAAGACTGGGTCTGATGAGGGGTGCCAATTAAAATAGCTTCGGTTTTGGAGCTGTTCAACTGGAGAAAGTTGTTTTTCATCCACACCTTTATCTCCTCCAGACAAGTGCGGAGAGTTGACAGGGGAGATGATGAAGATGAGGATGGAGAGGCTGAGGAGGAACATGTGTCAGTTTTTATGTAGATTTGCGTGTCATCAGCGTAACAATGGAATGAGAGTCCATATTGACTGATGACACGGCCAAGGGGGAGCATGTATAGTATGAAGAGAATGGGGCCAAGGACTGATCCCTGGGGGACTCCACAGGTGACGGTGTGTGTCCGGGACTTTGAACTTCCAAGGGAAACGTATTCTGTTCTGTCAGTGAGGTAGGATTGAAACCAGTTTAGGGCGGTGGCAGTGAGTCCAGTGGTGTGATGTAGGCGGTGCAGGAGTATTCCATGGTCAACTGTGTCGAAGGCAGCAGATAAATCAAGGAGAATCAGGAGGGAAGGTGAACCAGCATCTGCTGCCATCCGTAGGTCATTTGTGACTCTAAGCAGAGCTGTTTCTGTGCTGTGGGCGGAGCGGAAACCAGACTGAAAGGTTTCAAAGAGGTTGTTGTATTTGAGGTGGTCCTGGAGGTGGGCAGTATCTACTTTTTCCAGAACTTTGGAGAGGAATGGGAGTTTGGAAATGGGCCTGTAATTAGCAAAAAGTTCTGGATCGAGAGTAGGTTTTTTGAGGAGTGGTCTGATTATGGCGGCTTTTAGGGCAGATGGAACAAAGCCGGCCTGGAGGGATTGATTTATAACATCGGTGATCAGGGGACTGATGGAAGAGATGTTAGTTTTCACCAGGGCTGTAGGAAAGGGGTCGAGGGCGCAGGTGGAGGATTTCATTGTCCTGATGATAACCTCAACCTCCTGCTGTGAGATTTCTGGGAAACATCTTAGAGGCTGGGAGACCTCAAACTGAAAGTAAGCAGACTGGATAGGTAGAGAGGAGGAAAGAACAGAATGGATTGAGTCAATTTTTGATTTGAAGAAAGCCATGAAATTATTACAGTGCTCTTCTGTAATTTCTGTAAGAGGGAGAGTTTGTGGTATAAGAAGATGATTGATAGTGGAAAACAGCTGCTTAGAATTTCCAGGACTAGTTTTGATGATGTTGGAGTAGAACAGTGACCGAGCCTCTCTAAGGGACTTTGAGTAGGCCTTTTGGTGTTCCCGAAAGGCTAGCTTGTGGACAGTAAGACCTGAAGCCTTGTAACGCCGCTCAAGGACACGCCCAGCTGCCTTCATTTTCCGTAGCTCGCTCGTGAACCAGGGGGCTGAGCGGGAGAAGGTGACTGTTCTAGTTTTTACAGGGGCGTGACGATCCAGGATGCTACTCAGGGATTTATTGTAGAAATCTACTGAGTCATTTGCTGATACAAAGTTGGCAGAAAGAAGATGCTGGAGGTCGACTCTCATGGTTTCTGAGTTGATGTTTTTCAAATTCCTGAAGTAGATTTGACGTTTGGGCTTAGTGAGGAATGACAAAAGCGACAATTCCATGGAAACGGCCTTGTGGTCGGACACACCCAGATCGTACACAAGAAGATTGCTGAGAGGAGCAGAGTCAGTGATGACTAGATCCAGAGTGTGTCCCATCGTGTGGGTGGGGACATCGACAAGTTGCCTGAGATTAAAACAATCCAGTAGTTGGAGAAATTCGGAAGCAAAACGACATGCAGGGGAGTCGACGTGAATGTTCATATCTCCAAGAACTAAAATATTGGCAGAGGTTGTGTAAAATGTCGACAAAAGGTTGTACATCTCAGAGACGAAGGCTGGGTTTTGTTTGGGTGGCCGGTAGATTAGAAGTATGGTCATGGAGAAAGGGGGTTTACAATTAAATGCCAGGCATTCAAAAGAAGAGATCACTGGCAACTGTAGGGGAGACAAGTCCAAATCACTGCGGTAGATGACAGACAGACCACCACCACGACCAGTGCTGCGGGCTTTCTGGAGGTAAGAGTAACCGGCGGGACAGGTCTCATTCAGGACAGAAAAATCATCTGGTTGTTGCCAGGTTTCTGTAAGGCACATAACGTCCAGAGATTTCTCCAGGATGTGGTCATGTATGAGGCATGATTTGTTTGTGAGAGATTGTGAATTAAAGAGTTCGATTTTAATACTAGATGGAGCAGGGAGTCCCTGTACTGGCAGAAGAAGACTGAAATCCACTCCACGTTTTCTAACCCGCACAGTGGATGATTGTAACAAGGAACGTCCATTGACATTAATGGGAAAGGCTGCAGCATTCTGATGACGTGTCAAAGACGCGATAGTGCGCACGTCAGAGCAAAAGGACGGAATGGAGTTATCTGAGCGGGAGCGGGAGTAAACAAACTTAGAACGGCAACTTCTGTGAATGTAGCGGGGCCGGCGAAGGAGTCCAAGTTGTTTAATAACCGATATGCACAACGGAGTGTTGTAGTTGTTGTATTTCATCAGTTGGGTGACGGAATAATTCATCATCATGCCACTCGTGGAGACTAGCCCGTTATTAGCCGTTAGCTTTGGACGAGACGCACAGAGGACGTTAGTAGCCGTTATATTCAATATATATATATATATAGGGCTGTTAACCTTTAACAGTTACACGTTATAAACCTGTGCCCTACTGCTTTGTTCTTGAGTGGTATTCCCCTTTCTAGCGATAGTGAACAAGTTGGACTGTTTGACTTTTATCCTCTGAAGAAGCTGTTGTTGCGCTTCACTGAGGACATAAAGCTAAGTGATGCAGGCGCTAAAACTCGCTGCACTGCTAAGATTTACCAAATGCTGTGTTTAGTGTTTCTTAAACTTTTTTCTGCATTTTCTTCTTCTTTTTTTCTTTCCATTTTCATTACAGAGCTTTTGAGGATGTTTTACAAAAGAATCTCAAAACAAATATGAACTTTCCTTTTCCTTGGCAATGAAAATGGGAGGACAACTTAGGGTGACTGTCCATGGCGTGTATCTGGGTGCTCGGGATGAATTTGGGGGATGGGTTTCTTATGCTTCTAATGTTAACTGTACGGTAAAAATCCATAGCCACATTTTTTGTAAAACACAAGAAATAAGATCCGCAATATTTGGTCTGTGTCCTTCTCCTACCGATCATGGTAAGTGAGGTGAGGGCCTCTGTTTAGCTTTACTGGTTCAGTGGATTGCTCAATATTTTCTAACACGGGGCTTACTGCTGCAGAGTCTCACTTGCATGTGCTCACTAGAATCATGCTATTACAGTACTGAATCGGATTTTTGACCATTAAGTAGGGATTTTAATTTTAATTTTTAATGTTAAAGGGTTTCAAAGAGCAGAATGTTTTGGTTTTGTTGTTTTTGTTTTCCTTGATTTTTCTTTTGTTAACGGACTGTTACATCTGCAAGTAGTATTTTTATCAATCAGTCTTATTGATATTATAAAACTTTTACTCTCAAAATATCCAACTTTCCACATTTATGCTTTAGTAACTTGATGTAATCAATAGACTGAGACAGATATACGAACCTCATGCCCAAACTGTCTCACCATTTGATTACTGATCACTATCTGTGCCTTACCTATAATTTGTCCAGAAGACAAATAGTACAATGTTGTTGCTTCAAAGACTAGACCTCGATCCAAAAAGGTCTAGTTTTGATGGGTTTCAATTAGAAAATTTTTGTTCATAACATGCTATAAGGAACATCTTTTTTTTTTCTTTTTAAATATTATGAATTATTGTCATTCATACTATATCAGAAGTTGATATAACAAAAGACCCCCTTAAATACACAACTTTCCCAAATTTGGTACCAATTATATTGTGGCGAGCTAGAGCTTTGCAGAGCAAGAACAAGCAGGGAAAACTTCTTATCCAGGATGTGCAGTTAATTTTCACAGTCAGCCAGAAATGCTCAGTGCATTGATTACAACACAAAACCCAGTGGTAACTTGCTGACATGAACAGAGGTCCCACTCATGGTGCAGAACACAATTGTCGCTATGCATGCTAGGTAACTCCTCCCACATATCCCCCAACACGCTACAATATGATCAAAGCCAAAGTTCAGAAAAATAAATGAATAGAAGCGAGAAGACAAATGTCCCTAGTATGGTACACAGTAGAGGAGAATTCACTACACCGGATTAGACTTTGGTTTGGTTTGGTTACAGATTTCGTTGCTGCTGCTTCAATTCCAATACAAGGTCAAAGGGCGTCGCGTGACTAACTCCCTATGTGCATCAATGACCCTTGGGCACCCATGACCCTGTAGCTGCGTCACTAGTTCTTTCTATTGCCATTTTGTTTGGTACCAAACATTAAAAACTGTGGATAATCAAGCACCACTTTGTTTAGCTAGCTAGCACTGGCTATCTCACAACTTGAAGATGTTTCCAGAGCTAATATACATGTACAGAGTATTCCAACGGTTGAGTGTGACAGGGCAAAGTAATTTGCGACTTGCTAAAGAGCCCAGGACAAGGAGAGAATGGAAGCACCTTAGAAAAGCAGTGGCATTCGCCAGTGCATTACTAGCCACACCACGTCCAGCACTGATAACGTATTTTCCTGCTAAGTACTTGTCGGAGGCTCATCAGGACACAATTACACTACAAAAGATAGTGGTCAAATGCATCCCATATCCCAAGTGGTTTGAGTAATTGGATCACAATGCGTCTTGGTGGACGGTTACACTTGTATTCAGTGATGTTTCTGACTGTCCACTATTGATCCGATAGTCCAAAATGCATTTTAAAACCAAGTCTAGACGGGTCATCATGTCTCTTGATTTGGGGATTCAGTGGTTTTTCAGAGTGGGGATGGGTAGTCCAGCAGAGATTACTTGAAAGTTAGTTCTGTTCAGCAGGGCCTGGAGGAGCTGTCTGGCGTTGTAGTCCTTCACACAGGTGAAAACACAAATTTTGAAACATAAAAGACCAGAGAACAGGTCTAATGTGATCAGAGTTCTTTTTCTGCACATGAATGATTGTTTTGACCTAGTGTGTGTGGCCATGCCCATGACGGCCAGACACCCTCACACGAGAAAAGAGGGGACACTACCACACAAGGGAAACTGAGCCATGGCTGAGCCGCGACTAACAAGTAGCTCTCCCTCACCACATTCCTGAGAAATGTTTGCACTCTGTCAATTATGAGTTTGGTCTGGACTTGCTCAATTTTGACAATGAGAAATAATTGTTGTGAGCTGCTTCTAAATAAATAAAATTGACTTTGCTGTGTTTGTTGAAAACAGTATAACAAAAGTGCCCTTGAGCCCATGCTGTAATCCGCTATATATATAGTAGAATGGTGAACTTTGACCAGTCCTTGCTTAGCTGAGACCTTTGAGGATGTCTTTTATTCCTTATCATGAAATTATCACTTGTTACCTATAAACCTATTTCCCTGTAAAATGTTGCAAAAAGGTGTTCATGAGCATTCTACTTATAACGGCCAAAGCAGCTCTCTGATGTTTTTACACCTTTCTATTGGAACCAGCAATGACTTTTTCAGCGATTTGTGTTGGTAGCTCTTCTGTGCATTGGCAAACAGGGGCAGACGGGCTACAATTTGAGGATATCCAAAAAACAAAACATATCCAAATTACATAAAAACATCATTGATATGACTCACACGCACAGCTTTTTGTGAACTCGCTGCGAAACCTATAACATACTAAGAAAAGCGTGCTGCAAAGGCCTCAACACAATGGAAGTTTTTCCAGAGGACACTTAATAGTGATAGTAGTGCGCACTAATATATAGTGTGTGTGTGTATGTATATGTGTATATATATATATATATATATATATATAATATATAAAATATAAAAATAATTTCTTTAGGGCATTTAACAATTAACATCTTCGACAGCCAAAACACATAATAAAATTACAAATTGTTCTGTCAAGCAATGCTTTTAAAACGGTAAAAAAAAATTGAACTTGAAAAATTATTTCATGGGGAAAGTTTGTATGTCATGGAAAATAGTCAGTCTTAATAAGATTAGTCCAACTTTTTGCTAAAACATGCTTATTGAAAACCATTTAACCCTAACCCTAAGCAGTCCTCACATGCTTGAATATGTTAAACTTCTATCCACTTATTGAATGGGACTTTTCTCAATATCCACTGGCCAAAGGTGCTTCCTTCTCGGTGGCCCCTTTGACCAGCGATGTCTCCCAGACCTCCATCCATGGCCCCTTCCTCTTTAGCATATACATTCTGGGTCATATAAAAAACAGGTTTAGTCAAGTGACACACATTTTTCAATACGAAAAGTGACTCAAAATGTGCTCAACCAAACAGTTGATCAGGACTCCTCTCCCCATGATCGCCAATGACCCTTCAGCTGCGTCACCAGTTTTTCTTTCTATGACCATTTTGTTACGTACCAAACATTGAAGAATGGGGAGAATCAAGAAGTCTTGCAGTTCAGTTGGTAAGCCATTACACCTTGCTCTTGTCAAAGTTGTTGAGATTAAATGGCTTTTAATTAATACAGAGTACGTGACACTCTTTCCTTTGTCTTTTCAAATGTGAAAAGTTGAACATATTTCTGAAGCTGAATGTATATCGGAAAAAAATAGTGAGAAAACCCCCACAAGCAGCCTAGTTCTTGGATCAGGGCCTTTGCTAATCTGCTGGTTTAGTTATTATTCACTCTATTGGCGGAATATACACGACCAGATTGTAATCCTACTTGGATTGTTGCTGTCATTAGTTCACTACAAGACACTCCTCCTTCTGTCTACCCTACTCTCCATCAGATTACATGAGACACTTTTCCATTACACTCACTGCCCCTTTATTCTTCAGTCTAAAACCTCCCTCCTGGTCTTTCCTTTACACTCCTGCATCCAATAACGGGGAGGGGGCCCAACGCAGCTTAGCAACAGCCAACCCCTGATCAACCAGTGCTGGCCCCTCCTTCTATTTAGAAGGTAGAAAGTGGACCCTGACCAGGGTAGGCTCCAATGGTACATAGTACATGGTATACACACCTCAGCTCTCAGTAAGCAGACATGGGGACTATTCCCTCATGTACTGGGCAATGAAGGAGGTGTGTGTGTGTGTGTGTTGAGGAATGTAATTCATATGCCAGAAACAGCATTCTGCATTGGTCTGTCTCTCTCTCTCACACACACACTGTTTCTTCTTACTGCAGCACTGAGCAGGAGCTTGCTCATGTTTCAGAACCAAAAGGGGAAGGTGTATTTCCCTCCCTCCTTCCTCTCCCTGTCTCCTCCCTCCATCTCCCTCCCACAGTGTGAATAGCCTACCCTCACACTCACTTGAACACAGCAGTGATGGGATAAGATAAGACGCATGACCGTGCAGTGCAGCAAGGGATGCCTGTGTGTGAGAGAGAGAGAGTTGTTTGAGTTTGTGTGTCATGTGTGACAGTGGATCTGAATATGAAACGAGGAGTGTGAAGCAGATGATGGAGCTTTCATGATTTTTGCTGGATGTTTTTTTTTCTTTTCTTTTTTTAGTGCAGCAGCAATGCAGCCTGTGAAGGAGCCAACAGTAAGTTCTGGCATGGGATCAACACGTGTACGTGTGTTTTATACGTCATTAGAGTGATTGCGCTTTCTGGGGCATAGGTCTCTTGGAAAGGAATGGTCTATGTACTTTGAGATGTTGGCTGCTGCAAAACAAGTCAATCATTTAACATTAACTTGTGTCACGGCAGATCATTTCCAGGCAGTTAGTCCAAATGATTAAACCCAACAAATGTACTTCATAGTTAACCTATATGATTATATTATATTGGCAATATATTGTAAAGGAGCACATGCTTAAACTGTAACTTTTTGTCAATATTTGCAAAGTTATATGGAAGTCACTTTGTTAAAACATTTACAGCAGGATTCCTGACCTTTGTCATATTTACCTGTTTAACTGATTCAAAGAAATGTTGATTGTAAGTATTAAACAAGCTACATGATAAGTCAAAACATTGCATTGTAAATCTAAACATTAGCTATGAATTTTAAATATAAAGCCTAACATATGATAAGTAGGTGTGCCTTTGAATGTTTTACTTTTTCTGCAAATCTTCTTTTCTTTTTTTCTTCTTTACTGAGGAAATATAATATTGAGCAGGCTGTTAGCTTTTCTCATCCTCTCGATAACATATATCCAAACAGTATGCATAATTCTGTACTCACCAAAGGACTGGAGGTTCAATTATTTCAATATTGAACCTTTTCCCTGTAATATAGATAAAGTTTGTGTCAGGAAGCCGAGAAATCCAGTCCTAGACAAACTCCTGCATATTTTTCATTAAAAGTAATTAGGCGTTTAGTTCATAGAGTAAAAAGGTGATGGTTGGTCTGATTGGACTGTTGCAAAATATACAAAGCAGTCGTATGTTCTTTCCTGTGTAGTCTTCTGAGATGTTGGGCTTGATGGTTTCCAGATGCTTTGTTGAGATGTAACTAAATCCTTTCACAATGTACAAGTGGACGCATTGTTTCAATGAACAGAATGTTTTCAGCTTTCTGGTTTAACATGGAGGCCAAGGCAGACCCAATGCTATTGTTTTCAATCCTTATTACTAATAATAGGTCATGATAACCATTTTGGAATATGTTAGACATAGGCCGATAAAGGATATATATATAGATAGATGGATAGAGATGCTACACATTATGGTTTTAATGGAGTATTTCTTATTTGCGAGATACTGTTTAACATACTTGACCAGAAATCGGTGACTTTAGGCTACAGTACAAAGTTGCATCTGAGGAATGACATTTATCACAAGTGTCCTATATGTTTGGATAAGTGTCAACGTAGAGCTATTTCTTTTTCCCATCTGTCCTAAAATTATCAGAAGATGGAGAGGTTATCGACTGGAGGATATCATATGCATAAGGCAGTAGATGAAAGTACCTAATGGTGACTAGAGGTGCACCGATTCCATATTTCTTGGCCGATCACTGAGTCTGATCGGCCGATACTGATTTTGGACCATTCCGATTTATTTTTTCTTTGACGTTTTAAAATGATGATGAATAATGATTTTTAAGTATTGTTATTTAGAAGGATTACAGTGGAAGTAAGGCTGGTCAGCATTGTGGATCTGAAAATAAAACTTTGTAAGCCTTGTTCACTCCTTTTATACGATATATGTCTGCTTTGTTCAGAGACTGGTGGGCTAATTAGTGTCTAATTAGGTTTGTTCTGCTAAATGCTCCTGAGGTTGTTCTACTCCCGCTTCTTTTGTCCTTAGTGGTCTTACAAATTGCAAGATGTTTGGAGCCGTGGTAGGTTCTTACTTTGCGTGTACGCCACATGCATTTAACCGGCACAGAGTGAGGCTTGTGGACAGATTCCCGATTTCATCGAACTAGTCCTCCCGGCACCTAACGATCAGCTCGCAGATCGATTTGTTCACCTCTAATGGTGACTTTTTAAGACCGCTGTCTATTTTGAATCACATTTCATTCCTGTTTAATCTTTTCAGACATAATCTTTTAGTTAAAAAAAATGGCTGTTTGGTTGAAGTGTCTATGATATATAAATCTTTGGTTTTCAGTACCTCTGAAGCTAACCTTTGGTGGACTTAGAGGTCTGCTTGGAATTATTGTCCTATTGGAATGTTAAATGATACTCAGGCTTCAGCTTCCTTACAGAAGTGAAGGGACCATAAGCTGGGATCACACTACAACATACTCAAGCCACATTTCACCCACCCCTCAAAAACGGGAGAGAAAACTTGTTTTGGAACTTTGGTTGATCCCACTGTCCATTTCACATGTGGTCTGGTAGTGTGAAGCATTTACCTACAGATCTGCTAATGGATAGCTATGTCACTTTCTGAAAAGTAGCGTACTAGCCAACGATACATCATGCAACAGCTGACTACTGCCAATATCAAACTGACCCTTTCACCTCCATTTCTCGCTGTTGTCCACATCCTCCAACCATTGCCTCATCCACATTCATTTCTTCTGTTTTCTCGTTTCCTGACTGCATTGTAGGCGGATCACTGCAGTAACTTCAACAACCATTTTTGTTAATGTTACAGAGTTGTATCTTGAGAACTTGCGTGTTGTTTCATGTTCCGTGGGGAAAATTAATCTTGTTGTTTGTATATGTCTGACATTTGAAAGAAGATAATTTGTACGTTTTATGAAACCCAATTTTAGATTTGGTTAGGGTTTTTGAGCACTAGTGTCAACCCAGCTTAAAGCAAACTCAGTGTATATAAATAAAAACAACCATCTCGTGCTGGAGGGTTTATGAAGGCTGGCCCGGGTTTAAAATCACAAGATTCACCAATGTGTGCTCTTATGAGGGATAATTTCCAGTTGGTGAATATTTTTGAGACTGCAGACATCAAAGTGTTGAACGTGGGGAAAAAATAAAGGCTGTTGATTTTGTAAACAGCTGCCAATAAACCTAATATACATTTTTAAAAGAACCATGGTAAGGAGACAAAGCCACTTAGTATTCTGTTATTGTTTGCTTGGTTGAAAGATGGAACTATGAAAGATGACCTCTAACCTCTAGTGACGTTCAGAGCCATAGGGTTGCTCATGGTGAGGCTGGATTGTTCAGGTATTTTGCATCGCACCGTTGATGCTAAATTTCCAATCCGACACTAGAATAATTAGGAAAGTGGAGAATGACCAACCAGTATTTGCTGTTTCTTAATATACTGTATAGCAAATCTACAATCGTTCTCTAGATTGGCATCCGCTGAAACCACTACTACTAGACTGCACTGCTATGAGGCTATATTAATCATCATCCGCTGCTTTTAATCAAGGTAATGATCAATTAAAGAGTTTGAGAGGCATGCGTAGCTGCTTATGTAATTGCTGGATCCACACTGTGCCGGTTGGACTGGCAGTCTGCCATCTGGCGCTGTCTCACTATCTAGTACCTGGAGGAGGTTATGTGATCAAAGCCATTTGTTTTTCTGTGTGTATGCGTATAGGAAGGATAACTCAAAGTTTTTGTGGCTGGATTTCTAAGAGAGGGGACAGGCAATCCCATTTTGAAGTTTATCAAGCATGGCGCCGTTGCAGATTTTGATGTTTCACTATTAAGCAGGAAGTCATAATAACTCTGGTATCCATGATCCAATGTTCTTCAGACTTAAGTTTATTGATGCTAGTCTTAATTTGAAGGCATCTAAGTGTCAACATTCAGCAATAGTCTTGGCTCCAACTAGAGGCAACAGGATAAGGCATATCATTTATTGTGACATAGTAGCTAGCCTGTTGGCCGTACTCCCCTCAAAACTCACCAGAAAAGCCAACAGTGGCTTTTGCAGTGCCACAGAATTATGACAGGTGTCTGTCATAACTCTGTTGGTCCACTCTGTAGGATAATAAACTCGTCCTGACAATCTAGTCATGCTGCCACCTATTGGATAAGAGGAAATTACACATTTACTGCTGCCAATGAGTCAGGGGATATGTGATCGGCCATATGTGTTTGTGAGCAGGGGGACTCGAAAAGTTGACAAGAAAGGTCCCAGGAGAGGCTTTATCCTTTTTAGTCTAAGAATCAGAGTAATAGTAGGGCAGGTGATGGAGTCACTCTAGTGCTACATCTTTGGTTTCAGCACCATATTTTTACTTTCTTTTGACACTCATTAAGGCTCTTATAGATGCTCTCAAGCATTATTCAACAATTTAACAGTTGTTGTGCAGTCTGAGTCCTAGGTTTTGATTTCAGACACCTCATTTTCTTTACCACCCTCGTTGTGCACTTCTATATAGACATTTGTGTGGGCGTGTGTTCTTGACATCATGTCACATCCTTTGAGCAGTGTCACATTTCGTGCTACAGCCTTGCACAGTGGATGCACCAATGTATATCCGCACAGCCATGTGTGCTGTCAATAATACGAAGCATACGTAAACGAGCTGTTTTTATGTCAGACAGCTTTTCTCAGAATGACAAAGCAGTCCATTTCCATGGCAACACATTTGCTGCATCGGCTTTAACTTACGTGCCTGATGCAATGACAGGCTGAATGTAACCTGGTGTATGTATTATAATAACTGCGTGATGTCATTATTGCTGCGTGGGTCATGCTGGTTGTTTAACTGCAGAGATCTGTTTGCAGTAATGAAAACACTGCATCACATTGCCCTGCTGTAATGTGATGCAATGATGACGTTTGCAAAGTGTTTCTATGTAGGGAATGTGATCCTCCTGTCTGAACTGCCTGCTTGGCTTTATATTGGTCTGAAACGGGAGTCATCAGGAAGGAACCAGCATTCTCTTACATCATGGTGGGCCATGTGTTAAATAGTGAATGGGATGGGATACTCATATGACCACCCGTGTTATGATAGGAGACACCACTGGAAAGGACATGTCTTAAAGACAGTATTTATGTACTCAAAAGGCAAGCATTGAGGCAGGAACCATGTCTTTGCGATGTACTTGGTGACAGCATTTGTTGTCTCATTATCTGCTGCTTTTCTTGTCTTGGTGTTTTCTTCAGATGTTTTGTTAGTGTTACCTTGACTGCCTGTGACACCTGAAGCTTTTCTAATATTTTTTTCATTCTGAGTGATGGTTTGTTCAGATATGTACAACTAGTCATTGACAACAAGCATATTTAAGCTATATTTGCTTGCTCAATCCTAAGCAAGGATGATCTATGACTTTTAGCTAGGTCTAACAAGATGGACGGGGAAGCTGATGGTGTCAATTATTTAATTTTCTGATGCTGTCATTGCACTCGTTTTAACCCCAAAAAGTCGTGAGATATTATGGAATCGTATAAGCTGCAGCATCTGTTGCAGATCCTTCATGATAACACGATAACTCAAAACTGTTTCATGAACCATTTTCAAATTTTAATACTTACATTGACCAAAGAGCGAAAGAAAGAACTGGATTGATTTTGGAAACGGTCAGTTATATATTTCTGCCACTAGGGGAGCTCTATTTTAAAATATCACATTTTACGTACAATCATTTCCAAACCATTGGTCTGATTTAATCCAAATTTGGTTCATATCAATAAACTTCAGGATACTGTAGATCAAAGATCTATATTTTAAAGATGAAATTTTATTTTCTTCTTCTTCGTCTTGGAGTTGTTCCCTTTCGGGGTCCCCACAGCGGATCATCTGTTTCTATCCATGGTATATCCAACTGTACCTGTAACGGTATTTGTCAACTCATGTTCCAGTGGATCCAGTTTGGAAATCAGTTTTGTGTTGCGCGTTTTGCAACCCTTCGCATTAAGCTGGGCTTGGGACCAGCATTAGAACTAGACTGATATGTCACCTCTTTGTGGCTGGGTTAAATATCATCACTATCACTAGGGGGAGCTTTTTTAAGGGAAAACAGTTTCAGACATAACTTTCTAATCGGTCGGTTAAGTTCAATTCTTTAAACCTTGTGAAGGGCATCGGTCTAGTATTTGTATTTGTTTTTACAAATTTTTTTTTACTTACTCACTAGATGAGATTTTATTTTTGCAAAAGAATGTTTTATGACTGTTACATTCCAACCATAAGTCCAGTTGTGTTTAAAATTAGCTCATATGAATTGACACAAGGAAATCTGTCTTGTTTTATTACTGAGATCTGATCTCGGAGCATATTGCTGACTTCATAGAAATAGTTATGTTGAGTCAATATGGACTGTTTGAATGCCTCAGATTACATGTGACTCATTAATAATCTCAATCAGGGGGATTCCTTGTACAAAGCAGGGGATTGGGGGCTTTTCTGGTATGTACCCTCGCTGTCAGGGATGATGGCTTAAGCCTAGTTTTTCAGTAATGGTAACTTAACTCTGGTAAGGTGACCGTCAATCTGTTCTACATTAACATAAAAATTGGGAAAATACAGGCTCCAGCTCTGGGAAAAAATTATTCGAAGGTGTTGTCCTCTGTAACTGGTGACACTATTATTATAAATGCCATTTAAATCAAGATAGACAGAAAATGAGATAAAGGTGAATGATTACTATAACACATGATATGCAATAATTAGTCAAATAAGTCTTGTGGGAGATTGTTATTGTAGGATCCCTGTCCTGAGACTCAGCAGAATATATCCCCGGCTGAAGTCCAGGCACTGGGGTTGGTGACGGCAGATGACTCTGCTGAAAGAGATGAATTAGTAATTTGGTGAATCTGCAAAGAGGTGGGGGAGATGGAGAGAACATATAATGAAACGCAACAAGGTGAAAGGCTGACTTTTGTCATCGTGTAATTGGATAGATGTTGCGCCTCAATTGATGACCCTGACCACTTAGCATTAAATTAAGACTTCATGCATGAAAGGTGTGAATGACAGGGTAGCATGAGAGCACAGGCCTAAATTTGTAGATACGTCTTCATGACTTTATTTTCGGCAGATTCATTTAATTTCTTTTTAAAGGACGTTTTTACTGAATGTGATGCTCTAGCTTTATTCAGAAAAACGTGATTCCTTGCAAGGTTTTCTCAAGATGTGATTACAAAGTTTACCGTCACCTTAGTGTGATTGAACACAATAAGTGTCCTGGGTTTACGTGTTTCTCTTTCTCTCTCCCTCCCCATGTTTTTCTTTTTCCACTCCGTCCAGTTTTGTACTTATCCCACTTGACGAGTGTGTCTTGCAAATCAGGGTCCAACCAGCCAGCAATCATTAAACTTGTGCATTGGCCCAGTTATGTACTTCAGACTCTCGTACACTCACACTCAGTCAGAGCGAGGCCCCCGAAGGTCTAGGATGGGACTGATTCTTGGAATAGTTGTAAGACTGGGTTGGAGGAGGGCTGATCAGGAGTAAACGCCAAATAAAGTCAGTTCATGTCAGACAGTGGGCCGCTAACTCTGCCTGACGGAAATGTAAAACAGTATCTGTCTCTGAAGTGTGGCTAGGTGTGTCAGTAAACTGATTTTTTTTCTATACCATTATCATTGGATACACAGAAAATACAAGAAAGAAGATAGATAGATAGATAGATAGCCTTTATTAGTCCCACAATGGGGAAATTGCAGTATTACAGCAGCAGAGCATGTTACAGAGTAAGAATGACACAGAGTAAGAATAACACAGAGTAAGAATAACATCGTGTTATGTGCAATTAAAATAAATTAAAATAAATTAAATTAAAATTAAACGTTATGTGCAATTAAAATAAATTAAAAGGTAGATGTGTGTGTAAGTGTGTGTGTAGTTGTGTAGGTGTGTGTGTGTTGCTAACAGTGCTGGTTGTGGAGTCTGACTGCTGCAGGAAGGAACGATCGGCGATATCGCTCCTTCACACACTTGGGGTGAAGGAGTCTGTCGCTGAAGGAGCTCTCCAGTGCAGAGATGGTTTCCTGCATGGGGTGGGAGACGTTGTCCCGGAGAGATGACAGCTTGGCCATCATTCTCCGGTCTCCCACCTCCTGCACCGAGTCAAGAGGACATCCCAGGACCGAACTGGCCTTCCTGATCAGTTTGTCCAGTTTCCTCCTGTCAGCAGCTGAGATGCTGCTGCCCCAGCAGACCACTCCATAAAAGATGGCCGAGGCGACTGCAGAGTCAAAGAAGGTCTTCAGGAGCGCCCCCTGCACTCCAAAAGACCTCAGTCTCCTCAGCAGATACAGTCGGCTCTGACCCCTTTTAAAGAGTGCCGCTGAGTTGTGGGTCCAGTCCAGTTTGTTGTTCAGGTGAACACCAAGGGGCTGAAATGAAAACTGAAATGAAATGAGCGTTTGTCAGGATGTGGCTCTGCATTGTAATGTGTTGTGGCAGTCTGAAACGGCCTGGAATGCCAGAGGGCAGCCGCTGTCTTATTTCCTGACAAAAATATTTCTCATGTACGGGAAATGCCAACCTCACCTGAAAGGAATTCATTACCATCATTTCAAAGTGATCATTCATGAGCTCCTCTGGTTTGTTTTGTCTGCTTCCAGTCAACACTGAAGACTGAGCCAAATATTCATAATGTCTGAAATCACTCGCCATTTACTTCCTTTTGTATTCATTAAAGTAAGGCCATGTTAGTATGGTTTATTTCTTATGATGGTGACAAAGCGATATGTAACTATAACAAGATGGCTGTTAAATGCTCGACATGTAGATCTGCTGGGGCTACCTACAGGATTCAATCTTCCCCATCGGAAGATTGAATCCTGTTCCAGTCAGGTAATATTTCCTGAGCCGTTGAGCTGTGCTATATGTGCTTCCTTCCTTCTCTGTTTTCTTGAACTACGTCGATTATGTCAACTGGGGCCCTGCTGTCATTCCTAGATAACGGAGATGGTGCAGTGCTCCAGATCTGACCACCTTTAAATAGTTGTTCCTATTCTTTTTCTCTTCCTCCAACCCACATGCCCAGATGCACACACCACCATTCTGTCTTTGCTCAGATATGACTTTAACTTTACAATGAGTAGAATAATTGAAATGATTGTGAGTAGGACATCTCCCCCTCAAAGATAAAAACAGCATCATGGCTTGAACTGATTTCATCAGTTAACCCCAAAGTGAACAGAGTTTATCTTGATTGAAATGGGTTTGCTGAACATACGTCCTCTGGTTATGAATAAGGCTGGATAGGTCAGAGTAATCCCTCCAAATTAGCCTCCAAAAGATGCTGGACAGGGTGTGACTTATTTCATGCTTATTTAATCCTTATTTCATAGAATATAAAGCTTTTGTCAGGAACATAACACTTTGTTACACTCTGCAGCTACAACGATGACGCACAGTCAGTAATGCACCAAAATATAGAGCAATATATAACTTTAGCCAGCAGATGGTATCATTTCTCAACTTCTTGCTATCAGGGTGCAGACGAGGCTATTTCACCATCAGCTGAAAGCCCGTTCAGCATGCTAGAAATAATATTTACATTAAACTAATATGCAACGGCTGTCTTGTTAAAATCATTTCTGTATGTGTTTTATAACTGATCAGGAGATTTTCATTGCAACTGGTTCTTAAAGCAGTAATAAAATATATACACTCAGGTTGGCTGTTAACAGCCCCCAAATAGTTTTGGATGGAAAACAGTGTTTTATTAAAAAAAACGTTTTGCCATCATGTAATAAGAAATAAATAACTGAATAGTAATAATAATATAATAAATAAATGAAATTAATTAATTAACATAATATATTCAAATTGTTGATAAGTTCTATTTAATTATCTAAATTTTGTCAAAGTTCAGATAATGGGAATGATTAATATATAATAAAGATTTTTAAACCTATCTTTGTATTTTCTTTTTAACGCATCAGTAAAATTATTTTAAGATTTTTGTTAGATGAATATTTTCGTACTAACATTAATAACAATCTCATACCCCCTGCAGTACTCCGAAGTGCCCATAGGGGTAGTATGTGTAACTCATTAGCGAAACACTGGTTTTTCCCATACCACCAACATGGCAGCCCAGCTTAAATGTCTTAATGGGGCTGGTGTCTTCCTTATAAGGCAGGTGACTTTACACAAGGAAGTTATGTATAGGTGAGCTGGCCTTCAAGGCTAAAATGAGGTCCTACTACACATATAATATAAACCCCTGTAGTTTTCTCCTTCAGAAGAGAAAGGGTGATCAGAAATTGATAACCTTGAAGTGATGACGGTAATGAGCTCAACACCTCGATAGGTGTCACATGACTGCAGTATTGCAGATATAATCACAGCCCTAATACGGTTGTTACAGACATCATACAAAGTTAAATCTGCTTACTTGAATTTGATAATTGGCATTATTTTTGTCATACTCAGAACATTTAATTTTCCTTTGTTCTTGCTGTTTTTCAGATATTTTCAACAGCGAGTCCTAAAAGAGTGGAATCTCAACTTCAAAAACAACGTTAAGATCAAGGCTTACCATTGTGTTGTTAACATGAGTTCAACATTTCACAGTGATGTAATGCCTTGCAGTAACTCTGGAAATACTGTATAATCTTCATCTTAGTGACATGCTATAGATGCTCCAAAACTGATGTTGCAATCCAAACATAAATTTGAAAATTCTTGCCCTATGAAGAATGTTTTTGTAAGGTAATCTATCAACTGTCACTAGAGAATAAAAAGCTTTAGAAGTCATTGTTCATAGTTCT
Organism: Lophius americanus; assembly: GCA_037951165.1. Lineage (NCBI taxonomy): Eukaryota > Metazoa > Chordata > Actinopteri > Lophiiformes > Lophiidae > Lophius > Lophius americanus. The sequence continues at coordinate 2,479,269 of JBBDHG010000273.1, read as the reverse complement.
TCAATAACCCACAGTAACCTCATAAAGCTAATGGGCAGGTAAAGGCCTAAAAACAGAAGACAGTTACAGAACCATCCAGAGTGACTGACCCGCTACATTCCTGACCCTGAAATGAGTGTTTCTCAGCCCAGTGGGGATTTTCCTGTCAGGGGGAAAAGTGGATCCACTATGAGGCTCCCCCTTGACAGTACAGGAGACCACAATGGTAACGCTTTCGCTTTCCCCATTTCCTCTTCTTCTTCTTCATCCTGTCTTGGGGAATCATCACCTGAGTCATTGCGGAGTCTCAGCAGCCTCAGTGGAGGTCTTACTGACAGCCCACTGGACTGTGACATGTTTGAGGTCACCCTCTTAACTACAGTGATTACCAAAACAACTAAAATGACAGATGTTACCCTTTCAAAATGGGACCCAGGGGAGGAATTTAAACCAGATGAGAACAATGATGCTTCAGTGGAAAAAATGCAAACGGTATTGGAGATAACAGAATCCAATGATCACTCTGTGTCTGTTTACCTGGACGCTAACAGCAGCAATTACCCCAAAGACACCTGGAATGACGATCTTAAACTGACTCAGTCCCTGAAAGCAAACAGCAACAGCCATGCCAACAATGATGACGAGAACAGTGGAAGTGGTAATAGGAGAAGGCATGGCTCCTCATCCACAGACTCGGATGCAACTGAAATCCCTGCTGAAGAGGATGATGAAGAGGAGTCATTGTTTTTGTCTGTGAGTTCTGACATTGGAGTGCATACAGGCAGCATTTCAACCTCAACCAGCAGATCCAACGATGGCCTCATGAACCCAGGTAGCTCTGCTATGACCATAGAGATGACGGAGCTGATTGGTCCTTTTGTAGAAAGCACTGCTTCTGCAGACCTCAATGAAACGGCCCAGATACCATCTTCTTTACTCTGTCCTTCCAATCCAATTCATGAAGCTAAGCTCGTCACAGCTCCACCTGTGGAAGCAAAAAGATGCTCAGTGGGTGTCAAATCTCTCACTAATCGTCCAACAAGACCAGCAATAAATAAAGTAACAGCTCCCAAGTCTTCCACATCCACATCAGCTCGTCCATCCAGTCTTGGGGCAAACAGAGTTTCCAAACTGGACACCAAAAATCTCAAGACTAAAGGCGGGTCACAACCCACCTATTCATCAACTAAAGGCCAGGTAATGTAGTGTTACTGAAAAGTCAGAACTATTGATTCCGTTAAATATTTATAATCTGTCTTCCTCTCAACAGAACAAATCTGCCCTGGTCAGTGGAAAAAGAGCTGCTCCCAGGAGGGAGGACGCACAGACTGGGGATGGTGGAAAGAAGCAGAGGTCATCACTAAGTCCAGTCAAAGTGGCCGTGGTGCTGAAACCAAATAGAGGAAAAATAATCATCAACAAGCCAGCAGTCGGGGATTCTGCTCAGCCAGAGAAAAAGATTGTGGCTGTCAGTCGTACATTTTCGGCCTCGAACAGCTCTCTGGAGTCTGAGGTGGTTGAGGAAGGATGCCTGGACTCTCCCAGGAAGGATTTCCAGAAAGCACTTGATAAAGATGAAGCAGCTAAGGGTGTTCAGATGTCACATCATTGTGAGGATGCTCATCGAGAGTGCGTGGAGGACCAAAGGGCTTTAACAACAGACGCTGCTGTGGAGAAAACTAGGAATCCTGTTAGCGTGAGTACTCTGAGCATGTTCAAGTATCCTTAAGCGGGGCGTCTATCAGAATTTAGCTGAAGTCAACTACTACAAGGATCCAGAAACTGTTTTGGAATTGGTTTAAGGGTACAGCTTATGCAACACAACTATTATCAAACAGAAACCTGAACTGTGATATTAGTCTTGAGATTTACTGGGGTCTTTTAAGGGTAAGAATCGATTTTCCTTTGGGATTATGTGGTAACAGTATTTCAGGGCAGTATTATTCGTCATCTGACATAAGAATGAAAGGGTTATATTTATCACAATGGAAAACACTGACGGGTGAAGAGAGAAACATTGATTATCTCATTACAATGGCACCTGTTATTGGGCGGATATATAAGATGGCAAGTGAAGATTTTGCCCTGAGGTTAATGTGTTGGATGCAGGATAAAGGTTAGTACCTGAGCGACAGTGCCCTAATTGTGATGGCTCGATGACTAGGCCAGAAGTGCAAGTCTTGGCTGGTGATTCCAGTCTAAAGTGGTTTGTACCTAACAAAGTGGTCTGAGGAAAGACAATGTGTGAACTGGCAACAGGGTGCCCAACGCTAATTTTTCTCCAGAGGAGCAGGCTACACCATGTATTTGTATCCCATTGAAGAGCTTCTGTGCACTGTACAAATTGCTGAAAAAGTTCATCCTGGATCAGATGGAGAGCTGAACCCACAGTGTATCACAGAGCAGTTATGGAAAAAAAGGGACCTACACAATTATAGGCAGGTGGATTATTATTTTAAGGCTGAAATAATGTATGTGTATGTTGTATATTGATGACTTATTCAGTTTCACTTAGTCAGTTTGACAGTTTGGCTTTTGCAGCTTAGTAGAACATAGTAGTCATGGTAGGTACATTTTCATTAACATTTCCTGCTCAGTAATTATATCAAGTATATTTAAGACTGGTAAATCCACTAAATAATAGTCCAAAAGGAGTTTTAGTTGACTGATGCTTGAGGCTGTATTGTTTATGGCAACGTCACAAAAACACTTAATAAGGTGCTTTAAAAGAGGGAGTGCTGTAGGTCTTGCATGTGTGAGCTGTCTCTGGTATGCGTTTTTAAAGATGCCATGAAGGGTTTAAAACCTGCCCCAACATATTCTCCCATTGGCAGCTTCTAGGGTTGTGCCAGCGCAGGGTGTGTTCAGAACACACATGTACAGTAACTGTGGATATGTATCAAAACACAAATAAGTGTTAAATCTATAGATAGCAAGCTACACTGATCAGCCACAACATTATAACAACCGGCATAATATTGTGTAGGTCTTTTTTTGCTGCTAAAAGAGCTCTGCGACGTCACTGTCTTCTGACACCTCTCTCGGAACCTGCATTAAACCTTTTCAACTTTTTATGCTACAGCAGCTCCCCTATGGGATCAGACAAAATGGGCCAGCCTTCACTATGCACCCACATCAAACAGTCTTGGGCTCCTTCTGCTGGTCACCTGTTGTCCATCCTCTGACCAGGAACACCCAACAGGATCTGCAGTTCTGGAGATGCTCTGATCCAGTTGGCAAGTTATCACAATTTTGCCCTCGTCAAAGTCACTTGGAACACTACACTAGCACATTTTTCCTGCTTCCAACACATCGATATAGTGACAAAATGTTCACTGTCTGCCTAATTTATCCCACCCATTGACAGGTGACATTGTAAACTGAAGATCATTGTTATTCAACGTCTCCTGCGAGTGTTTATAATATTATGGCTGATCATTATAAACCCGAAAAGTCTAGGATTTTGGAATGGAATTGCCATCGCCACTCAAAAGCTATTTAGTGGATGATTTTCAATTTTTTTTACCTTCATTGACCTCAGTGCGAGGAAGAACTGGAGTGTTTGGGGAAAGGTCTATTTTCGATACTGCGGGGGAGCTTTAGCTCTCTTTTGTTTTAGGACCATAGTTTCTCAACTGTTAGTCCGATTCCGTCCAAATTTGGTGAATTTGAATTGACTTGAGGAGATTTATCTTTTATAAATTGTACTTGTTACTATTAAACTGTATTTGTTATAAACAAGGGTGTGCTTTGTTATGAAAAACAATGTTTTTTCGGAAATAGCTCCCTAAACGTTGGTCATATTCAATGAGATCTACCTTGGATATATTATATTTTAATCTTATGCTTCCCATTTTACTCAGAAGACGGAGATGTTTTTAATGAAAAACTAAAGATTTAATTTAAGGAGTTCAGTCAGGTGGGTTGTTTGTACAATGCAGGGGATTGAGGACATTTCAGTGATATACCCTTGCTGTGAGGAATGACAGAATGACAGCGTAGTTAGTTTTACTTTTTTAAAGGTTGTGATTAAGGTCAACAACAATTCCTTCCATCTATACCAGACTAAGTTATTCACAGATGGAGCTTACTTTAGTGCAGTTTCATCCTAGTGGACTTCATTCAGATTTGAATCGAATTAGAACTCTTATTCATTTTTATTTGACAATTTTCAGCGCATTGGCATTACACACGTGCGTTATTGTTCATGATCCATCCAAGAACGTCTGCGAGTCCCGGTCCAGCTGCCAGCTACCATGTCAACACATTATTTAGTCAGTGTTGGTATGCTGCAGTAATCTGAGGGCGCAGCCTCTTGGCTCGGCTAGAAAACAGAGGACACCATAAGCTACAGAACACATGAGTATCTCATCTTTTCTGAACAAGGCCTGTGTCTGCTGCTGTCCAGCTTTGGGTATGAGGTGAGGGGCATTTTGAATGAATTCACCTGAGGATTTTTATGAGAGTAACTCCACCTTAGAAGTTGACATAAGAAGTGACATGTGAATATGTAGGTTTTTTTACTCTCTTCCCCCAAAATGTTGACTGCTTTTCAGCACAAACAGCTGAGCAGTTACAGAAACAGTTGTGACTCCCGGCAAAGAGCGAGACAGATCCAAATACACAATCTGTCTCCATGTATGCTGCTGTTTATAGAGGGGTGGGGGTGGGGATGAAGGAGAGGGAAAAGAAAATTGGCGTGGTCAGAGCAAGGATTCAGTTAGGGGAATGTTCAACACAATAGCAACTTTTTTAACCCCGTTTGTGGTTGCAGAACACTCCCAATTGTCCCTCCTACCCTTTTTCCTTCTCTTTTCCTCCTCCCCACTGTCTTTCCTTCACTCCTCCCCTCTGCTCCTTCACTGCCTCGCTCACTCTCCCCAGCCACATTTCTGACTCTTAACGGGGAATGGCTAACACCATGGTCTCCGTGCGCAGCTCCGAGCTGGGGCCCCTCAGCTGGGATGCCGTCACTAAACGTCAGCTCTTCCTACAGAAAGTCTCCTCCAAACTTGGGCCCAATGCCAGGAAGCAGGGAAGAGGCATCAGAGTGGACAAGGGGTCTTCGGGATCGGCTCCACCTCCAGGGTCAGGGACCGGACCTCCAGGACATGGGAGCCCCGGGCCCAGGCACACCCAGGGTGATAGTTCCACATTGAGAGAGGACGGCCAGAGCAGCGGGGGTGGATCTCCAAAGAGAGCGAGGCAGAGCCAAACTCAGTGCGCGGGTGAGTCATTATGATTTCTGTATGTGAGAAGTGACATAAACAGCCGTTTCATGAAACCTGAAATGTAAACAGAGTAGCGTGCTGCACATGGAGAGATTGTCCGCCCCGCTCAACAAGTATCTTCACTGCCTCTCTGTCAGTATGCAGACTCATGTGACAGTTGGTGTATGGGTGGGTTTGATGGAAGGAAGGGAAACTCAGGAAACGAGCAAGCAGACACAACAGAGCTGTGAGCTTAAATGCCTGCCACATACTACTACACCTCACAAGCACGCATGCACTGTTTTGCTGGCCCTGGTACAAACTGCTGGGTGATCTCCACACATTCCTTGACCAAGTTGCTGACAGACAGGCATGCACTGTTACAGGCTGTGTCTTTGCAGCTGGTGATCATGCTCCTTCCATGTCGGTATGTTTCAGGTGCAGTGTTGCACAAGAGCAAACTATATTTCTTTCATTTTTCACCTCTGCCTGCAGAGTATTGGTGGATACTGCCTGTGCATGTGCAGACTAATTTTATCTTGCACTTCCCAGTTTGAATTTAGAGGAAGATGAAGAACAAACACATGATGATATCTTATTTTTATTTTGTCTCCCTTTTTGTTTTTCTCCTTTCCTCTCGTTTCTCCCTGAAAGTAACGCCTGCGTGTGTTTCCTGTCTGCCGTTTGTGTGTGTGGGTGTGAGCGCTATGCGGATTGGCTTGTGTTGAGAGAAATGCAGAGGTCAAGTCGGTCACATCCTGGCATTGTAACCTGCAGCGTGTCTGTGTGTTTGTAAATATAGTGTGTGCTGCTGGTGATGACACTCTTGAGACACTCTGCTCTAACATGCTGTCCCCCTTCTGGCGTCAAGTGGATTGTAATTCTACTATTCTGCCTGCGTGTGTGAGTAACATGATTCCTGTGCTCCATAATCTCTGAACTGCAGTGTGTCATTTACATACCAGAAACTGCTTATGTGCACATTATGCATTTGTCTCAGGATAAAATGTATTTCTTTGTGTGTGTGAAAAAAACTCTTTCTCCTCATAAAAGTCACATTCTGATGGACAAAAGTTTGTCTGTCCTCATTGCTTACACACAGGAACAAATGGACACCCCTTGACCTCACACTGAGGCAGCCATGAATGGATTCTTTTGACTCTGTTTGTCTGGATTGAGCCCTTTGACTTTTGATTTCATTGCACCATTACAGATCTTTTCCTCTCCAGCTCCAGCAAACACATTAATTTGGTCATGGTTTTTATCTCAGTTTAAATGAGATAGGCACCACTTGTAGTAGTTGAACTGTAATTCTGCTTGTAGGATAAAGGGGATTCTTCCAACTGAAGGAAAACTCTATAGTCTCTATTTTATGCTAGTTTTATGGCTGCTTATTTTTTGAACATGAAGATAATGGTCAAATGATTGTCCCATTGGTTCTCTATTATCTGCTTAATTTCTAACGGTCATGTTTGTTTATGTACAGTGGGCTGTGTGGGCAAATAAATCCGTCCATTTTAGAATAATACCTCAAATCTGTATTATATTCACATGGGAGGGACAGAGAGATGGATCGACTGGGTGAGCTACTATGACTTTGAACGAGAGAGAGAGTGAGTATGAGTGTGAGAGAGAGATATGCACTCAGATGTGAGTGACAGAGTGAGAGAGAGAGATGCACTCAGATGTGAGTGAGAGTGAGTGTGAGAGAGAGAGAGGTGCACTCATATGTGAGTGAGAGAGTGAGTGTGAGAGAGAGAGAGAGATGCACTCAGATGTGAGTGAGAGAGTGTGTGAGAGAGAGAGGTGCACTCAGATGTGAGTGAGAGAGTGAGCGTGTGAGAGAGAGAGGTGCACTCAGATGTGAGTGAGAGAGTGAGTGTGAGAGAGAGAGAGGTGCACTCAGATGTGAGTGAGAGAGTGAGTGTGAGAGAGAGAGAGAGGTGCACTCAGATGTGAGTGTGAGAGAGAGAGAGAGGTGCACTCAGATGTGAGTGAGAGAGTGAGTGTGAGAGAGAGAGAGAGAGAGGTGCACTCAGCCGTCAATTATCAATTTTTCAGACAATTTATATTAAGGTGATGTAAAGAAGTAGGACGGGGATAATCAGCTCCACCTCCCTTCTTATCCTCTTGAATTTATTGGTTCTTCTACTATTAATAGGAAATGCAGTAGCAGCTATCAACAGCTGGTTGATGAGGGCAAAAGCCACTAAAGATGACAAGTTGTATCTGAGAGTGGGCATCTACTTTGTGGTTGGGGCAGTTTGCTTTTAATGAAGAAATGGCTTGATAATAACTCATGTTTATTCCTGTAGTCTACTGGAGACACGAGGTGGGGAGGTGTTGTCGGTACCTCAGAGTGGTTTTACTCTGACTAACGTTACAGCAATATGTGATGTTCTCAAATTCCTAGTTATGAGGCTGTGTTGTGTGATAAACTCACCAGAAATGTTATGTTAACATCAACATTGTGCTTAACATTGAAAGCAGAAACTCCTCATGCAATTCATCCTGAAAACCCAGATCCACGTCATGGAAAGAGCTTTGATTCAATCATTCTCTCCAACCGCTCACCCTGTTCAGGGCCTTAGGGGCTGGAGCCTATCCCAGCTCTTTGATGACTTCATTTATGCTCAATAAAAAGTGTAGTTGGTTGGTCTGATCCACTTTGTTGTTGTGGGATTTATGCATTAGCATAAATTGTTGATTCTAAAATCGACATCTTTAAATTTTCCAGTGCCTTTTCAAGTGTTCACAGCGTTGCTCTATCACGGCTCCTGACAGTTTTTCTGGGAGGTGTTTGTAGAGTTCATTAATTCTTACTTTCCCAGTTATTGTTTTGAGAGTTTGCAATCCAAACAAACTCTTTGTTGTGGTCAGAATCATTAAATGCCCGCATCGTGCACTTGAGAAGCACAGCAGATAACACCCTCACCTAGGATTACTCTGAAATACTGTTTACATGGAGCGGTTGTCTTTCTGAAAAGTAATTTTGAATGGACTTAGAGTACCCCCTTGTAAAAGAATGAAGTCTCATTCGGATAGAGCATTCTCCTTCTGAAAAGGGTGTTTACCAGCAGCATTGTCTTTGTGATTACGTCAGAATGGATATACGGAACACAAAAACAGATATCCATTCTGGATCGGTCGGGGCCCGGGTTAACAATGACTAGCATTGCTAACCAGCAGGGTACCGGTGGAAACTATGCTACTGTTGGTTCAACAAAAGATGGTTGTGGCAAGAGAGGACATGCAGTTGGTTGGTGTGAAAGAGAAAGATACAGAGGAAAGAGGAAGATGGAAACAAATGTTTCCAGTGTGGCGACCCCTAACGGGAATAGCTGAAAGAAGATCATGTTCCATCCACATCTGAACATATCCAGTTTTTCTAGTAGTGGGGGCATCTCTTGTCCTTGGACACATCTTCTAGTTTTGTTTAATTAAATCCAGAACTTCTTTTGTAGTTGTGAAAGACAAGATGTGAATTTGTTAGTTCCTGCCTATAATCTAATGTCTGAGCTCAAAGGACCAATAGGAGAGCAGAGCTCAGCGCTCTGGTTGTTGGGTTATAGTTAGAATTAGGTTAAAGTTTGGGCTTACAGATGGAATGCATTCAGGAAAAAGTTCAGACTGATGTAATCAGACAACTGTGTGTACATGTGTGTTTTTATGTATCAGCAGTGCAGTGGAAGATAATAGTTCAGGGAACCAGCTCTTACCTAACATTAATCTCCTAGGTAAGAGAATCCAGCTGCTTTCCTCTGGCTAGCTATTCATCCACACTGAAACCAAATGAAGCCAGATGTTTCCTGCTCGCTTCAGTCGCAGTACAAATTTTACTGCTCCTTTAACTTCTCTTACTGTGTGTGTGTGTGTCTTATGTGAGGTAATGCAATTGCAGTTAACACAAACTCCTTCTCCTTCTTTTCATAACAAGGCATGTTTGTTTTCACAGATATTCCCCATAATCAGAAAACACAAAGAAAATCAGTGATCAGTGGAGAGTTTGGTTGCGTCACACCAGAAATATAGAATAAATCGAGTGAATTGTGACAAAAAAAAAACTTATAATACCAACATTATGGGCCTGTAAAAGATTTGGGATAACTTTTTAGTAGTGCAAAAAGGCAACTCTATAGTTCTACCCCACATAACTTACAGAATGTGTATAGAGACAGTTTGGTTCTAATATTAAACAAGATGTCTGTAGATGCTCTTGGTTCAGTTAGACTACTAACCAGTGATGTGTGGTGGCAGGTTGGGCACTGACTCTTTCAGGGTCAGACTTATAAATCTATGAAACCAAATAGAGCAGCTTAAATTCACCCTTCAACTACCAGCTTGCACACTGACTACTGGTTGTGTTGCATATCTCATATCACAATTCGCTACAAAAACATAGGTTAGGTACATATTTGGACAAAGAAGACTGATAAATTTGTATCGGCTCAGACAAAAAGCGCATTCACTCTGCACCTTCGTGTTTTTGGTTTTCCATCGCAGTTTTAAAGTTCATACAGCACGAAACAAAATCATAGGTTTTTGAGATACTTGACTCTCTGATTTTGTCCCCGCGATGAAGAGCAACAGCAGTACCAGCATAAACCCGTGGTTCCGGTTACCCCTTTCAGTGAGGCAGAGGTACTGTCTGCCTCACGTCCAGCTTTTTCATAACGGTTTTATGTCGGAGCAGCAAGACTAAATATGTTCTACACATACGTGAAATACATTACCTGTTCTATGGAAAGTGAAGACGTATAATAAAAGTATCTACAAACATTACATTGGTGACAAAAAGTGAGAAAGCAAAAGGTCCCCACTCAACCCAGTTTGGGATCGACTGCACAATCTGAGATGAGGCTCGGCTCTTAGCTGCCTCAACTCGCGAGTCTCTTCTCTATTTTAACAGGAAATACTCCAATTTTTTAAGGAAAAATTAATGAAATGTTTGGACTCCTACAAATATAACATTAAAAGCAAATATCAATAGATGAATGTTAATATTTATTTTTCTTTATCATTTGTTTTTTACTATTCATGTTGACTGGTGAGGCAGAGCCTCTGACTGCACGTCCCTGCTACTGACATGCCCTTGTGGACAAGCATATGTTGAAGGAACAAGGAGTGCACTCAAACACCAAATCTCAGGACATAAAACTGGTATGTGCAGAGAGAACATTGCTCTCCAGCCTCTTTGTATTTCAAAGGAATTTGAAATATAACTCTTCCTGCCAGAGGTGGCAACCTACCAAAACAGCTCTTCACCTAAATGAAGGCGACTACCATAATGAAGGCGACTACCATAATGAAGGCGACTACCATATCTGGCACCAAGACGTTGGCAGCAGATCCTGTTCCTCAAGTCCTGAGAGATGGGAGGTGGATCATTTAATACAGTGTGCTCCCTTTCTATAATGAATCGCATTACCCAACTCTCACCTCTCAACTTTATTCATAAGCACATTAAAAAACAACAGATTTATCCAAAGAGTTGCTCATTACTTGTTCATTTCGTCATATGGTGGTATGACAGCCCTTTCTCCCCCACCATTTTAATCAATTTAGCACCAAACATTTGAAAGTGGTATCTATCTTTGCATCCTATTAAAAGCTGCAGCGTTTTTCAGGGAGCTAATTGATACCAGTAATGCTGACGAATGGGAACTAAATTCTTACTGGTTCTCGGTACCAATCCTGATTTCTGAAATATTGTCTTACTGATCATTTATTGGGAATACGCTCTGGATGTTGATGTAATAATGAATGAATAAGCGTTTTTTGGACCCGTTTTGTCCTCATGCGTGAAAAACTGTACAAAGCTTTGGGAGGACTGGATTGCAAAACCAGAGGAAGCATCAAATATTCAAAGATTGCAGAAGAATGAGCCATGATGACAATGGAGGGGGTGTTCACCCAGTATATGAGTCACTGAAAGGCCAAAGAATAATATCTGTTGATGAGTCCTGCCGGGCTCTGGCTGCTCAACTGGTAATAAGGCTGCAAGTCCTAAATTTCGTTTTTAAAATTAAATAAAAACACAGGCGCTGCCAAGGTGATCGGAGAGAACTGGGCGCAAAGGTCAAGGCCCAAAAGTTCTCCAACTATGCTAAAAGCTTGATTGAATAGAAATGAGTTACCATCACTGTTGGTCAGTTTGATAGCTGCAGACTAGTTATTTAAGATAGAAAAATCTTCAGCACAGATATTAAAGATGGTGGATCTAGATCATAGTCACTGGACGAGGGATATCATCACGGGTAATGTCGTTCATCTGCGTGTGATGGTTTTTTAATCTCTGTGTTCGCCCTCTGATGAACTGGCAGCTTGTCCAGGATTCTTCATGTCCTTTGTTAGCTTGGATAGGCTCCAGCCTCCTGTGACCCTGAATAGGATAAGCGTTTTACAGAAAATGGATGAATAAAGGATTCATAATATATAAATACAAGTTCCCACCAAACTCGACAATTATAGAAACCATGGTAGCCAGTTGGTCATTTAAGTGTTTTGATTATTCCTCAGTTTATATTTCTGGAATTTTCCAAGGAAAGATGGTTTGAAGGTGACCTGAGAGGTTTATTCTATACAGCCAAAACATTTGCCACTCTAAGCTCACTCAAGGAATGGATGATATGTCCTACACTGAGGTATTTGGTGTCCAATATTATGAATGGATGTCTAAATATTTAGATAGATATATAAATACTATTTATATATATTTATATATAATTTGTATGTTAAAGCAAAAAGAGGAAACAACATAAACAGAATACATATCAGCCTATAAAGTTGCATTTGTGAACAAGTTCATGCAATATGTGTGATAGACATGTTGTCTATTCGACAGACTTGATGAGAGATGGTCTATTGCCAATATGAGAGAATTTGGGTTGTATTAAAGTTGGTCTGACTGCTTTAAACTGCCGATTATTTTTTGAAAATGAATGTCTTCTTGTAATCAAGAGTTAAATTAATTCATGGCTTTGTATTTTCCCTCTCTCCAGGTATCCCAAGACCTCGCTCCACCACAGAACGAACATTTCCATTGTCTTCCCACGTCCCAGCAACGACCAGCTACAAACCCACAGTTAGTCAGCAGCCACCATCAGGGTCAGTCGAACGACCCCAAACATCCAGCGCGTCAAGACTTCCCGTTAAAGGATTACCCTCAAGTCTTACGTCCTTATCTCTGGGGAGTGGTGAAAATAATGGAGCCTCAAACAAAGGTACGACTTTCTGTCTCACTCATCAGAGGTGGCTTTGGTAATAGAGTCCCACTTACTGCTGAATTATCCTCATTCTATTTCAACGTTTATTTTGTTTCTCTCAGGCTTGAACACGCACCATTGTGTGGATAAGTGGAATGATAATTAGGGCGATCAACATTAACACACTAATGCTCACGATTCATCTGGAAAACTTAAATTGTTTTTCTTTAATGCAAATTAGTCAAATCACGAAGTCCCTGATTTCCTGAAGTATTTGCAGTGTAGGTGATTGAAGAGATATGTTCTGCTTTCTGAATGAGTTTCGAAATGGAGGTTCTGTTAAAACCAGAGTTGTATGCTCTCATGCGGCGATAAGTTGTCTGGCCACCAAGCACAGAAAGTAATCTTTAATAGGCCACGCCATGTGGAAGCGGCCCCAGAGGTACTACCAAACCAGCAATGAAAGTGAATAGGAGGAAGGAACTTCATTGAAACACCAACTATGAAATAACTATTTTCAGATATAAACACTAAAACCTGAAACAAACTGTTGAATAAAGTGCATCTCTCCTGGGGTCGAGTAGCTGGAGCCTGAAAGATGTCGTGAGGAGGAGAACACTGTCCAAACAGCCTTCTCACCCACTGGTTCAGACTGCGAACAGCTGCAGAAGCACATAGTGACACTCTTAATGCCCTGCTGTTCCACTGAAAGACATACTTAATAATTTCTACCCGCTGCCATTAAACTGTACAACACATCATTGTCACAGTCGCAGCACATCACCCGTTCATCATCAGCTGTTTTTCTGCCTGAATACCAGTACCACCGGTCCCTTTAAGTAGACTTTAAACTATAGTTTTTCTTTCTGTATAGGTATTTTATAATTATTATGCATATTGATGTACTATTATGTACACATCAAGGTACATCAGGGGTGAATAAAGCATCTTGTTTCCTATCTGAACGCTTTCAGGTGGCCGTTACAGAGCCTGCTAATGTAAGATCAACTGTTTCAAACTTCATATTCTTAGATATTCTTATAACACACTATGCAAATAACTGAGGAATGTAACCCGTACTGGTGCCAATTTTCAAGAACAAGGGTGATGTTCAGAGCTTCAGCAACTACAGAGGTAAAAAGCTGATGTATCCCACAAAGAAGATCTGGGAAAGAGTAGTGGAAGCTAGGTTAAGAAAAGTGGTGATAATTTGGGAGCAGCAGTATGGTTTCATGCCAAGGAAGAACTCTACAGATTTGATGTTTGCTTTGAGAGTGCTGATGGACAACTATAGAGAAAGCCAGAAGGAATTGTATTGTGTCTTTGTGGATTTAGAGAAAGCGTACGACAGAGTGCGAAGGGAGGAATTGTGGAATTGTATGAGGAAGTCTGGAGGGACAGAAGTATGTTAGAGGTGTAGAGGTTATGTATGAGAGCAGCACGGCAGCAGTTAGGTGTGCAGTAGTAGTCACGGATAGGTTAAAGGTGGAGGTGGGACTCCATTAGGGATCGGCTCTGAGCCCCTTCTTGTTTGCTATGGTGATGGACAAGCTGACAGTTGAGGTCAGATAGGAGTCTCCATATATTAAGGTGCTTCTGGATGACATTGAGATCTGTAGTGGGAGCAGGGTGCAGACTGAGGAAAGGGACGCAGGTGAAACAGTGAGGATGCAAATGAGTAGAGGTGGAGGAGTTTAAGTACTTGGAGTCAACTGTTCATCATTGCAGGCTCTTAAAGGCTGTCTGTTTTATCGGCGAAGTTCTCCCAATCTATTAAATTAATGTTTAAACAATGGGACAAAAAGAAGTACTGTGAGAAACCTCAAATGCCCCACACAAACAAATCACACACACAATGATTGGTGATGAAAAGGATGGGCATAATATGACCAACTATTTGCAGGAAGCCTGAACCTGGAAGGACGCACACAACTACATGTGCGGTAGACTTGGAGATCCTGGTCCACAGCCTTCAGTCACTCCCTGCTCTGGTTCTTGTTGTAATGAATATGAATGAAAACCTAAACATGACATAAACATAAAGATGTCCTTGAAAATGTGAGCAGAATTTTTATTTCTCTTTGGTCCAAAGCCATGTCTCCAAATGTTATTTTCTATGTGTGAGATCATATCTGATCTTTGCCAGCTGCACCAGGACCAGTCCTGGATAGATTTTTACACATTTATTAACATCTTCATCACTTGCTCTTATCAGCTGCTTCGACTTTTCAAGTGAATTAATATTCTGCTCCCTTGCTGGCTGGTGACAGACCATTTATCATGGATACCTTTATTTGCACGAAACCACTCAGATAATTCCAGAGGGGACTTTGTATTTTACTAAAAACCACCCACTGAGACCAAGCAGGAAAAATTCTGCCTTTTCTTCATCCTCCTCTTAATCATCCAGCTACCACTGGCTGATGAAGCGGCTGGCTGATGTTCAAAGCTGTCTGATTATGGAACATTTAGTTGTACGTCAGTGTGCCCTTTTCATTTTCGAATCTGAATATTTATTGTACCACACTCGAGGAAGCCAAACGATTACCAGCGTGCTGCTGTATGCTGGTGGAGCAAAGTTGATCTAGGCTCACCAAAGGAATGAAGGATAAGTTGTAAAAGTGATGCATTAGCAGCATAGTTTTTGGGAAGCATCAATAAATGGCTAAAAAATCCCCAGATGATTCTCGTTAATGTACGTTGTTGCTGCTTTGTTGCGAAAATGTTAAGCATTGTGAGGTTTTTTGCACTTTTAAAAATAAATAAGCACCCTGTAGTGGGTGCAGACTGGCCATCAAATCTGGTATTCTTTTGTGGAAGAGATCTATGCACTCTTTCATTTGGCTTCTCAGCATGCATACAAGTCTGTAAGTAGTAGTTCTGAAACAAAAACTTTAAAGTAGAGTCAATATTTTGAATTGTATAGAAATAATTCTAAACATTTCTTCCTGCCATAAAATGTTATTGGATTTTGGTCAACAGTTCTACAGGTTTTTCTTTTAACACTTCACTCACACATCACCGAGTTGTTATAGTGACCAGATTACCTCTGAGATTCTAGTTTCCATGGTAATATTAGGTTTCTGCATTTAGTCACATCAGGGAGGAGTGTCAGTGCAGTCCACCTCCACACGCTTCGCTTTGTCCTCTGAAAAAATAGATATTTTTATTTAGATTAAAAAGATTCTTTAGTTTGACTGTTTTGTACATGTTGTAACCAGAAATATCTGGAACTTAAATACAACAAGACAAACACAGGTAATTAGGATATTTTATATAACATTTGTCTTTATTATAGAGGGAATAATTGAATCTGTGTATGTGGATGACTTATAGAAACGTCTGATGGTGCACACTCATTTCCTACTTTGTTCTGATATGAACATAGAAAGATTTGGAGTACATGGTCATGTTTTGTATGCCGAAGTGTCAGTGATTATGGACACATGGACAATGTAGTTTTCTTGTCACAGAAAAGTAGACGACAACATGGCTTTCTTCTTATTTCAGCCGGTGTTTACCTGAAAAAACGTTTCTTCATAAAATAAGGTGTACCCATCAATGCATTAAGTAGAACATTTTATCTTCACTTTTATTTCTACTTGTTCAGTAACACAATAGAAATGTTTTTGTTTGGGAGTATTGCTCTCCGCTGAACCTCCGCGTCTCCCACACAACGCAGCCTTAAACCAAACGACAAATATAACACACCCTCAACATCCTTTCCTATCAGAATATGAACTGCTGCCTTCGTGTAGGAGACTCAGGATGAAAAAGTCTGGATCCAGTCGCCTGAAGTCGTCCCTTTTCCAGCTTCTATGGAGCAACTTAACTCCGATTTAATGTGGCAGAGCAGTGTATGACGTACACACTAGTGCTTAAGCAAACCATTTTATTATTTGTATTGAGTATGTTTATCATCCATAACATTGTAACCACTGAGAAGTGAAATCAGAATAATGTTTTATCTCTTGGAGATAATTAGGCTTGTTAGTTGGAGCCTAATGAAAGCCACCGTTCGTAAAAAGTTTTTTTAATTTAAATAATTATTTTTAAACTAGTAATGAGACCCAATTATAGTGATAGATTTTCATATGGGTCTTATTATGAGCATCAAACTATCTCGGTGCTCTTGTTTTTATGTGCAGTGACATAAAAACACGGAGCCACAGTTCAGTGCCGCCCCGGCTGTGGGGGCGGCACTGCTCTACTGTCTCCCAATCGGAAGATCGGACAGTAGCCGGTTCAAATCCCACCAGGGTCTACTTCTTGTGGGGTCCTTGAGCAAGACCCTGAAACCCTAGCTCCCCAGGCGCTTCACGGGGGCTGCCCACTGCTCCTTCAGGGATGGGTCAAATGCAGAGAAATAATTTCACTATGTTGTACTGTGTATGGCTGTATGTGACTAATAAAGGATTCTTCTAATGGGGTACCTGAACTGGTCTGGTGGAGGTTTACGCTCTCTGTGTGCATTCTAGTTACTATACATTGATTAAAAAAAACTGATTTATCCTCCATCTGTGTTAATATTTTATTGACCTATGTTTCATCTTTCCATCAGAATCCCCTGAAGCTCCAACAGGGACCAAACTAGATGAGCAGCTGACCAAAAATGCACCTCCAGTAGGAAACCAAAGTGCAACAAAGCCCCTCATCTCCAACACTGCAGAACCCAACATCTCCACTGCTCCCAGTGATGCATGTATCAGTCCTAGCAGTGGATTCACTGCTGCTCCAAGGCCTACATCATTGAGGAGCAGAGCTCTATCGCTGCAGGCCCGGACCACTGCTGCAGGTTTGTGTGACCAAAGTCCAAATGATAACTACACTGTTGGCTCGGCAAGAAATGGAATTTAACCCTGCCATCATCATTCTTAGTTGATACAGAAAGAGAGAGAAAGTGGTGATTTGTCCTGATCCTGATGTCATCTGTCTAATAATTAGTCAAACCAGCAGCTCTGTCTTCAGCTCTGTCGTCTTATTCATTTGTGATAGCTTTTAATAAAGTATGTCCTCAGCAGGAAGCTAGAAAGCACAAGGTTGATTAAACAGTTGTGAAAAACTAAGGGACAAATTTGGATTAACCAGAGGTATGTTTTGGCAAATCCTGAAGAAGACGAAAGTTTGGTAATGCTACATCTTGACCTCACAACCTGAAAACAGAAAGTTTTCTTAACATTTGTGAAATAAAGCACTTTCAGAGTTTTATTTGGCAATGATCTTGAACTGCATCTTGAATAACAAACTTTGAAGACTGAATAAAAGGTGAGGACAGTAAACGTTATTGGATAAAAACCAGAAGTCCAGTCATTGTTCTGGTTTATCTGACTATTAATCATCTGTCAGAGTTGTTCAACGGAAGGATGAAGCTTTCCTCACCAACGAGCACAGAGTAGATTTTACAACTGGAGCTACTTTAACAGAATTTGGAAAGTTTAGGAAGTTCTGCAATGGCTTTTGATTTCTTCTGTGTCCCTTCCACAGGTCTTAAGAGCCCTACAACCACCAACCAAAACACAGGAAGGACGGTATCATCCAACCAAACCACAGCAAAGCCCGCCACATCCAGTCATCTAGCGAAACAGGCGTCTCAGTGTCCCTTTCAAAGAATTGGCTCAGCCAGACTCAGTCGCCTGCATAGCACAGGTATGATTATGTGAGAGGTCAGAGTGGGTGTGACCATCCTTTGCCATCCAGGGGGACAAAGGATGCAGATAATAATACAAAATATAATAATACAAAATATATCCCATCCAGACACCTCTTCCTTGGTCTCATTTTTCTCCTGCCTGTCAGCTCCTTCTCCTATTAGTCTTCTACCAATAGATCCACTGTGTCTCCTCTTCAAGTGTCCACACCATCTCAATCTTACCTTTCCTACTTTGTCTCCAAGGCCTGTGCTGTCCCTCTGATGTGCTCGTTTCTAATCCAGTCAATTCTCGCACACCCAGAATTTTTTTTAACATTTTCAACTCTGCCACCTCCAGCTCTGCCTCCTAACCTTTGTTCAGAGCCAGCGTCTCTAAACCGTCTTCTCACTACCGTCTTGTAAACCTGTCTCTTCACTCTTGCTGTGACTCTTGTCACAGATAACTTGACAATGTCCTCCAGCCATTCCACTCTGCCTACCATTCCTTCTTCATCTATTTTACGCACTTATTGCTAGGAACAATTGAAGCCACATTGTTCACCTCTCTTCACCTCTACTCCTTTATCCTCATCATTCTTCCTGCCTCCCTCTCACATACACATGTATTCTCTCCTGCTATGACTTACCTTCGTTCCTCTTCTCTCCAGCGCATTGGATGAACCCTTAGTGCCCACATACATCTATATTGGTTACGGAAGCACAGTGCATGGCACGAGTTATTTTCCTATGTCCATAGCAAAGTCTAAAAAGATTTAAACTGAATTGTAAAATCGTGGAGAGAATTAAATAGTAATTCTCATTTTAGCCAGAATTGCTCTGCTCAAGGTCATAGATAATGTAATGGCATGATGGGTTGTACCCTTCTGTGATGTGCTACTACTTTATTCTGTGTGGGCCCAGTGAAGCCCGGGCCTGTGGTTGCAGCTTCCCCCCTGTGGTGTCTCTGGTCTGGGATCGGGCGCCACGCTGCCTCCCCTCTGTGGCTGGTCCTTGAAGTCTCTCTTGGGCCTGTGGGGAACAACTTCTCACAGACGTGTTGTCACTCTGGCAATCGCAGGCAGCCTACAGTCCATAAGCCCCATGCATTGGGTTCATATAAGCCTCTCTCTTCTTCATACACCACAGCATTTCTCAGGCGACAGTGGTTAGTATGGTGGGCTCTTAAAGCACCCATAGGCTTTTTTAGTTTCTATTTAACATGGACTTAATTGTCTCTGACAGCTAAACATACACACACGGCTCTGGTTTATTGTTCTTCAGCTCTCTTTTGGTATCAGAGGGCTATTTGTGTCATGGCTGAATTAATAAAATGGGTCTTCTGATGTCTGATACTGTATGTAGTTTTACAATGCGTGATTCGTGAGAAAAAATATTTAACAGCCTCATTCATATAATAGCACTGGATAAATGAGAAGCGAATCACAGCCAATACTGCTGCTGCTCTTTAAGGCTGTCGGTGCGTCATGATGAAGCTGTGAATGTCCTAGCTGCGTATTTGTCTCAGTGACCACGACTTAGAACCCCATGTGGTTGAAGTCATGAGCTGTGAAGGGAAACAGCTTATGACTTGGAGAGATGGAAGGTCTATGGATGGACAAGACAAAGTTTTCAGGTCTTGAAGCAAGCTGAAGTGAAGTTTTCCTTCCTTGCTCTTCACAGCTTGTCAAGTGGCCACTTAGACTTTTCTTAAGACTAACGTAACCTCACTGAATTGTTTTTGGGTCTACAGTATCAATCCAGGCTCTCCTTGGAAACAACTTCAGTATAGAGACATTTACACATTCTTTATGACCAGCTAGTGAGAACTAACATTCTGTTCTCTGATGGGGTATTGGTCCTCTTCTGGGTTCCTCTGTTTTTGCAAGTTTCTCAAACTGCAGATCAGATCTTCAAACAACAACCTAACATATTACTGAGTCATTAGAATAATCAGAAAATATTAGTTGTGAATTATAGTTGTACTATTAAACCGAAAAAGTTATCAAATACCAACTGGTCTAGTGTGAAAAAAGTATTTGCCCCCTTAGATATGCGAAAAAACCTAAATTTTCAGTAAGAACTGGTTGTTACTAGACCAGCGGAGACCTGAGCACAATCAGCCCTGGTCCGGCCCATCTTCTCTGAAATAGCCCCATTTTCAGTAGCAGGAAGATGACTTTTAAGTCTCACTAATACCACACAATGCCAAAAACATTAGAAACTGTAAAAGAGGGCAAAACTGGCATCCATGAAAAGTGGAGAGGCAAAAGCCAGAACAATATTAAGGTTTGGCTCATGTTTTGAAGCTCTGTAGACAATATTCTATGCACTGATGAGTAAAACTGTTTGGGAGATGGGGATCTTGCTGCATCTGGTCTAAACCAAACACAACATTCCACAAAATTAGCATAATGCCTGCTGTCAAACACGGAGGTGTGATGGGGATATTTTCCTGCTCAACCAGAACATTCTGCAGGAGAATGTTGAGACGTCAGTCTGAGTTGAAGTTCAAGCACAACTGGGCCATGCCACAAGACGGTGATTCCAAGGAAAGGTTTTTGAGTGGCCCAGTCAAAGTCTAGACCTTAACCGCGTTCAAATGCTGTTTTGGGACTTGACAAGAGCAGCTCATGCTCACAAACCCTCCAATGTGGCTGTGCTACAGTAGTTATTTTAAAAAAGAGTGAGCCAAAATTCCACCACAATGATGTTGGAGGCTGATCTACAGTTATTGTTATTGGAAGTGACGAATTGAAGTTGTTGTTAATTGTGGCTGCAGAATTTTGTCTTTTTAAAAAAACATTGAGTGCAGGAGGGCTCAAGGTGGATCAGAGCAGGTTCAAGGGGGGGACAGGAGGCAATTCATTAAATATAGTCTGGACAGATGGAGAACTCTGGGCAGGGATTGCCACGCAGTCCTAGATATCCCTCAGCATCTGCATCTACTCAAAGGAGACATGAAGACCACCTCCAGGGCTATCCTGGCAAGCCCACCCAACCCGGTGACTGAGAGAATCACATCATACACCTCAGAGCAGCCAGCCCTGAGGATATCAGTGGGAGGTTGAATCGTAACGGGGTGTTCAATCTTGTTTGTCATAGGTTTAGACCTAGTAATAGTGCAACAGTCAGTGGGGACAGGACAATTGCTGTCTTGAGGAGAGAGGCAGTGATTTGGCCACCAGTGCCCACCTGCCAGCAAACGAATGTTGGTGGATAAGGGTAAAAAAACATAAAACTGATGGTTTCATCCCCCTGAGTTTACATACATTTTAAAGGATTTTAACAGAATTCCTCTGTGCAAATACCTTTATCTGAGTATAAAACAAAGAGGTCTTTTCACAGTATCTGTGTGGCTGACTGGCTGCAACTGAGAGAGTGTGTTTGTGAAAGAGGCTCCGCCCACCCTCTCCTCATTTCTGTTGTATTGGTACCATCTAACATCACGTCTCTGATGTATTCCATCCTTACACTGTGACACAAATCCTCTCTCAATCACATGAATGCAGGACTGGAGGAAATAATGATGGAGGGAGCGTTCATGATGTGAGAGTGAGAAAGCCGCGGAGAGATTATTCAAATCCCACCCACTCCCCCTCCCCCTACTCCCCTGCAGCATCCCTCCCTCTGTGTGTGTTTGTGTGTGTCTGTTCAAAGAGCTTTAGAAATAGCAGTAAAATAGGAGGAGTGTATAGATGCCTCTTTGTCCATCTTGTATGTTTGTGTGTAAGTGACGGTGACACACCTCTGTGGCGGTGTCAGTGGGTTGGATCGCTGTGTTTGGTGGGAAACTAATGATCACCAGTGATGAGGATTTTCTCCCTCTGAAGAGGAGCATCAGTCTTGCTTCTCTTCTTGTCTTCAGTCTTTACCGTTGGATGATTCACTTCCATCTGAGCGACGGAGGAGACGCAGCTATTTTTGGCGCCATTTTCTTTTTTTTTTCTTCTATTGGCTGGGCTGCAGGAACCTTTGCTTTTTATTTTGTTTTGCATGGTTGAGTATGTGAACTGCTGAAGAGCATTGAGTAGATTAACGGACCCTCTGTTTGTCGTCGTTGTTGTTGAAGGCTTGTTTTTTCCCCTCTACAGCAACTTGCCTTTTAAATTCAAAATCCTGCATTTCAGACCTCCACGTGGTTTTCAAGTAGATGCAAGGGAGAAATTCAAACAACTACAATTTCTCTTTTTCTTTGTGGAGTCCATGTGGATTCATTTTCACTTACGTCTGGGATTAAAGAAGAATAGCAGACTTTTCATCTCAAACCATTCTTGTGGTAAATACCGGGACTTAGGACAACAAGCCGAAGAAACTTTTGGTATCTTCTGCAGCCCAGGAGTCTTTAGGAATAAGTTCCTTTTCAAAGATAGAATCAAACCTCGGGACATCATTCCGACATCAAGTGTTGAAGACTACTGGATCCCAGACAGACAATGTTATGGTCTCCCAGACTGTCGCTGTCCAACTTCCACGTGAAGCTGACAGCCAAAGGACTTTTCCGGAACCTTCAGCTACTGTCAGGATGCAGGAAGAACACTGTGGTTTTCCACGCAGGTCTGGATATACCCCTGTCCTCCATGTTCTCCTAACATCTTTCCATTAATTGTTCAACCCTTTCAGTATATCCATCTTTCCACTCGTGAATTCACAAAAGTTTCAGGGCCAATAGGTTTTTCTCTTTAGAATGATCAACCCTCAAGGGAGTTCTTCAAAAATTGTCATTTTAACAGATTTATAGTAAACTATCCATCAATCTGTCCAACCATCCTGCCAGCATTTTCTCTAAACATTCTTCCCTGACATGAGTACCAGAGAATCTTCCATGCAGGCCTGGCGCTGAATCTACCACCTTTCTTCACCACCCATGGATACACATGGCTGGGTGGGGTTTGGGTGAGATGCTACCACACTCCAGCAAAGGAGATGATTGTGGCCAGGACTGCTTACATTCCTGGGATCGTACTATTTGTAATTTGGTGCTTATAATTCAAAGAAATCATGATTTTGAAATGTCCTCAAGCCAATAGCGTCACAAGTGGGTGTGCCTGATAAAACACACCTGTCTGCATTAATTCATCACCTGTGTTCCACACTGCTTTTTCCTCATTAGCCTTTGTTGTCTTCCTATTTTTTCATTTAGTTTTACCCTTTAACCATGTGATGACTAGCCTGACTCCAGATCATCCTCAGTCTCATCATTCCCTCCTCATCCTACCCCTCTCGTTTCCCTGCAAGGCCATGGCGGCCATTGTTGCCTCCCTCTCCCCCTCACTGTGGGGGCTTTCGGTATTGTGTGAGCGGGCAACCACAGCTGCCCTGGATGTGTAGGGTCACAATAGAGCTGTCACTTACCTTAACGCTACTGGCTGTACAAAAGTGTGTCTGTGTGTGCATGTGTCTTTGAAAGCTTTCTGCAAGACTGCATGACATGGACATGGCGTGATAAAGCCACCACTGTGGGTATCTGCGCCTAGAGAAAGTCCAACCACGTGACTCACTTCCAGGCTTCTACCAGAAATAGCCAAGGACGCATCTGGCCTTTACTCATTCAACCATTAAAAGAGCGCTCTCGATTTAAGTCTTCTGAGTAACGTTGCAGAGAGACTGTCTTTACTGGTAAAGGTCTGGAGGTACCACGTTAAATACTATCACAGTGAGACAGAGAGGACCCCATTTCATTGTTTGACCCTCATAGTATGGCCTCTTGACCATGAAAACCATGAGCACAAGATTTATCTCCAATATCTCCACCCAGTCTCATGGTACTCTGTCTAGTAATTAAGGTGTAACTGTCAATAATCGTCCAAAAAGCACAATCTTGTTTAACTCAAATTTAAAAAGTTCTCTCTTGTCATATGGCCAACTATTCTATCAAGCTTTAAGAAAGCAGACAGATATCACAAACAAAGGCCTCCTTGGTGGAGGTAATACTTGAAACACAGTTGAAGTCATTGGCAGTCTGGTCAGTGTCAAGAAATATTTTAAACGTTTTGCTAGGATACAAGACGTTTCAAGAAAACGGTCCACTTCCCCCAAGTTTGACTGGAAAAACTTCACCAGAGCATGGCAGCATCATTAAGCCACTGGGCTTCCTCTGAAGGATTCCTTTCCTTCATTTCTCCGCTGAACTAGTCACTGATTCCTTCATCTTTGAAAAATTGTGTTGATCCATTTATCAAATTCTTATATTATTTCCTGCCTGTTTTCAGAAATCTTCACATCCGCTCAAATGTGGCGAACAGAATTTTTCCCCTTTGGTTTTCATCCCAAGTCGTGAATGAAGTGAAGAGGAGGATATGAGATCGGTCACGTTTAGTTGCTGGACCATAACTGAGTATTTTTTCCTGAGAACATTTAAGTCTCAAAAGCCAAATCTGGAATTGGTGCCTTTTTTCGGGGACTAAAATTGTTTCGATTTTTCTCTTTCATAAGATTCAGGTTGATTTCAGGTCAACCTGAATATTGCGAGTGGGATTTGCCACGGACGAGGAAATGCGACATCTTTCTCGCTCTTTCTTGAATCAAATGCACCCAGGGTGAGGGATCAGAGTTTTTGATGCTTGTTCATAGGAGCACATTCTTCCCTCCCATCATCTTGCTCCTCTCTGTGGTTTCCCGCTGGCCCATTTGAGCAGAGCTGCACGTGTTTGGCTGCAGCATGTTGTCTCAGTCTGAGCTCCACAGACCCACTTTCCAGCTGCCTGCCATCACCCTCAAATGTAGGTTAGAGCAGGCTTTAGTCACCACGTTTGCACATTCACTCACACTCGTCCGAGGCACTGGTGCACGCTGCAGTGGTTCAGCAAAGGTTGGCCAATCGTGCAAACACTAATCCGACATGTAGTTTGCTTTTTTCATTAGAATGTATTTGCTGAAGTAGAATATTCTCCCCAGGCTCAGCAGAGATTTGTTGAGCAGATTTGGCACGAATACTTAATATTTTTAAAACTAGGCAGAGATGTTCTCTGTGGCGATCAAGGACAGGCACGTACAGTTTAACCTTTGGCACACAGCTCCATCAGAGGGAAAAGAGCAAAGCTTGTTTTGCAGTGTCTGCTTCTGAGGCCAGAAACGGCTTTGCTTTTCAAAAAACAGCCTTTGGTTGAAGTGGCCACAGATTAATGTTGCTGTATTCCTTACCTAACTACCACGTCGTTCATGATGAGCAAAATGTCAATTTGTGTTTGTAATTTGTAATTCCATCTCTCTTCTACTTTAAAATAAGGTTGTCCATTCATCCGGTCACCAAGGATGCGTTCAGTGTGAA
Source organism: Lophius americanus (assembly GCA_037951165.1). NCBI lineage: Eukaryota > Metazoa > Chordata > Actinopteri > Lophiiformes > Lophiidae > Lophius > Lophius americanus. Next base: position 2,453,979 of record JBBDHG010000273.1, on the reverse strand, counting down.
AATCCAGTTTTTCGGATTGGGTTATCTTGCTTCACATTAATAATTTTAGGGACCGGTGTTTAGCTCAAGTGGCAACACATCTGTCCTGAAACGGCCGGCATGCACACATTTATGTGATTTAGCCTGAGTCATCTGCAACAACAATAAAAGAAAATGTCATATTTGTTAGACAAGTCATGGTTTTCAAACTAAAATGGATGCACTAGTTGCGAAAAAATGCCCAGGGTCAGTGAAAGAGGAAGCTTGGGAGACTTAATGTCTAAAACCTCGTCGAGGAGAGTTGACACAACAATACATGTGAAACACGCAATGCCACGCCAATGCTCTACTCAACCACAAAATGAAGCCTGTCATACTCGCCATAGAAGAGTATTATTTCACACTGAAGAAAACCCATGCGCTCTGTTGGCACAAGGTCATGTCTTAGAGATGATCGTTTTTATTTCTGTAATGAAAACAGTGGAGGTTTCTGAGTTGTATGAGAAGACAGAAGATGAGACACCCTGTCCTTCCAAATTGACCAAGTCACATGATGGCATGGGTACAGGCTGATATTTTCATATTATGGAAAGTTACTGCAGACAAACAGTGGAAAGAAATGTGTCTGTTAGTAGTGAATATAAACACTTTGTCCTCTGTTCACAGTTGTGAGCAGCTTTTCCCGCCTTAGCTGCCTGATTCAGACCTGGCTCATGACTACAGTGCTAAGCACATGTGTGATTGCAAAAAGGAGTGTCATTCATGTCTCATGCACTCGAGTCAGATATTATCCCTGTCTCAAAATTGAAAATATTCAGATGGGTAATGTGAACAAAACCCAAGTTATCTGTCCAACTGTCAATTTGTCCGACTCATTTTGATGTAAACCTTGGACATCAGACCAAAACATTTTTTACACAAATACTCAGTCCCTTTAAACTGATTTAGAGATTAAAGTTATGCTTGTAGCTTTGGATTTGTTACCCTCTTGGATTAGGGCTGCCGTTAAAGAGCCTGACCTTTGCTGCAGCAGCATCCAACGTTTGTCATTGCTGTTAAGTTAATCAGAATTTCTTTTTCAGAACAGCCTTTTAAAATTCTGTACATGATATGGAAGAATATAAATGATTGGATACCAATTTTTGCTACTTATTCAAGTCCATCTCTCTCAGCCTGTCCTTTGATCCTGAACAAATTTGACAGATGTGGTCTACGAATGAAAACATCAGTCTGTCTTTATTCTGGATAAAGATTTAGAGATGAAAAAATATTGTTGTTGCTAGGTGACCAGATGGCCTAGTTTGCTCATAAACGGGTCACATCATGAACTTATTTTTGACATTATGCTCTGCTCACTTGTTTCCATGGTAACATGTGGGAGCTGGATCTCCCGAGTGCAGCAGATGAAGCTATGATTGTACCTGATGTGAGTCAGCAGATGATTCCTTATCTCTGAATGTTTGATTTTAATTCCTCAAGCTTCATTGGACAGCCGATTAGAGCAAGAAGGGATTTCCACATCTCATCCGTTACTCCCTCCTGTGGTTGTGTGATGTCACAAACGTGCTGTCGTCTGCAAAAAAATAAGTCAAATTAAGGATGGAGAGATAAAAAGAAAAAACTCCCCTCTTAGGTAGATTGTCTACCTGTGTGTTCAGGTTGAAATGTAATAACAAATGTGGCAAAAATGGGTATTTCAATGTTGGCATAGTTTATCATTCATTTGGGTGTAAATTTGCCAGAATTTGATTGATTTTTTTGAGTGATTTTTATCTTACCTTGTAAGTTGTAAATCAGTGTAGTAGTCGTTATGCTTTTTTTCCTTACAGCAAAAATATCATGAAGATATCCTAGCTACATTCGATAAAAATGAAATAGTACTTTTAACTGATTACCAGAGTGAAATAGTTTGTTAAAAGTGATAAGTAGTACCAAATAACCAACTGAACAGTTTCCCATCCGACATCCTCATTTGAACATTTTTGTTCTTCAGATTTGAGACCTGTTGCTCAGAGCTCTACATGTTAGAGATGCAAAAGTGAACACACATTAATGGTTTTAAGTGCCAAGGTGAAATAAATTGGCATGATTGAACACAAATCAATGATTATTAGAGAGAGAAGATGAACCCTCAGTCGTCCTACAAATACTGACACAAAGCCCCCACTCCTACTTCTCCTGACTCCTACTTTAGTACTTCACTTTTTTCCCCTTACTGTTAACCGATGTTTTGATTGAATACACATCCGGCATTCCCTACTTGTAGTCTCATAGTTATGAGACTGGTACAAATAAGATGGATGACATGACTGTGATACTAAATGAAAGAACTCTGCTATACTGCCTGACAAACGTAATGTGCTGCTGAAAATGTTCATGCATTTCAGATATAAGGAAATGTTTTGATTGTTCCTATTACCCATATACCTACATGCTGAAAACACAGCCTTCCTGTGATTCATTCATTCATTCATCGTACGTCATCGTGTTGTGGAGGTCATCTCACCATGTACTGAGAGTTCCTCATGACCCAGCAGGAATGGTCTCCTCTTCTCCACTTGTGTGTGCTAACGGTGATATTTTTCTCTCAGTCTGGGCTCAGCAGCTGTGCATGCCTGCTTGGCAGACTACAGGTACTAACCATCATCACAGACACTCGCACTGAAGGTCACTCATTTCAGAAAGAGACAAAACACTTGATCCGAGATGGCTGTCTTCGCAGTGAAACGGGACCAATCTCTAATTTACTACATCTGAGACACATATTTTAGCTGCTTTAGCTCTGATATAGTGTATATTTCTGCTCCTGCAGAAGAGCCTCTGTTCCACAAATTGCTAAAAAAGTTAATGCTGGTTCTGATAGAATTGCGTTGGAGCATCCCAAAGCTGTTTTGGCACCAAGAAGGTGACATGTACTATATTGAGCAAATGTTTTTAATGTTATGGCTGATACTTGTGCATATACATGATTAGATGATGTAATCTGTACAACAACTGGCTGTGTGACCAAGATGAAGAAATGTATGTATTAGAACCATCTGTGTACTTGTAATAATCTGAGATTGTTCATCTAATATGTGCAGTTCTTTCTGAGACATGCATTTATTCAACATAACACCCACCCTCCGTAATATTCAGAGCATTCTGTTCTGTTAATCTTGATGTTAAGATCATATTTATTCATCAGTCCCCAATCGGGACATTCAGATTAACTTTCAAAATGTCCACTAAATGAAAGGCCCCTCTCCCCTGTTGAGATCTGCGAAACCTAACACTCTTGTGTTTTAGTATCAAATCTGTTTCTCGTGTGTATAGTGTGGGTTGTTGTAATGAAGATGAATTGGGGTTGTAAGACAAATGCTACAGATATATTAGTGATCATGAATTTTGCTTTTGTCAGTTAATCCTAAATGCCATATTTATCATATTTTATACATGATTTTTTGAGACCTAAATTAACTGAGATCCCCTGAACTGAGATGTTTTTTTCAATCGGATGCATGTAGTGCACATGTAATCCACATGGGGGCATACTCGAGGAATCACTTCTTCTTCTACTAATCTACTTCTTCTTCTTCTTCCGACTGTTGCCGTTTGTTTCAACCTTGCCCTCTCCTGGCTGTAAATCATTAGTAGCCCACATCGATTTCCTCATGTCAATTACTACCAATTCTGATAAATTTACAGTAAGAAAAACTTCTGATACTACAACACAAATATCCAAGGGATCGACGCAATGTACGATTGATTAAAATTAACATTTCTTTTATATTGTAAAACCGTGTTAAAAATGCGTATCAAATTTAATACAGCAGGTATTTATTAATATGTATCTGTAAATCTAACAATTAAGCTTTAGGTTTGCATGTCAACGATAAGATTAGATATTTGTAGTGTGCAACCTGTTATTTTATGATCAATAAGAAGGTTGTCAGGTATTAATGCTAATAAATCTCTTTCTTTCACTAAACCTATGACCTATTTAGGGAAGACATATATACTCAATCTATTTTTTATTTATATTATTAACAATGAACCAAAATATTAATATGAAAAAATGTACCTTTCTAAGTTTATTAGAAGTACAATATCATGAGAGTTTAGAGTTTTTGGTTTAACAATGTTTTTTGATGTTTAAAAAAAGTTATGTTGTCGGAAAAATTATGTAAAAAGAAAATCCAGATGTATCAAATATGAAACAAAATAGCCCATAAATTTAATTTTTTTTCATTGATTGGGCTCTACAGGGACTGGACTTGTTCCTCAGAACACCATGTTGTACTTTGTAGCCACCCAGAGGTGTCAGTATCTATAAGGAAACCAGCTACAAGCCTCAGGTCTATTTGGACCAGGCTGAGCACCTGCAGATACAAATGATGTTGGTCTAAAACAGCCCAGACGGTCTATATTTGAACCTGGGAATTAATTTACTTGGTTATAGTCTTTCCACGTCTCCTCAAATAATGCTGGATAGTAATCATCAACATCAAGTCCTACGTAATAGATCACACAATTGGTTTCTTCAGTTTGCTTCTCCTTATGCCCATGCCAGAGAGGAAGGTTACCCCTGGCTGTCTGTCCATGCGTATTTAGTTGAATTTCACATGTGCACTTTAGGGTCTTTAAAGGTGTCTATGTTCAGTTTGTAGATTTCTAGGCCTATGGAACAAAGGGGATTTTCATAATGAGTTTGCTCATTAATCCACACTAGCACAGATAGGTTTTCCAGTAGTGGGGGAAATCTCTGTCACTGTTCATACATTTCAAGTCTAGGAAAGCATAGTCTTAATAATTGTACAAAATAAGTCTCTCCATTAAAATTTGTCACTGATACAATTCCAAAAGTGACTTTTCAACTATGACCACCAAACTTAGCGGTCCAGAGAACTTGAAAACATCAGCAGAATTCTTGGCCCTGCATGTTGCAGTCATTAATGGATGCACAGGAAACCTTTATGACATCAAAGCCTGCTGGTTTATATTGAATTATTTAGAGAGAGAGAGGGAGAGAAAGGGAGGGAGATAACAGGAGAGAGGGAAGAACTGACTCTAATGGCTTTGTCTCTGGCATCATTCTCCTTAATGTACACGCTGGACCCATCATTCACAGAGAGACTGGACATCATAACCACGCAATCCCATGATGCATCTCGGAGCATTGACAGAAGGGCGTACTCTATAACTAGATGAGAGTGAATGTGTGGGACTTGTTTGCGCTTGCTTCTCTGTTTTCTGTTGTATACTGTGGTGGTCCTGAACGACATTGTCTGTGTGTGCATGTACGCAGCCTTCTGTTTTCTTTTTTTAAACATTTTCTAGGTTAAATCCTGAAGTTGAATGAGCGTTACTTTTATGTTGTGTGGTTCATGACACTTGGTTCATGGGCCGAGTGGTTATTTTCTGTGTGTTGGAGTGTGTGGACACCATGTTGAATGTTGCGCCTACAACCCAAACAGTAACAGGTTGCCATTTTCTTGCAGTGGACAAAAACAAGCCACGGGAGGGACCAGCACGACCCATAAACACCAGCAGCAACTCTCAAGGAGCAGCACGAGCAGCAGCCAACCACAACCAGCAGCATGCTCCACCTGACCTGGTATGTTGTCTTTCTCCTTTTAATACCCCCTCCAAAGGGGCAAATAGAGTCGAGACATATTTCAACAGTTGTATACATTTCAAAGGCTCAAAAACCTCCATGCATAATTTAAGTTGTCATTGAAAAATCTGAGATGGCTGTGAAGAGTCAAGTATTGCGACAGTAGTGGAAGTTGAGATACTGTTTTAAGAAAATCAAAAGTTGAAAATCTAAATTGGTCTTTTTGGTCACTTCACTTTTTTTCTTCTTCGTCACATTGTCAGACATTTGTTGAGAAAAAGGCCATTAATTACTTCCTGTCATTGCTCTCTGTAGGATCTCCGAAAAGGTTCACAATTACTTTCGTCTTTTAGCCTTTACGTACTGTATGTGTTGGGATATAGTCCATCCACATCTCCTTCAAAGCAGCTCCAATGAGTTCAGTGACATTTCAAATGGTTTGTAGGGACCCTAAAGGTGCACATCTCATAATTTGGTTCTGCAATTTTCTTATTCTGACATTCTTGAAGGTGAAGGTTGGTTCTTGACAGTAGATGCGTTTTATCCACATCTGCACAGATTTAGTCTTTCTGGGAATCTGTGTCTTTGGGTACAAACTTACTGGCATAATTTTTCCTATTGAACATCATGTAAGGTGGTTTTCTTAAATTTAAAACATCTTTCTTTCGTAACCGCTAAAGGTACAAGATGTGGTGAACGCGAATGGGACAGCAACACCAGTTCAGCCAGTTCCGGCCAGTGATGCTACCAACACAGGGTCAGGCACCACCGGAGCGTCTAGTGTTGGGTTCAAAGCAAGAACAGCTTCACGATCCAGCCCCAAAGCAGGATCCCGCCTACAAAATGCACCAAAGCCTGTTGCAGTTGGGAATGCGGTGGCAAACGAGATGGTCAAGGCGAAACGGAACCAGAGCAAGGAGCAGGTAGAGAAGAAGAACCAGTCGATCCAGCAGCTGAGGAAACTTCTGGTTCAAGGAAACAGGAAAGTGGAGGCTCTGGCTACAGTCATCCAACATCTCTTCTCTGAGGTACCCGACATTTCTTTATCAGCATTTTGTGCCCCACACAGATTTGGGGGATGTTTTGGGTTTCATCTGTGGCCTTTTTTGACTTTATGATAAGCCCCTGTTGAAGGGTGGTAGTGCTTTTTTTTATTCCTCCTGCCAATATATGTAAACACAATGACTGAATGATTGGGGTCTGAATTTTTTTTGCCTCTGAGATTGCAGTGGAGGTAATAATAGATGTGAATAATCTGTAGTATCACAAAGTGGAAAGGCAAGACATGGATGAGACATTCTGTCACAAGACTGCTCCCATCAAAGAGGAGATATAGGACCCAAAGTCTCATAACGGCAGACTGATTTTTCCCTCAGGTCATAAGACTTCTCAAATAACAGTTTGGAAACGACACACACGCACACATCCTCCATGAATATGCAAACCACGAACACAAACATTAATGCTGACGATCCAAGTACACTTTGCACCAATCACTGATGATGGCGCCATCATCACTGCTACTCCTCCAGTATACTGTATGCTTCTTTATGTATTATTGTGCAGTCTCTCAGCACTTGAACAAAGGAGTGTCATTAAATAACTTAAAACTAAACTGAATGTGCTCGTAGAGGGTTAATACAACCTGGTATACAGCTGCTTTAACGAGGTAAATGACCATCACTCATCTATGTACCATCCTTCCCCTTTGGCTAATTGCAAAGCAGTTGCAGCCTATAATTAAGCAATCATTCAGCAGGTAGCACAGCAGTGCAGCTATGTCATCCGATGGCTGACATTCTTGAAGAAGAGGACTGGAGTAATGGCTGTTTTTAATAGTAATCTCCAAGTCTACACCCAGCTGCCTTACCAACAACATGGCAGATGATGCATGTGGAAATAAAAAATCTCTACAGTTGGTGCAGTCATTTACCACCAATTTCAGTTTCCCCAGTATGACCATAGATGAGTGGAGGGAGAACAGGTGGAATGGTATTTGAGAATAAAGAGAAACGTCTTCATAGCTTTCACAAATGGAATCGTTTTTTTTTTTAAATGCTGTTTTATCTTTTACACAACAGCCAAATGCTGTTGTGGTTCCTGTTGCTATTTAGTGATATTGTACTTTTTTTTTTTTTTTTTCATTTCCATAGTTAAAACATGGACTTGGCTTCATTCTTGTGGTTGGTTTCGTTCCTGGAGCAGATCTCAACCTGTTCAATATTTTTTCATGAAACTTTCATAACAATTCGCCAACCACATAACCAGTGTGGATGGGGAGCCTTGTTTGTATGTTCCTCATGTCCATGGTTACGTATTTGACTCTGGTTGTTTACACAACAAAGGTTTTCGCATTAAATTGAAACTTTTTGTCCAAATTTGACCTTTTGTTCACAAGACCGTGGTGTTTTGGGGCCCTGAAAACAAAAAATTTAACAGCACCATTATCGCCGCTGAGGCGATAAAAAACTGGCAAAACACGATTGTGATACTGGGACGACACAAACCCACCATCATCTACTGGCTATTAAAATTTTCAGCGTTATATCCACACACTGACAAAAACAACTACAAAGACAATGACGGACTATAGAGACAAACCTCTGGGATAACTTCAGACACACAAACATCGAGCCAAAGAAAAGGAAAACATCAGCCCTTTCCAGCTAATGCCAACTATGGGTTGGAACAAGATCTGCTTTAGCATTGCTGTTATGTTCAAAATGAGACGTGTTAGCTATAAATAGAAAAAATAACACCGTAGGTTATTAGTTAGCTACATAAGCTTACAGCTTACATTGAATCAACTCTGATATTGTCTGACTAAGGAATACTTTTATGTTTGATATTTCTTCCTGAAGCCTATTTAGCCAGTTTAATGTGGGCTGATATATTCACAGGTCCTTATCTTTATTAATTTATTAATTACTGGCTTAGAAATCTTAGTGTATATTATTATTTCTCTGTTCTGCGTGTTCCCTTTTTATTTTTATGGAACTTTTCCCTAGACGTGTCATAACCAATAAGGACATTTTAAAGCCAGGATTTACCCGATGTTAGTGTGTCTGTAGTAAGCACAGGCTTTCCATCATCTGCTCGTTAGAATCAACCTAGCATTCACCTGGAGTTAACTTCAACAGTTTATATCCTAGACTTCGATATTCGTGACTCATCTTCTATCATGTTTGTAACAAATCACATATTTTCCCAACAGAATTGCCTCCATGTGCTTTCAAATAATTTTCAGTAATATATATATAGATATATAGATATATAGATATATAGATATATATAGATATATAGATATATAGATACAGATATATAGATATAGATATATAGATATAGATATATATAGATATATATATATATATCTATATATATATAGATATATATATAGATATAGATAGATATAGATAGATATAGATAGATAGATATATAGATATATATATATATATATATATAGATAGATAGATATATCTATAGATAGATATATCTAGATAGATATATCTATAGATAGATATATCTAGATAGATATAGATATAGATAGATATATCTAGATAGATATAGATATCTATCTATCTATCTATATATAGATATCTATATATATATATATCACAAATCACTGGATAGAGTCAATTATATTTAATCCTACCCTGCCAGACATGTACAGTAAACTGCTCTGCTTGTTTTTTAAACATACACCTAAGGTTTGTTAGGTTTCTCACGTTTGCAACCAAAAAATGGCGATTCTTCATCCGCCCGCTTTGCTTTGTTATCATGGGTCTATTTTAGCTTCTGCCGCACGTCATGACATCACTTCATTAAACACATGGTCGTCCGTCCCTATTGCTGATGTCTGTTTACACTGTAACCGGTGACTCCATTGTGGGTTGAAAGTAATTTCAAACACCAGGATGTGCCATCATCCGTGACGGAGAACAACTTCTCTATTTGCTGTCTGAGTATTGGGACAAGTGGTTTTGTGTTTACAAAGCATGATGATTTATGAACTGAAAATAAATACAGTCCAACATACATTACTGGAACCCTTAAGAGGGGTTCTGGGTCTCTGAGATTACATGTTTAAATAAAGGTAAAAATAGTTTCTTTAACAAAAGTGGGTTGGAACACAGATTTGCTATCATTTTGACCTGTTTGGCAAATTGTCCACATAAATTAACCGGATAGATATTGTGCCCTTTGATATCTAGACAGCTCACTCTTTGAGTATTCCATGGAAAAAATATTTAAATGGGAGTCTGAAGGTCAGTAAACTTTTCTATAGCATATATCCACAATAATATTTACTAATCTGTTTACAGAAGGAATGGATGATATGAAGGGTGTTGATGTGTCTTCAGATGACTTTTGCAGTGGTGGGCAAGTTTTTCTATGCTGGACATGTAAAGGAGTGCGGATGTAAAATAGCCTTTTGGCTAACTCTGGTACATTTACAGAAATGTTTATTAATGTACAATGTCCCTGTCAAATAAACCAATAATAAAAAAAAATCTGAAAATTACATTTCAAAATGTAATAAACATTTTAATTGAGACTGCATGTATTTTAGATTGTTTCCATCAGTCCATGCCAATGGAAAAGGACGTCATAATGGAAGTAAAGGCAGCGGTTTCATTTGACTGTCTTGGCACGGTTTATAAAGAAAGGAGGATTTGACTATGTCTTCAAATGTTGAAGAGCTTTTGTGATACAAATGGATTTCTGATGTATCTTAAATAACTGTTAATTATTGTTTGTTGGTGTGAATGAGGTCCAGATGTCGCTACCAGTGTGCCTTTTGGCATGTATGGTTATGCTCTGCAGCTTGGCTGGAGTACAAGGAATCCCTTACATATTACATTTGTCACTTACATATGATGGTATTTTTCTTTTCTTGGTGGTCGTATGAGAAAATGTGACGGTTCTTGAGCGTTTATTTAGTAATTAACAGTTACGTGAGATAAACGTAATACTTGCGATGCAGCGAAATGTCATTCTGTGAAGTAGTGCTACTTCCTTTATGGTGTCTGTGCAGTTAGTGTCTATCCCTGATGTGTATTGAACCTGGTTTTGACCACTTTATTCCACTTGATATATGTCACTGTCACTTTGAATATTGGCTGGCTACGTAGTCTGAGAACAGCCTATAGCTGCAGTGACACGGGGAAGTTATTTGAGGGCAGCTTAATTGTTGGCGATCATTATCCTCTGGTCAGCAGTTACGCTTACTTGTTCTGAGTGAGTGTTTGAGGAACATAGTACAGCTGCTATCTGCCACACGTGTTTGTTTGATGGGGAAAGCAGCTCATTATCTGTTGAATAACCTGTTATGAGAAGTAACAACCCTGAGCGTGTGACTGTTGCATAATGGATGAAAGGGTTGTATGTATTTTGTGTACAAAGGGATAAAAGCTTCATGTCTGGCAGCTCGTTGGGAAAGTGGCGGATTGTCAAGTGTAAAGATGAGATAAGGAGCAGCGTTCCTGACTGGGTTATTGATCCATAGATGGTTCTGGTGCAAAGTGGAGGTGAAAGAGGAGTGGTGGATAGAAGACAGGGAGGGGGGGAGGAATGCAGCAGCTGAAGTTGAAGCCCCGAGGCCATTTGATTTGTGTATCAGAGATAGTGTGTTTATCTGATGCAGGAATGCCAATCCTATCTAATCTATCCTACACTCTAGAATAGTGACTGGTAAATATCAACAGCACTAACATCCATGTGGGTTCGGTTTTGGGCAATATTGGGGCTCTTTGGTTTGGTGAAAGGTGTGGAGGCTCTAGTTTCAGGAGGTAGGGTTATTAAAACCTGTACTGGTTTTAAAATTACACTACAACTTCTTAACGAGTGTTTGATAAATTTGCCCCCTTACGAGAAAGCTGTCTTCACAGCTGCAAGTTTATTTATATTACAGATGCATGAGAATGTGCATCAGTCTTCACAGCTTATATTTTAATTCCCTCCCAAATTAGGCAAGTCTTTTTTTGCCGCATTTTCTTGAATGTGTTACATTCAAACCCAAGAGTAGATGGTAACTGTTGCCAGTTAACATGAATGAAATGAATGGCGCAAGAACTGCATTTGAATTGTTCGGACAAGTTTAAAAATTCAAGAAATCCATATGATGCTATGACATAGAAGAATAGAATAAGTCTATCGTAGCTGTCTGCGCACCCCCAGATAATGTTTTAAAATCCAAAGACAGTGGCATTTAGCTGACTTTAACAAAAAAAAAAGGCAGCGATTTTGTTTACATCTGTGATAGTTGATGATGGATAGAACAAGTGGAAAGAGATGTTGTGGGTATAGCTCTTATTATTTGTGGGACTAACACAAAATGAAATGATTCCAAAGGTAGATTTAGGTCGGTGAAATAAAGGTTGTTTTTGTAAATAGCTTGGTTTTGTTATAGTTTGGTTATAAAATTTAAATGTTAAAGAAATGCTTATTTCAATATTTATGATAAAGATGTGAGACAAATGTATTTTGTTTTCAGATCAAACCAATCCAGTATTTTCATTAATAGCAGAAAATGTTTGTATTTTTAAGTACACACAAGTGACATGTTTAGCTTTTAGGCTACCTTTAGTTCTGAAATGAATGTGACACAGACGATGTATAAGTGTGTTTGTTTGCTTTTTAGTTCTAGTTGAAACGTCAGTATTGGTCACTGTGACTGGTGCCAGAATACTATCCGTATGCTGCAAAAAGGAAAACTTGAAATTGTTGACCTAAATATGATTTTTAAGTAAACTGAACAAAAAGTATTTAATTTATTCAAAACTATATCAAATTACTCGCTATTAGTATATATCCTTATCCATTAAGTTTCTTTTGCAAAGTTGAACTCAATTGATTATTTACGCTGGCAAAACAAAACAATTGTACCTGAGTGGATCCTTGTTGAGTTAAGGCCAACTTGTTTGTGCATGCTTTACGCAATGTCTGAATAAAGAGTAAATACATGGCATAACTTTTCTATTTAGAATTCTGAGGATATAAAACTCTTAAAATTTTTTGAATGAAAGATAAATGATCTGAAACCTGATTGTATGTTATCTTCCTCGAAAATCTAGAGCAGTCATTTGCCTTGAAATTTATTAAAACTTAAGTATCTTAAACTTATTTTTTACAGTGTATAAATGGCACCTGTTGCCGTTGTTATAGCTAATATTACACTACTAATATTAGTAGTGTAAAAGCTAATATTACACTACACCAGGAGAGGGACATGAACATTGCCTGGTGTTGGATGGAAACACAGCATCATATTACCTGCTTTTCTCGCACTTGTCTATTCATTTCCACATCTGAACGTCCTACTGAAGTTCAGAAGTGACGTCAGGAGATGCTGATAATACTGATTGACTTTGCTTCAAAGTGAAATACTGAACAATTTCAGTTTAATCCCAGTACCCGTTCACAGAGCCATGTTATTGGCTTCTGTGAAATGTGTGTTTTAAAAGGCATCTGCTCTAGACTCTTAGACTGGTAGGGTCTTTTGCCACCATCAGACTCTTTGCCACCATCATCATACAGTGAGCGCCGTCAAAGATAATGCTTCAGACTGGATGAGCTTCAATGGAAAGACATATTCATCACTGCAATGTGTGCAAACTACTCTTCCATCAGGAAGCCTTTTAACCCTCTAGATCCTAGGATCAATTACCCTACATGTATTTGGGTTCAGTATTGAAATACTGGATGTTAAAGTGAAGAAATAAATGACGGGTCACAGAGATGATGCTGTGCTGCAGAAAAATATACCAAACATTGGAAGGTTGAACATCATTTTATTTGGTTTTTGAAGACTAAGGTTTGATGCCAAAATGGCCTCTAGGGGTTTAAGCAAAACTTGTTGTTCAACAGAGTGGAGAATTATCTCCACATGCTGGAATTACAGGGAGAAATTAAGATCAAACTTGGTGATATGACTAATTCATATTTTAAAGTATTAACAAAGTGTTTGTTTGTTAATGTTGACATCTTAAAAAAAAAATAAAAATACAAAATCTTTGTGCCAATTATGTGCTTTGTGGAACATAGCGCAGACTGAATTTGACCTGTAACTATAAGTTGTTGAAATTTGATTCTATAAACTTTTTAGATAGAGGCAAAAAGGAAAATTGGCAGGAGCTAATGGCATGAGATCAATGCAGATGCACCAGTTCTGTGAGTAAATGATCCAGAGAGGGAGGTGGTGGTGCAGGAATAACTCGCATTCCTCCATTATACAGTATGCAGGCAGGAGGAGCATGGAGGGGGAGGAGGGACTGCAGGGAGCCCTGTGGTGAACAGGTAGAGTGGGAGGAGTGGAACAGTCAGTCTCAGAAAGAGCTCTTTGGAGTTGGTGACGTGGTAGTGATAGTAAGAGGGAATGAGAGGCTGGTGAGAGAAGAGGAAGAAGCATTTCTGAGGGTTTTTGTTGCGTGCTTGTCTTCATCCTTTGGACCATGGGCTCCACACCCAGCAAAGCCAATCAAAAGACCAGCAAGGCACTCGCTCATCGCCGCAAAAAGAAACGCAAGAAGGTGTGTGTGTGTTTGCTCTTGTAGATTTGGTTGTGTCTGCTGCTGTCACTCATCTGCTGCTGCGCTGCGCTGTCACTCACTGTCTGCACAAATTTAACCATTAGGCCAGGAACTGTTTGTCTATATGCATCCACTTTTATGTTGTTTCTTGTGTCACTGGAAACTTTCTGCCATAGCAAACAGTCTTTTAGTTTTATTTTTGCAATATTTTTAGTCTTTCCTCTATCTGTTCCTTCACTTAACTGTCCCTTCAGACAACAGATGGACTTTATGGCCCTGTATTTGTTAGTTTGTGTGTTTATGTGTGCGTGCTTGTGTGTGCGTGCGTGCTTCTGCTTGTATGTGTGGGGGAAAGAAAGCAAGTTCACCAACACCCAGTCCCAGTTGTAAATTCCACAACACATTCTTATAAAACCGCTGTTATTTGATGTTGGTGTTTGTGAGTGCGCTACAAATATGGGGTTATAGGAGAGCAATGCTCTGTTTGAGACAGCAGCGCTGCATTCTAGTAGACTCAAGTGAAAAGTGTACAAGCTAGTTCACATCTTGACAAATGTGTGCTAGTCTGCTGTTTGTTTTAGAGAGTGAATAAACAGAAAAGTGATGTTTTTACACTCAATAACACTCATCTTGTAGAGCAGGCCTGTGAGAATACTTAACCAGGGTGCTATTGATTGTTTTAATTCACAGGAGTTAATTATTCCCCAACATTACAATGAAGACAGATGGATATACTGAAGACTACAATCTATCTGTTCATCATTTTTTGTTCATTTTTTAGCAATACAAACAAGCCTCCCCAAACTTTACACACATGTAATGTATGATAAGCATCAGTTCTACAAATGTTATTTTCCGAGATTTTTATGGAAAGATGACACTGAGGGGTTTTTATCTGCTCCATAATGTACTGTGCTGTGAAAAAAATATTAGACCCCTTCCAGGTTCCTTCTGCTCTTAGTGTTCATCTTCAACTAAACTGTGCCTGATTGTCAAACTATATTTAACATAAAAAGAGGCAACCTGAGTAAACACAAAATACAAGATTTAAACCATGATTGCATTTTTTCTAACCAAAAACATCATCCAATACCAACTGGGTCTGTATGGAATTGTATTTAACCCCTTAGAAACTAAATCCAAAGAACTACCAAACTACATTAATCTGGTTTCAGCTGGACTAAACACACCCAGAACAGATCACTGCCAGCCCTGTTCAATCACGTCATCACTTAAATAGACCATTTTCAGGAGCATGGAGTTGGTTTGTAGATCTCACCAGTATGCCAAAATCATAAGTAATTCCAGAGGAGATGAGGAAGAAGGGAATTGAAATCCATCATTCTTAGGATTCCAAAGTTATTCCTAAAGCTCTTGGATTCCATAGTGATACACATTATCTACAAATGGAAGAGACTTGAAACCATAGTAAACCTTCCCAGAAGTGGCCCATCTTCCAGAAGTCTTCCCCAGAGCACAGTAAAGGCTCATTTAAGAAGTCTCAAAAGATCCACTGAAACGATCCAAGAAACTTCAGGCTTCTCTATCCTCAATAAAAGGTCATTCATGGGAGATTGGCAAGGAGAAAAGCCACTGATGTTTGAAACTGAACATTCTGTCATTCTTGGTGACTTGAGGAGTTAACTTTTGTAATGTTTTATTTGCCTGGAGATATTCTCATGCTTTGATCTGGTCATTCGCTGCGCTCTTTTTGTCTGTCTTATTGCATTCCCGGTCACTACAAAAGTTCCCCTTCAGTAACCTTGAAGCTAGAAATTACTCTGATCTCTTCCCTGTAATAAAAAAAGTATACATTCAAACAAATGTACCTAAAATCCTTCAATATTCAACAAATATTTCTCTAAATACTGTCCTGACTATTTTGTAGTGTTCTCCCAAAGTCTTAGCATGACATGTGTTTTCCTCACTGTAGTATGTAGAATCAAAGCTCAGTAAGCACTATCTATGGAGGATAAAGAGTGTAAGCATCTAATAACAACATTTTAAACTTTAACACCAGATTGTATCTATCTCATGAATGTCCACTGAGTAGTGACACTTCCTCTGTGAGAGGTTATCAGTCCTGTATTTGAGTTTAAATTTAGTCTCTGTATCTTCTTCTCTGTGCAGCGTGAAGATACCATGAAGCAGAAGGAGGACCTGTCACTCACACTGGCAAATGTCCGAGAAGAGCTGGGTAAGAGACGGTTCTATAGATCCTATCTCTTTCTTTCTCTCTCTTGCTCCCTCCCTCTGCCATTCATTTGAACCCAAACTGCGTTATGGGGAAACGGATGGATATATTGCAAAAGCAAGTAAAAAGAAAAGAAAAGAAAACAGTAACAGTAACAGGCATATTGTGGTGTTGTACTTACACATTGCGTAACGTGAGTATTTAAGAGATTTTCTATATGTACGCCAGTCAGCCATAACATTGTTAGCCCTACAGGTGACAGCTGAAGTCAGAATAGCATTGATTTTCCTATTGCAATGCAGTTATCAGTGGGGGGATATTATATGCAACAAGTTAATTTCTGCCGCTAAAGTTCATGTGTTAGAAGCTAGAAAAATTTACAACTTCAGCAACTTAGACAAATTATGATGGCTAGACAACTGGGCAAGAGCTTCTCCAGAACTGCTGGTCTTGTTGGGTTCTCCTGGTCTGCGGTGTTCAGTACCTACCAAAGCGGTCTATGAAGGGAGAACCAGCAATAGGGTCATGGATGCTCAATGCTTACTTATGCATGTGACGAGCAAAGGCTAACCAATGTTGTTTAATCCCACAGAAACATGGCTGAAAAGTTAATGCTGGTTCTGATAGTGTCAGAACACACAGTGAATCATTTACGTTTGGCAGTAAAAAAGCCCCTACACAATGATAAGCAGGTCCTTTTAATGCAGGGATACATCCCCATGTCTTCAAAGTGTCTCTATTGCAGCTGATGTTTTTCTGGTTTCACAACCGCTCACAAATATCATTTCTGTGTTTAAAACATATATCTATTTCTCCAAGCAGGTAGAGATTCTTTTTTCTACAAGTCTTTTGTGACGTGTTGATAGTATTTGTTTCTGATGTTTTGATAGAGTTGGCAAGTGGTTGAAAACTGCGGTTGGGGTTCCACCTACTGTTTAACTCTTTTTTTTTTTCTTGGTGGCACCAGGTGTTCCTGTGTGGACTTCTGGCAACGGGGAGGCTGTATTTATTGAGTCTCAACATAGTCAAGGTTTTCCTGTATGTTGGATCAGTCACAGTAATGAGATAATCTACCACGAGGTATTTTCCAGTTAGGGCCAAACTAACCAGAGAATACAAACCGTTACCTGGTTCCAGGTTTTTGGTTGATTCTTTCCATAGTGTCATAGTTTTTTCTTTCTGTTGTTATTATTTAGGTTTCTCTCTGCATGTGTCCTGAGTATCACCTAGCTGAGGAGGTTTTCTCGTTTTTGTCTGAAGGCGGGGACTTTATTATGTAATTCTCAGGGTCACCCTCCCTGTCTCTCTCTGTATTTGCATTTGGCACATGCATCTTAAACTCGTCAAGGACGGGTCAACCGCCATTCAAAACCTGGTGTCCTCCCTTTCTGTTGTAATACTGAGGTGCACATACAGGCCATGTCTGTCACTACAGTACACCAGTGTTAATGAGCTTCTAAGCATTATGTTTTTTTTAATGTTTTCATGATTTAAGCACCTTTTCAAGAGCCACTATTGTCCAGGGGTTTTCAAAGGGGTGTCACTGAGGTGGTTCCAGAGTCACTGGCAAATGGGGGATAATGAAGTTTCACTGGAGCCATATCATATATATATATATATATATATATATGACCACTGACTGGTGAAGTAAATAATATTGATTATTACTTTGCAGTGGCACTTGTCAGTAGGTGGGATATATTAATAATGCAATGATGTACTGTATGTACAATCCGAATTCAATAGAGAGAAAGATAGATTAGTACTTCTTTCATCCCCTTGGGGAAATTCAGTAAAGAAGGGTGTTCAGGCAGGTAGCATGATCTATTTATCTGAGCTTTAGTATCTTACCATGCTAAAAGCTCATTAATAATATATGTACGTATGAAAATAGATAGTTCTGAAAACACGGTTACAACAGTGTACACAGAAATTAGTTATTTTTTGTTGAATTTGTCCCATACTGCCATAATTAAATTAATAGTTTTCCGGTAATACTACGCCGCTCTGTCTGCGTTCATAAGCTCTATGAAAACTTTAACAAATATGTAAGCAATGAATGCAGAGCAGCAGATGAAAGGCTCCGTCCGTATCTTATACATCTTACACAAACAGCTCAACGTAATGTATAATCATTAACATTATCCGTACAAGTCTTCATGTTCTTCAGGGAAATCCCCAAAATGTCTTCAATTTCCTGGAGATAGAAACTTTTTAATTTTACAGTTTTGACTTTGACTGTCAGTTAAATTATCTGACATTCACTGGACTGAGCAGTCTTAAGCTCTGTGTCTTAAATACTGATAATGGTATGCATGTATTTATACTCAGGGGCTGTATTAAGTCAAAAGCAGCAGGATTTTAAAGTTAGCACACACACACACACACCTCTTGTACCTTCAGAGCCCCATACAGACACTGGATAGACAATACCCTGCTCTATATATTCATAGCAGCATTGAGGCATGCACACATACATTCACATATCCACACTTGTTCTCAATGCCATTTTAAATTTGGCTTCTGCATACACTCAAACTGTGTGCCTACTGCACATACCACACACACACACACGCGCACACACACACACTTGCAGAGAGAGATAAACATTAAGCAGATGAGTACATTTTCTTTCCCTTCTGTCACTTTCTCTCAAACACTTTTCCTCTGTTCATTATTCCGAGCATCTATAATGTTGTCTTTTACTGCGTCTCTGACCTTTTACTCATCTCCTTACACACATAGCTGGGGAATGTCAGCAATGTGTAGATCCCTGCCATCACCACGCAAGCTCGCGCGCGCACACACTCTGAGGGAAATCTAAAATGTCTCCAAGTCAAACTGAACTGGAAGAACAAGTTTATCTCTCAGTGGTTGAAATTAGGTGGCTCAATAGTTTTAGTTTAAGTGCTATGAGATTATAGCACTTAGAGCAGGGCAGGATCTGGATTCCTCTGCTAAAACAGCTGTCATAATGAATTAAGAAATACTTAGACTTAAAGTTTAATACATGGACTAATTCTCCAAATTTACTTTCCTTGTTTATCTGTTTGAGACAGAGAGCACGTTCTAAGTGTAATGTTACTGCCGCCGTGTAAACCGACAAAATGCTTGTAAAAACTGCAGGGCTTGTGCATGGCTTTTCATTTTTCAGACTAATAGCCATGCAACGACAGAATAGGAGGTGATTTTGAAAAGTTGGCCCACAGGCTACTGGCCTGGCACACAGACTACAGCAGTTCTGCTGATCCGTGCAAACACACAGATGACTTTCAAGGTTGTCATATCAATGCCAAAATTAAACTTTTTTAGAAAGTTTTTTTTTGGAGGGCTGCGTTGACCTTAAAGTGAACCCCTCCCCCACAGGCATTTTCACACACACCACACACACACACACACACACACACACACACACACACACACACACACATAGTTTTGTGTTGTCTGGTCTATAATGGGACAAGTGTCTGTCTAAACTGCTCTTATCCGTCATTGTGTCTCCAGTGATGGATGCTTCCAGTCATACCATAGATAGGAACAGCTGATGTATCTGTTGTTACAACACTCTCACTGTGTGTGAGTATTTATATTGCAGGCACAGCTGTATGTGTGAAGGATGGAATCTCTAACTTTACCGTTCAAGTGATAGTATCTTCATGTCCCTGGTGGCTCTGCTACTTCATTATGTACCACACCGAGTTAGGATTTTGAATCTGATCCATCACTCTGAGTCCCAAAGAAGTCATGTGAGTTTAAAGGCTCAAGTTTAACAAAAGTTAAAAAGTTGTCAAAATTTGCCATTATATAACCACCTGCCCAATATTGTATAGGACTCCCTTTTGCTGCCAAAAAAAGCTAAGACCCGTCAATGCTTGTACTCCCACCAGACCTCTGAAGGTGTGCTGTGGTAGCAGATGTAGTAGCAGATCCTTTAAGTTGTGTATTTTGAGAGTTCTAGCCTGCATGGATCAAACTTGTTTGTCAAACGCATCACACAGATGCTCAATTGGATTGAGTTCTGGTGGAATTTGGAGGGAAAAATATGCCTTGAAATAGTTGTGTTCCTCAAACAACTCCTGAACCATTTTTGCTGAGTGACAGGGAGCATGATCCAGCTGAAAACAGCCACTGCCACTAGGGAATACAGTTTCCATAAAGTTGGGTACCTGGGTGGTAACCAAGCAGGTCCTCCGTGTCAAAAATAACATCCATAATAATAGCAGGATCTGGGGTTCCCCAGGAGAACACTGCCTCTCCAGGCTTGCCTTCTTCCCATAGTGAACTATAGTAACCAATGTACCCAGTCATCATCATGATTTAAAAGAAAACCTGATTCAAGCCACTTTATTCCATTGTTCCGTTGTCCAGTTCTGGTGCTGGCTATTGTAAGCACTTGGGGGAGTGGGCAGGGGTTAAGCATGGGCACCTTGACCAGTCTGTGGCTATGGTTACCGATACACAGCAGTGGGATTGGACTGGGTTAGATAGCCTTCACTCCTTGCCTGCATCAATGAGCCTTGCTCACCCATGGTCCCGTGGCTGGTCCACTGGTTGTCCTTCCTTAGACCGCATCTGGTCGCTAGCAACCAAGACAGACTGGGACCAACAATAAGTCCTGCAATACTGGAGATGGTCTGACCCAGTCATCACCATCCCTTGTCAAAGGCTCTGATATGTTTGTCCATTTTCCTGCCTCTAAGATAAGCTTCAGCAAAAAGATGAACGTTTCTCCTCATATATATAAGTCACCCACTGACAGGGGACAATTTTATGAGATAATAAACTTTATTCCTTTCACCAGGCAGTGGTTATAATATTATGGCTGATTGGTGTTTGGTCAAAATATCTCACTAGTTCCAGTTTATTTTTGCTTTGTCTTTATAGTTCAAGTGGAATATAGGTTGCTAGATTACCACTGTGTAGATGGAATAGATTAAGTGTGATCTATTAATGATATGGTTTTAAGCACTCACCGAATGAGCAGGATCAAGACTTTCTCAAAATGCAACTCAGTGAATGAATATCAGCATCGACATAAAGCAAAATGAGGCAGAGATCTATGGGGTCCAGGTGCTCTATTTACCTGGAGGTTGTCCCAAATATTTAAGATTTGAAGCAGACCTAAATCAAAATGGTATGTGGTGATAGGTGGAGCTGGAGGGAGGCGTGCATGTGCTTGCGGGAGTTTGAATGAGTCCTCCTGCATATTTCTGGGCTGACAGGCAAATGTTTCAGGGCTGAATCTCACGTCTGCTCTCGCTGTTTATATGGAATGTGGTTATGAAGGAGAAGACGCAAGCACAGAAAATCAGTTATTCATGGCTTGTATCCCATCCCAGTGCATTCTGCGCTGTCATATTGTGGGTGGAGATTGTATTGATGAGCGTCATGGTTGATTAATGGCACATTGTAAAAATAGTGTCACCAATTCCACCATATCCATTCTTACGGGAATCTCCAAAATATTTCCAATTCTTTTCTTTTCCTTATAGTTCGGATTTCAACAAACACATAAAACCTGCTTGAAATGTTAGAATTAATTCACACTAGGTTTTATTTTTTCAATGAACTGTTTTAAAGTGAAGTGGAATATGGTTTAATAAAGTTCAAATTAACTTCTCCACTCGCCCTTCTCCACCCCTTCCAGTCACATCATCACAGCACAGCAAGAACCTGCAGAAGGAGAAGGAGGAGTTGCGAATTGGCTCCGAGGTGGCCTTGAAGAAGTTTGAGGAGCAGCACAAGGAGGAACTGGTGCAGCTGGAAGACAGGTGTTGCATTCGTCTTTCTGTTGTGCTCACATCGGGACGCTCTGACACATGTTGGATAGTTATAACCACCATTCCTTGTGTTACCACACTGTGGTTTGGAATGTTACCACCAAGAAAGTCAGGTTGTCATCTCTGGTCATTCTGTCTATAAATTTGCATGATTACATGATAATTAGTTGTATGATTTCAATGACATTTGACAGAAAGGTTGGGCAGAGGTCAAAGAGGAACAAATTAAATTAGGGAGTGTTTTTACTTTTTCCCCTTTATTTAACATTGCCAGGTTATTTTTTACCCTTTCAGTGATTTACTTACTACTAGCTAACTACTAAACTGAATTCAATGAAACTTTCCTGGGCATGGATCGGACTGGTGTAGGGTCTTTGAGTGCACTCTACAGAGTGACACTTAAGTTTCTACCTATGAGGTTATGATCTCTTTGGTATTTGTGCGGTAGTATGTGTGTATGAACTGATAATATTAACTAATAATACAAGTATGACGGAAGAAGCGATGTCATTTTAAAGTGGATACGAATAAAGAGGTAGATTCAGGAGTTATGAATGCCCCCCACCAAAGGATGAATGAAGTGTTACCGTTTTTCCTGCCTGTTTTATGTATTAGAATTGGACTACTTACATCTCCTACTTGAAAACCCCTACTAAGAATTCAATGACATTTTATACATTTGTTGTAGGGGGCCTAAAGGTGTGCATCTCATAAGTTGTTAATCCAATTTGCCAATTTCACATTTTTACTCACATTTGAATTTAAGGGATTCTCATCTCAGTTTGCTTAAATTCACCTTCGATAGAGGTTATGGTCTCTCCACACCAGCACTCATTGAGTTTTACCAGTAGCAGGATGCCTCTGCTTGTAGGCATATTTAAGCCTTCACTTAAAAATGCAGGACAACATTTTAACATTTTTTATAAGTTACACAATACTAGATGGATTTTTATTTGGTGCAGGAGGCTATGTCAGCGTGTTATGATGTGGGTCAGGTTGAAAATAAGAATTTAGATCAGGGGTTTTAGTTCTGTAACAGTACCTGTTTGGGCTTTACTGAGGTAAACACACTATCATCACTTATCACTTCTTATTATCATTATTGTAAATCTTATTATTATTATTGAGGCTCTTCTAATTTGTTTCTGTAATTTTCTCTTCCTGGGTGTGTCAGATTGAGGAGTTTTTACCAAACGGAGTGGGATAAAGTCCACCAGATGTACCAGGAGGAAGCTGATAAATGTCGCATGTTGATGGAACAGCAGGTCATAACAGACACAAACGCACACACACACACACACACACACACATGCCCACACACACACACACACACAGTCACTGTTGATTCTAAGTGCCTGAATGTTAATATTTAAACAGCATTCATATGTCCCAAGGGACAAAGTTTCATGATGAAAAAAGTACACAGAAGGGGAAAATGAGAGGTGACAACCCCAATACACTGTATTAAATAAAACAACACAATGTTTGATGGATGGAATTGATCTCCTGCATGACAAAAGTGGCTGAAGGAGACCTTTTACTGCAGACTGGTGCAGAGTGCAAGCTGAAAATAAGATTATCAGTGTACAAGCTAATGAACTTTATTTTTCTTTATAAATATACACTCTCTGAATTTAATGCCTGCTACTACTTATGTAATAATCTTGTTTACTATCATTTGAGATTTTTTAACACTCAGGAAGTGTGGGGAAGAGACATATTTACAGTGAGATATTTACAGTGCTGTTAAATGATAGCACTGTCTTATTTATGTTTAATATAACATCCTGACTTATATTTAATCATATAACATAGCATCCTCAAGTGGGTGTGGGTGTGTATAACATCAGCTCCAGTGGGTGCGGTTTCAACATTCAATAATACTGCTGAGAACATTGATTAGAAACAAAACGCGAGTCCACTGCTTCTTGAACTGAAATGCTCTGGTGTCCCCTTAAGAGAAATCATCCCGCCCTCCTCAGACTGAAGTCTGTTTTGTTCAGAATATCCTTGTGTGTCTCAAAACCTCTGTTTTTTTCTCATTAAAAGAAAATCTCTGCCACAGACTTAAGATGGTTACCATGGTTGCATCGCTAGCAGAGTTAAAAATAATGCAAAATCACTGGTGATATCTTTCCATTATGGTCGGCAGTTACATCATTGCACAAATCATTGGAGATGAATGTTCGCAGTATTCACAGACATATGATACTGCACTACTGTAGGCAGAACTCACACTCACAAATGGGAAGGATTCTACCAGATGCCTGTATCTGTTGCTTTTTTGGTTAAAGTTATTTGTACCCTACCCTAACCTTGAGTCTGCATCCCTAAGGTGGAGGAGCTGAGGAGCCGACACGAAGTGGAGAGGAAGAACCAGGAAGTGAGTCATAGCCAGAAGATGGAGTCTCTCAAACTGCAGTATGAGACGTCCTTAGAAGGTGTGTGCAGCACAAACAGATTCAAGCCTTCTGTGACCATTCATCTCACAAATGAAATAAGTGCTGTCATGACTGTGGATCTGATAATGGTGTGATACTTGGGTGTTTTTGCCAGAGCTGAAGATGCTCCAGCAGACAGACCTGGATAATCTGGAGAAAATACTGAAGGAGTCTGAAACGTCTCTCTCTGTAAGGGATATATTTATTTATATATTAATCAGGGTTGTGTATTGCAATGCATTTTGCATCAAATATTTATTATTTAGAGTATAAAAAAAGTGTGCTTTTGATTAAGTTGTCAAAAATGACAGAGGGGATTTCTGTTTTTCCTTTGAAGTTTAATGAAAAATGGTAAAGAATAACGATAAAGCCTCAAAGCTGATAAAAGTATTATATATTGTCTGTTAGGTTAAATGTAATTAGACTATTGGAGGTTTTATTTTCTGTCCTCACTTAATAGCTGCAGCAACAATCAAAGTATTTCTTTTGGAAGGAAAAATATCTGAAAATCCTCGGATTCCTCCAGAGCAATAATTTATCATGGAACATTCTTATGCATAATGTAGGGTCTATGCTGACTGCCAATTCATATACAGCTAAACAAACTGGAAACAAAAGTACAAATACAAAACGAGAAAGAAGGATTGTTGCAGTGTGTTTGCTTTCAGCGGTTTAATGAGTTTGCCTCTGCTCGGCTCAACGGTGACTCTGTAACGTCTTCCTACTGTGTTCGCTCCAGGAGAGAGTAGCGGTGCTGTCAGCAGAGAAGGAGGCTCTGGGTGAGAAGCTGAAGGCCGAAGAGGAGAGGAGGAGGATACTCAGGGACAAGAATCTGGTAAAGTTTGTTACGTCATTCTTCCACTTCAAAAGAATTTCTGTTAAATGCAAAACCTTTTGGCAAAAATGTAATTCAGTCAATATTTGTTAATCAGGATGTAAAGACTAAGGTCTGTACTTCAGTTGCTACATGTGCTCCAGTAAACCAAACCAATACACACAGACCTGTTTAAATTCCAACTCTTTATCGTCATAATTCTTGATTTATATTTTCTAATGTCACCACCACAAAAAAAAGAAATTTCAAGAAAGTAGAAAAAGACTGTTTATCTTATTTTAAGAATAAGTAAATTTAATCTCAATAAATGTTGTCTTATTTAAAGCTTTTCCTACCAGTTATTAATCTTCCATGATTCTGAAATATAGATTCTTAAAGTCAGCTCAATCAAGGACTAAAAAACAAATCTGTCTCCCAATCGAACGACTGGTAGTTTGATGGTTCGTGACCTGCACTCTACATGTCATAGGGTCCTTGAGCCAGACCGAGAACACTAATACATGCTTCACAGGGGCCGCTCACTGCATACGACTAAATATGTGACTAATAGAGGATACAGTTTATTATTTTTTTATGTTATTACTATTTAATATCAATATTATTTATTTTCTTACTCTATTGGCAGATTTTATTTTTATTATTCTTGCCAAAGAAATTTTGATAAAGATTTTAGAATATTGGGCTTCTTTCTAGTATGGCTGTTTTTGCACTGATGGAATGAAAAGTCTATTCTAAGAAATTCATACCAAGTTTATGCGGCCCTTAACCTTTTCTGCACCTTCCCGATCCAGTTTGTAAATTCAGAAGATCTGATATGAAATCTGCACACACTCACTCGGCAAGTAAAAAACAGATTTAAAGAGGTTGCTGGCTGAAATCATTGCTTTATAGCAGGGTGAGGTAAACATCTTCACTGCTCTGACCGTGGAAGTGGATCCTGAGAAATTCTTGCTTGATGACTTTAAACTCAATTAAGACTTGTACTTACTCGCAACTGGGTGAGAATTCATATCTAGTCCGCATGAACCTGACTTCCTCCTGCTGGTTTTGTGGGAAGACACACTAATGTTACTCTGAGCCCTGGTGGCGTGAAATCTTCAACACTTTCAGATCATTCTTAGGCAAGATTAGCCTTTGCATCCATACATAAAGGACCTGTGTTGTATTATCAGTATTCAGACTTAATTTGTTTGTGCAGAAGGACTCCCACACAGTGTACCTAGAACAAGAGCTCGAGAGTCTTAAGGTTGTCCTGGAGATCAAGAACAACCAGCTGCACCAGAAGGAGAAGAAGCTCATGGAGATGGACAAACTGGTGGGCATCCGTCTGTCTCTACTACATGTTATATCTGCCAAGTCCTGTTTCCTGGGAGTACACTTACTGATAGTGATAAACATGTTTAATTGGTTCCAATCTTGTGTGTCACAGGTGGAGACAAACGTAAAACTGGAGGAGTGTTTGAAGAAAGTTCAACAGGAGAATGAGGACTACAGGGCCAGGATGGACAAACATGCTGCTCTTTCCAG
The DNA here is from genome assembly GCA_037951165.1 of Lophius americanus. Classification (NCBI taxonomy): domain Eukaryota; kingdom Metazoa; phylum Chordata; class Actinopteri; order Lophiiformes; family Lophiidae; genus Lophius; species Lophius americanus. Next base: position 2,427,099 of record JBBDHG010000273.1, on the reverse strand, counting down.
GTATGTACTCCTACGTGTGTATGTGCGCGTGTGTGTTCCCAGATTAAAATGTGTGGAAAAACTGGACAGAACTAAAAGACTGCATTAAAAGTCCAATCGTTAAGTTTTATCTCATATTTCTCTTTTTTTTGTTTTAAATCTCTCATTATCTGTAAAAGACAAGTTGTAGAGCGACTTGTGAGGCCTTAAAACCGACAATCTTAATACATTATCTGAATGGTGAAAGAAGTATTGTAAACCCTCTATCGTCATTAAATTGAACTACTACATCATCAATTTGTTCACCCCCTGAACATAATATCTGATTTTAGCTATTGCTTTTTTATGAAAAGATGATCATGACCCGAGAAAAACATCGAAATCTGTTGGTGAACAGGGTTTAGTAGTCAGATCCACGTTCAGCTCTATCCTGCCCTGCTAACTTCTGAACGCCATATTACATCCCCTGCTGCCTATTACAACTCTCTGTCTCCCCCTGCAGGCAGCTGTCGAATGAGCAGGCCATCCTACAGCAGACGCTGCAAAAAGAATCCAAGGTCAACAAGCGTCTGTCCATGGAGAACGAGGAGCTGCTGTGGAAGCTGCACAATGGCGATCTGCTGGCCAGTCCGCGCCGCCTCTCACCCACCTCACCCTTCAGCTCACCACGGAACTCTGCCTCCTTCCCCACAGCTGCACCATTATCGCCCAGATAACTCCCAACAACAACGACCCCTCCCCTCTGACCTCCTTTTTCTCCTCATCACGTTTTGAAGCCTGTCAAAGATGGAAGCCGTTCCAAAACCAGATGTTAAAGCAGTGTTGTTGGACTTAACTGATGAGCTTGCTCATTTGGAATAAACTGCTATCGGAGCGGCTTATTTTTAAGGTGAAAAGACATTGCTGTGGCACAGATGCACTTATGTCTGAGTGTGGGATTTGCCTTGCTCCTATCAGTCTGTGTAAACCGACTGTTCCCATATGCTTTTCTTCATTTTATGAAGAAAACCTAAGTAATAGGCACGCCTCAGGGTCTGTACATAGCGCCTCCCTTTCGTTAAGATTATCCTTACCGTTTCTTTTAGTCTTTTGTTATGTTGTACAGTGTGATTAAAGCTCATCCTTTCTTTTTATTCCTCTTTTTAAAGGGGTAGATGGGAAAAGGCATTGGAGCGGTCCTTTTTGCAGGTTTGGGGAAATAAACACAATGTTGTTTGGGTTTGGTAAATCAAATGACGGGTACTTCTTGATAGATTACATGTTTTGTTTTTATTTTCCCATTTTTCTAAAAGGATGTATTTTTCCATGAAGAGCGAAGCTCTCACTCATCTGCTCTGGTCCTCTGGATGAAGTGCATGGTCGGGATTTCTTTCTTTGCACAACAGGGACATCATTAAGTTCATCTGTGTAGCTGAACTGAAATACTGGTATTAACCTTTGATCCAGTGGATTTCTCCTCAGAACCTCTACCTTGATCCGCTACGTGGAATGTAATCAACCCCGTGGATGTTACATTTCAACACACAAACAGTTTTGGAACCAAATATAAAGCGTACTCAACAAGGATTTCTATTTTTGACCGTAAGAGAACACAACTTGAGTGTTTATGCCCCTTTACCTTTTCTCTCAAATCTCATAACCAAAGGGATACAGCTCTCCCCTCATCCTCGGATGTTGTCTTGGGCCCGGATGGAACGAAGCTCATACCCGTCTTCGCTTCATGTTGCATTTAAAACACTAGAGATTTCTGTTAACATCTCTGGAAAGACTGAATCCTAAACAATTTTCACTTTGTGTCTATTAGTCCTGAAAACTCAGATGTACCCAGATGTCCTAATTCTACCATGTTCATTATTTTTTGACCCAGAATAAATGCAAAATGACGTACACTATAAGGAAAGTTTTTTTTATTTCAACCACTAAAAACGTCAGTGTGGCACTTATTTGATCAGTCACTTATTAATTCATTATCCGTAACTGCGTATCCTGGTATCCTGGGTTGCCATCTTCAAGTTGTATGTACCATGTAATGATGGGTTCAAGCAACAAGAGTGTACCCAGACTTTATAGAATCTAATTAAAGCCAACGTATTCCCTGCATTTAACCTGAAGAGGAAAACGATGAGTGAAGAAATAGTCAATGCCACCATTCAGAAAAAGTCTAGCACATTAGATTTTTTTTCATCCGTCTCCCCTGACCTGTTGCAAAATTGACCAATGGGATGACAGAGTGAACACAAAAATGGCACCCAGGGTTCATTGTATTGTCATTTACCAAGTAGAGTCTGTAATATGCATGGGGAGAGAAGGCTAGCGTGTCGGTTGATCCGATAAAAGCGCTAATATAGGACAATTTGAGGATGAAAGTTAATACTGGTTCTGACAGGTTTCGGAACATACAGTGGCATCACATAATTTTTATGGTGGCAAAAGGTACACCCGCACAGTAAAAGGCAGGAGGTTTTAATGTTATGGCTTATCAGTAGATGCTGGACATCCAGCAGCTATATTTATGTAACTCATTCAGTTTGACATCACATGAACTGTAGTGTTTCCAGCTGCTGCTGTGTAATTTTTATGCCGAGCATTGTAGACATTATGGATGAAGTTAGGAGAAAAAAAGTCATTGTATTTATCCTTTATCCTGCAATGGTAAAGAATCCTTTAACATCCTTCTGGATCCTGATTATTATCTAAATCACCACCTAAATCTGCAGGATTGTTCCTTGGACCCTACCGCTAAAAGAAAAAAACAATAATCCTGAGTGACGGTGCTAACAGACAGGCAAAAAAAATGCCGCTACAGACAATTCCAGAGTGAAGACTAAACAAATATCCATGCTTGTAATTGAAAATCCAAACACATTCATCTGACTTTGGCCCTTTCCAGATTTTATAATTGTGATGTACAGAATATTAATAGTTAAAGTGGATGGCATTTTCTAAGGATACAATCATAATGAGGCTCAAAATAGGACACAGAGGGTTTAATAAAGATTGACAATGTGCAACCATAAACATAGGTGTGAAGTACGAAGAGAGACTTTTACACTTGTTTTTATTGACTGAAGAGCATTATAGGTGGAGATTAATGAGTAAGAAATAAAGATTGGATAAGCCATCCGGTTAAATGGGGAGGGTTGTCCGTTGTAAAACCTATGCCATATTAGTTAGTGGAGTGGGATGGTCCGCTTGGGTGACCCCTAAAAGGATTAGCCTAAAGTAGAAGATAAGCTAGTAGAGGTAAAGGGCAGATTTTTCTTCAAAATCAACAGAGTCTTGTTCTCAGTCTAGAAACATTGGTCTGTCAAGAACATAAGAAGTCTTCTACAACAGTATAAACCTAAACAACATTCTCAAGAATATAGGGAAACGTCCAACTGGATTATGTCAAGACTGTCCGTAAACCCACTGCTCCCTCAGGGTTTGGTCAAATGCAGATAAATAATTTCACTATGTTGTACTGTAAATTCTGTGTGCGATAAATTAAGGATTTCTTCTTCTTGACAATGTCAAGAAATTACACACGCCATCATATAATGCAATATCATTAAGAAAGACAATATAGGAAGGAGGGACTTGGAAATACTGGATAAATACTTAGTGAATCTTTCAAGCATGTTAGGTGTTACAATTCTCTCTGAGTTCATGAAACTGGGTTGAAAAACATGATATAATCTATGATCCACATGCTACGGCAACAGGGGGCGATGGTGCGCCCGATTGGCTGGTGCTACTACTACAACTCAGAGGAGGAAGTCGTAGAAGAAGAATGAACCGGTCTTTGGTGCGTGCTCTGGCCGCTAGAGGGCGGTAGCGGTCCGTCTTCGTCGTCAGCCTCCACAAGTAGTCAGAGCGCCCTTCCTAGACCAACCACAAAAATGAGAGCTATCATTCAGAGGGTCACTAAGGCGACAGTCTCAGGTGAGCGGCTACCTTCAACAAGCATGTTTTAACGCGTTTGATAGTTCCACTAAAGTGAATACCTGTCAGTCATTGACAGGGCTGAGCACACGATGAACCTACTTGCTGTTAGCCTTAGCTTTACGGCTGGGCAATGAGTCGACGCAGACAGTCTGACCGGAAGAGTTGACTGTCGGGGGAAACCAGTGAAAGTTGTTTATGTGATGTTCGTGTTTTGTGTTGCCCGTGGTTCTGACTGCTGAATGTCATTACAGACTGCTGGCTCCTGACGTCGCATATGGTACCCGTCATTTAGTTTGGGATAACTGTACCTGAATGACAACATCTCTCTTTAATTTCGCTTTCTCTCTCTCTGCTGCAGTGGGAGATGAGCAGATCAGCTCAGTGGGGCGTGGATTGTGTGTTCTCCTCGGAATATCAGCGGAGGACACTCAAAAGGATGCTGAGTACATGTGAGTGGGTGTTAGAGGGATGCTAAACATTAAATCCGTAAGAGGACAATGTTCACCAAACCTAACCAAACGCATAGATATTTGTATTATGTGCTTGAACATATCCGTAGATTTAGAAAATACATTGAGCAGTGTTAACATTATGACTACCTGATCAAAACTAAAGAAGCTCTGACGTGTCAGCAACACCTCTGAAGGTGGGGTGTGGTAAGCAGGTTTAGCTTGGCAGCCAAACCTTCAATTTCTCTACATTGTAAGGTGTGGCCTCCATGGGTCAGACATGTTTGTCCAGCACATCACACAGATGCTGGATTGCGATCTGGGGTCAACACCATGAACTTGTTGTGTTAAGCAAACCATTCCTGACAGGACTCAATGTTTCCTAGAAGAACATTGCCCAAAGCATTACACTGCCTTACCTGGATTGCCCTCTTCCCATAGAGCATCCCGTAACATCTCTTCCCCAGGCAAGGGACCCACATGAATCTGGCCTTCCAGATGATGTAAAACAAAAATAATCATTCATCATTCAAGGACATTTCCTTGAATGATCCATGTTCCAGTACTAATGCTGACGTACCCATTGTAGGAAGTAGACATAGGTTTGCATTTAGAACTCTAACCCATCTGCAGCTATGCTGTTTGTTCTGACACCAATTAACCATTTAAACTTTACCAACAGTTTGTTTGGCAGTAGCTCTTTTGTTGGATTGGACAAAATGGTTTCCTCAATGTACTTCTCAAAATGCGTTTATTATAGAAGCACAGTATGTATCAGAATTTCATACCCAGATGTCAACTTGAAATTCCCCTGAATCACTAACAAACTACTTAAAACTTTAAATTTTAAATATCTTTGTTAGCTTGCTAGCGCATTGAGCTGGCTAGATAGTTAGCTAGTGGTAGCTAGCTGGCTATCGTTACCATGTGTTAAAGTTGGCTAGTTGTAAATTTGCCAGTCGTTCTGATCCCTTTATAACCTGTATAAAAACGAGGGGAAACTTGCACAGGTGCATCTCTACTTTGAAAACCTGCCGGACTCAGCCACGTTGCGCAGCAGAGAGGTGTCCCACTTTTATCCTAAAGAAAGAGCATGTTTAATAAAGACCAGTTGGAAGCCATGAAACACAAGTACCTCTGCAGGATCTTTCCATGTTGTCAGACACTTAAAGATTGTGATCCTGTAAGTGGTGAGAACGTGTGGTTTATGTTTATGTGAATTCCTTAATTTTAGGATTACATTATATTGCTTTAATCTTTTAATCTGTAATGGACTAATTCGTTATGTTTCAGTCTTTCTATAAATTTGCCCAGCAGCCGCTCCACCTTCAGTGAAATCCTGTTTACATTGAGGATGTGATCCTTCTTACGCCGATGGTTCTAACATACTGTACAACATGTTGTAGTTAAATCATTATCATCATCGTTTTCATTCCATATAATACATCTTATCGTTATTATCATATGTTTTTTATAGGACCACCTGAAATAAAGATGAAATTCATGCTGCGATGATAATCTGATTGCAGCAAAATGGCAAAATCAGAATGATCTTTATAGTCTTTTTAGGCAGTAACAACGTATTATTATTATTATTATTATTAAACTGAGGTAGCTCTTCTACATTGCAGGTATTAAAAAAATAATTGAATAAGCAAATGGAATGAGAGAAAAAAATCAGTGCAGCCATGAAAATTAAGTGCTTGGAAAAGTGAGCATGTTCACGTACAGCACAACTTCCAAGGAGGACAAAAAAAGGAAAAACAAGAAAGGCAATTACAAAAATAGAAGCAATGTTCAATAACATGTACTTATTTATAGGTAGTAGCTAGCAGTCCTTTGTGAGTAGGTGTGTGTGTGTGTGCTTGTCCATGATGTGTGTGTGTGTGTGTGTAGCACACTCTGGGATGGGTGTGTTTCTCTCCTGTTTGTTTAAACTAGAATTAAATGTATTTCTAAAGAGGTGCATATTTTTTCTAGATCCTGTTTTAAATGTTTTCTTAATTTGCTGCAGGAGGGGATCTAGTGGTTAACCAGATCCCCCTCCCCCCCTTCAAGGAAAAATAGTAGCAGCAAAAATAAAAGTAGGCTGCCCAACAAGCAGTAGAAATAAAACAAAATTAAATATTTTAGGCTAGCCTTAAAATATTTGTAATACAAAAGGGGCAATAGATAATTAAGTGGGAATATTGACTTCCTCCAAAATCCTTCATTTGAAATATAAATAGATGTATACTACTGTTTATTATCATGTATATAATAATAACATAGTCAAAACTATGAGTTAAGAGGGATTGGTCGGAGTAAATGATATCAACCTCCAAATAAAAGTAAAATGATCCAACATTAAATATGCTCTGCAGAGGGAGGAGACATTTATAATCCGATTTTACATTCAGGTAACTCAGATGCTGCTGGATCATGGAGTATTTGAACAATTTGGAGGACAGGGATCTGCCATAAACCAAAAACAGTATCAAACAACAGGAAGAACATCATGTGTAACATATTACCTAACTTTTATCTGAGGTTCCAACATTGTTTAGCCTGAGAGACAGACTAAATAGAATAAACCAGGATAAAATAAAGCTTTTCACAGAACTGTACAGGAATGAATGGTGGGCCTTGTGTTTCTGGATCAAGAAATGATACCAAATCTGATCTTCTTTAAGGAATTTAAGCACACAAAGATTAGGTTCAAAAATCATAAACTGCATTACCTCATATGTATGATGGATTGCATGCTTCAGTCAAGCTCCCAGTTTATGTTAGAAGCATTGCAAATCTGTCTACCTGTCGTGTTTATTGAAAAATGTTCTGCCGAGATCATTAAAGTATATTTTGGCCCATTCAAATGTCATTAAGTTCACATGGGCTGATTCCTTGCTGCTTTTCCTTTTGTGTTTTCAGAGTTCGCAAGATCCTTAACCTTAGGGTGTTTGAAGATGAAAACGGTCGAGCGTGGAGCAAAAGTGTCATGGACCGGGGGTTTGAGGTTCTGTGTGTGAGCCAGTTCACTCTTCACTCTGTACTGAAGGGTAACAAGCCAGACTTCCACCTAGCCATGCCTGCAGAGTTGGCCCAGCCCTTCTATGACAGCATCCTTGAGAACATGAGGAGCGCCTACAAGCCGGAGCTCATTAAGGGTGTGTTCTCCATCTTGACTGTCCGACTTTGTTACAGCTACTTCTAGACCTGGAGAGAGGGACAAATAAATAAGGACCTCATTTCTCATTTTCAAATTTTTTTAAAAACAACTGAAGTTCGATGTTTAAATTGTGGAGGTGAAAATTAATATTTTGGAGTTTGGAGGGCATCATAGCTAAAATGGTTACTTGTTTACAGCTGCCTGTTTCCATGTTCCTTCATACGCCAGCAGCACTCACCTAGAGGTTTGGATGAACCCCCCCTCCCTGATTTAGCTGCCTGTGTTCCCATCTTCATTTAGGGCTGCAGCACATTTAGGGTTGGGAGGTGGAGATGATCCTTGCTGTGATGCGGTGGCGGTGAACTAGGTCAGCACACAAGGGACCAGGTGGGGAGAACACCTTGTCCCAGCAAGGAAGATAAAATTAGTCCCCCTCCTCCAGAGAGGAAATATGACGATGCAGCACTATTTTGCCACAGCTTCATGTTGCAGATACTGTCATTAATCTTGACTTGGTGGAGAAAAGGAGAACATTTATGTTGAGACTTCCTGTCCTCCTTCGGCCTCTTTATATTATGTCTTTGTCTTTCCAATGAAATGCAGCCTTTGCTTGAGATCCAGGATATTTCATTCTGTTTTTTAGGTCCTATAAGATGTGTCTGTTTTGTTCTTGTTTTTAGATGGGAAGTTTGGGGCCTATATGCAGGTCCACATTCAAAACGACGGACCTGTTACCATTGAACTGACATCCCCTACTGGTTCCACAGACCCCAAACTGGTATGTGTCTGAGCAAGAAGTTCTGAACATGTCGTTCGATCAAATAGATTTTAGTTTAAAGCCTACTTATTTGCTGTTTTCAGTAGATTTCAAAAAATTTAGAAATGTTTTGATTGCACTGGTTTTCCCCCTTGGTTCAATTACCTTTTCTCATAGAGAAATAATCCCCAAAGTGCACATGCATGCCAAGCATTAGCTACCATGGCTACAAACATCTTCGCAAGTAAGCCATAAAACACAACCAATTTGTAAAACCAATAAAGGCAAAATTATTTGTGGAAGAACAACACCGACAACGAACTTCATCCTCACTGAAGAAAGTTTTTAATCAAAAAAGAAAATGAATCACCCGAGGAACATAACAAAATTTCAAGAAGCTAAAGTTAGCAGTGAGGCTAAAGCTAATGACAGCACAGATCCAGCCACGAACCATGAAATCTCTGAACAAATCATCCTAGGAGAAGAATGAGTCAGAACACATACTCAATGCCGACCAGCCTTACTTACACTGTAATTCTTAAAAACAATAGCACTTATAATACACTACTCTGTATGGTTTTTAAAACTTTAAAGAAAAGTCAGTTGGTCAGACTTTATACAAATAGGTGTTCAGTGACTGGCCAAGAAAATTGCTATCGGTGCACCTCTACTTAGTGATCAAAAGTCATTGGACTTTCCCAGCAGTCTACATCTTGTGAAACAAGACTCTGAACCCTCTGACGGAAGTTTGCCGCCCTCTGCTCCTCAGGGGTGGGTCAAATAAAGTGAACAATTCCACTATGTTTTACTGTGTGTAAGTAAATGTGATTAATAAGAGCTTACATTATAAAAGGTTATTGGGTCAGAACCAAGAAGCTAAATATATAGGGAGAACTTCCATTTGTCTGGACTAAAGCATGTTTCTAAATGAGTAGCATTATTTTGTAGTTGTACTGTTTATCTTGTCCTATAACTGTGACAATTAGCTGGGTAAATCTACCAAATGCAGTTTGAGGCAAAACCTTGAAAACACTACAATGCTTCACACTTAAGAGTTTGAGCAGAACGGGGGACATGATAAGGGGCACACCAAGACACAGGGACTGTTCAACTCCCACTTGTGGAGCACATCTAGTAATTTGGGTTGTGATTCGGGTCGGATTATGTTCCCACCGCTAATGAAGCGCCAAAATTATTGTCTGGGACCGGACCTCTCAAGGGTCCCTGGCGCTAATTTTGTTCTTCACCCAAGTGTCAGATCAGTGTCTGGACCTGCCCAAACGAAGGGGGAATACAAACCAGAGCCCAATTATCAAGACTAAGAGAATGTCCGTGTGAAAACACCCTCGGCTGTCATGACAATAAGTAGGCAGAAATATGCACTGGAAAGCTTGTAAACAGCCCCTAATGTTTTTAATGGTATTCATTTTGAAGCAAAAACATCTTTAAGCACTAAGTGTGACTAAACTTAGATCAAATGTAACTCACGACAGAAGACAAGACTAAAATGTAGAATAAAGAATAAAAACTTTACCAAGTCACTTTTTATTTTCATCCACCAACAATCCAATATGGTCTTCATCGGCTGGCAAAAGCAGTTTACTTCCCTCGTTCTTTGGCTGAGATGAGATCCACATCCCCTCAGGTTGCCGGCCCATCTCCATTCTGCTCCATTTGGGCGGCGGAGAGTGAGAGTGACCCAAAAATGATTTTGAACTATATGTTGGTAGGGTAAATCCAGAAGAAACTCTGGAGGCCTGTAGCAGTCCAGCATGCTTATCAGTCATCTGACCGGGGTGTTTGGGTAAAACACCAATGGGAAGCATGTAGTTGCTGGATACCACTGAAGATTCCTTTCAGATACCTGGCGCTCTGGTAAAGATGATGATTAGAGGTCGCAGAGCCAAAAAGACCTTAACCCATTGTCCAACTTTAAATGCATCGCTGATATGGGGCCGGGCATTGTATAAAATAAAAATACAAATCAGAGTATTTTGGATATCTGGCTGCCATCCTTCAAGTGACGCCATCAGTCAGACACTTCCTACAAATCTGATTCTGAATCATTTTCTTCAGATAGGGAGCAGATTAATAGGGTGCCAAATAAGAGGAAAACCAACAAAAATGGATTTACCGACTTTCAATCACTAAAAAACAAAGTAAATATAAAATTAACATTCGTCTTCAATCTTTACTGTACAAAGTAAGCAGAATTAGCTGCATCCCTGAAAAAAGCTGAATCCCGTTCTTGCCCTGCCATTCTACTTCTCAAGGACTCCTTTCTCATTTATAAACACTAGGTGGGGATATTTACTCCTCTGCTATGGGCGGTTTCTCCTGTCTCCCAGGTTACATGTCAAGTTTCATTTTTTAATGAGACTAATAAACTATGGGATGTGTTCCATGACCTCTGACCTCATCATCTAATTGTTATGCAGATGTAAATGATGCACAAGGATTTAGCCCATCTGAGTGGATTCATGAGGCAGCCCCAACTGTGATGTTTAATAAGATATTTAAGAAGCATAAACATAGTGGATGGAATAAATATAATGTGAAATAATACTCTGATCAGCCATAACATAATAACCAGTTTTAAGAGAATTCTGTCACCATGGCACCTGCTAGTGGGTGGGATATAATAGGCAGCTAGTGAACATTTGGTTTTGACGTCGATGTGTTGGAAGCAGGAAAAATTGGGAATCATAAGAATCTGAGCCACTTCAAGAGCAACCAAATTGTGATGCTCCATGTCTGGGTCAGAACATCATTAGAACTGCAGGTCTTTTGGGGGTTCCCATTCTGCAGTGGTTGGTGCTTTTGAAAGTTATCTAAAGAAAGGACAACTGGTGAACTGGCATCGGGGAAATATTGTTTGTTGACAAATAGAATCTTTTATACTCATCGATTCTTGAAGACTCTGATCCTAGTAAGCACAATCTTGCCAATATAATCAGCTAATAATACTATCCGGAGTTGACCCTCATAACGTCATTTGGTGGCCCCCGATCTAAACCAAAGTAAGTAAGCAATTTCTAGTTTTTACCTGATAACAGCACTCGATGAAAATATAAAAGGATCAGCCAAAACTAGTGTACTAGTTTAATGTTTTCCTCTAGAGACATTGATTATGTGTATAAGATTGACCGTTTGTGGATTTGTACATTAAACCATGTAATCTAAAGACAAAGAGCCTTTTCAGCGACATGGACCGACCCTCAGCTATTTAAAACAAGTTCATAAGTTCTTTTCTCTAAGTTCATTCTGGTCATTTCCCTGGAGTTTATCCAACATCCTTATGCTTTGGTTTCGGGACTTTTTAGCTGCTCTCCCATTGGGGGACATAGCCCTGAGCCCACAGTGAGTGATTTTAAGCAGTCCTCAGAATTTTAAGCTTGTCTGTTTAGGATGTTTTGCTGCGGGGGCTGAGGAACCAAAGCCAAAGCTGAAATGAGGGATAAAAGACCAGCCAGTAGAATAAGCTTGGCACAAAGGAGGGCGATGAAGCAATGGCCAACAAACACTGTCCCTTTCTTTCCATGAACCAGGGTTTATTCCTCTCCAGGGTCACACGGCCAGCAGACAATGGTTTTATACAGAACAATGAATATCATCTCCTGAATGGCTGGGATCGATCGCACATGGGCCGGGAGTTTTTCGGTTTGTTAACCTCACTGTTTGTACTTTTTGTTTTGTTGGGTCTAGACTGAAACTCAACTTGCACAGTAATTTTATGATATTTGATCAAGCTAGGTCTCGAGTATGACATGAGAATTTGAAATGTTGATTGCTTTCTGGTTAAAAGAGCACGTGTTCCTTCATTGTGTCCAGTTTGTGTTCAGATGTTGAAGGCATGTGTCTGCAACAGATGTACTATCATCAGCTAAGACTGCAGGCTTGATTTAAAACCACGGCATACTAATGGGATCAAATAGGAATAACACAATGTTTTCTGTGCTCTCTGAATAATGCAATGTCTTATGCAATGCTTTAGATTTTGAGAAGTCACTTAGTTCATAAATAAATACCCCGCAGCCATAAACACGGAGAGTGAATAGAGCAAGAAAATACAGGAGAAGCAGGTTCTATTTGAGTCTGCCCTCTGAGTGGATGTTTAAGAGTGTGTGAGAGGAAGTTTTTTTCCCAACACTCGCAACAATACACTCATTGCAGTGATCAATACAGAACAGCTCTCAATGAGTTCAGAATAGAATCAGCTACAGATGCTCAAACACGAATCAGATGTGCAGTGTTGTTCTGTGCAACAGACAGGTCTCTCCTTTGTTTAACTAATTAAACTAATGCATGGTGGGACCTTTGGGGACTAAATTGAACGCACTGCAAAGGTCATGATCTGCAAGTCATGATGCTGAATGTTGACACTGCGTGCCTCCAGTAACCACAGACTGAAATATTCATTTATTATATATTTTGCCATCTTGCAAACTGAGAAGTGACATGGATTATTTAATCCATGTCTGACTTTTATGTCTAATTCAATAACAAGTAATATTCATGACAAAAGAGGCAACAATTTAGGTTACTTTTTTACGGAAATATATTGCTTTTGGGGTAATTGTAAACATTGAACACTCAAACCTGCATCTCCCCTTCTGCTGCTGGACTCAAAATCCATCTTTAAACCGTTTTTTCTTCACATATTGGTAGAATACGGTTTTATTTTAATATTTAGTGTGGTTACATTATCAGTAATTTAGTTGATAAATATCATTTGGTTTTCTTCACTCCCTTAAAGTTAAGGGTATAGTGTGATATGGATGACATAGCATTAAGACAGATTCTCATTTGTCAGGACGATCCAGCGGGTTTTGGATGATTATCAAATGTCAGAGGCTTTGCCAGTCAATCTTAGGGTGCTCGAAGCGGCTTGTTGGATCCTCTGCTCTTCTTTATGCTCTTGCCAAAGGGAACACTTTGGGTGGTTTCTGACCGTCTTGCTTTATATAAGAGGGATTACTCTTCACACATCTCCTCAGAAACTGATGGACAGAATTCCGAAAGATTTCACACCTGCTTTACATTTTTGCACATTTGAACTATTTTCATGTCTGTTCGCTCACATTCACCTTTGATAGAGGATATGGACTATCCATATCTGTTTACCAGTACCAGGGGTATCTTTATCTTGGACATAAAATCTTCCAGTTCTTTGTTGCCTCAGCTGAAGATGAATTGTTTTTCCTTACCGTTTGTGTGTTGGTCCGCTTGCATGACTGCTAGCTGGATTACACAGAAACAACTTGATGGATTTTTTAGACACTTAGTGGGAGTGTTGAACATACGATTTGGGAGGAAAACTAAAAAACTTGGATTTGCTCTCGATAAAGGGGAGGATCCGGTAGTTTGGGTTTATATGGTAAATCCACAGCTCCTGAAAAAAATGCTGGATATAATTCAGTTAAGTTTCACATGTGCTTATTAGGGTACCTAAAGGTGGGACTGCTAAACAACTGCATGTCCTCTCTCACCACATCTGGAAACCCCCTATTTAGTCTTCACCTTTTTCTCCTGCCTAGCAGCTTCATATCCAGCATCCTTCTACCAATTGATCCAAAAATGAAACCTTTTAACTTGTCCAAACCATCAGTTTGGCCTCTTTTACTTTGTTTCCAAGACGTTTCACCACGGCTGTCCCTCTGAGGTTTTTGTTTCTAATCTTGTCCATCCTTATCACTCCCAAAGAGCCTTCATCTTTACCTCCATCATGCCTCCTTTATTTTTGGTCAGTGCCACCGTTTCACAAACATACAGCAGAGCTGCTCACTACCATCTTGCAAACATTGTCCTTCTCTCTTGCTGCTACTCCTCTGTCACAGATAACTCCTGACAGTCTTCAACCACTCCACCTTGCCTGCACTTGTTTTTTTTTACCTCTTTTCCTCACTCCGTGTTGCCCCCAATAGTTGACCCTAAGTATTTAAACTCCTGCGCCTTCTTCACTTTTCAGTGCATCCTCACTGTTCCACCTGCCTCCCTTTCTTCACACACATGTGTTCTGTCCTACTGTCCTTAATTTCTCTTCTCACGAGTGCTTACTTCCGCCTCTCATAGTTTTCTTCCACCTGCTCTCTGCACTAATACAGATCAAGATGTCATATGCAAACATCGAAGTGTAGGATGACTCCTGCCGTACCTCGTCTGTCAGCCTGTCTGTCACCATAACAAACAGGATGGAGCTCAGAGCCAATCCTTGCTGCAGTCCCAATTCCACCTTGAAACCAGTCATATCTCCTAATAAATTATATTATATAATATATAATTTTATTATATCCTTACCATTATACATAAAATAATTTTTTTTACAGTGAGTAAAGCTATATTTAAAGAGCAGTTACTACTTGTGGCAGAATCTTCCAATTCTATTGCAATAAATACATTTATCTTTCATAAAACTCTAGATGTAAATGATGCTCCACATTGCATTTGTGGGATATTTCAGCAAGTTTAGTAGCAGAAAATAACTTCTTATTATTACTTAATATTATATAAAATATAATAATACATCTTTAAACAGCTACAGTAAATGTCAGGTTTGATTTTGTTTTGTTTGTTTATTTGTTTATTAAAGATCAAACATAAACATCTTCATCAGACTTGAATATAAAGTAGAGCTCTTTTCTAGCAGCTGACGAACTAATACCCTCGTCCGTACGTCTGCTCATAATGGGGAATAGTCAATCCATACATGCAAAAACCTTCAAACAAGGGGCAATAAAGGTGTGCACCTGACCTGGATTAATCAGTTTTGCTTATTTTTTAAATTATTTTTACATTTTAGCCAAATTTGAACTAAAGCTATTTATGATAAGGTTACTGTGTCATTGTCAACACTTCTAGTTCCCTTCACATTTTATTTTCTAAAGATAGAGTTTAGCAAAATTAAGGATGACTTAAATGCTTAATCGGAAATGTTCTTCTTTCATTAACTGTAACCGTTTATCCGGTTCAGGGTCACAGGAGGCGGCTGGAGCCTATCCCTGTCAACATTGTGCAAGACAGGTCGCCAGTCCATTATAGGGCTGACATAAAAAGTCCAACAACCAATCACCATCACGTTCATACCTACAGGCAATTCAGAGTCACAAAATTCACCTATGCTGTATTTTTCTGGAATGTGGGATGAAGCCGGAATAACCAGAGGGAGCCCATGCAGACTAAAGGAGAACAGGGGCAGCTGTAGCTTTGTGGGTAGAGTGGTTGTCTCCAAAAAGATAATAGGCAGACCCTGAACCTCAGGTGCTTTTCACTATGCTGTACCTTGTATCACAATGTATGACACATTGTTGTTATTATTATTATTATTGTTATTATTATTATGGTTGTTGAGGTCAGATCTTGCTTTGAGGCTACTTTTTTAACCTCCTGTGTCCACACGTTTTCTAATTCATTATTAACTGTATGCTCTCAAATGAAACTGCGATCTGTTTTCACAGATTTAAAAGGCATGTGTGAAGATGTTTTTTGTTTCTTTGTGTTGTCTCAGCTGGCAAAGCAGGAGAAGCAGCAGCTGAGGAAAGAGAAAACTCGTTCCAAGGGCCTATCGGATTCGGGAAGAGAGAGAGGCACCCAACGTCACCAACATGACCCCAACGCCAGTAGTGGCGCTGATGGGGATGTTTCATCAGAGAGAGAGCCCTAGGTCAGCAGCACTGAGGAGAGATGTGCACAATCACACACACAAACACATGCTGTACCAAGGTCTGTAAGCAAGATCCAGAAACCTAAGATATCCACCTAGAACTGTAGAGGACTTGTGAGGAGGAGGGACAAACAGATCAGGGAGCACACACGGCCTTAACAGTCGGTATGCCTTATTATTTATTTTTTTATTACATCTGCTTTAGTGACTGCAAGAGATTTATAATGTTTTAATGTGTCTCTGAGCTGTTCTTCATTACGTTAATATTTTGATAAAAATTAAAAATGTTGGTATCATGTTTGAAAAAAAGTTCCAAATTCACTTTTCCATTAAGGAAGCGGTGCCAGTCACAGTAGCATTTTATTTGCAGAAAACAAAAGTCTTATGTCCAGGATAGGTTTGAAGAGTTATACATAATGTGTTGATTTATTTCCCCTCTTTGAAGCCGTAGTGAACATCAACAATATCAGCTTTATGCATAAAGAAACTACAAACATGATCGTTTTCATGCTGTGTTAAAAAAATAAAAGTGAATGTGATGATTACCTCCGACAAGGAAGGCGGCGGTGTTTGGTTCTTTTAACTGTTTGCAGGAATACACAAAAAAAGATTTGACAGATTTTCAAAAAACATGGTGGACCAATAATATATGAAGGGCATCCGAATAATCCACTTTATACATTATTGAGTTTTTCAGTATATTACTTTTTCCTTATAATTGATGTCGATGACACTTATTAGAATGTTTGAGCATTTAGCACGGAAGAGTCCATCTATGTTTATAATTGATGTCGATGACACTTATTAGAATGTTTGAGCATTTAGCACGGAAGAGTCCATCTATGTCTATGGAAACTAAGTTTCTCTTTTATATCACATTTCTAGATTTAGATAATGGGTAAATAATGGGTGCCAGTTCTTTGCCCTCTCAACAAATGCAGTTGCCCATTAAAATATATGTGTCCCATTTATTTCACGAGTTAGTTGTCCATTCAGGGAAACTGCTCCACAATCATGCACAGATGTGTTTGTACCTCACTCTGTAGGTCACATTGTGGTAATGAGGGAGAAAGGAGCTTGCTCAGATTTACCGTCAGCATGTGATTACTCGTGCAAAAATATAAGAGTTCTGGGAAAATAGATGGGTAGGCATTGAATCATCTACCTCTGGATCTCCTCTTTGCCTGCTGAGAACACTGCTGCTGGGACCTACTGCACATTGTGAAATCACCCCGGCATCTGAAGGTCAGCAGTGCCCATACCCCAATTTTTTTGCTAGACAGAAGCATGTCTGACACCAGACACCTGCATGTACACAATGGATTAGCGCTGGTTAGCTTTAAATTTAGAACTACTGACAGGCAAAGTCTGAATAACCTTGTTTATCTGATTACCATTGCACTTGACAGTGGGTGGGTCATACTGTTCAACAAAGTGAGCATTTTGTCCTGAACTTGAACTGTTGGTGGCAGGGAAATGGCAGAGTGTAGAATCTAAGCAAATTTGACAATGACGAAATAGTGATCGAAAGAAAAATCGGCTTAGCCGAGTTTCCCAAACACTCAGTGACTGTTTTTGGGTGTTGCAGGTCTTCAGTGGTTAGTATACACCAAAGTGGTCAACGTGCGCACCTGTGCGCTCTTTGGTAGGTCTTACTGTTATGGCCTGAGTGAGTGTGCACCGTGGTTGGAATAGGGAAATATGCGTGTAAGAGAGATGTCAAACAACTGGCATACTTGCTTGGCTCTGTTGTTAAGAAAAAAAACCTGGTGTTCCTGAGGTTTGCTTTGCATGACTTAAAACATGATCAGTTTGCACTATCTTAAAAAAACAAAACCAAGTTTTAAAAGCTTCCGTCCTAACTTAGATCCAGATAGATCACTAAACCGGACCAAAGGTTGAGAAATTATGGCCTGGCAATTTTGGATAGAAAACTCCCCCTAGTGTCATAATTGACAACCAAGCTTTCGAAAAATTGATCCAGTTGTTCCTCGTACTAAGATCTATGTGGTTACAAAATCTGAAATGATCCATGATATATTTTTTGAGTAATGGCGTTGACGCAAAGAATCTGCGGCGGCGGACGCAGTAATGACCATTTCATAATATCAAAAAATCTAAAATCATAAAAAAGCATTTGATGATTTGGTTTTTGTTTAAAGGTATGACTTACCAAAAAATCAAGAAGAGAACATGTTTGAGACCAATTTGCTGTCTCAAGACATAAATCTAATAATTGTAGATCTTCATGCCCAGAGATGAGAGATGAGGAATGGCACGAGTGCTGGGGTGATGGAAGGAACTTCAAATGTTGGCACAATGGCTGAGCTAGAGAGCTAGCTAATATGATAAAGACAACGAGGTACATTTATTGGGTGTCCATGAGACCGGGTTAAAAAGGCAGCAAGGCTAGAAGCATTGGAGGAGGGTACATACAGTTTTACAGTTTTTACGTAGCAAAGGTTAATCAAGAGGCTTTGTACCAAATGGTGAGGAAAAGAGATCAAAATGGAAAAGATGTGCAGCAGGTTTGGGACAAGTAAGGATAGAGATGGAAATGTACAAAGGATGAGCGTGTGAGGGCAATATAGAAGGAGTTTGAAGAACTGGTGATAATAGAAAACGAGAGAGAGCGAAGGGTGGAGTATGTGAGAAATGTGAATCAGGACGTTAGAAGACTAGTAAGAGGAAGAGGATTTCTTCATCCTTTGAAGAGGATTTTGGGATAAAGTGTTCATAGTGACCGGTAGTGTGTAAGAGAGGTGCAGGAATAGTTGAATGGGTGGAGAAGAGTCTTCAGGAGTTGATGGAACAGATGAGTAGCAGCGAGATTGATGTGAAAGGTTTAGAAGGGTAGTAAGACAAGCTCTGCTGTATGGTTTAGAGGTGTTGGTACCGACTGAAGATGTAATATTTTCTTTGGGAGAAACAAGATGGACAGGAATATAAATTATCCCATCGGAAGAACAGCCCAGGTTGTGGTCTTGGAGACAAAGTAATTGTCCAGATTGTGGTCCGACACCTCGATGGGATAATGGAATAACTGTCCACTATCTAATATTGGTCGAAGGATCCTGAAAATGGAGCTCTAAGGCAGGAGGATATGGGGAAGACCAATGGTTTCTGGATATGGTAAAAGTAGAGAAGAAGATGCAGAGGACAAGGGAAGATGGAAACAGATGAGAACAGATGTTGCAACTCCTAAAATGGAAGAACTGCTCAACTAAGTTAAGAGAAACGAGGGTCCATTAATTCTTTAAGACATGAATGCCAATCAATCCAGAACATCAAAGGACATTTTAGGGAACTGGTTCTTTTGAAGGCAGTCCCAGAACAGGAAACCCAAGACTTAACTCTGGTGCAAAGGTTAAGTTCTTCAGCGTTACCATCCTCCTGAAATAAACAATTAACAACTACACGGATCAGAGCCTGTATGAATGCTTCCCAGAGATCCGGTGGTGGACACATCTCAACATCAAGCAGGACAACAGACTTTGTGAACGAGGGCCCTTATGCTGCAAAGAAACCATGATTGAGGGAGACCAAGGAGAAGAGAACTGCTTTCTGTATATCTGGTTAAAACGGATGTGTGTTTCTGATTTACAGAAAATTGGAAGTGATATTTCTGTGGTCCCAACGTGAAAAACGGAGGAAGAGGTGAGATGATGTGGATATCTCTAATTTGATAGTGACACTTTGTAATTCATTCAAACACATGTTCGCCAGCAACATGCCATATTATCTGGTTGGAGAATATGAGAACCATTGTTTACGTCTCATAAGGAAGATGATAAAAAATAGACCTCAAGTTTATGTAAAGGCCATTTAACCCAGGCGGAAAAGAAGGAGTGCTGCATCACATGAGCTGGCCTCCTTCGTCACCCCAGCCAAAGTTAAAGAACCCCGACTGTCAAAAACTGTTATCAAGGTAAAATGTGAAAGCTTTGAAGAATCTAATATGTAAAAATGTTTGCTTTGTTTACACATTTTAGCTTACCGTATAATTCCAAATGTATTATTATATCATAGAAAAGTCAGGCGATATTATGGAATTGCCTCCATCATGAGAAACTATTACATAGATTATTTTCATTATTCCTTACCCCCTTGACCTCAGAATAACTGCATTGATTTTTGGAAAGGTCAGTTGCGAGTTTATCTCCAAAAGTTTTTGGGCCATAATTTCCCAACCGTTGGTCCAATTGGAAGGACTTTATTTATGAAAAACTATGTTTTTCAGACCTAAGTCCGGTTCAGTCCAAATTTGGTGCATATGAATTGACTCAAGGAACTCATCTTGTACAGGCCTATATGATATCTTACCCTAACATTTTATATTTCTTGTTTTTTTCAGTAAACTTTTTCCTCAAAAAAACAACAACTGTTTTTCGGACATAACTTCATACATAATTTGAGGAGTTCAATCAGGGGACCTCAAGTACAACGCAAAGGATTGGGGACTTTTCGGAGATATCAATTGCTGTCGGGGATGATAGCGTAGGCCTACTTTCAGAGTGCTGCAAAGGGTTGTGAACATTTCGTCAAGGATCCCTTGATTTGATTGTGGTCTGTCCTCCTTCCTGTGCTGTGGATTATCTCAGAAAATTATCCCCTTACCGGTTTCTCGCTGCGAGATATAGCCCAATTTTCTAAAAATGGTGATGTGAAGTTGAGTAAGGGTGTAAAGGAAGGGGAAATGAGTGATCTAGGATGAAGCACGAGCTTTCTGTGTTCTGGTTGCTGCTCATTTCATACCTTCCCATATTTCAACCTCCACCTGGCTCTGTCTCTGTCCACCTGTCTCCTCTTTGTTCCATTCTCAGCCCATTAGCCCACTTAATCACTGCTTAGAGTCATGACATTAATTTAAAAAGCACAAAGTACTTGAATTGGAGCATATTATGCTCCATATGATTTACGTTGACATCATCCAGGTTGTATTTACTATAATCCAAGTTGGATAATGAGACTGAAGCTTTGCTGTCTTCGTACCAGTGAAACCCCATGATTGGTATAGTTACATGTGTAAAGATTATTGTGCCTAGAAAATAAATATACAAAGAGGAGAACTTTGTATTTTATAGCTCGACAGGAAAAACAAGAAGCGCATACAACCTAATTTACATTAATAGCCAATGTATCATTGTCCTTCCTCCTTCCTCAAAGCATGGAGAGCATGTCTTGTGTTGCTCAATGGAAAAAATGCACTGCTCATGTCACTTTGTAGGCCAGATAGCTTATAATCTAATTTGATGATAAGCTTATAAATGTTCCTGAAATTTTAAATTCATCCAGACAGATTAGGTGCTAGATGGTGTGGTCTTTGCTCTTCAGTACCAAAACCAATGAAGGCCAATCCAATGTGAGGTTTTAAACTGCTGTTGCTAATGCTTGCTACTTCAAAGGGTGGGGGGGCAAACATACTGAGATCTATGATTTGTCCCTTTGTTCGGAACAGATTATCTGGTAGCGTGTCATTTCCTAGATCCGGTCTCCCGCAGTCCCGATCATTTTCAAACATTTTTGATGTTCGGGAGTAAAATATGAAACATTACATCGATTCTTTCCTATATAGAACACATCAGCCTATGATCGAGACATCCCACCGCAGATGACGGCGCTGCCAGGAAGAGTAAACCTTCTGGCCCTTTAAGCCAGCGCTGGCATACATGTGTCTCGATCACATGCACGGTGCCTCTGTGGACACAGACCAGCTGTGCCTCACTATCACTGATCCTGCTCGTTCATCTTGCCACAGAGAAACATCTTTTAATGAAGATGCTAATAGGAATATTGACCTTTTATACTGTTATATTTATCTTATTTCACGTAGATTAAAAACAGAGACGCTTGTCCTTATTTCCTCCCTCAGCATCACCACCTGGCCCTTCTTTGTTGTCCCAACTGTAGCTCTTTCTCTTTTTTGTGTGTTCATCAAGCTATTCCTGGCCACCAAACCATATACCTCCCCATCCTCATCCTCGTTCTCTCTCTCTCTTCAACCAAGTGTGATGAGCCCAGGTTTCTCTCGGAGCTACTCTAGCCACAGACTAGGGATTTCTCAGAGAGGGTAGATGACC
Source organism: Lophius americanus (assembly GCA_037951165.1). NCBI lineage: Eukaryota > Metazoa > Chordata > Actinopteri > Lophiiformes > Lophiidae > Lophius > Lophius americanus. Next base: position 2,405,099 of record JBBDHG010000273.1, on the reverse strand, counting down.
CAAAAGTGTCTGCTGGTCAGCGAGTGTTAGTCCTGCTTCAATTTGGGCTGGAGCCGCAGCATCGTGATCCCAGTACTGCACCAAACGTGCGAGGACTGCGACTTACAGTCAAGTCATCGACGGCTCCATGGAATCACCTGTGTATTTCCAACATCATGGCTGTTTGTGTTTGAACACCCGGAGCTGCAGGGGATTGGGAGTGGGTCGACATGGGAATTGGGTTACATTCCAGGCATTCTCTTACATCTGAAGCCAAACTGTCTGGATTGTCTTCTCTTAAACTTATCTTACATCTTGCATGTGTTTGTGGGAGCCCTTTGCCAAACCCACTGGCTATGGAAAAACAATTTAACTGGATTTAATTTGTTGCCCCCCTCCTCCTTCCACTTCCCTCTTTCCCCCTTGCCCTTTTTCTTTTTTTCTTTTGTGAGGCTCTGAGAGGCTGGGTATTCATCTTGTTTGGTTACTCCATGCCCAGTTTGACTTTGTCTTTTAAGTAAAGCAGGCCAGGTCTAAGGTCTCTAGTCATGCTGGGAGGCCATATATAATGTATGTGTTGTTTTTATCTTATGTGGAAAAAATTATGCTTTACATTAATTAAAGGTGGATTATTTCTTCTCCAAAGTATGTTTAAGTAACTCACAGTCACTCCTACTTTCCCTCGGTTCCTTTTCTTATGTCAGCCCCACGCTCTAAAGGGTTAAAAAAAAAAGCACAATGAAACCAGTTGCCTCGAGCACTGACCACTTTTTCCATTCTTGCTGGAAAGTTTCCAGTGCTATTTATATGAAACCTAAAGCCAGATAATCAAGAAATCCTATTGGTCAGGATAAAGTGTTGTCCTAAAGTTGTGTTTCTCTCAGATCATTACAAAGGAAACATCAGAAATGATCACTTTATAGTAAAAGTTGTCTGTCTGGGGGCAGGCAGGCACATATAAAATCAATCCATAGGACATATTTCTATTATCTAAGCAATAAAAACAGCCTGTTTAACTCTTACCTCAACCACAAGCCTGAGGAAAAATGTATTATATCCATATTGAGATTCACATTTTGGATAATGGAATCATAACATTATTGAAAGGCATCTGTAAAGTATTTGGCTGCTTCCAAAAGGATTTGTGCCTTTGAACGGATGAATGGTACTCGTCCACTACAAGGAAGTACAGTGATACAGGAAGTAACTTCCTTCAAGTTGAGGCTGCTGTACTACATGTGGATAGAAGTTCCCAGAAGAGGGCAGTGAAAGATGCTTAGCTTTTATTCACTTTAGTCAAACAATCATTTTTCACTATTTCACTATCTTTACTATCACTGATCTCTCCTGTCAGATGCGTCATAATTTGAATTTCATTTAAGGGGCCAAGTCAAAATTTATCAAATGTATGAATGAATATCAGTTTCCAAAACAACAAAAAGGGCACTGCTGTACAGTTTTGTCCTCGAGCCATGCTGTAATCCATTGAATTTAACAATATTATGTTTCAATAGGTATGTATGTATCTTTTTTCCTATTTTTTTCTTTTTTTAATAATAATTATTATATTTTTAATTGATGCTTTTATCTTCTTTTACCTTGTAGCACTTTGAGATTTGATCCAAATGTAAAGTGCGTTATAAATTAAATGTATTATTATTATTATTATTGTATGACTAAACCGATCAGCCATAACATTAAAACCCCATTTGCTTGTATTGAGTAGGTCCCCCTCTGCAGCTAAAATCAGCTAAGTGACACATTGTGTGTTTTGACACTATTCTACACGACCATCATTAGTATTTTCAGAAATTTGTGCTGCAGCTCTACTGTGAATTCACACGACATTAGCTGGCCTTTGATCCCTACGGCTAACACGAGCCTTGGGAACCCTCGATCCTGTCCCCAGTTCACCAGTTGTCCTTCTTTAGCCCCCTTTGGTAGGTACTAATCACTGCAGACTTGAAACGACCAACAATACCTCCTCGTCTGTAAATCTTCTGATCCAGTCCACTAGCCATCCCTTTTTGTCAAACAAGGTCATATCCTTGCCCATGTTTCATGCTTCCAAACCATCATATATCCCCCCTCTGACAGGTGCCGTTATAATGAGATAGTCAACATTATTCTGACTTCACACCACCAGGTGACACCATGTTCATCATCATAAATAATGATTTCCTGTCTAATTGAATGCTTCTGTTACTGCATCTATCATTTTCAAATTGGATACCCTCATACACCTTAGTGCAAGGAATTACTGGATTGATTTTGGGAAAGTTCTGTTGTAATTTTAAGTTCAATGGCAGTTTTATCTCCGAAACGTTTTGAGCCACAATTTGAGCCACAATTTGCCACAACTGATTTTTTATGAAAAAACATTGTTTTTGAGGCTTAACTTCCTAACTGTTGGTCTGATTTAGTCCAAATTGGTTCTTAGGAATCAAATCGAGGAGCTCTATCGTGAATTAGTCTGATAGTTGAGATTTTACTCACTAGGAGGAGTGATTTTTATTACAAAAATCCCTGTTTTTCAGACGTGACTTCCCGATAGTTGATTCGATTTAATCCAAATTTGGTGCATAAAAAAATCGTCTCCAGGAAATGAACCATGTGTCTATCGTATTTTACTCTAATAGTTCATATTTTATTCACTAGGGGTTTCTTGTTTAGGAAAAACACGGTTTTCGGAGGAGCTTGATCGGGAGGATTGCTTGTAAAATGCAGGGGGTTGGGGTTTTTCGGGGTTATACCCTAGCTGTCTGGAAAACAACACAGACTTATGACTCGATGTGTGCAAACAGAACACACAACCCCCTCCCTCTCTCTTTTCCTCTCTCCCTCTATCTCTCTCTCTCCCCTCGCCCCCTCTCTCTTTCTCGCTCTCTCTCTCATCCTCCCTCTCCCGCTCCTCTCTCTCTTTCTCCCCCTCCCTCCTTTCACGCTCACCAGACGCACGCATCCATGGGGGGTTCTTGCAGTAGTCCCCTGCCGTACTTCTTCCGAAGCATCTTCTCATCATGACATGAGAATCCGAAGCCGAACACTCCAGCCTGAACTTTCTGTCGAACAGATCTCTCAGCATCCCGCGGTACCAACTTCTTTAACTTCTGCTTTGTTCGTTTCAGCGTCCCCGCTTCCTCTGGAAGCCCTCCGCTCCACTTTCTCATCCATTCGCTGGGAATTTAAAGAGGTTGTTCGTGTTTTCCCTCTTTTTTCGCGTCGGGCACAATCATGGATGTGATACCGGCAGAGGGGATGTTTTCACCGGGTACCGGACTCCGGAGTCGGCTGGTGCACGAGATGCCGTACCAGCGGAAGGTCAAAGCGAGGCGGAAGAAACGAAAAGAGTTGGTTTTAATCCAGATCGGTCTGTTCCTTGGATTGCTTCTGGTCGTGAAGGGGGTTTCCTACTTTGCAGAACATTCAGGTGAGGATTTGGGATTCAGGTCCTGCACAGAGACATCAGACAGGCTCACAAACCGTCTCACCCATGATAGTCTCACCTTCAGGGCACATTTTCTCACATTTGAATCCCTCTGCCTAAAATCTAATATCCTCCCTGTATGTGGGAACAACAGATGTGTTTTCCACATTCATCACACAAAACTACCACATTTACATATTTGACTGTTTATGTCAAAGATAAATCTTACTAGCCTCAGATTGTCCTGAACAATCTTCATACCAGTTTCAATTAGTCAGACAGATACTCTTCATTTCATCATTAAGACTAAACCATATCAGGTACACTACATCATATCAGGCACACTACACCATATCAGGTAGACTACACCATATCAGGTACACTACACCATATCAGGTAAACTACACCATATCAGGTACACTACACCATATCAGGTAGACTAAACCATATCAGGTAAACTACATCATATCAGGCACACTACACCATATCAGGTACACTACATCATATCAGGTAGACTAAACCATATCAGGTTCACTACAACATATCAGGTACACTACACCATATCAGGTACACTACACCATATCAGGTACACTACACCATATCAGGTAGACTACACCATATCAGGTACACTACACCATATCAGGTAAACTACACCATATCAGGCACACTACACCATATCAGGTAGACTACACCATATCAGGTACACTACACCATATCAGGTAAACTACACCATATCAGGTACACTACACCATATCAGGTAGACTAAACCATATCAGGTAAACTACATCATATCAGGCACACTACACCATATCAGGTACACTACATCATATCAGGTAGACTAAACCATATCAGGTTCACTACACCATATCAGGTACACTACACCATATCAGGTACACTACACCATATCAGGTACACTACACCATATCAGGTAGACTACACCATATCAGGTACACTACACCATATCAGGTAAACTACACCATATCAGGTACACTACACCATATCAGGTAGACTAAACCATATCAGGTAAACTAACCCAAATCAGGTAAACTACACCATATCAGGTACACTACACCATATCAGGTAGACTAAACCATATCAGGTAAACTACACCATATCAGGTTCACTACACATTATCAGGTTCACTACACCATATCAGGTTAACTACACCATATCAGGTAAACTACACCATATCAGGTTCACTACACCATATCAGGTAAACTACACCATATCAGGTAAACTACACCATATCAGGTACACTACACCATATCAGGTAAACTACACAATATCAGGTTCACTACACCATATCAGGTAAACTACACCATATCAGGTACACTACACCATATCAGGTAAACTACACCATATCAGGTTCACTACACCATATCAGGTACTCTACACCGTATCAGGTACACTATACGATATCAGGTAAACTACACCATATCAGGTTCACTACACCATATCAGGTACTCTACACCGTATCAGGTACACTATACGATATCAGGTACACTACACCATATCAGGTTCTCTACACCATATCAGGTTCACTACACCATATCAGGTTCACTACACCATATCAGGTTCACTACACCATATCAGGTACACTACACCATATCAGGTTCACTACACCAGATCAGGTAGACTACACCATATAAGGTACACTACACCATATCAGGTAGACTAAACCATATCAGGTAAACTACACCATATCAGGTTCACTACACCATATCAGGTTCACTACACCATATCAGGTTCACTACACCATATCAGGTACAATACACCATATCAGGTAAACTACACCATATCAGGTAAACTACACCATATCAGGTACACTACACCATATCAGGTAAACTACAACATATCAGGTACTCTACACCATATCAGGTTCACTACACATTATCAGGTTCACTACACCATATCAGGTAAACTACACCATATCAGGTACACTACACCATATCAGGTAAACTACACCATATCAGGTTCACTACACCATATCAGGTAAACTACACCATATCAGGTACACTACACCATATCAGGTAAACTACACCATATCGGGTTCACTACACCATATCAGGTACTCTACACCGTATCAGGTACACTATACGATATCAGGTACACTACACAATATTGGGTAGACTTGACCATGTCAGATAAATTACACCGTATCAGGTAGACTTGACCATGTCAGGTACACTACACCATAGCAGGTACACTACACCACGTCAGGTACACTACACTGTATCAGGTAGACTACACCATGTCAGGTACACTACACCATATCAGGTAGACCACACCATATCAGGTAGACTAGACCATGTCAGGTAGACTACACCATATTACATAGTCTTACACCATAGTATTGGACTACACCTTAACAGGTACACTACAATTTAGACTACACCAAATCACATAGAGTAATCATCAGCAGGTAGATTACACCTTATAAGGTGGACTACGTTTTAAAAGGTATACTCTTCTTTCTGAACTATTGTTCAGTTCAGGTGCAGCAAGTTAGGCTGGCAGAAAAAGCTAGCATAAGGGTATTGGGTATTTTCACTAGCTCCGGTATATTAGGCAAGCTAACCGTCAGCTGAGCGCTAACTTAGCACTTACTAGGAGGTCTCCTGAATTACGTTTCGTGGCCTGAGAAGCCGGAGAGCTAAAATCATGTAGCACAGACAGACACAGGAGTGGTCTCTTATCACTCTTAAACCCCACCTTCAGTTCACTTTATTCCAATTATTTCCCTCTCTTCCGCTTTATTTTTCCATTGTTTCACGAAGGCTGTTCCTCTCTCTCGTAATTAAATGGAGAAGCTGCGCAGTTCCACTCTTTGGAGTTAATAACCCATTGGTGCCCGCATACATACATATAGCGACTGGTTCTTTTTCATTCCCCAAGTCCATAACACAGTGAAATATAATGTAAACTGAATATTAAAATCGTGGAGAAGATCGTGATCTCAATTGAAAGCAAAACAAAATGTCATGTCATCTCACCTGTCTGGTTGTTATGTCTAATCGCACTACAACAGTCAGATTGGAATTCATTCAGATTCTTGCATGTACGAGTGCTGCAGTCATCAGTCAGCACATTCATTCACATGCATGAGTGTGTGTGACTGTATGTCTGTGTGTGTCTGCCCTTTGATGAACTGGCGACCTGTCCAGGGTGTACCCTGCCTCTCGCTCGATGTTAGCTGGGTGAGGCTCCAGCCCCGCCATGAACCTGAACGGGATGAGCGGTAGATAATAAATCAATCAATCAATCAATCAATCAATCTTTATTTATATAGCGCCAATTCACAGCAACAGTTGTCTCAGGGGTCTTTCCAGAAAGAGCAGGTCTAGACCAGACTCTTTATATAATTATCTACAGAGACCCAACAAATTCCTCCTTGAGCAAGCACTTGTCGACAATGGCGAGAAGAAACTGCCTTTTTAAAGGGCAGAAACCTCGAGTAGATCCAAGACTCAGGGTGGACGGCCTACTGCCATGACCGGTCGGGTTTGAAAAAAAAGAGACAGAGAGAGAGAAAAAGAGAGAGACAAGAGTGAGGAGAGATACAGAGGGGGAAAAAGCAGCAAAGAATGATTGAATGTCCCTAAGGGCGAATTCTATTTCACAGAACTCCACATGTCGGATCACACTTTAAGCACACAGTGACAGAAGCACAACAGCAACAACAGCAAAGAAGATGACATCAGCTTATGGATAGCACTATGCTCTATTCAGCGGGGATCGCTGTTCAGGGCGGGGATGATAGAGGGACCAGGCTTTTCCTCCTCAGAACTCTGTACCCGTGCCCTGAGGTCATAAGGGTGAAGTGGTTGTTGAGTTGGTGGGTTATGTCCTGGGCTACTGAGGCAACCATCCATAATATGTGCTTTATTGTTCAGTTCTGTTTGGGGAGACCGTTTATCTTTGCAGCACTAATAGGACATGTATGTAATTTAGGACCACCTATGGTAATGACTCAAATCTGATGTTTAAAAAATCTCATATTTGCGTTCACATGGACTTTTTCCACACATTGAGTCAAAAATCAGACTTTTGTCACACTGTAGCTGTGGAATCGGCTGTATTTCCGGTGAGATGATTCGTTTTGCCTCAGTGTCTGGTTGCCCCACTGCAATCAGAGGACAAACTGGTCATAAATAAGTGCTTTACATCCTGACAGCAAACGTATGTGCAGCTTTAGCTGATGCTGTCATGTTTCCCACTTTCTTTCTTTGACCATTATCCCAACACTCCACTTAATTAGTGAGTCAGCCTCATATAAAGTTAGGTACATTTATCACTTTCCTTGGACTGAAGAACTACATGAATATTCAAACACTCATGATTTGTGCATCATTAGCTGGACTGTTTTCTTTTCTCCCTTCCTCCCCCTGGTAACATGGAAATGCGACAGTGACAGGCGACACTGGAGTGGTTAATGCATTTTCGTTGTCCCTATTGTGTTCTTGTTCACTCTTGATCAGCTTGCTCGAATATCAATTAAAGTTGATTATTTATGATGCTCTTAATGAAGTTCTGCTAAATGGAGCTTGATGTTTTTGAGCTGAAGCCGAGCACTCAGCGCCTCCTCACAGAGGCACATTAGTCATACCCAGACTGCTCTTCCTCTCTCCATGTGCAAGATATCAAACGATATAAGGGGTGAGGGAAGAGTAGCCCACAGCGCTGGCAGGAGAACCTCTCTGCTTCTCCAGTTGATGTGTGTGCGTGTGTTTTTGTTTGTGTGTGTGTGTGTGTTTGTGGCGTAGTCAAGGTGTGGCGAGGTGAGACGTTCAGCAATTCCCAAGGTCTATTGAATAACTGAGCTTTTTAATTTGATCCAAATCCCTCTGTTAGGCCAGACTTGCGGGGAAGCGGGGTGAAAAGGGCAGAGTGCTGCTACTGGGCCTCTAAAGTATGAAATTAATTAATTGATGCTGCTGGTCTCTGGAAGAATCTGCAGATGTAGCCGCAGTGAGACCCACTCTGTGAAATTCCACTTCAAAGAGTTGGGAGTCGGGGGGATATCCAATATATATATATTTATACTGTATATATGGGTGTGGGTGTGGGTGTGTGTGTGTGTGTGTAACGTATTGTTGCAGCTGTTCACTATGCTGCTATTATGTGAAAAATCAAACACTAATGTGTCAGAGCAGACAACTCCGGCCACCAAAAATTCAACAAAATGCTTGAAACGCACTTTGCGACATCCCGACAACACTAACATGTAACTAACACGGTGAAATATATTACAGCTGAAATGACATTAACTTAAGACTGTTTGGACAGTTGCTTGATGGAGGTCACCCATACACACACACACACGCAGTACACACCCATTGCTCATTGCCCCTTTGGATAACAGATATTATGATGTAACAGAAAACTTCCAGTGCTCCATTCAGAGCTGAAACCCAAATTTTGGTGAATGGAGGATCATACTTATTATTTAGAATTATTTATGTTAAGAAAATGACAATAGAGTGTGTGACCTGACCATCCCCGCGGTTAAAAATAAACACCCGGCTAGTGAAACTGTTGAGATATTAAATGGTCGAATTTGCGCCGTACGAATGAGGGATTCAGCTTGGCGGGTGAGGGACAGCCGAGCTGTGTGGGAGAAGAGATGGTGCCATGAGCTCTCAGTCCAAGGCTCAGGTTGCGTAGCATTGTCGCGGATGAAATGCCCCTGGAGGGGGAGTGAGCCCCCCCATATTCTTGCCTGCCAAGTTGAATTGTAGATTATTGTTGATGTATCTGAACATGCTATCCCAGCTGTTAATGTCGAGCTATCATGTCGAGTGCTTGAGGACGTTTTTGACAGATTTTACACCTTTTTGTGTAAAACTAAGGTACGTATGATGTGTCAGACCCGAGGTTGACGGTGCTGCGTATGCATTCTTTACGGTACCGGGTGAAGAGGACAAACTGACACACCCCTGGGGAGCGTCAGTGCTTATGTTCAAGGGTTCAGACAAGGTCCTGTTCAGCCTCCATACTGAGTCCGATTAGTCAAAAATGACTGATACCTCCTAATTACGTGGGCCCTGATATTGATCTGCTGCAGTGTTTTCAGGAGAACTCGAGGCTGCAGGGTATTAAAGCTGAGCTAAACTCAACAGACCCCAATCTGGCATTGGTCTGAGGACTTTATAGAATTTTAGTCGCTAAGTTCACCATATTGTTCATTTGCATTGGACAGCTCATGATGTTCCAGCCCTATGTGCACCTTGATCCACCTCCTGATCACATACCCAGCCATCCAGAAGACTAAAGCATTTATTTGGAGGGGGCTAACATTTCTAACAATGATGTCGCTATTTCTAACAATGATGTCGCTAACTATATTTGAAAATGCAAAAAATCGCATGCGATTTTATCTCAGATGGATCCTCTCTCCGGTGAAGCATCTATCGTGGGGTCTGGCTCTTGGAATATCATACAAGAACATTAGAACATCACGGAAACATCTATCTAGATTTTCTGGACTTGTTCTTGGACTCTTTCATAGGTTCACATGTTGTTGTTGGACCCACTGCTGCGGCCCTAGATGAAACCCACTGATACTATCATTATTAATCGTATTATTATTTTATTCTTCTTGTTATTACTGTAATTACATACTTTAAACTTCACGTTCACCTCTCTCTCTCTAGTTGCTTTATTCACGTCAAACTTTACTTGAGTAAATGTTCCTGTGGGATGATTTCACCCGTGTGAATAACTCAGACTATACTTTCCAACATCAATCTTCAGTGTAAGTAAACACAATCGCTTCTTGTCATAGATGCATTCTCAAACCAAACTTCCACCATGTCCACATTAGAAACATTATCCAGAGGCGTAAATACTTAGTTCTGGATGCTCACATAAAACGACTAATACTAGTTTTACTAGTACTACTAGACTACAAGATCCTCCTGGCATCTTGGCAAGTGACGGTTGAAGAATTTCAAACCTGATGGGCAATAGTTCTTGAGGTGATCATCCATGCAGTGGGCAAAATGTCTGTCTCTTTTGGACTGAGCGCAGTAATATCTTATTATTTTACTGCATTACCATCATGTCACAGCTTCAGACAGCTATTGTATCTAGAGGATAGGCATGAATCCATTCTGAAACCAGATTTGTCTCTCGTTTTAGGTTTCGGTGTCTCCGGCCAGGGGAGCGAAGACCATGACCGACGGGGAGGTCGGCGGCTGCTGCAAGAAATGGACAACAGCAGCTTGGATGAGATGGGGAGTGAAGGATCTAAGAACTGCACAGCTCCAGGTAAAGACAGAAAAAAGAATGAAAGAACCAGGACACTCAGGTGTTCTCCCCCTCTTCTCCCCCAGAGCAAGGGGAGGAAGACAAACGAAAAGGAGAAAAAGGGGAAACAAATGAACAGCCCATTTTTTCTGCCTCTCAACCCGCCCTGTTTCTACTTCCGTATGTGGGGTAACCTAGTTTGTGAGGTCAGATGATTCCCATGAGCACCTGCAACAGCAGGCGGCGACATTCCGCCTGCCTCAGCGGTTTTCACTCTGCTTCTCTGTCACGTTTTTAGGATCCTTCTCATCCTAGCCATATGACCTTACTTCTCTTTCTCAAACCATTTCCTCTCTCCGGGTCCCTTCTTCTGTGTCTTTGTCATGTCTTACACTTCAGGTGATCAAAGCTGGGAGAAACGATAACTATTTCTATGCTGACCTTTTTTTCATCTTCAACATCTGTTTGAGGCACTTAAGGACAGCGAGGGAAGATGTCGGACGCGCTTTGTTTGGCTTCTTGTTTTGCCAAGTTTAAAATCACTCAGTCCAGAGTAGATGACCTTAAACCGCAAATGCTCTGACGTCATATAAAATCACATCTTGCTGTAATCCAGTCTATTTCTCATTGAATCAGTCCTTATGAATGGATGGACCCAATTCACCCCTATCTGCAGCTATTCTTAGACATGGATGAGGGGAAATGTTGTCATTTTTGTGTAAGGATGGAGAGAGGGGAGCTCATTAAGCAAAATGGCTGTCATCAATCTCATTTCTCACCCTCCCAAGGTTGTTGCTGATATCTATAAATGGAGCTGGGGTCGAAGTTCAACTTATTCTCCTACCCTCCCCTTTATATTGTAGCGACACTCTCGAGCTAAATTTAAAGCACCGCCCAAGGGTGACTTCTTCTGCCAGCCTCTGGAGGAAAGCAGGGTTTTTATTAATAAAACCTCTATTTTTCTGAAGATCTTTGTCTACTGTGGAGATTGTAGCTCCTGTCCTCAGTGTGCCACTCAAAAACTGAAGCAATGAGTCAGAAGATTGTTTCAAAAAAGTTATTTGTGTTTGAAGGGGAAAATGATGAGAAATTCCAAACTAATTTATCCTTCCTCTAAGATCGACTGACATATCCAGCTTTGATGATCAGTGGACCGGATGATCAGTTAAAGGATTGCCGATTTCATCCTGAGGTGAACATGAATAACCGAACAAAGCTTAATTAAAGCTCATTAGATCAGCATCTTCAGGGGTTTAACAACGGAGTCTCTGGGGAGTTTTTTCTTGGACCCATCTGTGCAGGATTCAAAAACATGAAAGCATGGTAAAATAAGTTCATTGCAAAAACTAACAAATAATGATGGAGTGTAGGAGCATGGCAGACTTCTGCTCACAGTGTGGCAGGAGAAGAACAGCGGGTGAACACAGGAGCTGGAGTGGTGAACCTGGGTGAGAGAGACGGATTGAGTCAAAGTCCAATAAGAAATAGAAAAATTCCAAAAGCTCGAAAACAGTCACCAGAACAGACAGCACTGGGATGAATGGACAATCTGACAAAGAATGGTGTGTAGAGGCGGGCTTTATAGACAGCAGTCTTCATGTGTGATGATGAACTACACTGAAGTCAGATGTGCAAATGGCGTGTTAGGCAGGGTCAGATGAGGAGAGAGGGACAGGTAGCCACGCCCTGGATTGAGACACGGACTACGACGGACAGTCTATAAACACAGGGAAGGAGGAAGACACCAGACACAAGAGAGAGAGGGAGGTGTAGAGCCAGATCCTTACCTGTACCTTCATCACTCGGTATGTGACCTCTCACTAATGTGTAACATGTATTATACTAGTATGAAGCATGTAATCTACCTCAAAAAAATACCAACCGTCTGTGAAAACATCAAAATAATTTTAGTAAAAACCGGGAAAAAAAAGCTCTGAAAGAACTCAAAGGTCCGCCAAGGACAAAAATCTACCTCTGAACCTACTTTGTTTTCTCCTCTCTCATTCTCTTCATGTGTTCAGGACGTTGTTTTATGCCACACTCCTAGTCTTTGAGCGGAGCATTTTCTTAAAAGTGTACACAACAGCTCTTTGAGATATAAACTAAAGCAGACATTCTTGCATCATGTCCTGGTCCTCTCCAGTGTTATTGGCAGCACTTAAATCTACCAACAACTCCAACACAGTCTTAGAGTATCTCTCAAATACATCTTGACCAGTGGTTTATAGAGCCCACTGAGCCCCAGCTCCACCCCCAAAGGAACATCAAAGGAATTAATGAATCCACAATGTACACAGTTTCAAGAGAGCCCCTCGACACATTGTGACATCACTACAGCAAACAGCTTATTATTTTATCTTATTTCATTTTATTTTATTTTAAATGCTGCGAAACAAGTAACCTAACCTACATTTTATAATCAATAGGATATTCCAAAACTTTGCTTTGGGTAGAAATTAATGCACATCTTTCCTTTCATTTCCCTTTTTTTTAACTTAATGGGGTTGGAAACATAGCCTCCTTCCTTAGCGGAGGTAAATATTTGTGTTGAATAAAAAGGATAAAATTACATACATATCGTGACAAATGGACTGTCACATGATCTTAAACAGCTGTGTGTCAAGTAGCTTTGATGTCCGGTGGGTGTTCCTCAACAGTCTGGGGAACAAGTGGCCCATTCTTTTTGAGATTACATAAGAATTAAATGCAGGATCTGCTAACTTAGAGCGAGACCCTCACATTCTTTTGACCTTTCACCTGTGGTGGGAATCTGAAATAATGTTGGCAAGATGAAACGTGGCGTTTAGAGTTTCAATAAAGCAAAATTACTCTGCAGTCAAGAGTATCCAGCGCTGAAAGGGTGAAAACTGTCTAAGGGATCACAGTTTTACATTATGACCCTGGGATGTTCTGTCTTTGTGGGAGCGAATTGGTGTGTGTGTGTGTGTGTGTTTGAGAGAAGGTAAAGTTTTAAGACAATGGCTCTATTTATGATATGATACAGTTAGTTACAGGGAAGGGAGATATGTTTCGGTATTTTATCAAACAGTAATTTTCCATTGAAGGCTCGATCAAGAATGACGTGAAGAAGAAACAAAATTTTCTTCTCTTTCTTGCCCTCAGAATGCCCCAATTTCACTTCAATATATATGTATATATATATATATATATATATATATATATATATATATATATATATATATATATATTGAAGTGAAAATTGGGTCTGTGGAAGTGAGATTCGGACTGTGGAACCATCAGGAGCTGAGCTTCATTAATTATTGTATTGATGAATGCGAGGGATTTGGTTTGATACAGCATGTAAGTGTGTGATGCGTGTGTGTGTTGACCCTATTGAGTGTTTGTTCACGCTTCATTCATGTAGGCAGCCTACAAGTCGGTAATGATCACCACAGTACTTCTGATGAATTAATCAAATCAGAAAAAGATGATCATTCCCCAATACTTCAACAAAAGACTCCCGCTAATCAAATGCAAAATGGACCCAGGGAGCTTTCTTACTGATTTCCTCTGAGAAATCAACTCTGCCATATGACAATTTTAGCTCTGAGTGGGCTGCAGCTGCCTTCCCAGCACAACAACAACACTGTATTAGCAGTAGCAGATTGTGGCAAAGTTCTTTCATAACTGCCTAACGTGCACGCTGGCAAAGTGGTCTTGTTGTTTTATTATGGGACAGAAGCTCTGTGGTCAGGAGAATAAGACCAATCCATCACAGCAATTATCTCAGCGAGTCCAAGAGTCCCTTTCACATCAGCTCCCGGTGATTCGCTCTTTCTCCCTCACTCTGCTCAACTCTTATGTTGATGGAACATTCAGGCAGCGATACTTCTTGTTGGTCTCTGGCTGCTATTTTCCTTTATTTCTTTGGATATTGATCAATAGGTTTCTCCTCTGTTTAGCCCCTATCTCTCCATTCACAAGAAGGAATTGCTTCTCAGTTCCCCCAGATGAATTATAGAGTTCAGGTGGTTTGCCATCAGAAAAAGTGGCTGGATGCATCTCTAAACATTTCCTGCTGGTGAGACTATGAGCGATGCTGATGCTGTTTCCTTAACATCCTCCCCTACTGCTGCATTGGGAATTGGTTATGTTGAGTGTATAACTCTATCAACAATAAAATGACAATGTCATGTGTTCTACAACCTCTGGCTTTTATTAATGAAACCTATCAACTGATATTAAAATTCATAAAAAATCCTATAATGGTACATATAAGTTGATATTTGATCATAAATTCCATCTTCTCTGAACACCAGCTGGTGGGTTACTGCTGCTGTTCACCAGACATGAATGCAGAGTGAAGAAAAACATGATAACAGACAGCAAAGAATGACAATCAAGACTGTCTCTGGAAAATCGGCTTCACTAAACAGATTTTGGAAAAAGAATGTCTGACAATGAATGTCCAGAACAAGGTGAAGCAGAGACTCTCCTCCTCTCTCTATTTATTGCTGTAATGGAACCTGAGGTGAATTATGTAAAATAATTTGTCTTTGTCTTTTATTTCAACATACCAGCAGGTGAAGCTCCGCATTTCTTTCAATCACGCGGGCGCTCTTTCTTGCACTCTATCTCGCGCTCGCTCTCTCACCCCCCTTTCACGCTCTCTCGCTCCCTATCACAGCCAGAAGAGTGGCTCGCTGGGGGCCGGTGGTCCCGCGGTTCAAAAGTTATTGAGACTATGTGACCACCACACATTGACCCCGGCTGATGGTGCCCCTCCGACACTGATGCCCTGACTAAGTGCGTATAGGAAGGGCGGGGCCTGTTGAAATAATATAAATTGCTTGATCTTTTTTTAGCAGCAGTTGGGCGATTAAAGCAAGTTCATCACAGGACCAACACCAAGAGAGAGACAACCATTCACACTCACATTGAAACGGTTGACAATATAACATGTCATCAAAAAGAAAAAAATGTATGTACGATGTATTCTTTGAAGGAGATAACTTCCTCTGCATGACCAAAACAGTCGACACGTACAGTTTGTGCAGCGCAGCAGCACATGAAAGATTAAAGTGCTGGGAGTCTGTGCGGACACAAATATGTCAACCAGTCAGCTTTCCTTATCCGAGGATAAGCTCTTCAAACGAAGAAGTCGAGCAGCTTGGAGGCCTTGATGATTATTGACAGATCCACAGCTCCCAAATGCTCCACCAGGCAGCATGGATTTAAGCAGAGGATAGACATGTAAACAGAGAGAGATTTATTGTCCCAATCAGGGTAAGAGAAGTAGCTGCATGATTCAACTACATTTATGCATAACTGATGGATGCTCAGCTGATTAACAAACTTTTGACATGATTGCTATTGATAGCTGGAGTTTGCTTATCGACATTCATATTTGAGCTATAAACATACAGTATGTGCTTGGCATGTTTTTTGTTTTTTTGGTTGTTTATTTGTTTAGAGTCCGGGATTTTATTATGAAATGCTTCTCAGGTTTTTCCCCTTAGGTTTTCTAGGGATTTTTTTTTACACACATCAGGTGCAACAGGTCCATCTGTAGTGATGACATTGCTGCACAATTCTTATTTTTATACCACCATGTGGCATAAATCAAAGGGAAGGCGTTAAGCGGTGCACTCTGCACATGTTGCATAACATTAGAGATCAAGAGCTTTTTGCAGGAAGATCTTCCAGGATACTCGGGAACTGGGTCAACTCTTAGTTCTTGGTTTTGTACCAGAGCAAGGCTCTTCTTACTCGATTGCCGACTTATAAAAATAATTATACTGCTCTGGTGTACTTCACACACTTCGGAAATTATTTTAGTCTCTTATGTAGATTTTCATTTAATTGTAATGATGAGAAAGGTACTTTCAAACATTAAACAAAGTACATTTTATCCTTGCCCTATTCGCAGAAATGTGAATGCTTGCCAAGGTGTTTTTTTTTTTCCACAAGAAGCCTATGCAACTATGAAGGTTGAGGCAGGATGGGTTTTATTCAGTTTCAGGTGAAAACCTAGACTGGGATGGCGGGGAAATATACTCGTCAGCTCAACCAAAAGACACCTCAGGTCAAATACGAAGAACCAATAATGAAGGGCATGAACCTGAACAGTAGGTTAAAATACGGTACCTGAACTATGATTTAAGAGAGAGTAGTAGGTGGGGGATTAAACCGTTTGTGTGGAAGTATGGATTTATATGTTTAACTCTTGCTGATGTCAGTATTATCCACTTCCACTTCCCCCTGTCTCTCTTTTCTCTGTCTCTTGTGAATACATATGTACAGCTAAATATGCACAAAGGTCAAAGCAAGTCATAGTGACGCATCAAGATGACGCCGGTTTTATGCACAGTAGTTTCTTACAATTAGCTAAATAATCTCATCATCCCCTGCCACTACCAAACTTCACAAAACCTTGTGCACACAACGATCAAGTTCTGAAGTTTTCACATACTTTTAGGGGCCCTAAAGGTATTTAAATCAAATGCAGGCAGCCCCAGGCGGATTATTAAACCTCTGATTTAAATGTGGAGCACTTTATTATCACTTGAAGTTCCAGTTTAGTGCATATAGTACAACAGTGCATGGGACCCCTCCCTGAGGAGCACCTGACACCCAGGGAGCAAATTGGGTTTCAGGGGTTTGCACAAGTGCATGAACTTATAATTTTTCTGATTTTGACAGTTTGTAGGCCAACAAAGAGGGCTTTACTGGCCCTGGCAACCTTCTGCTATCTCTACGCTGATGTCATGCTGAGGTTATGGGACTAAATTCTATTACTTCAGTCTTTGGTATGAACAAATTCAGCATAGACACAAAGTCATTAATCACTTCTATTCTAATACAATTCCTTAAATCGCCTGATGTTTCCTGGAAGCACATGTTAGCTGTAAACGCTGCAAACATGTATCTCTTCTAAGGAATCTTAAAGGGGATCAGTGTTTCAGTGTGATACTGTGTACTTTTTCATTTATTCCAGCTGAATGCTGCAGCGGTGCCATTTCTTCATAGAGATGAATCATCAGGACTTGAGCTTTATACTTGGCTTCCATAGACTGCTACTGAGTAATCTGTTCAGTCTCTGTTACCATGGTGATGTGCACCGTTTAAAAGTGAGTCACTGTCTTCATATTGAAAGGCCAGTGTTATTCCCGAAAGTAAACCCATGAGTTTTGTAACAGTGATTGGACCTTGCTGGAGGACAGGACCTACGGTGTTACTGCGTTTGGTTAGTTAAGTATCATTATGCTGAAGGGAAGCCAAAAGACAGACCAAAAGTTCTGTTGTGACCGTTTGTTACTGAATAGATGTCAGTATCCACTTACCTCAAGTACGAGGATCTTCTAGCTCCTCATTGAGTCAGATGTCATTTTTCAAATGACACATTACATACTTTTTATGCAGAGGTTGTAATCTGGCAGAGACTGGAGACTGCAAGTCGGTGTCAAAGGCAGAAACTAGCCAGAGAGCAGGAGGATGGTAGTATGTAGGATGACCCTGGTGGTCCGATTTTCAAGGCTCACCTGTCCTGACATGCTCTCTACACAATATCGAATGGTGTCGTTAAGCTAGTTAGCTAGTTAGCATGTACTTCATATTTTCTGTTAGGTTTAACGCTACTATTTTGAAATGTGGTGAATTGTTAATGATGTCTATAGTACCAAATAACTATTAGAAAACACAATGATACGTTACAAAAGTGACCCAACTTTACATTCTTAAAATCCTAGCTTTTAAAGATTTACCCTAACCCTTATGTAGTTGTTAACTGAAGAATGCACAAAGCAAAGAATTATTTTTTTCCATACTTATATTCCTAAAGTACATCCTGGATTTGATTCCAGAAAAGGGCTGCTTTATTGTTCTATTTTTGATATATATATGTCCATATTTATTTATAGATTTTATTTATCTTTGGTATCAGTAGTGATGAAAAAAGCCTTTGAATTTTTCCAGTAACAACTTGAAAAAAATGCAAAAGTCTCTTTCCAGAGCAACGTACTGTTTGTTGCCTCTATATGAAAGTGAGGATCTGCTCCTATGGAGATAGAGAGGAATTTTGCACACCAGAAAAACATAGTTAGGAATATTGTATTCCATTAATTGAAAGACGGAACCTTTAAAGAAAGCTTTAATTTCTTACTTAATTCATTAAAACAAATCTCTCTGTCCTCACAACTTTTAAACTGCCTCTATAAGCCTCTATAAATACATAAAGAGAAAGAAAAAAATATGTAAGGAAAGGGTTAGGGTTAGTCTTTTCTTCCTTCATTCATGTTTTCCATCTTGCTTAATTATGGCTAATTGAAACCAATGATTTCCAGTATTGTTCCGAATCTGGTTTGTATCAATAAGCTCTGTGAAAACTTGCACTGCGCCTCTTATGTCGGTCATTAATGTGCCTTTGGTGTTAATCAGTCTCCTGCAGTGTGTCACATTATTGTTTCCAGTGTGGACCCAAGCACAGGGAGGGATAGGCATGGGAGGAAGGGCTGTGAGGCAGTCGTGGCCTAAAGTAATTAGATAACATCCATTAGACTTGAAATGGGAAAGAAAACAAATAAGCTTCAATATTTACAGTACACATAATCACGTAGTCACACCTGGAGGCTGTCCATTATTACCAAAGCTCGGCACAGAGGGAATCACAGCACAGAAACCAACGATAATGCATCATTACTGAGTAATTCATCAAAGGGAGTAGGTCCTAAATATTTGAAACAACCCCAAACAGCCTCAAAATGACTGTAGAGTTGAATGAACACGGCTGCTAAATAGTTCCAACAAGAAACATGACGTCTGAAGATCGTTCTAGAAGACTGTACATTGGAACAACAACACTGTGTATTCAACTTCTCATCTAGACATCAAATCAGCAGAGCCAATACATTGCTGCTGTGTCTTCTTCTCTTTCTCTTTCTTTATAGTTCTGTCGGACCTTTATGGTAAATTAAATGGGAAATTATTTCCACAGTATTTTTCGTAAAAAAAGGCCTATCCATCTACTGTAACCTTTGACCGCTGATGTGCCCTATTGAATAATGATACTGTTCTCATGTGAGTGCTCACACACACACACACACACGCACACACACACACACACACACACACACACACACACACTTCTTGTAAGCGTTTGCATTGGATCGCATCAATTGTCTCAGAAATCTGGGAGGATAAATGTGACATAACAAAGCGTAATAAAGACTCGTGAACTAGTGAGCGATGCGTCACACTTAAAACCTCACTGTCTTCTCAGCTGAACGCTCTTGATGTATGTGTATGTTTGCAAGGGTAGGGTGTGTGTGTTTGGTTTACAAACTGTGCAAAAAAAGGAAAAAGGCAGAGTCCTTAAATGTCACATTACTCAGCACGGTAACTACGCTTATGACATGCAATGTGTCAGGCCACATCACCCTCGTCCCCTGAGCATGGGCAGAAAAGGCCCCTGGCCCTCCACGTGCGCTGAAGATATGCACGAGATTCACACAGGGATTAGTTTGTGCAGGACCCTTAGGGTCTGGAAATGCAACTTTAATCACCTCTTTTTGTTATGCTTAGTGCATTCATGCCTCAGGTTCTCTGCTGTTGTCCCTACCGTTTTCACTTTCTTGTGTCAGCGTCATGAAAACATCGACTGTTTCACATGGCGGCTGATTCCAAATCGCTGCCATGTTTCCCTGTGAGAGTGAGAAATCTAGATCGCCTGAGTGAGTGGGCGTCTAAGCGTTAAACTTGAATTTCCTACTTTGTCAAACGTGCCTTTATTCGTGTTTATCGTATTTAGTCACATTATCCTGTCAATTTTAATAGATATTTCCGTCTAGTTTCGGTCCAATGTTTCTGAAACAGGGGAATCTCATGGCTCCTGTCTCTGATCACTGGCTTTACCAGATAAAGCTTTGAGATTTGGAGTGCCTGCTGTCCTTTGAAGAACTTCGGATGGAACTCGAGACTCCATAGATCCTGTTGACTATGCACCTTTATGCACGAGGCAAACGACCAATTTGCTTGTCAGGATGGCTGAAGGTCTCCACCATAGTGTCCTTTGGCTTCGCCCTACCCCGGTGTAGTTCACCATCTTTGTGGTCCAATCACACTACCTCAGGCTCCGCCCCCCATCTGGAGCAGTGAAACAGGCCGGTGGTAGTGATCCCACCGAAGTCGACGCTGTACACTCATAAAACTGAACCACAACATAGAGTGAAGTATTTTTTTTAAGAAATAAATTTTCTTTTACCCTCCAACCATATCGATGTTGATTTCATAACCTCCTTCTAGTCCAGATGTTTTAAAGGATCATTTGTCCATTTTTGATAACACTAAGTCTCTTTGCTCTCTCTGCTTAACCCCAGTCAAGTCGAACTCCCAGAATGATTTTGCTTACATATGGTGAAGGAATGAAATTGAGCAGCTATTTTTGGGTACTTTAATATTTTTCATTTTCATGCAGCCGGCAGTGGCGGAGAACCTTGATGTGCAAAGACTGAAAGAGAAATAGAGTGTTTGTGATAAAGAGTTGGTCTCTAACACCCTCCAGCTCACAGCTCTCCTGCAGAAACTTCAAGGTTTCTCTGTTTTAAAGCACTGAGCTGAAGGGATTTCAGATGTGTAAACAGGCTAGATTTTCAAATTGTCTGTTTTGCCGCACAGCTGAGCAGCCGTTCATCTCCCTGCTTTAGGCAAGCCAATATGATCCTGATTTCTAAATAAGGATGAAAGACTCTTATTTCAGAGCGAAGTGCTGCGCCTCAGTGAACCTATTCCCTTTAACTAGACACAAAATAAGTGAACATTCCAGAAGTGGCAGATATATTGTCCTTCTCATAATCTCACAATTTGAGAATTGATGTTTCCAAACATCGAGTGACCTCCAGCTAATTATATAACGAAAGAGATACAATATATAAAATATTCAGATGACATTTGGGAGTTTACCCCTTTGATGACTGTTTTAACACCCCCAGCAGGAGGCCTGTGGACTGAGTCTTGTCCATCTGTACATCTGTTACAGGCAGTGGCTTGTCCATATCTCGAAAACCTCCAAAGAGAATTCTTTGAAAGTTGAGTTGTGCATCCAGTCACATTTAAACTTCAGTGATTGTTATATCTGCTTACCAGAAGAGGCTGGTACGTGGAGTCAGAGGAGGATGGTCCTCGGGTTTTTGAGAAGCAAGAGGGAGATTAAAATGTTAAAAGTAACCGGTTGATGTGAAACATTGCCAAATCTCAGTATTATACAATATATTTGATTTATAATTTCTAAAAGAAATCTATTACAGAAATTCAGATTATGCTTCAACAGTGACACCTACAGGGCGGGCAAAGGCAATCTGTGTGAAAGGAAGAGCAGAGGAGGACAGAGTTAGCGTATCCTCGACTGGAGGTGGGATTTACTAGATCACTTTAATGTTTTTCCAGGCGCTTCTTTTTTTCATGCTGATCTGCTATTGGCCAAAAAACAGGAAATGATGCTCCAATGGAGAACATCCTCCCGTAACAATCAGCAACCCCAATACAATATTGATATATGAAGTCGCTCCACTAAAAATTTCCACATTTCTTCTTCATCTCTCCACCACTGTAAGGCGCTTGTGTAACGTACTGTGTAACGTACTGTGTAACGTACTGGTGGTAAAGGAGAGATAGATTCTTTGTCAACCACTTTAACATTTTACTAACTAAGTTATGCATGTAGGTCTTTCTAAACCAACCTTACCTTCGGTCTGCGTGAGCTTTTCCTGATCAAGATCAGTGATCACAGGTTTGGTTTTGTTGGCCAGTTTTTCACTTTAGGTTATTAAAAATCTTCAAATCAGTACGTGTTTTCAGCTTTGTTGGTAGACTTATCAAAATAAATAGCTTTGAAGACGTCAACTTCAGGCTGAAATGTGCACTTGTTTTCTTATATAGCCCATCCGCTGACTGGTGTCATTGACACAAGATAGGCCTATTCAATGTTGTGCTAACTTCACCTGTCAGTGGTTCTAATGTTATGGCATAACAGTGTATACTGTGTTTTTTCCATCGTCTTTCATCCTCAAAACAAATAAATGCTTACCACGATATAACTGCAGTCATTAAGTAGATTTTTATGTATTTTCACAGAGAAAAAACCCGCAGAAACAAGAACAGAGAAAGACTGAAAAAACACATTTCCCACTGTGCATAATTATCCAGACATGTGAGATGGAGATCATTGTTTTTATAATGGCCTGAGTAGCTTTTAGTTGATGGTGTTTTGACAAGAAAGCACAGAGGGATATATAGAGGGAATTAATTGAGCTTCACGACCCAGCCCGGAATAAGGTAGCAGGGAATTCAGTAATGATCTATTTAACAGTTTTTCAAATCCATCACTAACACAACTGCCGAAGGAATCACACTGTAAAACTTTGCTATATAAAACTACCACCCTGTTTAAATCTGACAACTTGTTGTGAATTCCAGAGCATTTGCATTCTGACAGGCTGATGACAGTAATGGAATTCCATATGACAAAAGGAATTCAAAGAGACTGCCTTGCCTTTTGATCATCATCTCTAACAATTATGATAACTCAATGTGATATATTGAGGAATAAACAACTCTATAACAAATGATGCTACCAGTAAATTTGACAGAAAAGGCTCTGCTCTTGACAGATCTCAGTCAGGATGGAGGGTAATTACAAAGAACTTTTTACTATCTGTACTAAATTTTTCCCCTGCCATGCCCACACACTCAATCAGCCGTTGACTAACTACATATCTGTTGCAAGATGCTAGCTCAGTGGTAAAAACAAACAAACGTCACTTAGTTTTGTTATAGGAGTTAAAGAAACAGAAAATCGTCCTTCAACCAGAAAAATCATAACTCATACAAGAAATTTTATTTTTATCGTGACCGATGGCTCTCATGCTGTGTCCTCTGAGTGTTATATGGGGAGAAGAGCTGTCTTATGAGACAATGAAGCTATTCAAATCACTGAAGACAGAGAATGAAGAAAAGATGAGTGATTTATAACAAGAGTGTGATAATGAGAACATTAGAAAGTCTTTGGCATTCAGAGTCTCTGGGGAGATTGTGATTGAAGGGTCTCTGCCCTGAGCAGCAGCATGCAGTAATGCCCCCTTTGGAGTCTGGATACTGGTGGTGGTGGCTGACGACTCTGCTGACTGAATGAATGATGAGGCTGATGGATCTGCAAGGACTGGGTGGAGTTGGGGGGGTGGAGGGTGCGCAAACTATCAGCATGAAATAACTAAATAAAAGAAGAAAGAGTCACATTTAAAGACAGCAGCTGATGGTGATGTGCTGAGCATACAGGTGTGACACAGTGATTGGATGGATGAAGTTACCTGAAGCAGCACAGCTGTTATGAACTGATGTCCCAGACCAAGGATGAGATAACTGAGACTGAGCATGAGTGAAAAGTGAGAATAATTAGGAGTGTTATGAGCAGTAACCTTGCAAATGTGCCAGAGGAGAGTCTTTCTGATTGAACTTTTGATAGATCTCCATTAAAACTGCTTTGGCACCTTGAGTCCAAGCTATTTGTCATGCTCCAAACATAAGCTGGGATTTCGGAAGAGACTGAGGCTGGCCTCCTTTATCTCAGCTAGGTCTAGTTACCTGAATTTGTTATCCACATAATTTGAGCATTACTTTACCTCCTCATTTGACTCAAGAAAAGCCAAAAAGGCGATTTGTGACCCGTCTGTTAATTAACCTGATAAATTATCAGTGCCAGTGAGGGGATAAGCTCAACTTCTTGAATTTGCCCTCGATGTTGGATCTGAGAAGTATGTTATGTATGTAAGCACTTTTTGTTGCAGTTTCCCAACTCTTGTCAATAATAAAGTCTTACTGCGAAGGGCTCCTCCAAAGGATTCGGTAACTTTGGTGAGTTGCATTAACTTTACGTTGTACGAGGAAAATTAGCCTGCGCTGTTTGATTTAACCTAAAACTCTTAAAACATTCGCCAAAACACTCGATGATTGACGTGAGCATTCCACCAGAGATAGGGTTAGACATGTTTACAATTATAATTTCTGTGCTTCATACAGTGATATGATTTCATTTTTGTTCAAGCAGGTCATGGTGGCTGGCATTGAGATCATATCCATCTTAGCAGCTTTATATCATCTACCTTTGAACTGCAGTATCTTGTTGGATGAAGTAAATAAGGAGAGATTCAACATTACTGAAGCAAATATTTCTCACTGGATATTTAAATTGAAAGACATTCCATTTTTAGCTTTGAAATTGTTTTTGCATCAAAATTGTGCATATATATTGTTTGCCTTAGTAATTTTTTTACCGTCCGAAAACTCAGACTCGAAAATTCATGATAATAAAAATTCAAATATATTCAAACTCGCCAAATTGGGATAAATTTGGTGCTCAAGAATCAGCATCAGAATACAAGGTACCAAGATAATCAATCCATCTGTCAAATTGTACCTTCTTCCAGCCGATCAGCTTCCAGTCTGGAGGTCATGTGACACAGTTGATTCTTTTGTTATGTTGTGATTGACATGTTTCCTCATCCTGTCAATCAACTTAATACTTAAAGAGCAGTCTGCAATTAAGTCACTATGCACATTCAACAGCTGTGATATTGTTCAAAGGTGTTATATTTATTCTCTATTACACTACTGCAAACTACTAGTTATTTGGCAAATTAAGATTATTAATCCAGAATGTAAATCTCTTTTAGTGAATAATTATTTCTATTAGAATGTAAATCCAACGAAGGGGGATAAAAGATCAATATAATCCAAAAAATCCTGATAAGACCCGACAATCAGCCAGTAGATAATCACTTTATCCTTAATATTAGGTATTAATTAATTAATTTGATCACGTTTTGCTTTTATGTCAGCATGTGAATACTTACTATTTGTCAACCTTTAGTTTGAACTGCTCTGTGTCTTTCTGTCTGTTTATCTGCACACTTTCACACTTGCACAAGCATGTTGAAATCCTCCTTTGAGCCTCTACTCCAGAGGTCAGGTCCAGTCTGCGGCGAACTCTAACGTAATATGCTAAGTCATCAGAACATTAACATGCACACACACTAACACACATAAAGTCCAATCAAGAGAAGAGCCCGCTATGCTAAATCACCAAATGCAGTCGGACAACCCCCTTCCCTCGTCGGCTTACCCCCAAATGCCAAAACCAGCCAGTGGTGCCAGTTCGTTTCCATAACAACTGCCTGAAAGTATTATATCATCAGTGAGAAGGGAGTAATGCAGAATTTTGCATGCATACACATACACACACAGTCCCGCCAATCCCCTCTTTGGGAGCATACAGAGCCTTGCCCTGTGTTACGTAAGACACTCAGACTCTTACTCGGGGAGGTGTCTTCATCCCCATGTTAAGAGGGATTTTTCAGGGAGCACTGCTGCTATCTGAGGTTAAAACCTCACAGTTCATTATGCTTAAAGAACACCCTGTCTAAAATGTTCATTCTTGCAGCAGCAGAAAATAGTTACAATTTGGCATCTTGGTTTCTGACGCTATCGACGCCTGTATATGTTTTTTACACTGAGATTCTGGGGAGTGAAGAGAAAACCTATTGAACCGCCGTAAACGCTCACAGGAGATTCTGCCGAGGTGGTGGGACTGAATGTGCGGGAGCAATACGCATGCAGAAAGACAGCGTCATTTAAAGGCAGAGGGAGAGGTTGGAAGTTCCTGGAGCTTAAATAGGCCTCATAAATTAGGAGAATGTTCTTGATTATGAATGGGCTGAAGATGTCTGTCAGATCAAACCTCACAGGCTTTTAGTTGCAGACCTTCATCAGATAAAAAACTAGTACCAAAAGATGTTCCTCGGTGGGTGGAAATTCTTTATTTTCTTACAAGTATTGATTACACACCTGGCTGAAGAGTAGATCTGTGAAGCACTATTTTTCTCATTCATGTTGAGCATTAACAGTAGTAGCTAGCATGAGCAGTTTCTGCTGGCAGGCAGACCTACGTAACCCCTAAGAGACCATGATAACTATGAAAAGTTCCTTATACAGCCAAATCTTACATTTTCTTTTAGTCATTAAGTTTTCATTTTTTGTTGCTAAATGTAAATTTTGAATAATAAATTAAAAAAAGGGAAAATTGTGTTCCTGAATTTAAAAAAACTACGTCAAGATCCGTCAGATTTTATTTGTGAACTATGGAAGGAAAACAAATCAATTATGTTATGTTCCAACTATGTTCCAAATCAAGGAAACAAAGACAGATTTCTGTTTACATCACATATTATTACTTCACATATTATTACTTTTGCCAAGGAGGTTATGTTTTCACTCTTGTGCGTTTGTTTGTTGTTGTTCTGTTTGTTTGTTTGTGAGCATATTACGGAAAAACTACAGGAAAGGATTTACGTGACGATTTTTTAGTGAGAATTTTAAGTGAGGGTTTTATGCTTCTGTGAAACCGCTATTGATTCAAAACTAAAGTGTTGATCAGGCATTCCATTGCTGTTGGGGCAAACATACGCACCATTGAGAAAATCAAACAAGGAATGAGGTGTTCATTTTTACATCCAAGCATTTTAACCACATCTTGACAATGGCTGGAGGAAGTGAAATGCTGTTTGCAGTTCCAGCTGCCACTCTCTCAGAAGTTCGAGGCATTTTCATCGTTAGAAATGAAATAAAATGTCTGTGAGCAAAGTGTTGGTCTGGGAAGTTTCTCATATGAAGCTTGTTAATGATGTGTGGCTTGATTATTGTCATTGTTCTCTTTCTAACTGCATGCGGCAACAACACTATGGTCACTGACGTCATTTGCAAACTCAGAAGCAGCTGTGTATTTAGGATGAGATCAATAACAGATGACTTTCAGCCCATTTCATTATGTCTGGTGGGACTTCCAAAAACCAGTTCCAGTTTAAATCTCCCAAGACGGTTTCTTTGAATTCTTACCCTGAAAGAAGTTGCGATGAAGAGGGACGACCTTCACTGACAGCTGAAGGTGCAGCCACCTATAACACTGTTGTGAGATCTATTGCAAAGAATTCAAATCACTTACTTTCTCATTTAGATTAATGTGGAATATGAACCCGTTTTTGATAAAGGTCACAGAATCCTTACCACTTTTGGGTTGGGTGCATAGAGAGTGCGGGCGAGATGCAGTTGTAATTTACAATCAGCAGGTGTTTTAGATTATTAAACGAAGTCTGGACCTGAGTTGTGATGCACATACGGAAGTGGATTGCTGGAGGAGTCTTCTTCACTACGTAATTCTAATACATATTTAAGGAGTCGGCTACAGAAAGAGTTAGATTATGTTTTATGGCCATGCTACTAATCAGACGGGGTGAGTCCATAAATTCTCAGGCATATTGCTAGCGGATTTCATTGCATTGCAGGCGAGTTGTCGGCCCCATTAAAGCTTCCGTCTCTGCTTCACAACATTCAAAAATGCATTGCGGCACACAGCAACGACTTTGAAGATTGTTTTCCCTTGAGTTATGATGGAAAGCGTTTACGACGACAGAATCTCGGTGAATGTCTTAGTGAGATGCTGCTGTGGCTAAATGAAATAAAAGCGTGACCAACTGGGGACTGAAACTATCTCAAAATAATTTACAACACATACACAGCGACTAGAACAGACGTATATGGTAACATGGAGTCCAGTTTTATGACTGGTGTGCTCTGTGTGTGTCTAAATGAGAGCACTCTGTCTAGTAAATCTGGACAAACGATCTTTGTGGTGATCAGCTAAGTCATTGGCTAATTAATGCATGTCATCATCAGGTTTTAATTAAGGTGAAACTTTTTATTTTGAAGATGATCTTATCCTCAGTTTGCCCACCAAGAGCAAATATATACAAATATGCCATTTTGCTCCTACTTATGTCATTGCATTACATATCTTAAGTCTGGTTTTTGCTCATTCTGAAGGCACCTTCAGACTGAACCCCAGAAAAGATTGATTCGATGTGAACACCGCCATCTTCCCTCATTTTTCCCTCTTTTAATGTCACGGAATTAATGCCTTGGCACATGGACTGCAGCCGTATGAACAGGCCCTGTTAACGACCAGAGCAACCGCATGGCTCCGTACTGCCATTCTCAGCAAAGCTGGACCCGATACTTATCTGTGGATAATCTTATTGACATACCGGCATGTCACACTGATCAGCCATAACATACCAGCCACTGACAGGTGATTGGATAACAATGATTATCTTGTTACCATGGCGCCATCAGGTGAGGATGGGATATATCAAGGAGTAATCAAGCATTTTTGGAAGCAGAAAATAAAGTTAAGTTTAAGGGTCTGAGTCACTAACAAGAGCAAAATTGTGATGGCTAGACAACTGGGTCAGAGCATCTCAGGCACTGCAGGTCCTGTAGGGTTACCCGGTCTGCAGTGATTAGTACCTACCAAAATTATTAAAGGAAAGACATCTGCTGAAGGGGTCATGTGTGCCTGTGTTGTCTGATTCCACAGTACAGCTATTCTGTCATATATTGCAAAAATAATTATTCCAGTTCTGATAGGAAGGTGCCATCAGTGCTTCTCAGAGTTGTTTTGGCAGCAAAATGGAAACTTATCTTAAAATATCAGCAAAGTGGTTTTAATTTTATGGATAATCGGTTGTAGCTTCCGAAAATGCCACAGACAATACAGTATTTTGGGTGAAGGGGAATATTTCTATTCTCTTGCCAAAGGGGGCGTAAGGCCCCACTCTTGTCTGTCCATATGTTTGTCCATATATACATGACAGCGTGTGGTCGATCCACTTTTTTCGGTGTAAAAAAACTGCATGTTTCAAGGGGACTGTGGCAGAAATCTGTAATAACGGTCATAAAAACAAGTTTATTTTTGCTAATTTTATGAAAGCCATCAAAGGGACCGCAGCATCAAGAGCATTTAAAGTATAAAGTACTGAAAGCAGAAGGTAAGGCAGAAAGCTACAGGTTGTCTGAGTGATGACCATGGAATGTTGTGAGGCTGTGTATCAGTGTGTCCAGAGGTCGCCCATTGTTGGTGTGTGTGTGTTGGTGTGTACGCATGTGTGAAAGCACAATGTTAATACAATTGCTCTGTGTAGGAAATGACACAATTAGTCACAAGACAAGAAATTCACAAGATGTGTTTAATAGTAAATCAAACAGTGACTTTCAATCTTTAAGATGTGCATCGGATATGTTTCTTCAATATTCTTATTTTGATATTTGAACTTAGAGTATTTTCCATTCATATTGCTCACATCAATCCACAATAGAGTTTATAGTTTATCCACATCACAAAAAATTGAGTTTTTCCAGTAGTCATGGTATTTGTGTCCTTGGACACAAAGTTTCCGGCTTTTTTCTGTCCAAAAACCTAATTGTCCTCATTATTGAACATTATCAAAGGCAAATTCTGTGTGTAGAAGGGTGGGGCTGGCTGTAGTGATGCGGCAGCAGGACGCCTGTCTGTGTGGACACACAGCATTGCACTGATGCCTGACAGCAGATCAACAAAGTTGTTTTGATTTGCTTCCACAGGCTGTATCAGTCAGCTCAGTCACTCCTCAGTAACCACTTTCAATCTTTACTTAGTTTGACTTAACATTGAAAAAACAGAAATAATTGACATTAGCCCCAAAGAAGAACGATTTGACTCCAGTACAAATATCAAGCCAGATATCGAGGTGCTGCAGTGGAACCTGAAAAGATCAGTTCAGACATACACAGCTTTGTATATGTCTTGTGTATTTATGGGTTCTTGAAACGCGCTGAGATGTCCAACAATGCCACATGAAAGCATATGGGAAGAACCATGTGTTGGTGAGGCAGGTGCCTGGTATGTGTCTATGTGTCCTTGGTGTAGTAAACCAGATGATGCAACGCTGATGAATGTATCTGCTGCCTGTATCTTCCTTCAGCACAATGAGCATCCGTCTGGGTACGGTGCTCTCAACAGGAATCAGCTGCTTGGTGCTTTGTCTCACCTGCTCTGCTGACCTCAACCCGGCTGCTCTTGTCCATCTAATGAAGTTTACATTTCTGGTTCATTGGTCCAGTTTCTTCAAAACAGTCATGAAATAACAAATATGTCTACATTTCCTCTGATTCTCTGATCCTTGCACACCAAAGTGTAGATCTGCTACAGGCTATACCATAAAGTTATCGTTTCGACTTTTGGTCTGTTGTCACTTTTTGTCTCGAGCATCTGGCTTCACCAACCTAACATTAGAACCTGACTAATATTGTGTAGCTCTTTCTTTCTCTGTCAAAGAAAGCCTCTAGGGATTGTTTGTTCTGACACTTTTATATCCGAACCAGCATTCGATTTTCAGCATATTGTGCTACAGTAGATCTTCTATGAGTAATAAAACACAGAATAGCCTTTGCTGTCCGGGGGCATCAATCAGCCTCGGGGGCCCATGGCCCTTCTTAGATCATTTTGGTAGGTACTAGCCGCTGCAGACGGGAATCCCCAACAAGTCTTGGCATTTAGGAGAACCCCTGACCCAGTCATCTTGCTATCACCTTGTCATAGTCACTCATAGTATCACTCAAAGTTATTTTTCCTGCTTACAACTAATCAACTCCACTACATTATATAATTTACCCGCTGACCGGAGCCAGTGTAACAAGATAATCAATGTTATCACATGAACTGGCCCATAACTAATATAACCTGTAGATCATCATAACTTTATAACCACTGACAGACTTCATCTGTCAGTGGTTATAAAGTTATGGCTGACAATTGTATATTAACCTCCAGAGGCCCGGAAACTTATTTTGAATGTTTTTTTACTCCCTCCTTTCTATTTTTTAATGGTTCCTAATAAAATGTCAGCGAGTATCATATCTTTGATTTGTTGCAATGAAAAAACCGAGGTGTATTCACATGTATGCATCAGGTTTTGATCATTCTTTATATAACCTGTCGCTGTTAGTTACCAAATTGACCTTATCATTGTTGGTACACCTCGGGGAAATCTCTCTGTTACAAGCTTGTTACTGTAAATAATGATATTAATTGAAGTCTTGCACGTTTGATCTGGTCTTTTTTGGTGTGACAAACCTAACTAAGCGATAATTGAGCTGTCCCAGCGCAGTCAATAACTTTGGTTAGAACTAGACCAGACATAGCAGTAAACTGGACTTTTCATCTTTGTGTTAAATACATCCCAGCATTTCATGAGGGCCAGACGTAGAAAGATGTGGGTGCTGTGAGGTGGAAGTGGTGGTGTGTTAATATTTGTCACACCTTGTTAACAGGGAGGTTCAGTGGGTTCTTGCGGTTATATGCTGCTCCATATCACATCTGCACACGTAACCATGATCTCTCATGGGAAACTCGGCTTCCTGCTTCTTGGAAGAGTGACTGAAATAACGATTTTTATGTGCAGGCTCTATGTGGGGTTGAGGAAACCGTCAGCTCCAGCGTTCTGATAATTTTATAGTCTATTTAGAGTGTCTATATTTATAATGATTCCTGTGACATTCACATTCACATGGGAGTTTCCTATTTAATTTATGTTGTAAAGAGCAAGGGACTAAGGCTGAAGCCCCGGGGGACCCCGCGGGTCAAACGGGCCAGTGAGGAGGTGGTATCAAACATGACTATTGAGAAAGTCCTATTCGATAAGTTTTGCCGTATGCAGTAGTATGTGATACCAAACAGAACTATGTAACTTCATGCAACCAAATAAAAACTAACAAGGGTCAAACACTTTTTTTCTAAAAACATTTGCTTTTCCTAAATATTGAACTAATCTCATTAAAATTGACTATTTTCACAAAATACAAAATTTCATCATGAGATAAATTGTAAGTTAGATTTGTTTTAAATTGTTTAAAAACATGATGGACCAAACAATCAACAGTCATTTTATGATAAATTTAATGTTTGAAATATTACATTAATATTTGCCTAAAGAAATAAAAGCAAAGTTATACTTTTATACAAACATACTTTTTCTTGGAGAAAACATTAAAGGGTTACGACCTCCTCCTGTGATGAGAGCGGCCTGTTCTTAACCTCTGACCTTGCATTTTGGTCGTAGTTGAGTTTAAGCCGGATAATGGCGGCTTGTAGCAGTACATTTAAAAGAAATGCAGCTATCACAGTGAGATGGCTGTCTGTTTCTTTACTGGCTGCTCTGTATTGTGTTACGCTTAAGGAGTTCTTGCAGAAAAACATATTGCGCAGGAGGACTGCAGCCGCTCCAACACAGCAAGATAGGAAAATAGGACAACAGAGAATCAAACAGGGAGAGAGTGGGAGACAACCGTTGGAAAGTAGTAGCAATTTTTAGTGCTTATTTTCTGTCTGTGACTTTTTTTGTGATAAAATGTTGTTAGAATGATTCAGCTACTCAGAACTCCCCTGACTTATACATTCATACTTTCATGCATTCACGGTGTGCCTGTGTGCCTCTCTGAGGAGCAGCAAACGCTTTGCAAGCTCCATAGTGTTACATCTCCAACCCACAGGTTAATATCTACCTTTGAGGATCATTATTTAGCTATCTTCACCATCAGAGCTGGAGCCGATCCCAGCTGACATTGGGTGAGAAGCGGAGTAAACCCTGCACAGGTTTTTGCACATGTTTTTGGACTGTGGGGGGAAACCAGAGCACCCAGAAGGAACACGCAGACAAACACAGAAAGGTCGGGCAGATGGAGATGAACCCAGTGCTACCCACTGCTTGTTTGTTGTTAATTAGACTGCAGTACCCATCAGAAGTTTGGACAATTTCTCTTTAATGCGGGCGTACCATTTCTTTTTCTCATTTATCTGTAGATTAGGTGACTGTAAATTGATTTAATTAAGCATCGACTGAACTTCTGGTCTAAACCAAACCTATAAATTATCTCAAACATAAGTAAATCCAAAGTGCACATCTAATGTAGAAGGTCTTCATTTAGCTTTTGAGCATAATCCTTATATTTTCTGCCCAGCTCTTTCCTGCATGAATCCACATTGATTTTTTTTAATCACATTTCTGTGATTGCGATGTAAATTAAACCCTTTCTTCATAATCGCTGTCTGTTCTCACTGCCAATTTTTCACCTTTCCTTCTTCGTCATGCTCCCTCTTCTTTCTTTGACGTCCTGGTGCTCACTTTAATTATTTCCTTATTCTATTCCTGTCCCTCTCCCAAGTAGCTCACACACAGTCGTTGACGGGACTCAGACGGTCCCAGACACTTACGCAAGGTAGCTGCGGGACAACGCTTCTTGTCAGTACATAAGAGTTCAATGGGTTTCTGCTCCTATTACAAATACACACACTCACAAGCTGCACAAGCACTGTTTAACTGTGTGTGTGTGTGTGTGTGTGTGTGTGTGTGTGTGTGTGTGTCTCTTCCAGCTCTGCACGAGTTCCCTACAGACCTCTTCACACACAAGGAGAGAACAGAAGGAGCTGTGGCCCTGCATGTCCTATGTGTAAGTGTACCTTTACCTGCACATGTATACATTCATCTATGTCATACCCAGACAAATGCACCTTTCACTGCCGCTCAGGCCATGCTTGATGAACTCTGGAATGGTGTTTGAGGGCACTGTGGTTGAATGAAATCTATGTTTTTGTGACCTATTTGTGTAGATTCACATCTTTAATATGAACAATGTTCTCTGAGATCCATATTAGGGGAAGGGAAATATGAATCTATAGAGCGATAGGCTGCCATTTATGTCGAGGTAGACGAGCAATCATCTGCCAAGACCCAACAATCTCTTTCAATTCAATTAAACTCTACCACATATTCTAACAAGATGAGGGTCATCAAATGTCTGCCCTCATTGTTCTGAAGATGAAAGTTTAAAAAGAAAATCATGGAACTTGCTGGAACTTACGATTCCTTTGTATCGCTGACCAGATATGCACATAATGACTTCTATCCACAGGATGAAAAGGTCAACAACTCTCCACTGGACCCTCTTAGTAGCTCAGACCAGTGGGTATAAGTCATTTAAAACTGCATATTTCAATTCCTTGACATTTTAAAGACACATTCTTACCTGTTTCCTGAGTTTTGAAATATGGGATTACGCATATCCTGAAGGGTAATTCGATTTTTTGGGGGGGGATTTTTCTTTTGAGTCTGGATACTGGTGCTGGTGGCTGATGACTCTGCTGAGACTGATGAATGAGGAGATTTATGGATCCGTGAGAACTGGGTGGAGATGGGAGGGTGGAGGGTGCTATAAACAGCCAAAAGCACTAGTCGGATGAAGACAGTCACAGCAGCAAGATGGTCAGCTGATGATGAAGGTTTATCAGCGTATAATCGATAGATGTGATCGATTGATGAGCACAGCAGATATCAATTAATGCCCCAGACCGTAAGTTGTGTTTTTGAGACTGTGTCCCCAGTGTGCATGGGGATAGTCATCCTGACTGAACTTTCGCTAGAGCATCATTTTACCATACAGTAGATGTTATTATGATTAAATAGAAGAGTTAAATAGAGTTAAATAGAACATGCAATTGATGCAATTAAATGCATTGCTAACTGTAACTAAACTTGTAAACCCCAAACAACAAAAGTGTTCCTACTCACTGTGCGTGGAGATATTGGATATTGAAGGACAGATCCAAACCGTCAAAAATTTGTGGTGAGCAGTAATAAAGCTGAAAACACTGCTTAAAAAGTAAAGTAGAAAGTATTTATTTCTGCAAGGTAAACAAAAAAGGTTTCTCACAATTTCAGTGATGATTGTCACCATTTGAGATGTAGCATGTGAGTGTTTGTCCGCAGAAACGGTGCTGTGTTTCTTATATGGACATTTTTTTTTACTATACATGTTATTCGATGATCAGGTGGAACTTGCATGAAAAGCTCATTAAAAATGGAGACATTAAAGAAACAAACTTTCCGTTCCGCTGAGGTAAGCGTTAAAGTTAAAAAATACACAATAAAACAAAAATAGAACATTCTCACAAAAGATGTATCAACATTTAAACTTTGCAGATTTCAGTAAAAATACAAAAATTGGTGGGTCTTTGGCAAAAGTTCATACCTGTTGGATTAAAAAGATGATTATCATCCTCAGATTCTTGTAATCTTGAAGAGCTTAAACAGCCTGGCCATAAATCACCACCAGACAAACGGCTTCAGCCTCTTCCTGAAGTCAATTATCATTTCCTTTGTCAAATATTTGTTCAGCAAGGGCAACCGCTGACATCATCCTGCACAGGAGCACACTCTCTTCCATTATTACTGAGCAGAGACACAATGAAAGACTCGTCCTTTCATCCTTACAAGTAATGATGATAAGTCTGTTCTCATAATGACACCGACCCTCATTTGTAAATCAAAAAAATGTAAGCGGTGAAAGGACAGACTTCTGGGAAAGACCAGTAGAAGATAAATGGATAAAACACCAATTACCTTTTGAGACCTGTCATTTAAAATGTCCATCAACCAATGACCATTTCAAAACTACCACATGACCTCCTTAAGTTGGGTAGTTTGTGTCTGTGTCTCCATTCCAGCAATCAGGCCTCCTCTGATAGTCCAAAAATGTTAATATGGGTGCGTTTGTGACCTTAAAGTGTCTAAAAATGCAAATATATATTGTTTTTGTGTCTATGCGTTGGCCCTGTGATGAATTTGTGGCAGGTCCGGTGTTTACACTGCCTTATGCTCAATGTAAGAATGTAAGCTGGGATCCATCCATCTATTATCTATTTTTCACACAGACAGACAACCATTCTCTCTCACATTCATATCTACCCTCAACTCAGAGTCACCAATTCAACTACATTCACGTTTCTGTGAGTAGAAGCTGAAGAATCCAGAGAGAACACAAACAAACTCAGGGAGTAAGAAGAACCCGAGGGCTGAGGTAGATTTCAATCAACGTGCTGGCCCACATTTTGACTCCCCAAGGGCAAATATTGATGGATTTCCTCACTCCTCATTACCTCTCAAAATCAATCCAGTGCTGTCCAAATTAATCAAGGAGTTGTTGAAATAGTGTCCATACAGATGGTTATACTGATTATTGCCGATTACCAAACATATATAAGTTAGTATGTAGCAGTTTCTTACTGCTGGGGCCTCATGTGCTATTAAACATGTCTGGGACCACTTTGAAGACAAGTACTCTACTTATCCTGATGCACGCCAAAGTTAGATCCTCTTATTCGGTGTCATCTAAGTGTGTCTAGTAGTTTTCATGCAATTCTGATAACAGACAAACACACCACTGGATATGGGGAAATATAATCACCTTGCTGGAGGCGATGATGGTAAGACGTCAAAAGATTAACATATAGAAAAGTACCCCTTTTATATTCTACACAATATGTTTCACTGGAGATACAAAAGGCTTTCTTCGACATTAATACATATACTAGTCCACATGAAAGCCAGTTTTACGTGTAAACTCTCCTTCATAAACCAGCAGACACGCAGAACAAACACCTCAATATCACTACGTCAAGTCAGTTTTAAATTCAAAACTGCAATTTTCAACAATAATTCAGCAAAAATGGCGAAGACAAGCTGCACTGACATGTGAATGTTTGTTTTCCACAAAGAAAAATATGTGTTTGTTAACCTTGTCTAGGTAAAAGCACATATGCAATGTGGCAGTAAGGGTTGTTCTACTTTTGTACTTGTCACGTCCATTGCAGCGATTCAAGGAAAGCACATCAGCATGTATTGAGGCCCGCTGGTTTCCTCTACACTCCTCCCCTTTCCACTGGTTCAACACACACATTATAAACCCCGCATGTACGCCGCAGCAGGGGTCAATATGTGAGATCAAGACTACAGTGTGGCTCCTCAGCCATCGCTCCTCCATGACTGACATCAGGCCAGCAGAAAGTTCGGTAGATGATTAACCGGGCTGCTGATATGTTTTGTGGTGCTGATTGTAATGGAAGATTATGCCGGCACAGTAGTGTCTCACAGGAACCGTACTGCATATACAGCGTACTTACAAGTACTGACTGGACCATTATTGCAATCACTACTTACAGTAATCCTGAGGGAGTGTTTT
Organism: Lophius americanus; assembly: GCA_037951165.1. Lineage (NCBI taxonomy): Eukaryota > Metazoa > Chordata > Actinopteri > Lophiiformes > Lophiidae > Lophius > Lophius americanus. The sequence continues at coordinate 2,367,496 of JBBDHG010000273.1, read as the reverse complement.
CCTATAGCAAGCCGTTAATAGAAAGGTTTTGTTTTTTTTACAGCCCAAAATGCGGTATATCGTCACAACCTATGATCCTTTGATTTGTAACACATTCCCACACACAGTGTCACATGTAAACATGGTACGGTGAACAGAAATTTCTAAAAAGAAGAGGAAACAACAAATTCATAAAAATAAAAGATATTAGACAGAACAGAGATTAGAGTCATCTGAAGGCTCTATTCAAGGAAAAAAATTGAGAGGCTCAATTTTGGAGTGCTGACTCATGCCATCTGCTTCATACTCAGCTGCAAAATTTTCCTGTGTGTGTTGAAGATCAAGGCCTGAAGAAGCAAACACAACCGCATCTTAGATGTGTGACTCGCTCTAAACTAACATGGCAGCAGGTGTGTGAATTTGGAGAGTTGGATGTGAAAAAGGCACACAGACCAAATTTTAAAAAAAATACATCAAGCTTTTTCAAGCTAAAACTTTTCAACTTTCCATCCAGATTTCAATGAATCGTTTAACTTTTAGCCATTTCACCGGTCACCAGGGTTCGAGATGATTTGAAGATCTCAGATTTTACCATTGTGTTTTATTAGCAGCTGACATCAGTTATCTGAGTTCATGTAGTTTGATGGAGAAACGCCCTTTCACATCCTCTCATTAAGTATGTGATTATTAAGCCTATAGCTTTGGACTTTGCGGTACAGGAACTTATATGTCAATCAACGGGTGTGACCATGGAATGGAGAATGTTGATCTAATGAACCGTCGAGTGTCTATTGGTCTATGCCTATTAGTCTATTAGACCTGTGCTAATGCGCATACAGATAACCTTTAGCACAAATAACCTTTAGCATACATAACCTTTAGCAAAGTTTAGCTGTATATGTGTTAGTCTCCTGCTAGCTAATACTAGTGTTTGTGGACTGCCATTTATTTTGCACTTCTTGCTTCTGCTTTGGTTTCGATCGGAGAATAAGGCTTAGAAGATGACTTTTTTTTCAATTTTCTTTCATTCAGGGTTCAGGTTGTGTTCTACAGGGAAGAGGTTTTTTGTTTCGGCCTTGGCTCACCAAGTCACATTTTATTTTTGTAAATACTACACACAGTCGGATGTGCATTTATTGTTGACGAATTTCTTATGCGTGTTCTTATAAATTTATCAGATTACTTGTACTTCCTCATCCGTTATGCTCCCTAAACAGGGACATAATACCCAGACGGGAAACGGGTATTATGTATCTTCCTTTTCCTCAGGGCGGGTCGCTTAAAACTACCTGTTTAGGACTTCAGTCTCTATCTTTCCTTTGCTGGCCTAGAATGTCCTGTGTAGATAAAGGACCTGAGACATCACAACGACTGCTGTGGACTTCCTGTTCTGAATTCTGTTCCGTCTCACCAGATCAAACCTCTGTGTGGTGATAATGTGGTAATCACAACTACAGTCTACATTACGACCAGCACTGATATGTCTTAATCCCCCTAACTCAATAGAATGATGACATTTTTTACAATGCTTATTAAATTCATATTCACATGTCTCCTGGGTCCAAAATTTTTGACAGGGCCGTGTTATCCTCAATCCTTGTTTTGGCCATTACTCGTTTTCATCCTAATGAGTTCCTTCAAACACAAAGTGCTGCCTTTTTTTCTGAGACTGTACAGATTGCACAATAGTGATCTCAGTTTCCTATGAAGATAATATGCACACACACGCACAAGAAAACAATTGAATACTTTTACTTCAACAACTTTTACTGCGTCTGTCACTATCACTAATCAGCGCATGCTGTTAATGTTGCTACGTGACAGATGCTCTACTTTATGATAATACGGTAAAGATGTAGCTCGTGAAATTGTCAACATGAGGGGGATTGGCTCCATCCTAGACACCCCCAAGAGACCAGTGGGTATAGAACCCCGAAGAAGAAAAAGAAGAACACGGATTAAAGCCTGAAAGAGGTAGCAATACAACTTAAAGAATGTAATGGCCCTTAAACCCAAAGGGAGAAGAAGAGGAAGACTTAGTGTTTTTAGTGGTCCACAGTAAAGGCCGTGAAAGATTTAGCCTTCGTTAATGTATCGTTCAGAGGACGCTTCCCCTGAATGAAGACATCAACAGCTAACATGTTAGGTGTCTTTTTTAACTCAAACCCATAGTCTCAGTCCAGGTCAGAGGTTATGCCTCTATTTCTTCTATCCATTCCTGCATGTGTATTACAGTGGGGAAATAACCGCCTCTCCTGGGCTTTTTTTAAAGCCAGTATTTCAACTAACTCGCTGATTTAAAAATGTATAAGTGTGGTCGTACAGTTATGTCGTTCATAAATGTTTCACGTCGGATCCTTTAATGTGCTGCACCAAATCAGCGTGGGATTGGATCTTTGAATGCCCAACCTTCCATCTCCAGAGGCTCTTTTATTTTTCATGGTAATTCACATGTAAATTTAATGCAGCATGTCAAAGGAGGGCTTTTCTTTACTCTACTGTGAACAGGGCGGTTCCTAATGAAGTTGAAATCACCACAGATAAATCACAACAAGCTGGACTTAATGACAGATCACCCATCTTTGCACGGATGTTTCACTGCGTGGTGTCAGACGTATAAACCACATCAACATGACCATACTTCACAGATCCTTGTAATATTTATCATTCCCTCTCTCTTTACAGGCCATTTACATGTTCTGTGCCCTGGCCCTGGTGTGTGACGACTATTTCGTTCCCTCCCTGGAGAAACTGTGCGAGGTATGTGGTGCCCTGAAAGATGACGATGGAGAAAAAGTTTCTCTGTATTATTTATTAAGAGATTTAGGCTACGTGATGTCAATCCATTCAAAGTTTTAATCAATAATTTAATGTGGTGGTTCTAACTACAAATCCGTCATCTTCAGCTGAGCTCAATTGTGCTTCGGCTTTGCCAGGGTTGATTTAAGCGATTAGAGGGTTGAATTCTTACGCCAGGGTACATCCTTGGCGAACGACTACTCTTTATAGAATAAAAGGTTGTGCTGAATTTTCAGCTTTGTTGTGTTGGCGGCCCTGAATTTGAACAATCTTGCTATTTAACTAAAACTCGAACAAAGACGCTTGGACTGTTATTCCTCTCGGTCTGATGTTATTCCTCTCTGTCTGATGTACGATACATTGGGCATCTGCTCCAACGCTTGACGCTACAATCATCCTTTGAGAGCCATTGAAGATGAAGATGATATTTCAGACTTGTGCTTAGGTGTACAACTCATCACTACAATATACACACAACTTTGCTTTAATCTAAACTCCCATCTGGATGCTTTTTAAAGCCAAGCGTTCCGTTTAATTCCACGTATGATTGTAATTACTGGAAAAAATCAGGGCCGTGGTTGTTATTATATATTATATATTATTTAATATCCTTTATATACCAATTTATATCCTTTTTATATTTCCTAATCACTTTTATATTATAGTAACTCATGTCCTTAATGTACCATATGGAGCTCTTTTTATGCTAACAATATCCTGCATACTAATTAATATCTCTTCTATATTGCCAAATTAATTTAATATTATACTAATAATAACTAATACCCTTTATTTATTAACTAATCTTTGTTTGATAAATCTTCTTCGCTGTTTTGACATGATGATGGAAGAATATCACATTTACTGTGTGTTTAAACTCTCACTCTTACGAGATTAATCTTTATTAATCCACAAAGGGAATCTTATAGAAGCTCTGGTATCTTTTAATAGCTTCACGGTCAAAGTGTGTCTTTGACTGAGTTGGATTTTCTAACTGCAGCTTATACGTCCTGTGACATTCAAACTTTTTTTTGCCTCTGGCTACTTTCTCCCAGCGTCTCCATCTCAGCGAGGACGTAGCAGGTGCCACCTTTATGGCCGCCGGCAGCTCAGCCCCAGAGCTCTTCACGTCCATCATAGGTATTCAGCCGCAGCACCACTCTGATCTAAGCAGCACACATGCAGTGATACTTACGTATCATAAAATATTACAGATGTGACTTACATTGAGTTGTAATTCCTATTGCCTCATGGATGTTGGTTAGATGTGAGACACTGACTGATGCGACGTCAAACCGACTATGACTAACAATACTATGAGTGTAGAAAGTGTAGAAGTTAAACAAAAATCTGGTTTTACATAGAGATCGCATTTAAGAGATTTATTTTTCCTATAACTACCAACCACTTCATATTTTACCATGAGTGTAAGTCCGTAAGTTCTCTCACCCTGAACGACAGTAAGCAGGAAGCCGGGTGAAGCCGGGTGAAGCCGGGTGAAGCCGGGTGAAGCCGGGTGAAGCCGGGTGAAGCCGGGTGAAGCCGGGTGAAGCCGGGTGAAGCCGGGTGAAGCCGGGTGAAGCCGGGTGAAGCCGGGTGAAGCCGGGTGAAGCCGGGTGAAGCCGGGTGAAGCCGGGTGAAGCCTGTGAAGTGTGAATTTTGCATGTGCAGTACATGTACCCTCTAAATACAAGAGGCAGCGGCGTATTTAACTTTAATTAAGTCGGCCTAATGTTATTTTATTTGTAAGTAGTATTGTATGGGTGTTTATATTCATTTAGGTTGTATAGCTGTTCTCATAGTTCTGCATTAATAATTAGCATTGCAGTCAAACACCGTAAAAAAGGAGCTGAGTGTGGCGGGATGAAAAAAGAATGCATGTGTTACAGAGATAATATTACTGTGTTTTTGCATATGTCAATTAGCAAATTGTGCAATTAAAAACTTAACCACATTCCTACCCAATTAATAGTCTACATGAGACGGCGGCGCAGTGGTTAGCGCTGTGCTAACCACACCACAGTGCAGCAAATCCAGTTCAAATCCACTTCTGCCGGCCTTTCTGTGTTTGCATGTTCTCCCTGCGTCTGCGTGGGTTCTCTCCGGGAACTCCATCTTCCTCCCACAGTCCAAAAACATGTGACACAGTTGAATTGGTGTCACTAAAATTGCCTGTAGGAGTGAGTGTGTGGTTGTATGTGTCTGCCCTGCGATGAAATGGCGACTTGTCCGGGGTGTAACCTGCCTTTTGCCCAATGTTAGCTGGGAAAGGTTCCAGCCCGCCGTGACCCTGAACAGGATAAGAGGTAGATAATAAATGAATATATATATATTAATAAAACATAAAACAGTAAAAATGGAGTACAACATTAATTAACATTCAATTAAATTTACAATGCTTTAGAACGTACAAAACATCAGTGTGTATGCACATGCAATTAAATATTAATCCTTATAAAATAGTTTTAAGATTTGACTGTATATCATATTATATTAGCTGGTACAAAATGCTGCTGCCCGTTAAAATAAACTTTAACTTGACTTTATTAAGTGTAGAACAAGATATTTTTAGAAATGGGTGTAAAACTAGGGTTGAGTCTTTGAGGTGAGATGTCAGAGAAACACATGAGCACAAACATCTGTCCTCTGCCAGATGTTACAATGAATTTTTCAGAAAGCGAGTTCGTCTCAACATTATTATTTTCCATTTAAATGTTGAATATTTTCATACGTTGGTGATTAACTTGTTGTGCTGAAGCGTTCAAACTTAATGTCATGGTTACACTTTAACAAAACAAATATATATATATATATATATATATTCCCAAGGTTTGCAGGTCAGCAGATCCTCTGATTTATGGACAAACAAAAACTAGATTTTTTTCAGATTTTTTTTTCTGAGTAAGAGAAAGATCCATGACCATCCTAGCGCTCTTCTTCTGAAATGTCACAACAAAGTCTACAGTCATACAAGCGATGGAGTCATAATGCTGTCTGTGTGTGTGTGTGTTTTTACTTGCTCATTCTCTCCGCAGGGGTCTTCATCACTAAAGGTGACGTTGGTGTAGGGACCATCGTGGGTTCAGCTGTCTTCAACATCCTCTGCATCATTGGCGTGTGTGGGTTCCTCGCCGGCCAGGTATGATGTCATAGTAGTGTTGCCACTGAGCGGGTGACATTTCCCAGTGTCCCACTAACAGCCTGGTGTAACCTTTAAATATTCAGGATATGTGCACAAAGTGCCAGAAAGTGCTCACGCACACATTCACATATTCATGCGAAAGAATACACACACACACAATAAGCTGAGTCTTTTTGTTCGTGTCTGAACAAAGCATTTGTCATTTTCGCAAGGCCCAAGTTTTTATATAGTTTTATGTTTGTGAAATGTGAGTTTAAGAGTCACATTTATTCTAATACTCCTCTGTTGTCTACGTGGCTGCGTGTTCCTAATACTTGATGATGTAGATTAGCGTTCATCTGATATCACTGTATAATCAGTAAAGTTAATAACCTGTACTAGGTTTCCAGGCGACGTTGGATTTTCATGTGACTATTAAATACCTTGCGTCCTCCTCTCCCCCATGAGCTCCTTTTGAACTTCTTGCTTGAAATTCCTATAATTAGTCCAAAGGTCCAAGACATTTCAAAGAAGTAAAAATCACACCATTGGTCCGGATCGGGACTCCTGTAGTCGACCAAAGTTTGAGTTTGATCCGGAGTCTGGTTATCACATCTATTATTTTGATAAAAATTTAAAGTTTTGGATTTTTGACCAAATGTAGGACAGAGTATTAGGGCCACATTGTATTGGGGGGGCATTTTTGTTGTTAAGAGATGATTGTTGGTCATTTTCTAATGAATCTTTCCCTCTCTATAAAGATGTATTCTTTCTACCAACTGCGTCCCATCAGGAACAAACATCTACACCTCAGGGATTGAGGACCCAAGCGCAGGCATGAGGCAGAGTCACAGAGTGAAACGGTTTAAGACGTAGTGATCCGATTAAAAGCAGGTATCAAATCCAGAACGAAGCCCGAATCAGCAAACAATAGGCAAAACCACAGACTGACACAAATCAAGAATAATGAGTGAAAGCAAAAACAGAGAAGTTCAGCAAAGCAAACTAAAAGCATTAGAGGCAGCTTAAAGGAAGCACAGGGAAGTCATCAAGGAATCCAGAGGAGACAACTGAGAGACAATGAACTGGTAAAATACTAGAAAGGAGTGAAAACGAAAATCATGAGACTCACAGACCTGAGTGTATAAAGGACACAGTGGAAAGCAGGGGAACTCATCAGAGGGACGAGACGCAGGTGAAACAGGAAGACAGACAAAGAAAGTCAAAGCAGACATCAGACTTGTGGAAACGGCTGTGTGTCACATAAAAACAAGAGTCAGACGCTGAAAGGGAGATGAAGCCCTCATGAAAACACAGGAGACTAAACTAGGACACGAAGTTTGAAGAAAAACATGGAAAATGCACTAATAAGCAACAACAGACATGAACAGGAAACGACCTAAACCCAATCAATATATGACAAAAAGTAATTGTTGTATAGAATCAACAAAGACACAGCTCTGTGTAAACAGAGGCATGGCACAAATAGCTCTGAATATTGGCTCGTATTTATGGGACTGAAGATTGGAAGGAGGAAGAAGAAGAGGTTCCTGTGGAATAAGACTTAATCCCTGCTTCCGTTTAGCAGAGGGCGTTGGTTACGGTGTAACCCGCGAGAGCTCTCGCCCAATGTCAGCTGGGATAGACTCCAGTCTGCCGCCGACCCTTAACAGAAAATAGATGGATGAAAGAGGTTATTCGAGAACGTTGTCTTGTCTTTGTTTATGTGACCTTTCCTCCTGTACAACATCTGAGGAGTCTGAACACAAGTGACAGTTTGTGTCTGATTTCTGCTTTGCATCTGCAATGCTGAGTGTTAGATGAAGTACAGACATGACTTAAGGAAGTTCAGCCACTGTCTCTGTCTCAGCCTCCTTAATCTGACATAATTTGAGATAATGAAGCGGGCAGGCAGGCCAGGAGGGATGTTGTGCAGGGAAATCATCTTTTTCTCAGGCTCTTACACCTCACTGCTGTTTGTTACCTTTTGGCTGGCTGTTCATAGCAGGCTCTCTCTACAAAGCATTATACCACAGCGAAGCAGAGAGCAAGAAAACATTTCGGAGCTTTGTGCTGCTCTAACTCTGCCACCTGCCACGCAGCTGCAACCAATTCCACAGCTGGGAGTTTCAGATTCAAGATGTGACCTCTGAACCATTGGTATACCTTGTGAGCGTTATCTTGTATCTTAGAGTGTTACTTACTGCAACTCCTACGTTGCATTTCATTGTATAAAATCAAACACAAGAACATCCTTTCTGCGTGAGATGGTAACTCAGATTGACTTTGTAAGTGATTGGACAAAGGCTTGATGTCATATAAGTGTAGGTGTCCTTATTGCATTTTCTTTTTTTCCTAACAGGCAGTGAAGCTCTCTCACTGGGCTCTGCTGCGGGATTCAATCTATTACACATTTGCTATTACGGCCCTCATCGTGGTAAGATGTTATAGATTCATATGCAAATTCAACGTTTGCATAATTGAGTGGGAGATGACTGCAAAATATGAAGATAAACTTACACCATCATGTACAACGAAGCATATAAGCTAAATTGCCAAATGTTTTTTAGGTGATTTTTCATAGGAACATTTGCACCAGTGGTAAAGTGTGTGCGTAGTTGTGTTAACATAAACTTTATTAATAAACTAATTCAGTCTTTCTGAATTGTGGCGCATTGGTGATGATGCCGTCTTGCTTCATTCAGAGTGCCAATAAAATTGCTGACATAAAAGAAAATTCTTGTCAAGCTTAAATGCCCAGCGGATTCTAAAACCCTTGATTAAGGTCTGGCAGTGTGTGTCTTATACTCATTTCAGAAACTGTGGTGTGTTAATATTGTGAATACTACATATAAAAATAAATACAAACAGAAACCTGTACATATTCACAGCATGATCATACATGATATAATAAAGCAAAAGGTCAAACTCTGACCCTTTTCTCTTCCTGTCTGAGCTCTGGATTAGGTCTGCCCTCTAGTGGACAATATGTGGAATTACAAATCAAAATTCCTGCCTCCAACGAATAACCTCTAATGTCCCTTTTGTCCTGCTTTTTTAGTTCATCTACGATGAGAAAGTATGCTGGTATGTAGTTCCCTCTAGCAGCCACCATACTTACCAATATATATATATATATATATATATATATATATATATATATATATATATGTATATATGTATTTAAAAAAGAACTGCTGCATCACTGACTATGTGTGTTTGTGTTTGCAGGTGGGAGTCTCTTGTCCTCATCCTCATGTATGCTGTCTACATCCTTATCATGAAGTGAGCCTCATCTTCTGACACTGATAATGTCTCTAGTCGACTCAATAGATGCTTTTGTTTAAAGACTTTTCACTTGTCATGGTCAGGTTTAACGGCAGGGCGCATCGTTACTTTGACCGTCGAAAGAAGGGTTCCATGAATCTGTCCAATGGGCTCACAGGAAGCGCCGACCTGGAGGATAATGTCTCCTGTGATGCTACCGCAGTCCTGCTGAAGAAAGGTAATGTGACGTTGTTTTTATTTTATGCAGGATTTGTCCTCTAACAGTACTCCAAAGCTTTTAGCTGCTCTTGTCTCCTTACTGATTTTAACATAAATCGAAAACAGCAGACATTGCTCTTCGTTTATTTTCTGTTCAGCTTCCGGATAAGAAACTCAGGAATTACTTTATAACTGAACGTTCTGCCAACTCAGAGCCTCAATGATAATGCTGCATAATTCTCACCAGTCATGGTAATTACTTTGTTACTTGAGTACAGTTTTTGGCTATCTGTAGCTTATTTGAATTTTTATTTTATAAAACATTTTACTTTTACAGCACAAATATTTGAACTTTCTAGTCCTGAAGACAACAGATTTCATTACTTGAGGTGATTTTTTTTATTTTCATCATTCCAAACATCGAGACAGATTTCAACCTAAATGGACAAGGACACAAAGAACAGATTCTTGATTGTATCCATCTGATCACACTTGATGGATGAAACAAGAGGACAGACACGTAAGAGGACAAAACGGAAATAAAAAAATATTTGTTTGTTTTTCTCTACCTGCTTCCTCTACATAATGGTCATTCACGCTGAATACGATCCTCACCTGCGAATGTCAGTAATCGAAGTTGAAATACATTCTCTAATTCCTTAAACAAATATTATATAAATATAACTTGAGATCTAGTACGAATGTTTTTCATACTTTTTAGAACATTTCGGAGCCCTGACTTGTGCTTTAAGTATGGAATCAATACTCAACAAGGTAGTGTTACGGCCACATTGATATATAATTAAAGCTGAGATATAAAGAATATTGTTTCTATAATAGAATATAGTCGGAATTTTACAATATCCTTATCCTTATACCAATCCTTATCCACCAACACTCTCCGGTTGACAGATTGTCTTGTTGGACAAATCCCTGCTCCTGTACTCCATGCTTTGAGATCATGACCTGTCCTTGTGGGCCAATGTAATATAATGTCCATGACCACAATAAACAAGATGATACTATTAAACCCGGTTGTTCTTCTGTCCTGGTAGCTTTAAACTGTTAGAAAGTTTATGGTTTTGGTCTCTTACCTTTGCAGGATTTCCACACGGATATTTAACTTCATGTTACGTAAACTACAGGCCTCCTCAGTCCTTGTCTTTACCATTGCTCACAGTCATTTATGTATTTTGTTAAGTGCCCTCTGATGTGTAGAGGTTGTTAGACCATGAAGTCTTTTCTCGGAGATGAGCGGCGTCTCCATTTCACTGATCTTCCTTTGGTCACCGTCCAGCCTTTCCTTCCTTACCTGGATGTCATTGGTTTCCTCCAATGTTCTAGAGAGTACACCATCTGCGGGGTGCTGAGATTAATATGGTGAAAGACATCATTTAGTGAGTAGATGCAGACAGATATTGTCCGAAGCGGCGGCATTTATTGCAAATGAATGCATCAATTAGAATTTAAAATGACCTACGGTTGAACTTTGCAAAGGAACCACTTTTAGTTGTCTTCTTGAAAAATATGAATACCCGGCCTCAACTTTTGCATCATGAATACAACCTTCATGTGAACTTATTCTACGGTTGACACTTCCTCAAGGGCACAAAGATTCTGAACCGTTTACATGGCCCAACACTCCTATTGAACCTCTTTTATTACCTATTGCACATGTATCCTAATGAAGGAATATTCTTCTCTCTGCAGCTAATTTCTACTGTAAACCTTCGGTGTTGATGGTGGACGAGCTGCTCTCTGCGTACCCCCACCAGCTGTCTTTCTCTGAAGCCGGCATGAGGATCATGATCACAAGTCATTTCTCCCCTAGGACCCGCCTCACCATGGCTTCACGCTTGCTTATTAACGAGGTACTCTGCGTTAAGTTGCTTTTCTTGCTAATGGTTATTTCAGACTTTAAAAAGTTGAGTTGAAGACATGCAAACTTGGGAAGGAAAAGCTCAAACTTACCTTACTTTGAATAGTCCCCCATAAATGCAAACCAAATGAGAAGGAGTGGAAGGAATGCAAGTTTTGTTTTGATATTACTGACAGTGTGTCCGCTGAAGGCTTCAGTCTGGATGTACATCCAAAACAAACAACAACATTTGGCATTTTGGCAGAAAGAAAAGAGCATTATCTTCTGCTGCAAGAAAAAGGGGTTGACAGAAGTAATGGGACTCTCTAACAGCTCCCATTGTAATGAGACAATCATTGTTATTCTGGCTTAATCTGTCAGTGGTCATAATGTTATGGCTGATCAGTGTAAATCAGCACTGTAAAATGTCAAGCCTTATGTCATCTTTAACTACTTTTTCTAATTATCTACAGAGACAAAGACTGATCAACACCAGTGAGACTCGAGTCATCCGCTTCACCAATGGCGACTCTGATTCAACAGCCAGGGCAATGGGGAGGCGGGGCTTGGAAAATGGAATGGGCGGGGCTGAGCAGGGTGTGAACGGGAGTAGCAGACTTCAAAGACTGGAGTCTGGACATGAGATGGAGAATGAAAATGAGGACATTGACCACAACGAGAACGACAAGGAAGGAGAGGGAGACAATGACAAAAATGGCCCTGTGGTGCCTTTCAAAGTTCCAGGTACAGCACAGGTGACATTTTGAAACAAAATGATCACTATATAATATAATCTATGGTTGTTTATTTTTATTTCCTCAGAGTCATTATCACATCTGATCCCAACCTTCTTTTTTTTCTCCCAGATGGGGCGTGTAACAAGTTGAAGTGGCTGGTTATGTGGCCGCTGTCCCTCCTTCTTTTCTTCACTGTACCCAACTGTGCCGAGCGCCGCTGGGAGAGATGGTTCATGGTCTCCTTCTTCACCGCCACCATCTGGATCGCTGGTCTCTCCTACATCATGGTCTGGATGGTTAGTCCAGGCACTCGACCTCATTTACATGTAGAAGAGACATCCTGAAGTTAAAATGGCCCCAGTGTAACTAATTATTACCAGTAACTACTGTATTATTACCATAGATATCGTGTCGTTAATGATAGTGAGTTAAAGGGCCAGTGCATCAGGTCTGACTTTTATGGTTATTTAAGATAGAATATCGTCCAGATAATGGTTTAACTAGCATACACCCAGTCTCACTTTAAGCACAACTACAGTAGAGTGAGAATGATTCAGGTTCAACATTAAATACTGGTGCATATTAAATCCTTATTACTTTATGTGAACTGTCTGATCGTCCCAGAGATGGATCCTGTCACTGTTTTACTAGTGTAGTAACGATTTCATTGTGAGTTGGTTCCAGAACAGTGGTTGTTTCGGATGTTCACGATGGGCTATTTTTATTGTTCTGGGAAAAAGCTAACACTAATCAGCCACAACATTATAACCACAGACAGGTGTAGTCATCACACTGATTATGTCGTTACAATGGCATCAGTCAGTGGATGGTATTGAGTGAACACATTAACCTAACACAGAAAAATGGGCAACTGTAAAAATTTGGAGTGACTTCGACAAGCTCAACATTGTGATGAATAGTTGACTGGGTCAGAGCACCTTCAGAAGTGCAGGTTTTGTTGGATGATCCCAGAATGCAGTGGTTACCACCGACCAAAGCACTCAAAGTAAAGACAACTGGTGAGCCAGCAACAGGGTTGTGGTCACTGAAGGTCCACTGATGAGGAGAATCTAGCCCCTGTGGTTTGATCTCTCAGAAGAGCCACTGTAGGACAAATCTAAAAAGTTAATGTTAATTCTGGTAGAAAGGCATCAGAATGCACAGTACATCCTACAAACACCACACACTATTAGCAGGAGGTCATAATGTTATGGCTGATTGCTGTACTACCTAGAGTTAATTCCAAATTAGCGCTTAATTTATTTGGTTTAAATTAACAGTGTATACTGTTGGGTTTCAGGTGACTGTGATTGGCTTCACTCTGGGAATTCCAGATGTCATAATGGGCATCACGTTCCTGGCAGCAGGCACCAGCGTCCCTGACTGCATGGCTAGTGTGATAGTCGCGCGGCAAGGTAGGCTCACCCAGACAAACACACTCTAGGAACTTAAAAAACCACCCATGAAGGTGATATTTATTATTTTGCTCATCACAACTGAATTTTTTTATGACTGTGCACAGACCTTGACAGTGTGGTTCTCCTTGCCTCAGGTTTGGGAGACATGGCCATCTCCAACTCAATAGGCAGTAATGTGTTTGACATCCTGGTGGGCCTGGGTCTGCCCTGGACCCTGCAAACGCTCTGCATCGACTACGGCTCCAATGTGAGTGCTTAATTATGCTGGGCTGTGTTCATGATGAGTGGGAATGACATTTGAGATATTCAGTCCAGAGATGTAGAGGAGGTTGGATTAGAGTACAAATACAACTACACAGTATTTATATGGGGCGCTGCATGGTTATTTTGTGGGTCAACTGACCCGCTGATTACTATTCACATCATTAAGTACATTTGGAATGGGTCTACTAAAATCATGCATGAATATTGCTGTCAACTATAGAGCGTCTACCCTTTTTCTGTTTAGACCTTCTGTGATCTTTGTGTGTGTGTCCTCAGGTTCATCTGAGTAGCAGAGGGCTCATATTCTCTGTTGGGCTCCTACTAGCCTCAGTGTTCGTCACAGTAAGTACTAGACAAGTCACTGCATTATGAAAATCCACCTGAAGTGAAACGATGGCAGTATTCCATCTTTGTAAATACTAGACTCTTTGTTTAGGTTCAGTTTTTTTAAATTCAGTCTGGCTAATATGTGTTGGCATCATGCCTTCATCAGAGCATTATCATACATGTCATCCCAATGGAATGCTCACATGAGGAAACTCCTTAACGTTTTCCCAAACAATCCTTGACATAATTCATGAAAATGTCATATGCAGTCACGATGCTGGATTTAAAAACTCGCTTTCTACACCAGGGGTGTGAAACTCACAGAGGGGGCAAAAATTAAAAAAGTAGTCTTCATCGAGGGCCAAACAGCACTCAAATTGGCCAAGTTTAATCCGAGGTATTATGACAATTTATTACTTATTTTATTTACTCCTTTTATATAATTATGAACAAATCCAGGAACCAGAAAATAGTAAAATTACAGATAAACTTCAAATTAGATCATTTCTATGTTTCCCTCTTTTTCAGCAGTGTTTCACAGAATCGCTTTCAATGAAAAGTTTTCAAGTAACATAAAATTTGTAATCAACAATATCAGCCAAAATGTAACTTTAAATAAGCCATGCTAAATGGCTGGCTGAGTTCTTTCTGCTGCCACAATAAAACAGTAAAAGTAGACTGTTGCGTCTAATTTTTGCTCCTGCATTCAGAAGCAACTGATCCTCAGAAACAGGTAGGTGTAGGAATAGACTACAGGTGCATTTTGCATTACATGTAAACAACTTAATCTGTTTTCGTGTTTTTAGCTCAACAGAACTGACACATGCTGAAAGGCTTGAGGACGTGAAAGCCATCTCCTGTGAACTAAAACGTGTGTTTTATTTACTAAACAGCGCGTGCAACTCATCAATAGGTTTATTAATTATCATTTAAAGGTTTTTTCTCATCCGTATCCCCCACTCTCATAAACGTTTTCACCCACATTAAGTTTATGAGAGTGAATGGAAAAACGCTGATCTCTGACAAAACGGGGAGGACGTTTACGCTGGCTCTCGCGCCGGCTACCCCCGTGCATTCTGGGATTTGTAGTATCTGTGATGTTTGCGCTGTTTACCAGCGAGCCGGTTGCCACCATCTGACACAATTAGGATTGATGATGGACATTGGCTTAAGATTGGTTACTGAGATATTGTTCATGATATATGATACCTCTGCTGAGAGGATATGGTGATCACATTGGCTTTAAAACTCTAAGCATAGCTATCCTGAGGGAAACCAGCTACTACATGGTTCCATTAGTCCTAAAACCCCATACCCTGTAAATTTGTTGCCTCAAGAGAGCATACTATTTTAAAATGTTCTACTTGATATGAGGCATCTTTCTATTTGTGTTTTATTGTGTCAATGCCTGTTCCTCCCCCTACACAGGTGGGATGATACATAAAGCTGGTATGATGCCTTATGAAGGCGCTGCGGCAAAATGTGTTAGCCAGCCTGAATAAATGACGAATAACCTGAGCAAACAGTCTTTGATGTAAATTATTGAAGGGCTTCTATTCCTGATGATGATTTTTTATTTTTTTTACAATAGCAACAACATGCTAGGAGGCGACCAGAGGATGCACAAATCCTCTGTTTCTCCAGTTAGTTAGCTGCAGTTCCTTGTCCTGTAGACTAAAAGGACTAATTCATGTTTAGTTTGTCAAAGAAAAAAATTACAGGAAATGTTTGGCTAAAATCTTGTTTTTCAAGAAGAGATAAATGTGATTTCATAATTATAATGGCTTTTAAAAAAATGATATGCAGTTTCAAGAATACTAATTTTTACCACAATCTTACTTTAGTTTAGTCCACAATTAACTAACTCAGATCCCCTAGTAAAAGACCTCTGCTTTTATACAGAATGCAGAGGTGGAATAAAGAGACACCGAAGCCCAATAGAAAAGGCTGTGTAAAAAGCTTTGGAAAACTTAAACCTCCAAACTGCGGCTCACCCTTGACCATGAAGTCAAGATTTCACCGATTCTCTCTCTTCCTCCTGAAGGTTCTCGGTGTCCATCTGAATAAATGGACCCTGGACTGGCGACTGGGCTTGGCCTGCCTCATCTTATACGCCATCTTCCTGTGCTTCTCCATCCTCATCGAGTTCAACGTCTTCATCTTTGTCAACCTCCCTATGTGCCGGGACATCCACTGACCTCCCCTCACTGCTTCTTCTTCTCCCTCCACTTCCTCTGGTCAGTGGAGGATACCTCACCTGGCTTCCAGTTTCTCAGCCCCTGGAATGCAGTCATACCTTTGTTTTCAATTTCCGATCGAAAAGCGGAGCTCATTTATATTTGGTGCAATACACAGGAGAGATGAAACTGGATGTTTTGTTCTTTTGAGACCAGACAAGAGGCGTGGAAGAGGAAGTCCCAGCAGCAGAGATTACTGCCGGTGGTTTAATGAACCCAAAGCTTGGCTGGAGTGAACTTAACTGCATTGATACCATCAGTAACTCTGCTATTGGCGTAGACGCTGCTGCTTTAACTGACTGACTGGCGGAAAGAGAGAAATCCTGTACTTGCAGTGATTTTTAGCTGGATTGTTTGTTACTCTTTGTACAAGTTTGGATATAAGAACAAGATTAAGGTATTTTTAAGTCAAAACTGTATTTCTCTATATATATTTGCTGATTCTATTATAGTACTAATATTAGATGATATAAGGGATTATCTTATGCACAACGTGATCAGTCTTGCAAAGTCTAATTATCGGATGATGGGCACAATATTTGATGTTTTAGAGGCAGCTAAGGTAGCATGCTGTGTTAGCCAAAAGTCGTCTCTAGCTTTGCACTGTGTGGATATTCAATAATGCTCAAATAGAGAATATTTGTTTCATGTTCAAGTAGACCCAGGCTTTTTTTTTCTGTAAAGAGATCTCCATGAAAATATCATCCAGCACTGTCACTTTATCGATCAAATATATTACTATGTTATTACAAAACTTCTACTTATGTAACTACTGAATTTAAAGCTCCTTGTCCGTTGTAGCGCTCTCGTTGTTAAGAAATTGTTTCTAGTCTCTGAGTTGACATTATTACTACTTTAAACCAAAAGTATTTTAAGACTAGTAGAGGCTGTAGATATGGAGGGCAGAGTGTATGTGTTTGTGTGAGTCCGTGTGTTTGTGAGTGCGAGAGAGAAAGAGAGAATAAGTCTTAAGGGGAACCAAGGACTCCGCTGTTACTGAAAAGACATAATCATGATTTATTTATGAATTAATTTATTCAAAGATTATGTCTAACCACCAGTTTCAGCCGTTTGGATCGTGTAAAGTGTACTCCTTAGAACGTACTCCGCTTTTTGACAATGGTGCTGTACAAATATATTTTGCCTAATATTTAATCAAGTTCTGGAAACTGACTTGATGTTGTTTATATTTAAGAATAAAACTTTATAATGTATAAGTTAGTTTGGAAAGATTTAGCAAATTGTGTATACAAACATGCAGAACTGTGTTGCCATGTAAATGTCATTGGATGAGAGTTTAATCATTATCATTAGAGATGGATTATATCAACACTGACACTCACACTGCTTGTGGACACTGACATTTATCAATACTGAGGTTTCTCTCCATCATTTGCTCCAAAAACATACAACATGACATGAAAAACTTGCCAGAATCGTAAATAAATGGAGTTTGGCTGCATTTGGTTCACGAGCTGTAGAGCTCATCTTGCGAAGAATTCTTTGGCTTTCATTTGTCATCAATGAGGATATTTCAAAATGAATTCCTACAAATAATAATTCCTGCATGTGACAACAACTGTTGTAAAGCTTTGAAATGATCGACTACATTTAGTCAATGGGGTGCCATGTAAGAAGATAAAAGAAATCAGTCTGTGTCCAGATATGGATGTAAACAGATTCAGGTGTAACTCTGGATCTGAATTCACAATGTCCAATATTTACATAATCTACGCTTAGAAAACATTCGAGCCTGTCAGTGAAAACAAGCCTTTTATTTTGACGTACATAACAAACTCTCAGCACCAAACTAACTGAGGACACATAGAAGTTGACCCTCTGCAGCCTAAAATCACATTGGCAGAATCCCAAACCAGTGGTGGATATTAAGTAAGTACATTTACTCAAGTATTGGACATAAGTACAAATTTCAGCATTTCCATTTGATGCTACTTGATACAGCTACTCCACAAGATTTATCTGTCAGCTTTAGTCACTACTGACTTTCCATATTCCATTTTTTAAATGTATCTTTTCAAATTAATGAATTAAAATCCCTCTCTGATTGTGTTAAAGTTGACTTTTTAGAGATCTGTGGTTCTCACGGGACAGCGATTTAAAACAGCTATGAAGATCCTATGAATAAAACGTTTTGCTGATTCACAACTAAAGGGTTTTAGTAATTTTATTACTTTATCCCATAGAGTAAACAGCCTATATTATAGTAAAACAATGAAAGTCACCAATTGACTGCAGCATTGGTACTTTTATTTTGATGATTTAAGTAAATTAAGCAGATAATGCTTTCATATTTTTACTTCAGTAAGCTATTAAAAACGCAGGACTTTGACCTCTGGTAGAGTATTTTCGAAGTTCGGTATTAGTACTCAAGTGAAGGATCTGATTAGCTCATCCACCATTGTCCCTTAACCTACATGCTTTTGGCTCCACTATGCTAATAAGGTACGTTTGAATAAAGTAAATGACAGGCCATAGAAGTGATGTTGTAGTGTAAAAAAAAAAGAAGATACAAATCATTATGATGTTTTATTAAATATGCTTTATGAAGACTAAGTGTTAGGGTTCATACCAAAATGACAACAGACAAAAGAGGATTGATGTTAGCATGTACGACATGCTAGCTATTAGGCTAACGTACCTAAACCGGTTGGACTCCACTCGAGTCACTAGAGTTAATGAAATTGGTAACTGACCTGTGGCATTCCACTTTTTTTTTATTCCTGAGTCATGTTCCCTCATCTGGTGATGGTTAACTGGTTGGATATTTGACTTTATCAACTGATGAAGCTGACGCGTTTTGCTAAATTGATGTCATAATACTAGCATGGGAGGCACTTTGCGAAAATATGTCAGTCCTTGTGTAAAGTCCATTACATGCAGCAAACCTTTTTCATATTGTACAAATGGATTCATTTTCATACACTCTCCAAAATTGCACTCCGACGTCTAATAGTTCAAAATGTATGCTTTTGTTACATTTTCTCAAATTCCCCTACCGGCTCAATTTAGCACAAATCATTTGAAAATGCCAGCTGTGTAATAATACTAAGCTTAAGTTTACAATAAATGACTGATAGCAGTACCAATTAAAATCACAAACCACAAATATTCACTGAACACTAGAGGAAATGTTTACTACTGGTTGACTATACATTGAATTTTCACAGTGTACTATTTCTTGAAATCTTGTGCCATCACTTGTATGGAGGTTTCAAACCATCGCCCATGGATACTCTCCTGCTTGTATTGGAGACGGAAACAACTTTGTCAACAGTATTGTCACTTTGCTTCAGCATGCCTTTAAACACAAAAAGTAGAAAATGTGAATTTCTATTTGACTTTATGTTCATCTTCAAGGAGACCTGGGTTGCTCTCCTGTGTGAGATGATGCTGATTTCTGCAGGCACTGCCTCTAAAAGCCGCTGTTCCTTTACAGATATATCCTCCCAACCAAAAAAGTTGGATGGACATATTTTCTGGAAGGCTTCGTAGAGACATGTAGGATTGCATGCCTTTTCCATGAGATTACATTTTGTGTAAATTTAAGAATTTTGAAGACGGAGGAGGCACGGTCTTGATTTGCTGTGAATATCAGACACTGTTATGACATACATGTTGGAGTAACTGCTGATGAGCTTTGATGTTTGACAACTATACTGAATTACTTTCATTTATGTCTTCTTGAATTGTTTGTAAATCCTTATTTTTTGTTGATGAGGACCTCTGGGCAGAGGTCAGAGGGATGTACGCTGAGATGATGTTCCCAGTGGTCTTCTTGCAATAAACTGATTTACATTCATATATACCAATGAATTGTTTTTTCTGGCGCCATTAGGTGGACATTACAACTAAAGTGAGAGAAACATATTTTTTCAGGAGCCAGTTATCCTGTGCAGGGTCCCAGCAGGGGGGGCTATAGTCCACCTGAGCTGACATTAGGATAGAGGCGGGGTAAAAGCTGCAATTTAGTGTCATCAATTCAGCAATATTGCATAGTGGAGGAAGCTGGAGTCCATGCACTCAGGACGAACTCAGGTCCCCAGATTTGAACCCAGAACCTCCCATTAAACCACGCGCTCCATCAGCATATTTCACTTCACTAGAGAGATTATCAAATCTGTCATCATTCCAAAAACTTTACCTAGTGACAATAGTCTCCCTCAAAATGTGCTAGAGCAAATTCAATGCAATTTCATGCTTGCTCTGCTGGGGACCTAAAGGTGTGCATCTCATAATTTGCTCACTTCAATTTGCTTATTTTTACATTTTAGGCACTTTTCAACTTGGTCCATTTTCATGTCATCTATAGTCACAAGTTTTTTTATACTGTATTCATGTAATCATGACTGATTATTTAATATAGCAAATTCACTCAAAAACATTCATTAAAAGGTCACAACCAACTCTTAATTAAAAAACAAGTATGACAACTGTATGAAAAAACAAATCAGCGGGGGATTTCTTACAATAATATGACCCCAAATGTTTTATTATTATTATTAGCCCTATCAGAATTTTAATATTAATGATAATTTATTGTTATTTATATTATTATTATTATTATTAGAATCATAATTATTATTAAAGCTATGAGGATTTATATTTTTACCTAACATTGTTCGAAACTTAAAACAAATATGACTCAAATTATTTGCATTCTGTTCATTTTAGTATCAATAATACAAGTATTTAGAATTTCATAGATTTGTCCGAAATCAGGCTATATCTTGTCTTACTTCAGTTGTCACTGTGATTTACTTACTCCCTGTTTCCAGGATTACTCACAAAGGATTTTGATGGAACTTTATTGGTGAGAAAGATTATGACAGGATCAATCAGTTAGATTTTGATGTAGATCAGGAACAACCCCTGTCCAGAATACTTTAAAATTATTCTTAGCAGTTTGAACTACTGCACGGTCAATTTTATTTTTAGTCATAGTAAATGTCTATTTTTATTTAAAATTTCTTCTTTTCTGGGCCTGCATGCTTTGCACCAAGATAATCAAACAATTAATTGATCTTTATATAATTATCATAAAGAGACCAAACAAATTCCTCGGTGTGCAAGCACTTGGCGACAGTGGCGGTGAAAAAAATGTCTTTTAACCTGAAGAAACCTCGAGCGGGGCCACTCACAGTATACCACTGTTAAAGCTTGGATAAAATCACTACCTCATTTCCCAACATGGGTGCAATGAGATGCAAGCAGCAGCTTGCCCCCCTATGGCGCATTTCCCAGAAAACATAATAAGATTAGATGATAAAATTCTTCAGCACTCATTGTATATTAGGGTTATTAGCAAATTTTATCCTGGATCAGCATTCTCACTTACCAGTCAGTGTTCAACCCCCTGAATATCATCCTTCCTGAACTTAAATCAGGACATCGTTCCTGAACATCCACACCTACACAACTCCTGACCCCAGGAGTCAGGATAAAAGTATTTCCAGTGGCTCTGAACCATCTAAATTAGATACAGTAGTTTAGGGAGGCTGTTCTGTGGAGCGATGAATCCAAACTATTTTTGGGGCCCATGGTTCCTCAGTGTATCTCAAGGGTAGGAGCTGAAAAGAACACCCTACCTATGGTGAATTAGAGCGCCGGCTCAGTAATATTCTATAGCAGCTTTGCTTCCTCTGCAGGAAGCAAAAGCTGCAGCTTCAATCTGCAGCATGTAATCTTAGCCCATTCCTCCTTTGCCAAGGAGGAATGGGCTAAGATTCTTCAGGAACACTGCCAAAAGCCGTGTCTGCTATGACTCACGTCTCAGCAGTTCAGATTGAGGGTTCTCTATGAAGTCACTAAGTGTTGAATCATTCAGAGACTAGAGAAGCCATGTAAACCCTTCTGGAATTCTCATAATCCCTTAGATATTCTGCAAAGTTGCCATGGAAATAAAGGAAATCTGTGAAGAGAGAATAAAGGAGAAACCCACATAATATAAACATAAACCTCTTTGAATATAATGAAGCTTGTTTTGGTGTGTTTGGTACATGTGCAACTCAAGGTGATTAAGTAGTGAACAGCCAACCCTCACAAAGGCAACACTGGTTTGAGTCTAATTTAGGATTCAATCAGATTTACTGCTTTTCTGCATGTTTTATCTTTTCAATAAGATTTTTGGGAAATTATTAAGGATTTTCAGTACGACTCTTCGGGTTGAGCATCTGATGAGGCTGACATGTCTGTAGAAAAGTCACACTTTGTTATATATGGGAACCAAATGTGATTTATTTTTGTAATGAACTATTTAAATTTCTAAACTTCTGATCCGGTTAATGAAAACAGTAGATTAATACTATATTTTGCAAAGTAAACAATAAAAAAATGCTACTAATGTTCCTGACTGTGGTAGCTGAGATAGTATAGGTAAACAATGGATGAAAATATGAATAGGTGCCAGGATCAGGAATGTGTTATACAGTGTTACAATCATTATTCCTTCAATGACGGCTGTTTTTGTTGGGTTCTTTTTTTTGTTTGTTTGTTTTAACCTTTTCACCTTACTTATGTCTTCCTCATATATGTATATATACATCGCGTGACTATAAGACAAACGCATCTTAATGTGAGGGTAAGTTGATGAAAAACAGTGAATGAATCTGAAAATGAGGTGGATGTGAACATTTCCCTGACAAATTCCCTCAGCCAATCAGAGAGAGGCATCAGATGTCCGACTCCCTCCTCCCCCTCCTGCCCAATGCTCCCCCTCTGGATCCTCACACAGCCAACCTGGTCCGTGCTCGACACTAGACCATGTACCAGACTGACGTCTGGGGGCGCCTTGTTGTCATCAGGAGGCCAAACAAAGCAACAAACAACCAAACAACAAGGCGGATGAAGTGATTTTCATGCAGCTGAAGGAGAAGAGACTGAGGTGAGTCAGGCTGTTTTTTAACCCACTCCACTGCTATTGTCTCCAACCAGATGTTCCAGTGTTTCCACTCAGGCTGATAACAAGTTTACAAAGAGTTTCTGTTGGTCAGAAATGTCCCTGAGGCCGATTCTGTTAGCCATTATTATTCTGCAGGGACTGTTTACTGATGGGATGAACACGTCTCATGAGATCAATGATGCTTCACTCTTATTTGAGGAAAGTTGATTTATATAATCCATAAGAACCTGGGCATATCAATTAAGTTATTTATATGTGAATTATATGACATGAATTAGACCACATAGAAAACATTTCTGACATTATTTGTGAAATTGCCATCCATTGTCAGAGATCTGTGATGTTACGAGCACCATCTGTGTATCATCGGTTTTATGGTCATATTTTCCCTCCTTTGAGAATAAATCCTCGTTTTTGGCTCATATGCATTTACAAAAAACTCAAAATGAACAGACAGTCACCATTCTTAATCCCTCTCACATCCACCACTACAAACTGTAACTGCCTTAAAGTCACCAATTGTCCTTTATGTCTTCCTCAGTGACCCCCTTTTCCCCTTAGAATCCATGTTTGCTGGCTCTTCTGGAAGCAATGCCCTCTCCATTACTATCTATTACTGTAAGACAGTGTTCATACTGCATACTGTTGATGTATCAATAAAAGCATTAGGACTAACAAAGGACTCATTAAGAATCTTTTAGAACAAAACTACATCTGCTATCGACCTAAAAGAAAGGACAGTTTAAGAATTGAGAGGAAATATGATGACATGAATTGATCTTAGGAAAAATACTTTATTACAAAGGGGAAAAATGTGTCCCTAATGTTGGTCAAAGAAACAGTGGACAGCTGTCTGCAAAAGGAGGGAACTTAGAGTCTCTATCTTTGGTGACGTGAAGAAGGGGGCGAATGATTCCCTTCATCATGCATGTCATGTTGAAAGACAAGTTTTTTGCATTATGTGTTTTCTTTGTCATATCCACAGACACTTGCGGTGTCTTACTTGAGTGACAGTGACACTGCCTCCAGTGATTTCTGATGGTACTGCTCCTTTCTGTCCATTTTAACTATGTACAAAAGGCTCTGTCCATATATGTCTTTACTTTAGAGGAGAAATGGGCCTTAAGAGAACAAGCTAACAACTTTCAGAATCCACTCACTCCTTCTTGTTTGTTTGTGTGTGTGATTATGTGTGTGCGTGTGTGTGTGTGTACATACTTGATTTCCAAATTCCAGCATGTTTTCTCCCCTCTTGAAAGCAGGAAACAATATTACCGAGCAAACGTCCCCCAGTGTGTTAAAAGCAGGTTTTGCTTAAAAAGATTCCGGATTAAAGTGGAGATAAAACCAACGTTTTATATAGCGATAGGCTGAAATTTCCCCAAACACAACAGGTCTTAAGTATCATCTGTGATAACGCTGGTGATACGATCGCGATAGCAGTGAGTCTACCGCTGGAGCGTGATTCATTAAAACGTACAATCCTCAGGAAACTTCAGTGAATCATGCTAAAGCAAACTTTCTAAGACAGTTAAACTAAAAATTGAATAAGTGTAAAAATGAACAACTGATACAGCATACAGTGTGGAAAAAGAGAATTGTTTGATGAACTCAAAAAAATACTGCTACCAGTTAAACTCAATTGAATTAAGCATTTAAAACCTAAATTAAAAAGTTAGACTCAGAAATAATTTGATTTAGATTACTAGTTGAAGTAAATTCTTTAAGTTCATCAACATTTCTCTTCTTACAGTGTATGATTAGACCCTAAATGGAAATGTGAAATTCCAGCTATTGGAATCTCTTTCAAAAACCTTTTTCACCATTTTACCTTCAAATAACCTAAAAGACTAAACAGTAAGTATTTGTCACATATCTTATGTTTTTATTCCTGTAGAATAAAATAATTATGACAGATATTTCACACTGTAAAAAGAGAGTTGTTGGTGATTTAATAAAAAGACTTCTACTGGTGACTCAATTAAATCAAATTTCAACTTAAATTTTAGACTCGATAATACTTAATTTAATAGTGTGTTACTAGGGAACAAATTACCTCTTTTCTTTTTTAAGTGGACTGATGTGGGCTGCCAAGACGACTGACCTGATTTTGATTCGGCCCATTTATTCCAAATTGTAAGAAATACAAAATAGAATAGTATAATAAAACATTAAATATGATAATATAATAAATCTGTGGCAAAACATATAAATTACCACATAAATGAATAAAACAGCCTCCCCTGCTTTCCCAACATTCCCTGCAACACCAGAAAAACAAGGTGGAATACAAACACCTCCCAAAATTCAACCCTTCTCCAGCCCCGTCTAATAATTTCCATCCAGTCTATTACTAATTCACTTCACAGGTTTTATTCCACTTCCAATGTCTAAAGTTGTACGAAAGATTGAAAGAATGCAGAGGCAACTTGTTCCAGCGCTCACT
Organism: Lophius americanus; assembly: GCA_037951165.1. Classification (NCBI taxonomy): domain Eukaryota; kingdom Metazoa; phylum Chordata; class Actinopteri; order Lophiiformes; family Lophiidae; genus Lophius; species Lophius americanus. Next base: position 2,341,905 of record JBBDHG010000273.1, on the reverse strand, counting down.
TCCACCTTTCCCCTCACCGCTCAGAAGCATGTGGGACCTGTTTGAACCTGATCCAACACAACACACAACCTTCTCCTCCGCAGCAGGGTTAGCTCAAGTGTATCCGCCAAAATGCTGAGGAGGCAGAACTGCAGACATTCCTCACTCAAGTACAGGTACAGTCACCTGTGGGGAAATTACACTGGAAAAATGATTCAACTACTTAAATCAAGCAAAGTGAAAAAATACAGACTCTGAAAAGTAAAAAGCAACCCTTTGAATGACTTTTTCTACTGAACCTCCTGTCGTATTATTACAATATTGTTTTTAATATGGCTCTTAGGTAAAGAATGACCATTATGAAGAACACTCCTTTTCTTCATGTGTGTTCCTCCCCTTTTTTTTTCCTCTCGGGAGTTTTGTGGGGAAGATCACAATCATTCAAAACAAAGTAATTGCCTAACGGAACTCACTTGTTTTGAAAATGTTTGGATAAAGAAGATACAGTTATGATACAGGGAGTGAAAGAAACAAGAAAAAAAAAATACTGTATTAGTGCTTTGTTACTGCCCACCTCTGAAGGGTTCACTTTCTTCACTTAAGCTTCTTTGGAATCTGTTAGAGAGATTAGTCTCACAGCAAAACCAAGGATTTTTGACAAGAAGACCCAGAGCTACATGCTGCTGTAAAAAGGATTTAATCAACTGAGAGGTATTTTAATTAAAGAAAAATATAACTCGCTGGATGTCAGAGTGTGATTTACAATCTGATTGTCACAACTCTTGGTTTATTTTGTGTTTTACCATTTTACTTTGAAGGTTCAGTGTCAGTGTTCTGTGTTTGACGGTTTCCTTTTTTATTTTGAAAGGGCCTCTCTGTGTTAAGTTGGCTTTAAATTTCATGTAATCGTCTCTTTGTTTTCTGTTTGGCTTTATTGGTTCTTCTGTTTTGTACTCTGTGTTCCCAGTTCCCCTACTCTTCCTCTCCCAGTGTACTCATCATTTCCGCATTCCATATTAATTCATCTTTGTGTGTTTCTTTTGTTTTTACCTTTTAATTATCCTCATGTGTGCTTGTCCATCATTTTCACCTGCCTGCTTTGCCTCATTATTTTTTATAATTCTGTGTATTCAGGTCTGTGGTTGTCTCTGGGTCAGTTTGTTGATGTTGTTAAATCATGTCAAACATACCAACCTAATCCCCAGTGTGTTCTCAGGGTATGTTTTTCCAGGGTTTCTCTTCTTTATTTTGGATTTAGCCTTTGCCTCTCGATGTTTGGGGTTATTTACCTCATTGGACTGATCTCATGGTTTTGACTCTGTAATTTGGAGTTTGGATGTTGATTAAATCACTAAACTGGACCTGCTCTGCCTCTAAGTTGTGTTCATATTGGTCCAAACTACGGTTTTGGTAAAATTTGTAACACTGATGTTGTTTGCAAAAACTATTTAGCCTTTTTAAGATGATTTTGTTTGCTACTTTTCTTTCACCATATTCACACTGGACTAGTATTAACTGAGGCCCTAATGTGATTCAGTATAACCTGGGGTTATTGTGGGGGATCAGTGAAGTTTGTTTTTTACACAAATTTACTGACACCCCCCTGGATATCTTTTCAAGGTTCTGAGTAACAACTGGAGGAATTATACATCCCATTTGGCCTCAGAGCATCTCATGATACAAAAGATTGAGCTGGATAATGTTGCTGGGGAGAGGGACGTCTGGAATACCGTTCCTGGTATGTTGTCACTGTTACCTGACAGCGAATAAGGAGAAGAAAATGGAATGGAAAATTAGCTTTAAGCATTCGTTCAAATTAGGTTGAACAAAGTCTCTGGCACAAAACTGAACAACGCACTGCTGTTGATGGGGACAGCAACAAAAAATAGACACCTGAAAAAGATCATGTCATTTGTAATATCAGGAAGAGACCATTTAACAGCCAGGCAGCTTTCTGATAGTGAACCAAAGCAGTTCTTTTACTCTGCTTTGGGAGTTTGGTATATCTGAACTAAACTTTCAAACTCATTGAAACATTTCAGATGGCTTCAGCAGGAAAATCTGCTTTGTGCAGACTAGGGCTGCTGTGGTTTCCAGTTTTACAGTCTACCATGGTATAAACTTCTATTCTTATACCATGCACAATTGCTTTGTACTGAAAAAAAAAGGGAGAATCATGGAATTCAACTGCTCAACCCCCAGCCCTGTATCAAAAATAACTGGCCAAGGGAAGGTCAAGCATCATGAGTAACAAGAATAAAATCCACAAATACGAAATTCAGAACAAGCCAAGTCTTAGAAAACCAGCTGATTGGTTTGTGATTTGATAGACAACCTTCAGGTTAGTTTCTGGATCAGGGCTGTCCAAAATATTGTGCTGTGTGCCAACAGTCATAGGACATCGTGTCTAATTTAAGTTATTAATATTATTATAATGAATAATATCATTAATGAAAATCTATTAAGTCAACAGAATCTCATGTTTTACTTTAGGGAGCACACATCATTCTTATTCCGAAATATCCACAAAAAACTCAAGAATAAAGCAAGTGAAAGCAATGACTGATATAATTTACGATTCCATTCAATCATATACAGGCCACTAGTATCAAGTTTTCATTTTTATCTGCTCTCTTTCCAACAATAAGTCCTTATAAATAATGATCATAATAATTACACACATACATACTGTGTGAAGCTATTTATTGTATTATCCCCCTGCAGGTTCTTCTCAGTATTTGACAGTCCAGACAGTCCTCTCTCTCTCTCTCACTCACTCACTCACTCACTCACTCACTCACTCACTCACTCACTCACTCACTCACTCACTCACTCACTCTCTCTCTCTACAGATTTAACCAAATCCCACTGCCACATTGTGATATTGCATTCTGAGTGTAGACCACCACCATCTGCTTTGACTATTAATAATTACCTCATACATTACCACACCTCAAAAAAGCAGACCATCTGTTCAGTCATTGAGATTCCAATTTTTTTATATACCTTCCGACAGAGCCAGGCAAACTGTTGTCCCCTTTTTCTGATCTTTGTGCTCATCTAAGATCCAGAGAATATTTATTATAGAGCTTTGATAGTTGCATCAACTTTGTAAGTACCTGATTTCACGTAAACATTTTAGTTTATATTGGGTATTTTCAGCAGCAGTTGTTCACTTTGCCGGGATTTTTAATCCATGTTTACAACCAGGTTTGGAGCAGAAGTCATAAAAATCCCCTTCCCTGTTTCTTTTTATCCTTTGCTTGTCACCCTTGTCTCCTCTGTGACTCAAAATGGTCATGACCCAGTTTCTCTGAGTGCTCCAGACAAATTGACCTAGGCGTTCTTCAGCCGACATGTGTTAAAGTTGAAAATGGCGCCTGATTGATGTTGGTTGATTGATGCCAGAGCCAAACTTGTTATATATGAACGTTGATGATGATGTGCTATTGCAGGCCTCATAGAGCTGTGATTAGAGGTCAGGCCGTGGGTCAGATTAGCGAGGGTTCATAAACATTTCATGGCAAACGATGAATGCAGTCCTATCCTTTTATCCTTTTGGGAAGGCACAAGTTTACACTGAGCAGCCCAGCGCAACCATTAGCTGGTGGTGTCTGTGTCCCATCACATCCATGTCAGCCCGGCATGCTATTACCCTTCTATAGTTCTTCATCTTAAAGTAGTCTGGTGTTAATCTGCATCATGATATTCAATGATATACAGCAAATTTACAAACCTACAAAAGGTTCTTACATCACTGTAAGAACACTTTATATGCATACATTAAAAACAACAAAACCAAATGAGATCATTATCATATAAAAATTCTGCTACTACATATCTCAAAGGAAATCTAAAAAAAATCTTAATTAGTTTTGTAAAAATATGAGATTTTCATGGAATCATAAAAGAAAAGAGTCCTACAGAGATTTATTGTTATTATTTTTTAATATATTACATCAAATATATTATTAAGTTTTTCTAAATGAATTTTGAATGAAAAATAAACCGGAAATGTGTCTTTAGGGGTAAATAAATCAAACTGTACTTCCCTTTGAATGACATAACTGAGAGAGTATACTTTTTTTTAAATTATTTTCCGGAGGTCAGATCATTATAGCAGCATCAATACAGCATGTATTTAGTGACTCCTTGTGAGGTTGTTGTTCTAATAATAAACACAATGATAATGATAAAGTCAGCACAGTGGTGGAGGAAGGCTCACATCCTCAATGTAGATAGGAACTTGATGTGGCACTCGTTGAAGAGAGACCAAACAAGTGAAATCGGTCCGGTATAGTTAGAAATGAATGTAATCCTATGAGGAAGGATTGCACATAAATAAATAGTAATATATTTTAAAAACTGACACATGTTCCTCCGCAGCCTCTCCATCCTCATCGCCATCGTCATCATCATCTCCCCTGTCAACTCTCCGCACTTGTCTGGAGGAGATAAAGGTGTGGATGAAAAACAACTTTCTCTAGTTGAACAGCTCCAAAACCGAAGCTATTTTAATTGTCACCCCACATCAGACCCAGTCTTCCTCCATAACCATTATTACCTTCTCTCATTCCCCTCTCTTCATCAGTCACCAACCTCGGTGTAAGATTTGACCCTCAACTCACTTTTGAATCCCACATCAAACACACCTGTAGGATGTCCTTTCACCATCTCAGAAGTATTTCCAAACTCCGTTCTTAATTCACCTTGAGTGATGCTCTAAAGCTGGTCCACGCGTTTGTCTCCTCCCGACTGGATTACTGTAACGCACTTCTCATCGGGATCCCTGATAAAAGTCTTCAAAGACTTCAGTATGTTTAAAACAGTGCTGCAAGGATCCTGATGAGAGTTCATAAACACGAACACATCACCCCCGTTCTTCATTCCCTTCATTGGCTTCCCATCTCCACCAGGATCGATTATAAGATCTCTCTCCTCACTCACCAGTGCATCCATGGTAACGCACCCCCCTACCTAAAAGAACTACTCACCCCACTGACCTCAACACGATCCCTCCGTTCTACCCACTCATACCGCCTCCTCCTTCCCCGGACTAAGCTCAGCACCACAGGTGATCCGGCCTTCTGTTTTGCTGCCCCTCGTCTGTGGAATGCCCTCCCTGTGACCATCTGAGGGCTCCACAGACCACTAACACATTTAAAAAAGGACTTAAAACTTTTCTTTTTAGCAGAACCTATAACCTTAATTAACATTGCTGCTTCTTGTCATATTTTTTATTTTTTAAATGTATTATTATTATTATTATATTATTATTATTATAAATGTAAACTACTTTCAATCCGCTTCTTCTCAACACTTACAGCTTCCTAATATTACAAGTGTCTGACAACATGGAAATAATCTTACAGAGATACTTTTGTGTCTGTTAACCTCAGGAACTGGAAAGAAACCGGAGGAAATGGTTGTTTATCTGTGGTTTCACTAGAAGATTAACTGACCTATTTGGATTGTTTTAGTCCCTCCAGTCATATGAGTGTTGTTTTGTCGAACATTTGCACATTCCTTGGTCGGGGATTGAAATCAAGAATGGGATGCACTCTCTGATCTTCTGAGGGATGATGCTCACGAAAGTGGATCAACCAATTAAACCTTCAGAACAGACAATTCCTCATTGGTTTTCTGGATATCCAAAGTTACACACTGGGGATTTTACTTCAAACATTAGGAAACGCGAATCGGAGATTGGAAGTGAGTGTGGTGTCTGTTGCTGTATGAGGAACCAGAAACCGATCTTAATGAAACCATAGCAAAAAGAAAGTGACCCAGTGACTAGTGTTTCTGACAACACACACGCACTCACGCACACACAAACCGCATACACACACATGCAAACCCAGACCATCCTGTGGTCTGCCTCAGGATAATAGCATGAGTTGGAGCTTATATCTGCAGTGGGTTTGTGCAGCTGCCTGCATCCCCCTCACTCTGTCGGCCTCCTGCACATCCTGCTGTCTCAACACTTTAAACCTGTACAGAGTTTGTTGTGATCTGTTTTTACAAGTTGGGTCAGAACGAGGGGCTGATGTTGCAAAGAAATACCACAAAGTTTAATGATGATAGGCTATTTCCTGTTTATATTATTGTGTTGCAAAACACCATGTGCGTGTGTGTATGTGTATGTTTGTCTGTTTCTTCAATATGGGGAATTGAATCATATACTGTAGGTTAGATTAACAGGAATATGCTAGTGTAAACCTGTCACTGTGTGTATAGTTCTGTGTGTATCAGAGCATTTGGCTCAGTGGTGCTCTGATGAAGGGATATAAACTCAAACCTGTCTTTTTTCACTTGCAGCTGAGGCACATGGGACACAAAGAGGTGGCAAAAAGTGCACATACCGATCTGTTAAGAAGAAGTAGTTACTTGTGTAAAAACTACTCGACGTCACGCCATTTCCTCGTGGTGGAGTTTCGTGTATGTTTCTTATTTGTATTGACTTCTTTTCCGTCTGTTGTCTTGTTTCGTCTGATAGATACACGAGTGGATTGCCTTTGTTAGATCTTATTGTCATTCCAGTTTGAAATCTGTCTTAATGTCAGGAAAGCACTAAATCATTCAAAATAAGACATAATCTACCGAATTGATTAACCTGTTTTGAAAATGTGAGGAGTAGAAAGTTCAGATATTTGTGTTAAATGTGGGATGTAAAAGTAACAATTGCTGGTAAAGTATAGAAACATAAAACTCTACTTAATTCAGGTACAAAATATTCTTACTTGGTCACTACCCACCTCTGATGCGCACTGATAAGAGAAAAAAGGCAGTACAGTTAAAGCCGTAACAGTTAAATGATAATCCTGATTGTTTGATTTGATCTGATCTGATCAACACTGAGATCCCAATAATTTATCATGATTGTACTTTATTTAATGATCTGTCAGGCTCATGTAAGGCTCCATGTTCAGTTTGACCCTAGGTCAGATATCATAGCAAAGTATTCAAAAAGTGTAATGCCGTCTTATTTCCCTCCAATGTCTTTCAGAAGAAATGCAACCTAATAATAATAATAATAATAATATTTAATTTGTATCGCACTTTTCATTTGGATCAAATCTCAAAGTGCTCACTTAATTGTTGGAGTAACTGTTTGAACATTAACATCCTTCAATCGTGTTCACCTTAAGTCCAGGGTGTTGTCCATTTTCCCGATGCTCTCATTACTCATAGTGTTTATTGGATACATGGTGGTGTTTTGTTCTCGAGCGATTGGGACAATGGAACGGGAGATGGAAAGGCGTTGGGTGCCGTATCAGCAGTAATGCGGCCGTTGTATTGGTCTGTTGTGGAGCAGAAAGAGCTGATTCATAAGGCAAAGCTCTCAAAGCCATCTAAGTTAGTGGATGGCTTTTACGGTTTTCTTCTTAGCCTGCTGCCACTGCGACCTGACCCCGGATAAGCAGGGCAAAAATGGATGGACGGATGTTATTGGCCACATGGTATATGAACTACAATCACATGATGATGTCATCGGCTTTTTCTTTGCCTTTGTGAGCTCATTTGTTTGTAGTGTAGAATTAGTAAGTTGTGCTGTTTTGCTGCACAGACACAACTCCATAGCTCTCTTTATGAGTGTTTTGTTCTTGTTTGATATCACTAACAATCGATGACTTCCAGGGATGAGCTCTACTCTTTCTGCTCCTTCAGACTTTTAATAATCCTTTGACCGTCTGGTAACCGTCTGCTAATGTCTGAGTGGTGCAGAGATCAGCTGCAAACAAAATCAAGAACTGTCTGGCCTTATGGGTTGGCTGTGGTTTAGTTTGGTTTTCAGCAGAGCGTGTGGACTGAGCGCTGCATTTGAAAATTAACATCCTTCAATCGTGTTCATTTAATGTGAAGCTCCAATGTAGCTAAGTTTCATGTACTTCCTGTATTAAGTCTTTTGTGTTTTATGTTTTGGAGGATATCCGGACATTCCCACATTTGTTTAGTCAGATTAGATTTGCTAATAGATGATGGTAGAATGTCTTCTTCTTTCCTATGAAATTCTCGTGTGCTTCCTGAGTCCACCAAGCCTCAGAGTTGGTACCCTACCGAGCGACCATTTTCAGGTTTTACAATGTCAGATGAAGGAATCAGTGCTAAAAGAGAAACTGGAAATGTCCTCAGTAGTTCATTATTTAAAAAGCCCCTCCTCCTGCAAGACCTTCCGCGTCTATGTTTCTCTGCTTTCTGCCCGTTGGAATGAAATTATGGCGCTACAGTATCAGCGCTACTTCTAGACAGTCCAGGAAACGGTTTCTGTCGAGGTCACCAGATATGGAGCAAAGTCAGTCTTCATTACTGTAAGAAAACTTCAATTATTTTCATTTTCATTTAAATTTTCAAATTCTTGAAAAAAAAAAAAAACTTTCATTTGCAATACTTTCAACATTTTTTTTTCCACATCTGAGAAACTGCAACAACACAAATGTCTGAGATTACACTTTTTTCAATTACTTCAAGTACATGATTAACTGACATGTATTTCTGTAGTTTCTACAGAGAGGTGATGTCTAATTATTAAATAAGTATCATTTCTTTTTTGCCAAGCAACAATCTCTAAACACAAAAACCACATATTATAACCTGTTATCACCTGAAAGTATGTTGATAGTAAAAGAGTAAAACATTTAATAGGTACTCATCCAGTATATAAAGAACAATTGGAGTTTCTGTCCAAAATGTATTTTCATTTTCTCTCTGTATCTGGGCCATTAGCTGCCAAATGTTCTGCTTTTCTTCACTTTCTACCAGTTATTTTGTTTTCTGTTCTGTTGTCCGGTGTAGTCATTTTTATAATGAGTAATAATAGCTCAAAGTTTTACAAGTTTCTCTGTTTTCTGTTGTTCCAGGAGACAGAAATGGCAGTAAATGGTACAATATACAGCTGAAGTTAAATATCACAAAAGTATATAACTTCCTCCCAATAAAACTAGAACCAGTCTTAACATCACCCAGTGGGCTTGTGTTACAAAGAAAAAATATAACGCCAAATGGAGCACATAATGTTACCCTTGTCCGTGGGCCCATTTTTACATACAGACCTTACAGAGAAAAGAATATCCACATTGCCTCAACACTGCTGGACAGAATTCAAAGAGATTTCACACATACTTTGCAGCAGCCCTAAAGGTGTGCAGTGGCTTCTTTAACTTACTTATTTTCCTATTTACAGCACTTAAGAACTTATGTTAGGGTCAATCCACATCACAGATGGACTGTTTTTTCCAGTAGTGTGATAATCTGTGTCCTTGGACACAGATTTTCTAGCCTGCTGCATAAAGTATGTTTTTGTGCTGGCACTGTGGCTTTTCATATTCTGGGCGGTGATTTGGTCAGAGATGATGAAACAAATTGTTGACGGAGCTGTCATCAACGACAACTGTTTTTTTTGAGCGCCAACTGCTCCATATGAGCCAAACAAAAACCTCAAACTTACAAAACAGACGTAAACTTACAAATCATCATGTTCCTCCAGGAGACATGTCATCTATCAACGTCAACTTGAGATTCTGGAAAATCCAATCAGAATCATATGAGCTGTGTTGCTTATTACATCGTTATAAGCAGACTTGGTCATGTATTTCTGGTCCCTGTATACATGAAGACTAAATCCATCTCAAGATAAGAAAAACGTTTATTAATGCCAAAGTACATTCTCCTGTCAGAGATTGCTCCAAAATTACTTAATTGAGTAAAGAAGATGGAGTACTAGATATAAGTGAATTTTAAAAATAGATAAAGTGTGGAAGAAGTAAATGCAAACCATTGCCATCGAACATGATCATGAATATACTATTACACATGACAGTAATACTGATATGTAATATTGCACATGACAAAGAGAATCAATGCAATATTGTGCCTGAATGAGAGCTAATATTTCACAAGTTTTCATATTTTCACAAGTATTGTCTATGGTTCTGGACAGGAGCAGAACTGTAGCTGGAGGCCCAACTTGGGAAACAGGGGAGGAGCACCCAGAGGTTAAACAGAGGTGCTGCCTCTGGCAGCCAAGCAGGGGAACTGGAAAAAAAGATAATTTAAACCCCTTTAACTTAAAAATTGACACCTTTTGCAAAAGATTCAATCCTTGCTGATGCTTTAGTTTTTGAATAAATACATCTCATACGTATGTGTTTGTCCTGAGCCCAAAAGCCAGCGATGGAGGAGGTTGAGCTGGTGGTGGGGTGATCATTTCCTTCCTGTGTTGTTTGGGAAATCTCTCCACATTGGATGGCCGGTCTATTATCTGTTAAATGGCTGGAGAGAAGGGAGGGAACATATGAGAATGAAAAGAGGAGGGAAGACAAAAACAACTCAACAGATGGAAGAACCGACAGAGATAAATACAACAAAGGAGAGAGGAAGCACAGCTCAATATAGGCTTGAGTAAAATGTCAACAATCTGTCAAGAGTACCTCTAGACTTATACTTAGTCCTGCCAAAACACCACAGCCATCAAACTTTCTGTCACTATAGTGGAGAAGGGAGGGTGGCTGGGCTGGCACAGAGCCTCTCTGAGATGGAAAATTAATTATGAGTAACAGGGAACTTAATATAGGGAGGGAAAAAAAGAGAGACGGAGAATGAAGAAACAGAGGGAGCAGGAGAGACAGGTAATGAGTGAACTGTGGTTCAGGCTGAAAAATTATCTGAGGATTGGAATGAGATAAAACCTGGGTTGAGGTAATCATCTGGCATTAAGGGGTTCGGAAGAGGGGGAACAGAGGAAGGAAAGGGAACAGGGGATTTTTGTTAAGCAAGTAGTGCGAGAAGATGGGTGGAAGAGAGAGGCAGAGAGTCCCAGTAAAAGCATTCCTGCAAACCAGCACCTCCACCAGACGGTCTGTGGCCAAAGCAGGAATTTCCTCTGGTGGCACCGCGGCTGAAATGTGTTTTTGACCCGCAGAGCTCCCGCCCTGCTGATGCTGTCCCACAAGGAAAACCAGACCCAGACCTGAGAGCTCTCCGGTCCTGTGGACAGGAAGACAACATGGCCTGCAGCACATTGCCTGGTGATCAGCCCAGGGGTCTCATGGACAGGAGTGGTAGCTTCTTCAAGGTGAGGACTGGTTAAACCAGGGGTCCACAAACCTTATGCGCAAATAAGGACCGATGCTCCATGATTGAAGGCTGTTGGGACATCTGACGTTTCTTCCTTATGTCATATGAATTCTTTGATTTACTTCTTGCTGCAGCCAATGACTGAAACCCTGCTATAAAAATGTTGTTGGAAACAGTGCTTTTATGGGGATCTCGAGATATTAAGTCCAAACCAGAATGACAGCAGAGACCATCAGAACTGATAATTCATCCCAACATCATTTTCAGGAGTTGATGACGCATGAACAAGGATGATGTGCCGTAGTGCGTCGCCCCAAAGAAAGCTTTCTTTTTTGTGTGATCCCCGCCTCTGTCCATCATCGACAGGTCTCCTTTAGTTTCCCCTCCCTCAGGAATAACTCTTATGTGATGTTTTCTTTTAGTCATTCTAGCTAGCTTGTTGCAGCAAGCAAATGGATTAAGTCAGAAGGGGATGAACTCATATGTGGTGGCATGATTAAGGTGGGGGAAGCTGCAGCACAAAGAGACAGTGAATACTTCAATGTGAAAAAAAACAACCTGAAATCCTACAGGGTTCTTTTTTTCACTTTTCTTTCTCACTCATGGTGTCTCCTTGTAAGGCAGCATGGCGCTTTAATGGTCAGCAATGTTGTCTTACAGCAACTGTAGGTGAATTGGTGTCTCTAAATTGCCTGTTTGTAACTCAACCTCTTGCCTAACGGCAGCTGGGATAGGCTTAGTAGAAAATGAATGAATAATGTTTCCTCTTGGCCCGTTAGAAAATGATTTGGGAACCGATCGATGGCTCGAGGTGTTCCCTCAGAAAAGTACACATCACTTCTAGCTTCACTTATGTCAAGTCTTAGAGAAGTTGTGGTTTTTTTTGCATTTGAGGTCCTTTTTGAACAGGGGAAAACATAGAAGCCATCCCATAAACGGCAGTTTACTTTTTTGCTCACAATATGAGTGTAAGAACTGCAGGTGTACTTTCATAATATACTTCATCCCGCATGTTAAAACTGCTGTCTTCTGTGTAACATGTGTTGATATACATGAGGTCAAGGGTCATCACCAGGTGTGAATAATCAGTGTTCTTTTTTTTTGTTTTGTTATTTTTCTAGAACTTTAAATAAAAAATAATCGTGTTATTTTGACAACCCTTGTTCTAACCAATGCACAACGGTGACACCCCACAAGACCTGGAGATACTCTGACTGAGTCGACTTACAGAAATTAATTGGATCTTTACGTTTGCACACGTCAACCTCAGGTCAAATGTTAACTTGCCGCCTAATCTATCCCAATTCATTCACTGGGGCCATTTCAACAAGTTAATCCAAGTTACTCTGACTTCATCTGTCACTAGTTATGTTATGGTTTATCAGAATTTACCCTAATACTGTATAAAGTGAAGATTATTCAGTTGAAAAACTGAATATACGTTTATAATCATAGAATCTGTCTCACATGACAGAATACTGCATCATTGATTTACTTTCTCTCGGAGAGGATTTCCCTCACTATTACTCCTGCCCCCTCGCACAGGTGATTAAGACGCCATTGTTAGGACTATCTTGAGTCAGCAGAAGGCAGGCAGTCAGCACCACTGAGTACCAGCTCAAACGTGTGTGAGTACACCAGATCACTCTGAAGGTTGTCTCACTTTTCATTTCCTCTGCAGGGTTTTCCATGCTTCCCAACGCTGTGAAAGATACCTTTGTATTTAGCTCAGTGTCAAAACCAAATACATAGTTTCCCCTTGACTTCATCCATGGCTTTAACAGGAACGCATGTATGAAATAACCCACCTCCCTATATTATACATACTCTACATTTGCTATGTTTAAGGAGCTGAATACGTAACCTTCTGATTAGCGTCTTGCGAACAGAGTGGCGAGACATCCGCCAGTCTTCTATAATATCGTCAATCACTTCAATGGACAATTTTCAGACGCAGGAGGTTCTCACATAGATCCATAATGAAACTCTTCCTTAACAAGTGGGAAAGACCTTATTAGAAGTGACCCCCCTTCTAATATTTCTCCAAGAGGAGACGAAGGCTCTTTTAGAAAGTCACAAAATATTCAAAGAAAACATCCAAGGAACTGCAGGCATTTCTCACTTCAATGTAGGTCAGAGTTCATGGTTCCACTATTCCAAAGACGCCTCCCACGATGCCAAAAATGGCATCGTGGGAGGCATGAAGGCATGAAGAAAAAGCCACTGCTAACAAGGAGAACATTAGGTCCAGTCTGGACTGTGCCAACACACCTTCATGAAAGTCAGAGCCTTCTTTGACTTTATGGACTGATGAGAGGTTCGTTGGACTGTATTGAAGACAGTGGTCCCGTTACATCTGACATGAAGGAAACACACAGAATCCACAGAAAGAACATTTCACCTACGGTCAAACATGTCGGTGGCAGTGTGAGGTTGACGGGATTCTTTGCTGCTTCAGGACCAGGACGACTCACTGTGATCAGCCAAGTAGTCAAACAGAAGAGAAAGACCACCTCTGAATGGATCAGGAGGAATAAAATGAAAGTCTGGACCATTGAGACGCTGTGGTGGGACGCAGAAAGATCAGTTCACGCTCACAAACCCTCCAATGTGGCTGCACTGAAGCAGGTCTGCAAAGAAGAGTGGGCCAAAATTCCACCACAGTGACGGCAGAGACTGACCTCCAGTTATGATAGGTGTTTGGTTGCAGTCGTTGCTGCTAAAGATGGAACAACCAGATATCAAGTTTGGGGTTGAAAATGTCTCCACAATGGTGATAACCCTATCGCTTAAATAAATAGTTTTTATCATTTAAAACGTTTATGTTGTGTTCACTCAGGTTGACTTTGTCTTATGATAAATCGTATTTGATGAGCCAACACAGTTGTGTATTAAATACACACAAACACAGAAGAAGACCGGAGGGGTCCAGTTTTTCACAGCACTTCATATGTTACATAGTTTGGATCTGACTCAAAGCCAGCGGAGTCTGTGGCTGTAACGGAGCTGGCTCCGCTCAGTCGTGGAATTAGAGGGGCATGTGATGAGTGCGGTCTGAAGAGCTGCCGGAGAACAGTTTGGAGAAGAATGCCTCCTACTGCTTGCTTTGTATAAAGGAATCTAAACCTTTCCAGTAAATATAGTAAGTGTGTGTAGTCCTTTGTGTTCTTTATAAACCTTTAATTTCCTCACCAATAAAAAAAAAAACCTGTGGAAAAGGTATTTTTTTGCACATTTTCTTTTTCTTCACATTTATTAATTAAGTAGACACTTTAAATTTTGCATGGTCAGGGAATGTTTTTAAACAGTAAAGTAATTGACGAATTGATTGAATTTCAATTGAGAATGACATTTTTGTATTTTACATAAAATGGTCAATTTTGATTAGATTAGCAAGCTTTGATAAAGCAGGTTTTTAGAAAACTAATTCCGCCATATTAGAATCTTTTTGGTCGTATCAAGTCACATATTCTTTTCAGTGAGACTTCAAAGGCTTTAAATGTCTAAAAATTCTAATCCTACTTATTGAATAGGTCTTTCTTAATAGCCATGGTCAATGCCTCCTCGGTTTGGACTGTGGTGTCCCACAGGGCTCCATCAATGGCCCCTTGCTCTTTGGCATTTACATGCTGCAACTGCATCATATTATAATAAGCTTCAGTCACATATTTCAACATAAAAGACTCAAAATGTGTTCACCCAGACATTTGAGCAGGACGTTAAAGGGCTGAGAAGAAATTACATTTTTACAATGACTTGCATTTTTGTAATATAACCTGACATTTCTTGCCTTTGCTTTGTTGCGTTCTATGAAGGGATGCAACCTTACAGTTCATAAATATATCTGTGATTGAAGTTGGAGACACAGATGATCAGCGTGAAGAATAGAGATCTATTTGAAAATACTTATGTGGAATGAAAGAATGTGGAGAAGCATCAGCAGCATCAACACACAGATAAGACAACATCAACACACAGAGATGATGAAGATAATTAGGGATCAAACTCCTCTTTTTTCCCAGGACTCATTCAAACATAAACACACCGACATGCAGCGTCTATTTTTTGGAGTGCTCCGTCTTACACCTTCCATTCTGGAGGAAATCATAATATCCAAATTATTATATCATTATGCTTCCTTTGAAGTAGAGAAAGACAACACTCCTCAGAAGTCCAGAGGAAGAAAGTGTTTCTTGAGGATCAAAACAATCCCTTCAGTAAATAAAATCATTATTTGGTCTTGATTCTAATCTATATATTTGTTCTGTGTGAAGGACGACTGGCAAAGTAAGACTTTCTTTTACTGTGCATATGACAATAAACTTCTTATAACTTCTTTCAATTTGGTTCACGGTTCACGAGCTGCGGAGTTATCATTTGAAGAATTTTTTGTGTCTGTATTTCAGACTCTTGGTAGGAGAACAAGCAGTCACCCCCTGGGGTTTGAGTTCAGACTTAGGCTTAGGCTTCGGGTGCCCTCATCACTACTTCAAATGGCTTATTATTATTTCCTCAGCCAAGGAAGGAGGTTATGTTTTCACCGAACAATGATGAAGCTGATGATCTGCTGCACTGAAGACTTAATGCGAGGTTCAGCAGGAACTTTGCTAAAGCAGTCAAACACACTGAATGTTTCCTCATCTATTGATCATTGTATTTAAAAGTGTTTCTTGGCTGATTTACCTCCTTATCACCGAACAACTTTTTAAATATAAGATAAGATTTATTTTCGTGCCGCGTCGTAAAGCGTGCATAGACTAGCGTAGGTCTCGTTCTGTCTGCCACGATGCCTAGAGCGCACACAGAATAGATAGACGCTCGATATTTGACAGGGAACCGACACCCGTCCTATTCTCCGCTGATTCAGTTTAGTGCCAACCATCTGAAAATGTGGCGTTATTCAAACTAAAAAGAAATGTGAACAAATATTTATTAATAAAGAGGTTTTACGTCTTCATTTTGTCTGCTCCATATAATCTGAGGATTTTAGTCCTCAGATTTGAAACCAGCTACTGATGCTGTTTGATGTCTTCTGTGATGTTTATATCATCTACCCATTTTCAGTCACCACTTATCCTATTCAGGGTTGTAGTGGGTCTGGAGCCTATCCCAGCTGACATCCCATCAGTCTCCAGTTCACCCCTAGCTGTGGGGCATGCTTTTGTAGTTGATTTTGCAATAGATTCCATATCTTTGTGATCCAGCGCAGAGACACAATCTTTTGCTGTTATTAGATGTAAATGTCAATTTGACCCGAAATGTCTATTTCTTCCTAAGAACATGCTACCACAATAATAAAATATAATGATTCAACCAGATGTTTGCTCACATCTGTACTGCTTCTTGTCAAAATCATCCTTTTATTTTTGGCAATATTCTGGCTCATTGCGCATGTTGATGTGAGTCATTTTTGGACAGTGGGATGTTTCCTGCCTGAAGGAAGTGAGGTCCACACAGGAAAAATGAAAAAGCATTTCCTTTGCTTTTGTTGGAGATTTAACCAGCCTGACAGCCAGTCTAAGTTTTCCTTTCTCAGTTGCATTTGAGCAATGTTGGTTTCGTTTATTGCAATTCTCCCTCCTCTTCCCCTTCTGATTGTCCCTTATCGGTCACAACTTGTCCTTCTTCTTCCTTCAGCTTATTGACACATTTGCATTTGAGATTGGGGAGCTGAAGAAGGAGATGGTACAGACATCTCCCAAAGTGGACAAGGAGCCCATGGACCTAGAGAGGTGGGATTATTTTCAGTTTGTCATTTTGTTCCCTCAATCTTCCTGCGCTGTTAATTAAAATATCCATCTGCTGGACTAGACTCATCTGGCTGAAATGGATCATGTATGGTAATCAGTGGGTACTAAATTGTCCTGTGTTCTGTTAGAACCAGAAAGAATAGACTAGGCTAAACTCAGGTATAAAGGAAATGTATGCTGTGAAACTAATCTGGACCAGGTAGTCAGGCTAGCTGTCAGGCTAACACCGTTAGCCTGACAGGCTAGAGAAACCTCTACATTAGGGTAAATGCTGTACACTGACCATCCATAACATCATAACCACTAACAGGTGATGTAATAACATTGATAATCTCGTTGACAGGGCAGCTGTCAGTGTGTGCGTGATCACCTAGACACCACAGTTGCTTTTATGTTTTCTTTATTATCTTTTTTAAGCCACTGCATGTTTGAGTTCTTTGTTTATTCTAATATTCAGCTCTGTGATGATTGCTGCTATGTATGCATCACTACTTTTTACTACAGTGGAACTGATCTGATGTGTTTGAGTCCAATGTTCACACGCTCTTATACTGACCACCTGAACCTGTCCGGAATTAATCTGGTTGGATGAGTTTGATCCGTCCTGAATTAAACTGCTTCAGCCCCAAATGATTATTTTTAGGCTTTTTCCAGTCAAGTGTTGAACTTAAATCCTACTTTCTTAGCATTTTTTATGGAATCGTGGAACAGGCATGCCCCAATAATAGTATCGTTGTCACTGTGTCTGCACAAGTAGCTCTATCGTGTGAATATGTTTAATTTTATTATAACAGCTCATATTTCACCCATTAGTGGGAGCATTTTGTGGATAACACAGTTTCTCATTCAAAACGTCCCAAAAACAAGTTCAATTGTGTCTAAATTGAACTCATATGAAGTGACATAACTAAAATCTGTCTTGTTTTATTTATTATTTTATAACTGTGCTCAGAAAAAAATGTTAACGGTATTTATCTTCATTATTGAGTCCCTTTGGGATCTTATATGAGAGCATATGGCTCTCATATAAGATCATTTGAAGAGTTCAATCAGAGGCATATCTTCTAGAATCTAGGGGATCAGGGGCATTTCGGGGATGTATCCTTGCTGTCAGGGGACAACAGAGTTTGCTTAGTTGTAAATGTTGTTATATGGTATTACTCATTTCCCCCAGCAGATGGAAAACTTCTCCATGTCTCTTTCCTTCAGGCTGGAAAGTGAAGTGAATGGGGTTTACCTGCAGTCTGCCTGCTGCAGTGGCCTGGGAGTTGAAAGGGATTCTGGATATGACTCCTTAAGGAGGAGGAGGAGCGTGTTGGACAGACTGACTCAAACCCACCCGGTGTGGCTGCTGCTGACTGTCAGTGATGAAGAGGCCAGCAACATACTGCTCAAACAGGCCCCAGGGGTGAGGAGATTAAATCCTGAGATACAAATGTTGATAGATATCTGTATTTGGGAGACTGTATTCATTTTGTGATTCCATGACTCAGGTGTTTGTGGTCAGAAAGTCAACGGTTCTGCAGAGAAAGGTTCTGTCTGTCCGTCTGAAGGAGGATCAATCAGTTACTCCCATCAGCCACTACCCCGTCAGAGAGAGCCAGTACAGTAAGTTACATGTTTGTTCTACATGACAGTACGTGTTGGAGTGTTGGACGGGTGTGTAGAAACACAAAGTCTGACAACTATTCCACACTGACTTTAGAATTATACAATAAGTCTTGAAAAGTCTGTAAAATTAGAAAAGAGTTTTTAGGCATCTAACCTCTAAAAAACATGAAGGTATAGGCCTATAATAATATTCAATTCAATGCTCATCTAAGTACTTCCATTGAGCTTCATAAGGATTTTTTTGCGAGCATACACATCTACACACTACTGTGTACAAACACTCATGTGCATAGCTTTAGGGGGTTTTTTTTGCAAGTGAGAATCCAATATACTTTAATATACATACTTTTTTCATTATGGACTTGAAATCAGACTTAAATTTAGATTGTAATAGGCTTAAAAATATATAAACCCTTTAATCTAATCAACTGTTTGGAAGAGCAAATTGAGAGTAACTATTTCTTATTGAATTATGTATACCACTTGACTGTCTGTTTGAAATATGACTCAGTGCCAGCGTGTTTAAGCTAAAGAGTAAGGGGCCCAGGCAGGAGCCTTGGGGACATCCCGGGTTGAAAGGGGCCACTGAGGAAGTCCTATTTGATAAATAGGATTGATTTGGTATATTTAAGCATGTGAGGACTTTAACAGAGCATTATGTAAATGGAGACAACCAAATCAAACTCTAATGAGGGTCAAGTAGTTTTCGAAAAACTTATCAAAAGGTTTAGATAATCTATTCAAAATGTACTATTTTCCATGAAATACAAAATGTCATCATCAAATCATTTTATAATCAGATTATTTTTTGCTGTTGTAAAATATTCTTAAACCAATGATTTGTCATCCTATAATAAATTTGATTGGCTAAGATAAGTATTTATCTTAGCCAATCAAGTAAGTAGTATTGTATTTTTTCCGTAGGTTTTTTTCCCTTGATGAAGACATTAAAGGGTTAACACTTTAATGTCCTGCTCAACTGTTTGGTTTAGAATATTTTGATTCACTTTTCTTAATGAAAAATATAATTGAACCTGTATATATTATACAAACCTGTTTTATAATGACAACCACTGGCAGCATGTATGTGTTAATGAGTAAGGGGCCAAGAATGGTGGGGGACACCACAGGTTAAAGAGGCAACCGAGGAAGCAGCATCAACCATAGCTATTAGGAAAGTCGGTGTGAGGACTAAATAAACAGAATTATGAACTTGTTACAACCAATATAATGATCTAACAAGGGTCAAATAGTTTTATAAAAACATGCTTTACCCGAAGGTTGAGCTAATCCAACTAAAATGGACCATTTTCCATGAAGTGGAAAATTTCATTACGAAATAATTTTTATAAACACTGTTGTCATTTCTTGGTTAATTTAAAGTTTCTAAGATGTTCATTTAGTAAATGCCAAAAATAAATGAAATATGCAAAGAAATAATTTTTCCATCATTTTCTATCTCAGCAAGTAATAATAAAGGAGGCCATTTGTCAAACAAGCAGCAATAAAGTATCAGTAAAAAATTGCTTTGGATTCACCAACTCACGAGATTCTCTGAACCTTCACAAACTGGCCAATGGCTTTCTTTCTTCTTCATAAAGTCTCTTTGTATTATTACACATTATCTTATTACGCTATGAATCCCCATTTGCTAAGATTTTATGAGCATGACAGGTTTATTACTGTTATTTCATACACAGAGGGAGCAGCAGAGTTACTTCTATTCAATGTCACTCTTGAAGCACTGCAAACAGACGTGACCATGTGACCAGATGCAGCCAAATCATGTGCAAATACATACGTCAAGACTTTATAGCAGCAAGTTAGGGGGCAGTTGCGTGACTGGAAAGGCTAAATGGAAAGGGTCAACATGATCCACACTGGTACGCTAACACACACACATTGGAGCAAAATGATGCCCCTTGCTCACACATTCTCACTTGTTATGCTTGCATACGCTACTCTGGAGAACACAGGAAATGACGTCTTTAACTCTGACCCACATCACAGTTGGAGTAAACAAAGCTGACAGCGTTGCGCAAATATAAAAAAAGAGGGAAGACCCAGTGTGCCCTGCAGAGAATGCACAGTGTTTTGGTCAACATGAAATGCTCAACAGCCCAAAAGTAAATGAGAGGCCAAAATGTGACCATTTGCGATCTCTGATGCATCCATCTTTTAAGAAGCATAGTTGACCTTTTGAGAATTGAACTGGAAATGGAAAGAACTTAAGACAGAAGAGGCTTCTGCCAAACTTCATTGTCCCTAAGAGAATCGTTTCCAAGCTGTGTTAAGATAAAGATCCTGATGGAATTGTCTATCAGATGTCTCCAACTGATTATTGATTAAAAAAAAAAACCTAATGGAGAAAACGGCTTTATTTACACGCCTTCTCCAGAGAGAAAAGGTTGGTGTGTCATTGAACCTGAGACGCACACTATGTTGATGTCTCCGAGATGCCATCACTTTATTCAGGTCAAGCAGAATCACAGAGTTCCTGCTTTCTTCCTGTAAACCTACTGCTATCATCTGGCAGCATATCCTTATCATCAGCACTTTATGAGTCGTAAACAAATATGTGGGTATAGTTTTTCAAAATTGCAGATCTAGATCTATTTTCCCTCCTGGTGCGTTTCACAGACGCGTGAATCTATTTGAATGGCTCTGAAGCACATGGGACATTATTTACCAATGTCTGGGTATTTCTATTAGGATTAGCAATTTTCAAATTTTTCAAATTATTGACAAATTTAAAAAACAAAAGTTCCAATCTGGTGACGTTGAAGATATAAATGATGAAAAAATGACGGTGATTTTAATTAATGTTCATTTAAGCATATTTTGTAAAAAAAAAAAAAAAAAAAAGCTTTCTGTTAGGACAGTGATGTATGTTACTGTCACTTTAAGAGAGTAGATCTTTTGAGCACATGGAGTTGCATTTGTTCAGTATGTGCTTAATTATGGACCAAGCCACCCGGTTTCCTTAAATTATTATTTTTGCTGATTTGGAGAGCTTAATTTTGAAAACCCCTGTCAGAACATACAGCAAAACTGTGGAATAAAAATACTTTGTTTTATCTTTTTTACATCAGCGTCCTGTGGAAGTTTTTTCCTCCTCAAGTGAACGTACACAAGCTAAAGGATAATTTAATGTTCCACTCAGCAGAATAAGTACAACCAGTTCGACATCACATGGAGGACAACGACGAGGGAATGTTGATGGAAACATGATGTTTCCATTTCATCCAGCTGGTTTTATACATTAATGGCGGTGATTCGAGGGTCAAATGTAGAGATAAATTTCACGACGTTGTACTGTATGTATGCACTGTGTAACGTGATAAATAAATAAAAATTATTATTAATATTATAACAACTGCTGAGGAAGGAGGTTATTTTTTCAAAACAATTGTTTGTCTGTTTGTTTGTTTGTCTGTTTGTTTGTTAGTGACAATATAGCGAAACTACAGGATGGATTTGCATGAAATGTTACCCAAAGGTAGTATTTGGCATAACGTAAAGGTGACATTAGGTATTTTGCGGAATTTAAAATAAGATAAAATAACTAGAAAAAGCTAATGCTCGAGTAAATGCCAGCCACTAAATCTACCAAGAACGCCGACAAACTCTCTGAGTGTCTCTCAAATACTAGCGGGTCGTCTCCTTCACCTGCCACTTCAGCGTCTCTGTTTAGCCCACTGAGCCCCCGGCTCCAACACTAAATTAGCATCAAGGGAATCAAAAGAACTCTTAAAACTGATCTCCAAGCTCCACCTTCAAAGAAACATCAAAGGAATCAAAGGAACAAAGGCAGCAATAGCCACTTTGCGACTTCACTGCTCCTATAATGATGTTCATTTTGGGGTTGAGCTGGGGGCTCAGTGGACTGAACAGAGACGCCAAAGTGGAAGGTGCACGAGATAACTGGCTACACGGTATTAGAGAGATACTGAGAGTGTAGACTTAGAGACTTGTCAAAAACTCAAAAGACATGAATGGAGAAATCTGCATGGATTTTTCCTTAACCTAGGTTCCTGTTGTGCCTTCTTCCCTTGATGTTTTATTCTGGAGAGGAACAGGAAATGATCTTGTTTAAAACAGGAAGGAAAAAATATAGGTTCACAGGTAGGTTTTAGCAATTGATGGAGTTTTGCGCTCTCTGAGTGCTTTTTCTACTTCATTAATTATTTTAAAGCAGTTTCAGTGAGAAGGTGCATCCAGTACTATAAATGTGTCATCATGATTCAAACTGTACTTTTTTCATTTGTTTGCAGCCTTTTCTCTCGAGGGATCTGGGATCAGTTTTGCAGACCTGTTTCGCCTGGTAGCTTTCTATTGCATTAGCAGGTAAACAACCAACATTTGTCTGTCTGTCACATCCTTTTCTTCTTCTTCATTTCTTTGTTTTTGTCTGTGAGAAGAAGATATTTCACCAATGTAAACTCCCTGGATGAAGGAATGTTCATTGACTAAGCAGTTAGGGCCCCCAAAGTGTCTCATATCTAGTTTTGGCTACTAATGGCTACATTGGCTACTTATCAGACCACCTAAATTTAACAAATCTAAATAAATATATCTTCATAATGGAAACAATGGGCATGTCTGTATGTTTGTTTGAATGATGGTTGAAAGTGTTTTCAGTCTCTCTCTGCATCTTTCCGTCAGGGACGTCCTACCGTTCACGCTCAAACTCCCTGACGCCATTTCATCTGCTAAGACCCAGAAAGAGCTGGAGGAGGTGGCTCAGCTTGGAGCAGGTAGCCTCATCTATTACTTGATATACTGTAACTATGATTTTTCAAGTTCAACATTTGCTGCTCTTCGTTTTTCCTAAGAATTCTTCAGACTTTGGATTTTAATTTCACTTCATGTTTTTCACACCAGAGACAGTTATATGAGAGCACAAAGCAAAGCGGTCTGTCAGAATGAAATTTGTGTCAGGGCTTTTTTTTGTAGAAATGAAAAGACTAGTTCATTCTTCCTCTGAAACAAAGGTAATGGGGGATATCATCCCCCCCGTAGTCATGGGTATGTCCTTTTCTCTATATTTTAGTTCATTTTTTGAGTTCTCCATTGAAAGACGTTTGTGAGATGACACTAAAGGTTGCGCATCCTCTCTGGGGCAAACACTGATCAGCCATATCATTATAAACAGCTCTGATCCCCTGAGGCAGCAGACTTCTGAAGGTCTTGTGTGAGATCTGGCTCTGAGATGTTAGCAACAGGTCCTTAGTGTCCCGCAAGTTACATGGTGGGCCACCGTGGAGATGACTTTGTTTGTCTGGCACATGCCACAAATGCTGGATTGGAGATTTGAAGAATTTGGAAGCCAATTTTAACACCTTGAACTCTATCTTGTGTTCTTCAAACCGTTTAATTAATTAAATTAAAAAAGTGCCTTAGCTCGTTAAATTACACATCTTCCCTGCTTCCAACACATCAACTTCAGGACAAAATGTTCACGTGTTGTCTAATAAAGCCCCCCCAACTGACAGCTGCCATGGTAATGAGGTAATCAATGTCATTCACAACATCTGTCAGTGGTTAGAATGTTATGGCTGGTCGCTGTATATCCAAACAATGTCCACGACTCAAAATTCACCAATTAGTGGGAGGATATTTCCTTTACTGATGAATCTTTGGTACATTTTGCAGGGATGTTGTGTTGATATGTCATCTCCATTTAGTTCATTTTATCCAAGAAAAGACGTTGATATTATGGAATCTCAATTATTCTTAACAATTGGGAGGATTAAGTCCATATTTGGTGCATATGAATCAACTGGAGGAGATCTATATTGTATATATTGTGATTACACTATTAGTTCACATTTTACTGACTAGGGGGGAGCTTTTTTAATGAAAAGCACTGTTTTTAGAGGACTAAAAAATATGTCATGGATCATTTCAATTTCTTATCCTAAATAGACCTTAGTGTGAGAAAGAATTGGGTTTTGGGGATTTTGGGAGAGGTCAGTTGTATAGTTCTGACACTATGAGCTGCTTCATCCCTGAAAGGTTTTGCGCCATAATTTCTCTACTATTGGTCCCATTTAGTCCAAATTTGATGCATTTGAATCAAGTCAAGAGGCTCTATTTTGTATGCATCGGGTTTTACTCTAAGAGTTCATATTTTACTCACTATGTGGAGCTTTTTACAACACACTGTTAATCGTTAGTTCAATTTAATCGAAATTTGGTGTATATCAATTGACTTTTGGGGGATACCTGTGCTGGTGGGCACGACAGCATAGGCCAAGTTAGATGAGGAGCTTGTGTGTGTGTGTGTGTGTGTGTGTGTGTGTGTGTGTGTGAGTGTGTGTGTGTGTGTGTGTGTGTGTGTGTGTGTGTGTGTATCACATGGATACTCACTGACATCTTAATTTTGTATTATTATATGCATTATTTGTTTTTGTGTCTCTGTTCTTACATTTGACTTGAAGTTTGAAAAATGCTTCACGTGTGAACCCGCTTGAGTTTTCCTTAGCTCACTGAGACTCAGACATTCAGGGAAACTCCCCTTCTTCACAGGCCGCTTCTATTTAAAGAGATAAAGCAGACTGCTGTGCTCCATGTTGTGGAATCTGTGCACACACATGTGAAACACAAACACGTGTTGCAGACCGACTCACATACATTTCAAATCGGCAGGGACTTTGTAACTGTCTCACCTTCCAAGAGGGCATTGGGTGTGTCGTTATGGTAGAAAGACAAATTTAAAGCAGTGTATATGAGAGTTTTACTTATTATATCCACCAAGAAGGTTAGGTTCTCAATTGTGTTAGAATGATGCAAAGAAATACAATTAAAAGGGTCTACCTAGCCTCAATAAAGGTCAGTGTTCTTGTCCGCATTGTTTAATAGACACTGGAACAAAAATGGCATCCATTCAAAAATGGCAACTGCTAACCCCGAAGAAGATTTAAGTCTGAATTTTGTCACAACACACATTAAAGATCCTCAGACCTTTTTGGTAGAATATTCCATGGACAGATGCATAAATGTCAACCTCTTTGGATATTCACTTGAAAATCTTGTAACGAAAATGCTTAAAAAGACCAAAATCTGTAAGCAGAAACATAGCACCTGCTGAAAAGAACAAAATCCTAATTTGGACGTGAAGAGGGCAGTTCTTGCCCTCATACCCTCCAATGTGGCTGCGCTAAAGTGGTTGTTCAAAGAGGAGTGGGTTAAAATTCCACCCACAGTCATGGCACAGTTTACTTGCAGTTGTTGCTGTTGAAGTTTGGGGGCTGAATACTGTTTCACAAAAAAATAGAAGAAATCCGGAGGACTTTCAACACTTTTTCACTGCACTTTATCTTCACATTGGTTCATGCTTGCAAATCTAATTCCCATGAGCACCGGCTGTAATCTGTGGTATGCTGCCATGCTAAAGTCAAGAGGCTGAACATGACAGATATCACAAGCGTTAAGGTCCTATTTTGTAAAACAAACTTCCAATATGTAATAAGTAATAAGTATGTGAATAAGTACGACTCATACAGAAGTCAATAAAAAGAATAATTTGTAAGTTTTTATTAATTTTATCTTTCTTTGAAATGATCCTTTCTTTAAGCTAAACTTTTTACATAAGTAATTATCCTGATGTGAATGTAAAAAGTGAGTTTTATCAACAGAATGAATGGAATAACATGAAGAATCAGCAGAAGTGTAATCATTGTATGTGGTGACACAGCTTCGCTATTTTTATTTAACAAAATTTGTCTTTTACGCCCCTAACATTTCACTGCAAGGATGGCATACTCTCAAGCCATGTGTTTGTCTTTATTAGTCAACCCGCTAATTAATGCACTGATTGCCATATGTTGCCCTGTTTTCAGTCACCAGACACACTCATTTAATAAGACATATGAAACTGCTCTACAGCCGGACCCTGCTTCTATTTAACCCCAGGAATGCACTGGTTAACGTTTCCATTTATAGCTCACAGTCATCACTGGGCTTATGCTCCAGTCACTGCTGAGGTATTTTGAAGTGGTATGCTTTGGTGTGCTGTGTTGAATCATTGTGCTAAAGCAACACAATTCTACTCAGAAAAACTTTCTTTTCAAGTTACGATGAAAGCCGAGAGCGTTAGCATAATAACCCGCAATTTCCAAATAACAAGGAAACAATGGAGTGATTCAGTGGAAAAGCATACAAGGATACCAGAATGAGTGCAGAGCTCCTCCACACATGCACTATCTGATAAAAAAAAAAAGGAGGGAGGAAAATTATAGGTTTGCAGTCAGTAATGGGTTCACAAAATACCCCTTAATTTCAGGAACTCGAGGGATATCCTCAACAGTGTAAAAGTATGAGAGAGGAAAAGAGTGTAGGAAGAGGGAGTGGAGCAGCTGGAACTGTATTTGCAGTGTGGTGCGTGACGTTCCCTCCCAGTCTGTGATTAGCATGGGCCACTCCCTCTTTGTATCTGTGGTCTTCAGCAAGCAGTGACTCACAGCAAAGAGACATGGAGCAGAGCTCACCGCGTTCACCCAGGACACACGACAAACAGCTTTTGAGGAAACATCTAAACTGAGGGTGAGAATGTTGGCTTGTTGTCTGAGAGCATGGGGACTCTAGAAATATACCCCTGTGTTCGGTTATAGTCTGTTAATGTTTGACTCCGAGTGTTTCTGTGTATTACAGGCTTCTGGGACTCTGCCCTCTGCAGTCAGCGCCGCTCCTCTCCCTGTCCGTTTCGCCCTGTGAGCCGTACTCTCAGCCCACAGCGATCAAACAGGAACAAGGAGGTCGAAGTGTCACAGCAGAGACACAGCGAGGCTCACTGTGACAGTGCACCCCCGACCCTACGCTCCCATGCTCCTCCACCTTCTTTTCATCTGGAGAGAAGACATTCCAGCGGTCCTCTGTGCTTCCTCAACCCCCTGTTTCTCCAAATCCAACGACACCACTGCAGAGAGGACCGCCCGTCCTCAGATGCTGTCGAGTCTGATAAACTGGAGAATGCCGGCAAAGTTTCTGTGAAGCCATCAGTCAGCAGCGAGGGAAAGGACCCCCCCGTGGACAACACCAAACTGAACGGCAAAATACGGCCACCTCGCCCCCCTCCTCCGCGCTCAATGTCACGCCGGCGCCCTGCTCCACCTCCACCTGGACCTCTGGCAGTTACAACCAGACCCAAGAGCATGCCAGATGCTGTTGCTGTTGCTGCAAAACAACAACAAACTCCAAAAAGGCGCCCAGCACCCGCTAGACCATCAATGGGAGCAAAGCACACCAGCCCATCCAAAACTCCCAGCTCACCAATCCCTGTGCCTTCAAACCCACCACCCCCAAGACCCAAGAGGCCTGACCTGGAAGCCCACCGCTGCCATATTGCTCTGGCTGATGAGACCATTGCTCAGGCTCTGTCTCGGGTTAAAATTCCAACTCAGCCTCCACCTGCCGTCCCTAATAACGTGCTGCTGGAGGATAAAGCTGGCAGTCTGTCCGTCCCTAATGGCCGGAGACGGCAGCGATTGAGTGACATGAGCATGTCCACTTCTTCCTCTGACTCACTGGAGTATTCACAGTCTCTTGGATTTTCCCTGGGCCTGACCCCTAGCCCATCCGGACACCTTAATCACCAAGACCCAGTGGAAGATAGCAGTGATGATGATGAGGATAGGGAAGAAGATGAGGAGGAGGACTATGGGGTCAGCCTGGAGACAGACCTAGAAATGCGCCTCCGTCCATCCTTCAAAGTTCGGCGGCAGAGGGTTGGCGTGAGCCTTAGCGGTGGCTCTTTTATCATCCCCAGAGCCTTGAAGGGACGCTTTCGCAAGGTGAGCGGCATGCTCAGCTCCCTCATGACCCCAGAGAGGCGGGTGGTGAAAAAGATCGCCGAGCTGTCAAGGAACAAAAGCTCATATTTTGGTTGCCTGGTCCAGGACTACATCAACTTTGTTCGGGAGAACCGGGGCTGTCACACATCAGCGACAGATTTTCTGCAGACTCTCAGGCAGTTTATGACACAGATGAAGGCTTACCTGCGCCAAAGCTCTGAGCTGGACCCTCCCATTGAGTCACTAATACCTGAGGACCAGATCGGTGAGTCGGCCAGTAAAAATGTAAACCTTTGAAATCTTGTTGGTTGCGTGATCAGGTCCTGTGTTACACATCCCCCTTGGCCTGGCCATCAGTGGGCGGATGTTTGTGATGATTCAGTCGCCGCTGTCAGTTCTCTATATGTTTCACTTCCACTTTTTAATATGAGAAGTAAAACCTCTTAGGTGTTGTTTCAGGATGAAATCATTCATTCATAAAGAGTGGCAAGGCTTATCATTGCCTTTTGAATCAGAATAGTATTTAAGGTTTTCTATATTTTTCTCATTGACTGGGTTGAGTTACAAAAATGCCAGCAAGTTCTGTAGGTTGATATTTATTCACAGTGCTGCTGAGGCTCACTTTGAATGGCGTAAGTTTAATTCTATTGAGTTTTTATGACGGTTGCTCAATTTAGCCTCCACCAAAATACACCGTTTCACCTTGATGTTAAAAACTTCTTATACTGTGCAGGTCCCCCTTTTTCTTCCAACACAGCTCTACCATTCTCTCCGTGTTCTGAAACCTTTCTATCAGATCAAGCATTAGCTTCTTTAGCAATTGACACTACAATAGTCCTGTGGGATCAGAAGATGCATCAGGGAGCCATGGGCGTCCATGATCCTGTCCCTGATTCACCAGTTGTCTATCCTTAGACCACTTCAGGGATCTCTAGTAGCGCCAAATGAGACCTGCAGTTCTGGACATGATCTGACCCACTCATCTAGCCATCACATTCTGGCCCTTGTCAAAGTATCTCAAATGCATATGCTTGAACATTTATCCTGCGTCCTACATATCAGCTTCAGGAGAAAACGCTCACTTGTCCCCAAATATATGCAGCCCTCTTACAGGAACCAATGCAACAAGACAATCAATGACGTCACCCGGCAGTGGTCATAATGTTATGGCACAACGGTGTACGTCAGTAAAATCCAGTAGGGCCAAAAGCCCACATTCAACCATTGAATAATCAGTCAGTGACTTATTTACTGTGTAAAAGTATTGTTGACTCTGAGGGCTGACGCTCTTCATCGCTGCGGCGGTTATGATGATTGTAAAGAATAATGTTTGCAGGCTCGAGCAGCTGTATCAAAAGGATTCTTGACTCCAGTCAGATCCTTCTGTCCTTTTGTATTTTCATGCACATGTCATTACAACTGCGATCATGCTGTTCAAACAAACAATAACACTCTCATACGTTCCGCTCTAGAGAGAGGAAATGCCTCGATTGAAGAAGCTGAGATTTTTTGTTTTTGTGTCGACATTGCAGTTATTATGAGCAGCAGTCTCTATTAATATGTTTAATGGAAGGGAAGGGTTCAAGTTTACGAGTCGTCTGTGGGGGAAGACAGTTTGGTTACACATGAAGGAAGACGTCTGGAACCAAAACATTGAAGTTTGACTCAAAACTTTTAGCGAGTGTTGTAACTTTGCAGTTCTTCTATGTCCTAAACTCTGACTGAGAGGGCCAAGAGGAAGAATCCTCAACTATTTGCTCTTTATAAACCGTGTCAAACATCAGTTGAGTTTGACTTTACAAAGAGTAAACATTTCTATCCTTCTGATGCTATCTTCCTATCCGACTGAAAAAATCCCCTGTTTTTCCATAAACAGTAATTCTATTAGATTCTATCAGACTAGAAAGCAGTTAGCTACCATTAGCACTGAAATGCTACCACAGTGTAGAACAAATAATAATATACATTCTTATATGTCATCCTTGACCTACAGTTTTACACAATAAACAACAGAATATAAATTTGCAGTTTATTTATCTCAAGCAACTTTGTCCCTTTACACGCTGCTGGATGGGGTTGTAGACAATGATGACATCATTTTGACACTTGTAGGCCACCATACATTCTTCTGAGTGAATGTATAAGGACGTACGAGCTGAGGTGGGATTTCACAAAATCACACAAACAAGACATTATAAACTTCATCTCAATGAGATCCAAATTTCACCAACACACCAACATTGACATTTCAGACACATATATACATTACCACAGTTTAAAGAAAACAATTATTGATGTTGAAAATACATGAGTACCAGCTTTTAAATTAGCAAATGAAATAAGAGAATTTAACTTCCGAAGTGTCTGAAGCTCATCCTATTTGTTAGCATCGTAGGAAATGGAACAATTCAGGCCTCCATTGCATCATCACTGCAGATGGGTCTTTGTTGTCAGACCTTTACTTCAACCAACCTAGAGCACTTGGAATTTTGGCTCTTGTGATATACATTTATCCAATGACATCATTAATCACTAACTGGGACTAAAACATCAACAATATCTGACACCCTAAAAGACGTAACAAATATAACAACTTCTTTCGGCGTTCTCTTTTTTTAGGGGGTCGCCTCGTGTGTTTTTTTGTTTACTTGGGATGCCCTTCCTGACATAACTTTCCCATTTATCCGGGTTTGAGTCTGTCCCTAGATGTGGCCGGGTTGGGTAGTAGCACTAAGAACCTTGCCTAAGCGTCCACACTGGATTTTTTGACAAATGTATAGGTAAAAAAAAATTGTCTCTTTATTTTATTACATTATCCCTATTTGACTCTCTGACACAACATGGAGGCTTTTTTGTGGGGTCTTAATTCCCTCACTCTGTGCTCCTCTGGTGTTCCTCAGTCATCATAAAGACAATAAATGCCATAAACCCAGGATTCCTGTATCAGCACGCTCACTTGTTTGAGTAATTTTCCAAATCCGTGGATTTGTTTCCATGTTGCTCCCTACATCAGCGGGGCATAAATGAGCACACATAAACACTGGCTGAAGGACAGACAGGCCTGTGCATGAATAGCTGTGTCAGTGCTGCTGGTGGACAATAAGAGACAATTGTGTAAATGTGACATAGTTGACGTAGGAGGAGTTTTTATGGCCCAGCATGTAGGTGAGGCACAGATGGAGCCATTGTTCAGTTTGGCTGAATGAATGCAACACTTTGTTGGATCTGCTTCCAAGTTGGATTCGTTAAGGTGAGAACCCCTCTAAGAAGCCCATCTTTTTGCCCCTCTTTTGTGATCGACGATATTTGCATTCCTCTCATCATGCATATCTTGGTGAAGGCATCTCAAGTGAACTTTAATATTTGTTTAATTTTTATATGATGCTCCTCTATGGTGTTGTACCTTTCGAGCTATGTAAAAAAAAAAAACTTCCTCCCACACGGTGACCATCATCCTTGCTGATGGTTTCACGTCAGTGTTACGATGTAATAAAATTCCAGTATAGGCTTGATTTTTTTGTGTGATAATGCATTAAAGTGTTCCTGTCATCCTCTACAGACAGCGTGCTGGAGAAGGCGATGCACAAGTGTGTCCTAAAGCCTCTGAAGAATGTGATCGAGGTTGGGTTAAATGACTTCCAGGTGAGAGATATTCTTGACTGTGTCTCTATCGCGAAAATTCACATTACGATAAAAAAAGACATTATATTTTCTTTGCTAGTTTAAGTTTGTATTTATTCAAACATATGATGCATTAAGCAATCTAGAATAAAATTGGCGTGGGCTATTTCTAATCGATTTTTATAACGTCCTAGATGTGCTTACATATCAACAATTTTCAACGAAAAAGAAAATACATCCTTAAAAGGGGAGATTATGGACGTTAAAGATCTTCTAAGATGAACAGGTTGAGCTGGTGAATACCCAAAGCAGTAACTTGGTCTGTTGTTGACCACAGGTGAGCAGCGGAGCTTGGCAGCAGCTGAGGGAGAACCTGGCCCTAGCTAAGAGCAAAAAACCCCAAGAGCTCGGGGTGGACGGGGCCGTGCCCCCCGACCCCATTGCTATTGAGAAGATCCGCCACAAATTCCTTAATATGAGGAAGATGTACTCTCCTGAGAAGAAGGTGTCCCTGCTGCTTCGTGTGTGTAAGCTCATCTACACCATCATGCAGGATAACTCAGGTATGGAAGAGGGAGGTTGTTTTGCCTGCATATAACAGAAATCCATAGACCATAATGACCAACTTTGAAAACGAAGTAACATAAGTTAAGAGTCTGCTCACCGCCGCGGCTCTCTGCTCCTCTCCAGGAAGGATGTTTGGAGCTGATGACTTTCTGCCCATGCTGACTTACGTCCTCGCTCAGTGCGATATGCCTCAGCTGGACACGGATGTCCTGTACATGATGGAGCTGCTGGACCCGTCTCTGCTGCAAGGAGAGGGTAGGTCCTGTCGCTTCACTCCATGTCAGCATTCCATTACTCTCTTTCTGTTAAAGATGGTTGAAAAGAACATAAAATATACAACTGAATAATATTGCACTTTCCCTCTCCTGTTTGTGGAGCTTAAACTATTCAGCGTAGAGAATCAGGGGCTGACAGCCAGGCTAGGCTCCCGATTAAGTTAGAGAATATGTCTATCAGAAACCTCTAATGCTCGCCAAATATCAAGTTGTTTTTGCTTGTTTAAGCACTACATTAAAAACAGAATATGTTGTAACTAGAATATAACTCAGCTCATACTTCTGCCAACATTTTTTTCATGTTTAAAAAATGCCCTCTATCTGAATTTGGGTGAACAGATTAGTTTACAGTAAAACGGTTGTGGGTTCAAATCCACCTCCGACTGTGTGGAGTGTGTTTGGATTGTGGAGTTTGCCTGTGTTGCCTGTAGGTGTGACTGGAAATGGCGACCCGGTGTAAGGTTGGTTTTGCTTATTCTGAGCAAAGCTGAAAAGTCTGAAAATCCGGGTATGATTTTTTTTTCTAAACTTAATCTTCATTTCCAATTAAAAACCTCTAGACATTAAAATCCAATGACTTCCTGACGTTACCTTGACATCGGACCATGCAGTGTAGGAGAATAGTGTAATCTGGCTTGTCCGTATGAGTGAATTTGAGTATAAATGATTATTTATCTGTGTGTGTGTGTGTGTCGGCTCTGTGATGTACTGGAACCCTGCCTGTCATGTGTTGCATTTTACTTTACGTCTTTACACACCGGGCTTCCTTTGATGTTACGCTCATCTCACTCTTATAGCATTAAATGTATTTCTAAAAAACACCATCCCTTAACAAATGTACTATGAACAACTACTCTTCACAAAGGGGAACCCAGAAACTCTCCTTCCACCTGTGCGTTTCAAGTCAAATGTTTTTTAGTTCCATAAATGAATCTCCACATTCAATTATGTAACATTGCACATTTTCTTCATGAGGTCAGGAAGAGAGAAGTTAATGTGTGATCCAACTGGTTGTGTAGGAGTCTGAACAGGTCTGTTCAGGAGGAAGCACTTAGTGTTTGTCAATGGGAGCCATACCTCCGTTGAAATTGTAGGAAGTTGTGGATATATTAGTAATGAAGGCATTTTTGAAGTACCTCACTGTAGTATAGAGGTAGTATTTACTGCTGTAGAATCATTATCTACCTCATGGATGCGTACTTTGAAAACTTCATTGTCACATACTGTCAGAATTTAGTTTTTTCAGTCAGTAGATTAAGCCATTTTCACGTATTATGTCAGCTTTATTTTGATTTGACTTTTATCAGTCATTCTAATGCAGGCATGTTACCAGATCCATCCCAGCTGACTTTACTGCAGTATAACGGGGAGGTTCCTCGAGTGTGAAATGTATAAGAAGGGAGGTCCTTACAACGTGGAGAGGAAATTCCAGTCTGTGACCGATTGGAATGAATTGGAACGGGTTCAGAGGAAAATAAATACGCTGTATCCTCCCAGAATGAAAAATGTTCCTATAAGCGTCAACCTGTCTGGCATGTTGGAGGGGCTACAGGGTGTTTGTCCCGAAAATAAGTTGAAAAGTTGCCAGAGAATTTCGATGACATTTTTTTGTAGGGTGGAGTTTAAGCCATGGATTAATATGATGTAATTTAGAGTTGGATCCAGGTGCAGGCATTTTTTGAATTCATCACTGTGAGATGATTTTACATTTTGTCAATATCATCAAACGATAAGCCAATCAAAAATGAACCAGTAATATAATAATATAATATAATTATGATGTATGTGCGCTTGTATCATTATCTAAATCTGGATCTAATTATTCAGATCATTAATAATTATATTGTAGACCATGTATGTAGGTGTGTATAAAAATGTTTCATAAAAGAGAGATGCATAATTCAGTTTATTTCCATTTAATCCATTTAAAGGTGGACTGAATGAGCCCCCATCTGATGCACTTCAGTCAACTTCCTCCTCATGTTTGCTGGAATCTCTTTGATTTTGGAATAGTGTGCTACCGGTCAGACCAACGAGCCAACTTCCTGCTGCTGAAAATGTTCTGTTGAAGTGATTGAAAAGGGCTGGTAGTGATCAAGTCCAGTCAATCTTATTCACACAGGCCCCGCGAGTATTAGTTAACATTTTGGTTCGATAAATAAAATTATCACTTGGGTTGCCTTTGTTCAATTTAGTTTTAAGATCCATCCATCCTTCCATTTTCTCCCGCGTATGTGTGCTCGTGGTGGCAGTCGGTTAAGAAGGGTATTCCGGATGTCCCCCTCCCTTGTAACACTCTATAGCTCATCCTGGGCTCTAGGTCTACCTCGGGGTCTCCTCCGGGTTTAACATGCCTGGAAATCCTCAAAAATGAGTCATTCCGATTAGGATTCCTGAACCATCTCAATTTGCTCCATTCTGAGCTCCCTCCAGATGTCTGAGCTCTGCATCTTATCCCTCGTGCTGACTCCAACCACCCCACGAAGGAAGCTAATTTCAGCCGCTTGTATCCTTGACCTCATTCTTTAGGTCACTGCTCGGAGCGCATGATCACAAGTGAGGTCTGGAATGTAGATGAACCAGTTAATTGAGAGCTTACGACTCTGCTTTCTTCACCACATCAGACCGATACAATGCCCACATTAAGGCCGATGCCGCAGTTTAATACGAGATATTCACAGAAACGTTCACAGCACTATATTAGGTAA
Source organism: Lophius americanus (assembly GCA_037951165.1). Lineage (NCBI taxonomy): Eukaryota > Metazoa > Chordata > Actinopteri > Lophiiformes > Lophiidae > Lophius > Lophius americanus. The sequence goes on along the minus strand of JBBDHG010000273.1, from coordinate 2,306,527 downwards.
CACTGTAATGGAGAGGGTTAGAGACATGGAATTTCATGTATCTGTGAATTCTAGAAAGTCTGAAAATAATAATTGATGGAATTGCTTGAATTTAGGATGATCCATAAAGTTCTGATGATAATTAGATGATTCAGAATTCAAGGAATATGTTTGCATGATCAGGAATAAGGCGCTCTGACTTAATTTGGCATGAAGCATATCAGAGGCATTGTGACATCATCCCTATAGTTTATGTAAAGCCAAGAGCTGGTTATCCCATCACAGTGTTAGAAAAGAGAGAGCGCGTATAATTCACACTTAGGAGAAAATCCATCTCTTCAGTCAGAGGCCCGCTGATGGGCAACTGTCTCAGGATTCTGCTTTTACATTGCCTGGAACCATTCATATGTATCTGCAACAATTTATCCTGTTCAGGGTTGTGGGGGCTGGAGCCTATCCCAGCTATCATTAATAATTCAGGTTTTTTCGTGACACGGGTTTTGCTGTACTTGCTTGTTGTTGAATTTTATGCATCTTTTAGAAAATAACAATTCTCGTTATGACAAATATCCTTCCTGAAAATATGAAATCTCAGCAGTTTTCTAGATAACCACCCCCTTGTGTTGTTTTTCATTGTGACTTCTGTTTTTCGTCCTCTTTCTCCATTTAACCCTGTTCTCCAACATCTTTTTCCCCTTCCTACACTCAGGAGGTTATTATTTGACCAGTGCGTATGGGGCCCTGTCCCTCATCAAGAACTTCCAGGAGGAGCAGGCAGCCCAGGTGCTGAGCTCTGAGACCAAGAACACTCTGCACCAGTGGCACCGTCGGCGCACCACCCAGCGCACAGCGCCAACTGTGGATGACTTTCAGGTATCACGACTGACCTGAACCGACCTTGAACATCCAAGGCAGTGAGTTTAAGTTGTACCAATTCCTAATACATGCAAATGTAAACCCTGGAAAGGTGCATGAAATGCGCTTTTGCCCTCCTCACTGGAAAGAATTATAAATCTACACTTCATGCTTGCATGACAGCATCAGAGATCCAGAAATGAATGTGTTGTTTTATTTTTGGGTTAGGATGCTCCCCCTAGCGGAGGATTTAATAACTGCATGTTGTCTCAGGCTAAAGCTGCATGCTTTTTCCTGCCTGCTCAACTCAACCCCCCCGGCAGCAATGATTTCTGCCTCTACTTCTGACTGTTAACACGTGTCTTTTGGTTTCTCGTTTGCAGAATTATCTCCGTGTAGCCCTGCAGGCCGCAGACATGGGCTGCACAGCCAAAACCCTGATCGTCCAGCCTTACACAACCACAGAGGAGGTCTGCTCGCTCTGCGCGTACAAGTTTAAAATCCCCGACCCTGAAAAGTATGCACTGTTTCTGGTCACTGAGGACACCAGCCAGCAGCTGGCTCCCGACACACACCCTCAGCGAATCAAAGCAGAGGTCCACAGCCGGCCCCGGACACACGTCTTCCACTTTCTCTACAAGAGAGTGCCCAACCTTAACCTCTATATCCCTGCCGTCATGCACAATGGAAAATGCCTTCAAGTTGAATAGCGGAGGGGAATGTAACCCGTCATGTCAGAAAGAGACTCTCATGGTGCTTGTACGTAGATGACTGTTTTGTAGCTAGAGTTAAGGATGTCTGAATGGGAAAAGAAACAAAACTATGTGATGGCATATATAGGCAGATACCTGACCCAATATAAGAAAGTATATGTTGGGCTGATTCATTGCTATGAGGAGGCCTGTTTGTAAGTGTTTTATGGAAGATGAAGTGTTAACTGAAAGGATTTTGTCAGATTTTAGGACATGTAAAACATCCTGAAAGCAGAGATCATAAAATTTGATATAGCTTTGTATATAACTAAGATTTTCCTTAACTGCTGTTACCCCAGGTGCCTTCAAAAGGAATGAGACGTATTGAATGCTCTCAGTTCCCATCCAGTTATCAGAGACTATTCATTTAACTATTGAAATGAACTATTGTAAGAGTTATGATTGTTTTATTGATATGGGTTATATTTGCAATTGCTGGTCAATTGTAGCAATGTAGTAGTAGAAATATTTTTATATTCAAAAATTTGTCTTGTATTCTGATTTCATGTTTCTGTACTGGATTTATGCCAGTCATTTCTCAAAGGTCAATGTTACACAGCACTGTTTCTACTGTTATTATACTGTTATGGAACGCTCCAAACTGACTGTGGGAATTTAAAGAATTCTCTCCAAACAAAGGCTACTTGTTCACACAAACATGATGTTATTATATTTCAGGAAACTCTGTTTCAGTTCATTCTTGTGTCGGTTCTTTGGTGTGATGTCAGATCTCTGTGGCACAATGGTATGCTGGCTGCACAGGAACAGTGGGGTAATTAACTGGAATTCATAAGACACACATAAAATACAATACACTATCAAATTCACCATTAGTCATTCATGATTAAATGTGCAAACATTACAGCAACAGAAAGAGACATGAAAGCAGCTCGAAGAGTTGAACAGGCGCTCACAACCTTATACAGTTCCAGTACCAGTGAAGACCATTCTATGGAAATTTCATCCTGTAAACTGATCAGCCATAACACGATGACAGATTGGAAGAAAAAATGAAAAAACTTTCCTTTGGAGACACAATCTGCAGTTGATAAAAGTAATAATTAACAACATATTCTATCATAATACACACAATATCGCAAAATGTCAAATATCAATAATTTCTGCTGTTAATAGCGTTATCCTATCATAGTGGGGTCCCTGTTGATTCCCACTAATTGTGCATTGTATAAAACAGGAGATGTCACCCTGAAACAATTATGCTACTACACCCCTGTTAACCAAAACATTACGACCACTAGCAGGTGACATCAGAATAACATTTATTATCTCATTACCATGATTCCTGTCAATGTGTGGGATATATTCGGCAGCAAATGCACATTTTGTCGTGATGTTAATATGGTAAGCAGGACAAATGGACGAGAAAAAGGAATTCAGTGATTTAGACCAGGTGAATTTAAATAAAGTGTGGTAAAATACTGTAGTTTTCTACTGACGGTCGAGTCCGTTATGGCAAAGGAGTCAATCAATAGAAAATAGGTAATAGAAATCAGCAACAATGAGATAATACCAAAAAGATTAGGACCCTTCAATGGAAAAGAAACTGAAGTATCTGCATGAAATATGAGGAAGCGACAGAAAAGGAGGTAAACATAAGTAGATGTAGTAGAAACATGTTCACTAAAGCTTGAATAGCACTTTTTTTTTAATCATAGAGGAACTCCCAGCTGTCTGTGATGCTGATTGTCAGCAAAATAAGAAGAGTATCATGACTTCACTCAGGAAATATAAAGAAGAAAGAAGGTTGAAGGAAAGCAGATGTTTAGGCCAGTTGAGAGTATGAGTACTCAAGGTTTGTATACAAAGTATTCACATCTTTTACTAAAGGTTTAAAAGTCAAATGCTCCTTGTGCCGAAAAAATGGTCCCTATCAGTGTTTAACTATTAAATAGGATCAACTGTACTGCTGTAGATGGTAAATTTTAACGTAATTATATTTTGTGCGCTGTTGAGTAGTTTAATGTGTAATATTATAGTTTGTTTTAGCATCTGTAAAAAAACACTTATCTCCAAAAAGGCATTATTTGATATGATCAACTTGTAACATTTCCGGATAATTCAAGATGGTTTTTAAATGGTTTATTTATCTGGAGAAGTAGCAGTACTAGTAACCACACCTGTCAGGCAGATGTTTCCTCAACATATGGATGCAACCTGGGCCCTGCTTATATAGGATAACTGTGTTGTCCAGCTTGTCAAGTTTTTATGTTAGGTTATTAATCCATCTGTTCAATATCCAACCCCTGAAAGTTCACAAATACATGGATGAAAATAATCAACTAAAGAAGGAGTAAAGAAAATACACGACTAAATATGTGATTATACATAATAATAATAATTATACATTTAATTTATAATGCACTTCATCAAATCTCAAAGTGCTACAAAGCAAAAGCAGATAAAATCATCAATAAAAAATAAAATAATAACTATATAAAAACATGACCAAAAGCATTAATGTTAATTACAGTTATAAGTTCTGCTAAAAAGGAAAGTTTTAAGTCCTTTTTTCATAGTTACTATCCAACCCCGTTGTTTGTTTTTTTGAGACAGTAACGGTCAAACAGCACAGAATACAGATTCTATGGACGTTAGTGGATCATTTAACCGTAAGGGGCAGTAATGTGAGGTAAAATCATACCAACAAATCAGAGAACTAGTAAAACAGCGAAGAAGACGAAACCGGAAGTATCAAATACACTTCCTATATTTAACCAATAGCTAGCTACCGCGTACAGACTGTGAATCACGTTCGTTAAATCTTCATCACTGTTATTGTCAGAATTCCTGTTACTGTAGCTATAATTTAAAGATGAACACGGTTCTGTCCAGGGCGAACTCTCTGTTCGCCTTCTCTTTGAGCGTCATGGCGGCTTTAACGTTCGGCTGTTTCATCACGACTGCCTTCAAAGATAGAAGAGTTCCTGCGGACATACACGTCACTAAAGTCATGCTGTAAGTCTCATCCTCTCTGTGAACACCTGCTAGTTCTGTTTACCTGCACAGTTTAGATGCAAACGTCAGTCGGCATCAGTACATTACGTTAACATCTGCACCGAAAAGACTGCTACAATCTTGTGTTGCTAGACCCTGCACGTCTGGAGGTGTTTGGATAGACTTCATATTTTAATATGTACTGCCTGCTTCTCTTTTGTTGTTGGAGTGCTTTATGAAACATCTGCCATATACTGATGAACATACAGATGTAGACAAAATCCAGTTGATTTTGATCTAGTGTTGGGGGCGGTCACTGAATACTCTTTAACATTATTCCTCGTTACTCAGTGCATTTCCTAATGCCTTCAATACGATCACTATCCCTTTTTTTAAATTCAATGCAGCATTGAGACACACCTTATGTGTCTGTAAGAGTAGACAACAGTCATAGCGCAGTCCTTTGGCAAGACAGCTCAGTTTCCTGTGTGTTTTCCTGCGTTATTGTCCTCATAAGCAACTGTCCCATAATATGTAATAACATATTAGAGCTATTCCAAACTTTAATCGTGGGGGGGCCCCTCCACAGATACTGTTGTCAATAACCTTTGGTTGATCCAAGGACCCTTTAAGTCTAACACACCCATCTCGTTCATATTATCTGTTTTACATTCTCATATATAATTTATTTCAGAAGCACAATGTCTGAAGTGAATTATTGATACCAATCAAATAACTTTCTACCTCTCAGTCAAGATGCTTTTTCTGTTCTGACTCCAGTCAGTTAGAAGCTCTTGACTGTGTCATCAAACATTACCTTCACCTAGATTTATGAGAATTACGTGAATTTGTGAAAAGACAAAAGTTATCAGTATTGGCATTACTGGACAGCTAATTTTTGCAGCTGCTGTCTCACTTCAACTCTGACTGGAAAGGGGAAATAATACCAAATAATACAAATGAAAATATGTGTATTTTGCAAGATTTGTAAATACATACATGTGATTAAAATACTTACATTGTATGATGCAATAGGTTGACTAAATCCACAAACGCAACCATCAAAAACTTAACATTGATCAAAAGAAACAGATGAATCACAGGCCTCCAAATGTGGATGTAAACTTGTTTAAGCGGAACAACTTAAATGCATTAGTTTTAAAAGACTCTACTTCAAAGGTCATTTGACAGATTTTTTTTAATCCACAAGATGTAATTCAGTTTTGTATTCAGATAAAATGTAGTGCCCATTGTTTCCTGTTAATTTTTATTTTCTCCATCTCTCTCCTGGTTTAACAGGAAGAATGTAGTCGACTTCACAGGACCGAAGGAGCGTAGTGATCTGGGTTTCATCACCTTTGACCTCTCAGCTGATATCCTTTGGAATACGGCTACTTACAATATCACCCAGTACATCCTGTGTTTGAGTCTGTCTACAAGTCCAAAGGAATTAGCTATACTCTGTGTGAATGATGTTGACATGGCCTCTGAGTGATGACAGACAGTAATAAACACGGCTAGCTCTTCTTCCTGCATTTCCTCTATTTTCCTCAACTTTTCAAACATTTGCAGCCAATATTTGACTGGAATGTCAAACAGCTCTTTCTCTATCTGTCTGCAGAGTATGCAACAAGGAGCAATGTAAGTTACAGTTGGCAAGCACATAGAGGTTTGACTGAAACACATGCATGTTCATATGACAACTCTGCCTCGAGGTCCATTTGTATTCTGATTGTGTACAGCAATAGATATGTCGGTGTCAAATACTGCACCTTTCGGTGCCTGTATACTGCAATGAGTCAAAAGTAATGCACTCTGCGTTGTCTTTGTGGCCGTTAACTATGTTGTTACATGTTTGTGTCCGTAGACATTTGCTGTCTCTTGATTGAATAATAGCTACTTTGCCACCAATGATTTCCAGTGTTGCTGCTTTGCTTCATCCATAGTCTTGCAGAAAATGTGCAATGAACACAGAAGTTTCCATGCAAATCTTTTTACGTCTTTATTGTGAGCATAAAGTAACTTTTATTCTGCTGTTTATGAAGCTCCGATAGTTGGGCATTTGTTGAATCCTTATTTAAAATGTTATTTCTTGTTAAAAAACGCACTGCTGCGCGAATTTGCTCATTTTCTTGGGTAGTTTGTGTAGGAAAATGCCAACCCATATTTTGTTTCTGATTATATCCTCTGTAATATAATGAGGAACTATAAGTGTCTTTGCTGGAAATGGCCGAGGGTTCAGGTGTAACCAGTGAGAGTGAGCCTCTGTTGATCAATGGTTACTGACAAGCTGAAAGCTAAAATAAGTGTTGTGTGTGTCAGTCTCTGAACCAGGTGGTGCTGTGGGATAAGATTGTTCTGCGAGGTGAAGATACCAAACTGATCCTCAAAGATATGAAGTCCAAATACTTCTTCTTTGATGATGGGAATGGGCTCAGGTAAGACACACACAGCTTCCAAGATGTATCTAATGGCAATCGCATGTGTGTCACAAAGTGCCTGTCAAAAACCTTTTCCTGTCTTTAAACCAAACGTGACCGTAGATTTTGTGATTTTGCGCGTGACTTCCTTTATAGAATCTACGCACGTTTAAAAATTTCAACTTCAACACGAAATCCGTTCAATGCTGTGATGTGAAGCCTAGTAGTAATGGAGACTCTCCGGAAGAGACGCCCCTGGACGTCCAGAGGACGTGGATGTCAAAGTTGCACAGAACTGGTTGGCAGCTTCCACATCAACGTCCTACTGAGATCAAACAATGTTTATCCTGAAACGATGCACAAAATGAAAAACTTCAGCGATTGATGTGAATTTCACAACAGTCGCGTACTTCTGCACCAATTTGTTCCTACTCGCGTCTTTGCATTGACCAGGTACATAATTGTGCTGGATGAAAGTATTGTTTGTTGTGAAGCAGCATAAGCCCATCTGTTCACATCTGTCTTCATGGTGCGTCTCCAATGGAGGGACCACATGTGATCGGATCCCCGCCTCCTGGCTTATTTGCAAATAGACACGTACATCACTGGGACAAACAATCAATATATTTATAACATTAAGGAAAACAAATAAATTAATGCATTATCTTTGTGGAAGTTGATTTTAAGTTGATTCTGAAGTACCATGAAGCCGTCGTAGAACTTAGTCCCGATCAAAATCAGAGCATTAAAGGCCAACATATCCAAGCATTTAGACTTCAGTGGGAGTCAAGCTCCCACATGCTACAGCCTACCAAAAATTTCTTTCTCACTCCACATCTTCAAGCTCAATTGATGGTATTCTCTGACACTGAGCTAGTTAGAGTTGTGCAGTATGGGTTGTATTAGTAATAAAACTACAGCCAGTTGTACTGAAACCTGTAGTGGTGGTAGTAATAAAGTAATAACATCATTTTAACCATTGTTATAGTGGTAGTACTAGTCACAGTATTGCAACCTGAATAAGATGTCAAAATGGGATGGTGTGCGCCATGAGCCCATTATTGTCACATATTTCCTTATACTATGAAGAACCTCCTGCAGATACTCGATGCGTCTCTGTTGTCTGATGGGAAAACTGAACTTCAAAATTTAAGCGGCAATTCTTTTGCAGGCTGCATGTCGTTTAGAAGTTAAAACTAACTAACCGTGGTATCTGTCATCTCCAGGGCCAATAAGAATATAACTCTGACACTGTCATGGAACGTTGTTCCCAACGCGGGGATCCTGCCTCTGATGGCCGGAAGTGGACATGTCAGCCTCCCTTTCCCAGACTCATACGAGACCACCAAGAGCTACTAGACAGAAACGCATCCATCTGGTTTCTTAATACTGTACTGATGAAACAAGACGACACATCAATGGATGACTCACGCCGCACACTTGTTTCTTTATACATCTGAAACGTTTGTTTTTAATAAAATATGACTTAAACATTTGCTTCTTTGTAAGGATTTTGCAAGGTCTTTTAACCCAAGTCATTAAGACACATTGTGACTCCATTCTTAGAGACATTTTTGATTTTAGACTTGCATTAAAAGTTAATTCAGCTTATATTAGTGTAACACCAAATCACAAGTTATCTTAAGGTACTTTCCAATAAAGGGCAGGTCGAGATTAAACTCATTATATATAGAGCCCAACAGTTTCCACAGAGCATCTAGGGACATTGGTGAGAAAAATGCCTTTTAACAGGCAGAACTCTTGTGTAGATCAAGACTCGGTCTGGGCGAGCCCCCTGCATGAAAAGTTGTACTGAGCGAGAGAAACTATGGTAATGTGGAATAATACTGTTGCATGTAGTACTCTAGCATCATCAGTGCCCATCCACCAGATCCACCACAGTAAGTCGAGTCCTGAACCATGTGATGCTGCTGGGTAAGGGGTCGGGGTCCCGAAATTCACCCTGATTGGCTACTGCTGACGATGGCCAGCCAGTCCGCTCATTCTTACCTTGTAGCTCCAAAAAGGTGGAGCGAGGTCCACGTTACCACCAGTTAAACAGGAAAGCTGTGCACTTCTTTGTTTGCACTCAAAGATCACAAACTCTCCTGTTCAGATTTTTCCCCGAATCAGATATTAGAAGTTAATAAAAAGGAATGATTCTTGTCGTTTTAAATACGTGGCTGAATGTTCTCACCATACCTTATTTGGGATAAAAAATACCAGCTAAATTAATTCAATCAATCGATGGAATGCCGTGTCACAGATGAGGGGAATAGGTTCATTATCGGAAAATGGCCCGGCCAAGAAAAGATCTTCCAATACTACCCATATGTGAGGAGGAGTAATCCTTCCAGCTTCCCGATACACAATTCTTCACCATTCTCTCTTTTTCTTTCCCTCACACTGACTTGTTGAAAATTTCCATCTTCATCCTTAATCAAAATACTGGTCCCTCTGCCGCCAGTGGGTACAAGTCCTTTTTTCTTTTGGAAATCCCTTAAGTTTTGCCTTTTAGTATTTTTAGATTTTTTTTCTTTAAGTATATCTCAAACTCTATACATAATATTTTCACCACACATTATTTTGTATTAATCATAAGCAGTTGCAGGACTTATTGTACACCAACATAAGTATACTATAGAAAGATGATTGCCGCTACACTGACCTTCAGTCACCTTGTAGAGATTTGCAAACTCCAAGCTCCAGCTTGTTTTCTCATGATTTTATTCTCAGAAGTAACAAAGATATATTTTGTAACCTTAGCTCCATCCTACATCAGTCTGTACAAAGGAGAGATGGATTCACATTTAGCAAGAGTCTGGGTAAAACATAATGAAGGACAAAACTTTCAGTTTGAAACAATGTTTGTTGTCTTTAAATTAAAAGTCTTTGCGGTATCCTTGCACAAAGACAGGATATGTGGAAACACCCCCCACCAAACAGTTAGAAATACATCAATTTACACATCTCCAAAACTCTGGAGGAGTTTCCTTTGCATGAAAAGGCGCAGCATATAAAAAAAATAGAGGTCTTCAACATGGCGTCTGTTAATCTAATCGCTGGATGAGCTTCTCCTCCGTCATACAGAAGGGAACCACGTGGAACAGGTCCGAGATGAAAGCGTCACAGGCACGTCTGCTGACGCCTTTACATCCGCGGAGGTCCAGCAGAGTCAGGGCAGAGAGACGCTTCAGGTAGGAAAGGCAGCCATCTGTCAGCTGGTTGCAACCTGGACGGACAGACAGATGGACGTTAGGAACTGATCATCAGTATTTAAAAAAATAAACACACAACGGATCTGTCCTGGTGCTAGTGAGTGGAGCGGGGTAGTCATTCCAACCGGACTGATAGTTTTCTCTAAGGCAGATGCTTCACTGGATTTTCAGGAGTGACATTCTCCCGTTTCGTCAATCCTTCGTCCAGGAGTTTATTGAAAAATGCGAGTTGGAAACAACAGAACACTAGGATTTAACATTTATTCACAACAAAATGTTTGCATTTTCAAATATGTTGTTGCCAAACTGAATCGGTAAGGAACCTGAAAATTGTCAAATGCTCAAAACACCTGATAGGAACATTGGTACCGGGTGATGCATCATGGCCAGGTAGGACTGGGTCAACCTCCAAAGGTTCAGATCATCCACAACTATTGACGGGGTGAAGTTTAAAACTTCGGGACGCCTACGATTATATTAAGGATGTTATAATATGGGCTCAGGAAAAATTGCAGAATGATTACCTTCTATTATGTTACGCAGGGTATCACAACCTTTTGGGAATTCTGTTTTCCAAAGGAGAAGTGAAGCAGGCAACAGACTGAGAAGCAGATGATTAAAGGCCCTTAGCTTTGTTAAAAGATATTACATAAAAGTGAAGCTTCAGTCAAATCATTCCAAATCGGTGAACTACTTACTGCATATGTATTGAATTCTTTTGTACAATCCATTCTATGTTTTGCACTTTGTAGACGCTCCCTGCTCACTGGCTGACAGATGACTCCACATAAAGAGCAAAGCTACTGGTTCCGCTAAGACAACAGCTTAATTTGTTGAAAATGAAAATCTGGTTGTAAACTTTGTAAAGGTACGGATGAGGCACGCCTAATTTGTGATTTGAAAATTTTTGATTCTGAGTTATTAATCCAGGAAATTTGGACTGTTTGATACAAAATGTCGCAAACAATAATTTCCTGTGTTAAGTATTTACCCTTTCCGTCGCGATTACAGTTTCTAGATTAATTTCTTAAGTGTTAGAAGTGTTCCATATATTCTGAATTTGTTTTTAATTTTATTAATGTTTTCCAAATGTACATTTGTTTTGCCTTGTGTTTCACGTCTTGTAAATCAGTAGTTCATTTTCTAATTTTGCTGCTTAACATGGATATCGTTAAAACACTTATTGCTCACCGTACCTCTCTAAACCTCCTGTGTTTATAGTGAACACTGCAAAAGATGTGACATAACTGTTTTCAGTTCATTTGGATATTTCAGTGAGTTGCTAACTTTAACTAGCCCAGTACAAGTTTGTGGATCCCACACATCATACCGCTGGTTAAGAAGCAGCTGGATGAAAAGCCATGCAGTGGTAGAGTGAGACGTTGACACACGCACCTGCCAGAGTGAGTTCAGTGAGGTTGAGGCGAGTGTGAGTCCCCGCTGCTGCCAGCAGAGCGATGTAAGAGTCTGTAACGTCTTTGCAGTGAGCCAGATCCAGCCTCTCCAGCTGGGGCATGTGACGCTGCACCAGCCTCAGAGTGGCCTCGCTGATGTCCAGGCCCGACAGACGCAGCGACACCATGTTTCTCAGTCTGCTGCGAGACGACTCTAAACCTGCAGACACAAACAGATGAAATGTCACCGAAGCTGCAGTTTGCTTATTACGCCAGGGAATTTCCATTTTAGGTCTGCATAAACCAGTGCGTACAAGAATTGCAGGCACAGAGGTGACAATGGATTAAGGCAGGCAGGAACAGGATCATACATTGATTAGCCACGACATTATAACCACCTGCAGGGTACATTGCAGTTACGACTTCCATCACTCAAAGAAAGAGATCCGACTATTCTTTACAATCACTCCACGAGATCTCTGTAGGTGTCCTGTGGTTACTGGAACCAACATCTTAGCAGTAGATCCTTTAAAAAGCAATCCTTCCTCGTCAACCCCAGTCTGCTTAGCTTAACAGAAGAGTTAAAGTAACTTGCTTGTGGAGACAGACACAGTGATGAAGGCTAACGGAACTTAATCCGTTTTGCTTTGACTCTCTTAAAAATAATGGCTATTATTAAGCATCAGATCCCTGCTTGAACCCAGTATAAAGATTGGTTGAACTCCTTTAGATGCATCCGACATTTACGCATTGGTTCTGCCACTGCAAAGCTGAACTTAGAGGAGAAACCAGCTTGTAGCATAGTTTTGACTGGAGGTGCATCGTTTATTGGCTCCCATAGGCTTATTTTGAAATGGTCGTTGACCGGCTGAGCTGTCTCAGGATCGCCGATTCTCTGCCGTTTGAACACAATGGTTCACATTAAACGCACACACAAACAAAACACGAATGTGTGTGTGCCAAAACAAACTCTGCCAGCTAGCAGAGCGGCTAAAGCTAGTGAGAGCTTAGACAGTCAGCCACTATCCCGGTTTGTATGGCTTTAAAATTTTCAAGAAAAAGAAAAATCGGAATTGGCCAAAATTGGTATCCTCCGGACGGACTTTGAAAATAGAATAAAATAATTGGTAAGTTAAGTTTAAATCATTTGTGCAGTTACAGACCAGGCGGGATGAGGAGCTCCTTAATGTGGGCGTCTTTAACGCCTCCACACCAGCGAAGATCAAGCAGCCGCAGGCAGGGCAGAGTGGGAGAGACCAAAGCTGACAGACAGGTCCATGGTAAACCAATCACCCTCAATTCCCGAAGACCTGAACACACAAACACAGTAAGACAGGAGAAGTGGAGAAATGAAACATGAGCACACATGGGCTCTGTCAGTACATGCTGGTGTGTGTTTGTTAGTTAAAGTTAGTGCCTGGGAGTCTGGTGAGCAGACAGTTGAGTTGTCTCTTGGCAAGTGGGGTCCAGGACAAGTCTAGAGAGGTAGGCTGTCGTTTGATGATGCCTGCCAGGGCCTGATTACTGAGCGGGCTGCACCGACTCACGTCCACATGGCTCCACAGGCGTTTATCACAGCTCCTGCATTAGACAGGAATTCATGAAGATGGAGACATGGTCCATAAATACTTCCATAAACACATACTGTAAGTTAGGACGTGTTCCTTCATCTGAGCCAATTTAAAAAAAAACAATAAAATGAACAGACAAAATATTCTGATCCCACAGAATGTGACATTTCATTAAAATGGACAGAATTTATCTAATATCAACATTTTCAAAGTAAAATGTTTACAATTCCCAAAACATCAAAATACACCTCGTGATACTGGAGATGTTGGGAATGCTGAAATAATCATTTGAGATAAATACCACTGATGGAATGAGCACAACTTCATCTTGTATTCAAAAGGTCATAGATTTCAAAGTTCAGAAAATGTTTTGTTGACGTTTTATATGTACATAAAAACGTTTTTCATTTCAGGCATAGATAGCGACTGCGAGCGCGGTACCTAATAATTCTGTTTTGTAGAAGTGACGAGTGTGACGTACCACTTGTACCAGGCTTTACAGACCAACATGCAGGCCAGCAGCTCAGCTCTGTTCAAGTATCTGAACACGGAGACCCAGATCTCCTTCTCTCCTCCTCTCTCGTTGCCCACATCCTTAAAGGATGGCAGTGACAGCAGGGATGGGGGAGATAGGGAGAAGGGTGTGAGAGGAGCAGCAGGACCCTCTTCCTCTGAAGAGGACGCATAGCGATCTTTAGTGCCACGGTCACCATGGCCCCGCAGACGTGGCCTAGGAGAGAATTTCAGAGTGTGTTTGGGTTACTGATGAAACTGGCATTAGAAGTCAACTATGGAAAACTGTAGTTGAAAATTGCTTCATTGGAGACTAGGTTAATAGCTAAATGATATCTATAGATAGACGTATTTATCTATAGACGTCACTCTCACGTCATCGTAAAGGACTTATTTTCACTGACAGGCTCATGAGTTTTACAAGTGTAAAATGTCCGAAATGTGGAAATTGTACTAATATAGTTAGTGCTGTAAAATAAAAGCTGCCTAGCTAACTTCAGGTACATCAGCACAGAGACAAAGATGGCACGTATAGGTCAAAATAAGAAATAGACATTTTATTCCTATCCTTGACTCGGTGCTAAGTTTACTACTTAAAACCTGAGGGCATCCAGTAACCCCCCCCCCTTTTTTGTGTTTTTGAAAACACATTGGTGACTTTTGTCTTTTGAATAAAGCACCAAGATAATACCTCACATGAGCAATGCCCCCGATGGACTCATTCACATTCGTTTAAATCGTATGTCATATCTTTATTCTTGGACCAAATAGAAGAGAGATCCGAGAATCAGTATCAATAATATCAGAAGACCAGATCTGGTTATTACCATTTTAATCTACTTATTAGAAAGCCCCCCTTGATGTAAGAATAAGACCTCATACCAGAGCACTGGATTGTCCTTGCAGAGCCCAAACTAACTATTTAAACTAACCCTCCAGCATGTTGTTGCTTTGTTCAGTGTAAACAAACAAAAGGTGTTATAGAGAAGCGTCTTCATTGATCTGATCATCTGATAATCCCTACCTGCCGGGTCCTCTTGGTGTTACGCCATCAGTTGGGGAGTCGAAAAACTTGAGTCGGGAAGGTTTTGACAGAGCCGTCTTTCTCTGGACGAAGCCCTGCTGGCCAGCAGCAACCACTGCAGCTGCTCTTGGACCCACAGCTGCTTCCAACTTAGGAACAATGGAGCCTGAATAATGACAAAACATCTGTTTGTGTTTAACTTCCTAGTTTTTACTTTACAGTTCAGTGATGGATGAAGAATATTCAGTGCTGTGAAAACGTACGGGAACTTCCCCACTAAAGCTAAAATGTTTTTAATAACATTCAAACATACCAGATTGTCTTTTGGCCTTCTGGGGTCGCTGTAGCGTGACAGTCAGATAGTCGCCACTCAGCAGGTCATCATTTAGATCAGACACCAGAAGAACCGGAGGTTCTAAGTCTGAATCCCAGCGCCCATCCTCCTCCAAATCTTCCTCCTCCTCTTCATCTTCCAGTGTGTCCATGTCATCGTCTTCGGGGTCAAACTCTTGCCCCTCACTGTCCTCATCTTCGTCTTCATCATCAGTCCTGCGCCTTCTCCGACGTTGACGATGCCTTCGTTCTATACCTCCGTCTTCACTATCCTCCTCTTCCTCATCCTCCTCCTCATCATCATCGTCGTCATCGTCATCATCGTCGTCGTCCTCAGAGTCCTCGGACTCATCCCCTCTTCGTTGCATCCTGGATCCTCCCCGCAGCCTCACCCCTCGCCCCCTCCGTCCACTGTCTCTCATGCCCATGCCTCGCTTCAGGGGGCCTCCTCTGCTTCCTCTATGCGCAGAGCCTCCTCTCAGCAGGCCTCTCCTGTTGGCACCGAGCGCCCTCCTAGAAGATTGGGGCGGCACTCGGGCGTGGAGCATCATCTTTCTTCTCGGAGAGGCTGTGGAGATTCATGCACGGGTGGGACAATCAGATCTTAATTGAACAGTAACACCTCATTTTTTTAATTGTTATTTCCTTGTTGAGGACACATTTTATTGTAATTCTTTATTGTTTAATAGTGGGAGAAGATTTTTTTTAAATCACGCCAACCTTCATCATCGTCATCACTGCCAGAGTCATCTCCGTCACGGCTGTGTCTCTGTTGTCGGTAAATCTTGGCCATACGAGCGTCGAGCAGAGTGGAAGATTTACGCTTCTGGACATGGAGGGAAAGAATACAGGTATGAAAACTGACAGACGCAAAATTAGTTTCTTTGGAAGTTTATATGAAAAGGTATTCACACTCAGGATTCAGATGAGGAAACAAACACTCACCACTGCATGGCCTTCACCTTTGTCTCCTTTGAACTGTTTAGAAAGAAGAAGCAGATCAGAAGCAACTTCAAAATTTCAGACTTTATAAGCTCTTCTTTGGACACTTTCGGCTTCACCTTGATAGTTCTATGAAGTTCTCGTAACATTTTTTGGACAGAGTCTATCATTGTGTTGTGCTGATATTCAATTTGAAAAATCAGGATCAAGGAAAACAAGCGTGATTTACAGCAATGCAAAAAACATGGCAAAATACTTTTTAGACTTGTTTAAGTAATGAAACGTTTGCTCGGAACTGAAGTCTTTAAATACGTAGGTTAACCAGTATTATCATTTCTGCAATGTGGTTATATTTGATTGCAAACGGTAGCTACCTGCTTTGTCTGCAAATGCAGGCTTTGTCCATTCTAGGCTATTGTACAAACAGTGGTAGGACAAAATGGCGGACTTCATGGAAACGGACCCGCTCCATCTGCAGATATAAAGGGCTCGTTCTAAGCTGACAAACAGAAAAATTCTTAGTTTCAGGTAATTATACACTAATGAAAACTTAATTTTGAATATTTCGCTCCTTGTATTTCAAGAGATGCCCCAAAATCGCGATGCTTTCAATTAATTATGAGCAACCAACGACAATTAACAATAAATGTTGTATATCATTGTTACAGAATCATTTTACGGTCCATATTTGTCTGCATGTAATTCACATTAAAATACTAATACAGCTTGTATTGTGCTTAAGATATTTTTGACTTAGAAATTAAAAGATTGGACCCTTGCTCTCTCATCTTTGGACCAGCCGTAGAGCAAAAATTGAACCCAGGGACTAGAAACCCTTCTAGCCCTGCGCTCCACTGCCGCTGGGTGCAGCAACTCAACAGTAGGGAGCCCAGCCACACTGTGACATCGCTCTATGCCTAACAACTGTAAAAGTCCTTCACATAATCTGTTACTCCAGTGATGAAAACAAAATTCTTCTGTCAAGTCCAGACCAGGCTGACCATGGAGGAATTGTCGGGTATATGTAGAATAAAGGCTACGGGCTAGACTTGCTTTGGTTGAATAAGCCTCGAGATATCTGTGGTGATTTCACCCTATACAAATACAATTGAGAAGATTGGTTAAAAAAATGTGAACAGGAGGAACAAAAGCAGTTCATCCAGGGACTCAAGTTGAAGGCTGAGTGAAAAGGACAATGAAGAGGAGACATGTGTGTTCAATTGTGATTTAACAAATGCTAAGAAGTATGAAATACTCAGGATCCGCACCCATGGGTGCATTTCAAAGTCAGAAGTCAGTCAACGTTAGTGTCGATTACACCATATGTGCTGGACATGAAACGTAATTTCTCATAGTCCAATGGTTTGTGCTAGATCTCGTAGATCTATCTAGAACTACGAATGAACAAGACAATTAAGATGTAAGACAATCAAAAATGAATAAAAGGCATACCAGCTTTATGTTGCCTTACAGGCAATTCATAAGAAAAAGATAATGGTTATTAATTCCCAAAATGTCTAAGGACACTTCTGCAGTGTAGGGGAAAAGTTTACATCAAGTTTTGTTAAGAATGTTTGACTTCCTCTAAGACAAGAATTTCTGTTGCACAACAGAGCAAACAATGCCTCCTCAGTACTTGTTGTAGAACGTGTCAAGAAATAATTTTCAAGAATTTCTGTTGCAGAAATGACAGATGGGAGGAACCCGTTCCTACACCCCCTTCTCACTTTGTTTAATGCCAGGGGATCGCAAAACATGTATGATAAACTACTGAAATCCATTTATTTAAAGCAAACAACTAGAAATCTGTCGCAAAATTACTCCACAATGTCTGACTGACTGAGAAAATGATGTGCGTTTTTCCCCATTCAAGTGTTTCTACTTGATAACACCAGGATAAACAATGTCGATTAAGAGGAGCATCGTTTTGAAAGTATGGAAAAGGGAAAACTGGACCGAGACCAATCGTAACTGAAAGCACCTCCAAAATAAAAGTGGGTAAACAGTCTGAGAGAAGAGGCAGTACTCTTGTATAGACTATAAAGACAATCTTTAAATAGAGACACCAGTCATAGACAAGATGATTTCAATGGGAACATTTTAACCAAGAGTTGTGACTGTTCTCATGAAAAAGATGGCAAGGAAAAAAGGGATTGGGAACAAGCAACAGACGGGAAGATGTACGCAGAGCAGGCGACACCTCTCACCAGTCTCGAGCTGATTGGCTGAGAAGGCAGAGGGGCCGCCACCATTAGAAGTGACGTTGAGGAGGAAGAGGAGCAGCAAGGAGTAGGAGGAAGAGGTGGGGGGGAGAAACCACAGCGGACTACGTCCCCATCTTGCTGGGAGCCCACAGGACCCCCTATGGTAGCAGAGGGCCCGGGGCCCAGCCTGAGGACCAAGGGACCTTGGGGATAGATGTGCTGTCGGTGGCCAGCAGCCAATGATTCATCGCTGCCTGACGACTGAGGGAGTAAAATTAAATTCAACAAAAATAAAGCAACCAAAAACAAAACAAAAATAATGAAAAACGAACAGAGAAGAGACACATAATACCAGTTAGCTACGACACCAACCAATTGTTTCTGACACCCGGTCTCTAGACTTGAAGAGGGAGCTCTAGTGTTTTTCTAGATACTCCAGTGTGTGTGCAGCAGTGGTATATTCATCAGATGTACATTCAGGAAGCAGGAATCATCGACTGTGCCTTAATGATTGTGTGAGCAGATGAGAAAAAGAATGATTTTGTACCTCTGGGTCAGTGATCCCCTGGACACATTTTGGACACTCCCAACAACTGGGCAGGTCTTTATTCACCAGTCCTTCACCCTGGACCTGAAGACAGACATTTTAAGAGACAACAGTTGGACGACAGAAGAGACTAAAAAAGGACATTGAAACCAGAGTCATCTGGAACTGACATTTCCCTCTGAATTTAAGCACGACAGAGTGTTAGTTATACTGTTTACTTAGACGCATCACATTGGAAGTTGGATTAGAGAATTTCACGTGCTTCAAATGAATCTACATAAAAGTTGGAAAAATATCCAGCCAATTTTTGCTCAATGGGTCAGTGGTTCCTTTCACAGAGGATGGGGCCAGTTATCTGGGGCTTAAAAAGGTTGATGACCACTGGTGTAAACCATAAGAATTCCACAAGTAGATCTCATACACTACATGGTAAACCAGGCCCAAATTCTGACCAATTACAAGTGAGTGTGTTTACCGTGAGGCAAGCAGGATGGACTATCTGTGCACAGTTGGAACATTCCATCAGCGTGAGCGACGTGTCTCCAGTTTCATCCTGATTGGGCTCTTTGCATATTTCACACACTGCAGACAGAGGAAGGCCCGGCTGTAGGGGACAGAGGAAAAGTTACCAAACACCACATCATCAAAACATTAATCCTCAGACAGTGTATCTGTCTATGCTGAAAGTGTCCCTGCATCCGTTATTTTGACATTAATAAATAAAATAAACAGTCAAATTATTCAATTCAATAATTATTCAATAATTATTATAAAAATAGTGACAGTATGACGTTGTCACTCACGGTCGGAGCTATATGGTTGAGGTTGTTTTGTTTTTTTTCACTTCCACTTTTTCTTTCTCGTTGTGTACATGCATTTGTTGTGTCTTGCATGTAATGCTACTACACTGCCCGCAACGATATCTGGAGTTACGGCTCCATAATCTGAGATCTGAGACAATATTTAGATATTTCCTAAATAATAAAAAAAAACAACACATAAAATGTCCTGAATGAGAGCAACACTCCAGTTTTGTGTAAAAATATACAGTTTTTGAAATATGCCCTGAAAAGCCTCTGACGAAAAAAAATTTAACTTGTAACCATGGAAACAAATACAAAAAATAAACGCATTTTCCAAAATGGTGAAAGGCACCACTTCAGTTCCTGGTTGTTGTCTGTATATTTTGATATAGAAATATTTTCAAAATACTTTTCAAGCATTTAAATTATGCTCTGGAAACAAAATGTGATTGAGAGATGGAACCTGCCCCTGCAGGACTGTCCCCTCCTCACCCAAAAAATACTTACAGAGAGACACTGTCGCAAAACACAGGTTTGCTTGAGCTTCCCTGGTCCTCCGAATTTCTTCATGTCCCTACAAAAGTTGCACTCCCCACACTCTGGTCTCATGCAAGCTTCACAGCGTTTACACCTGCAGAAAAGATAAACGCAGAACCACATTCTCACATGGGCTCCATTATAAGAGGTTGAACATGGTTGCATTACATACAAAAAAGTGGACAAACTACAAACATAGCATTGAAAGGTTCCTCTCTCACACTATTACCTGACCCTGCGCCTTCTCAGCACAGACATAGAGGAGGGTGGTTTCTGTGGACGTGGAACGATTGGAGTGGACGCCAATTTAGGACGAGGAGGAGGTGGTGGAGGAGGCTGGTACCACGAGGGCTAGTGAACAGGACAAAAGACAATACAATAGCTGGCGTGGAAAAGAAGTAAATGTGGAAACTGAAGATGAAAAGAGATGAAGACTCCTTACTCTCTTTGGCCACCTGATGATGGGTTTTCCTGTGTATGAGAGTTTGGGATTGTCGTTGGCGTGTTCCTTCAGTAGTGCCTGCAAGATAGCAGAGTGAGCAGTGGGACAGAAAGCAAAGCTACACAACGATGGTGCGTGCACACCAACATTGTACAAGATATACGCACACTAGAACACGTGTCATACCTTGATGTGTGTAATCAGTGCTGGGGCATTGTGTATCCCTGCTGGGACCCACTTCTTGTTGGTGGGCAGGGATTCCAGTTTACCCAGCAGGTTCCACAGTCCCTCCAGCTCAAGGGGCGTTAGATGAACCTTAGCTGCAGGCTTGTCAGACTGCTGCTCAGAGGTCTCCTCATCACTCTCATCCTCGTCCTCCTCTTTAACAGCGGCTGCGTCTGAGCCCAGCGGCTTTTTCAGACCTGAAAGGAGCAACACTTTTAACATCACATTAACAGAGAATCTACACTAAAAAAAAAAAAAAGTGTAGAGTCCACAGTCCTGAGAGAAGTATTCCCCGCCTTCTTATTCTTCGGTTTTTGAGTGCAGCACATTCTAATCTGTGGACCTTAAAAACGATGTTGACTAATGTCAGGTCATCAGTCTGTGAGCAGAAGTTCAAGTGCCAATGGATCATATAACGAGTCAGTGAAAGAAAGCACAAGAGTAAGAACATCTCTGAGTGGATATAACAAAGGAAGGAATGGTCTTGTCAAAGTCCAGACCTGAATCCCATTGAGATCCCGTTGTGGGACCTGAAAAGACCAGTTCATGCTCACTAACCCTCTAATGTGGTTGCACTAAAGTAGTTCTGCAAAGAGCAGTGGGTCAATATTCCAGAAGAGTGATGTCAGAGATCGTTCTCCAGTTATCAGAGGTGCCACTAAAGGTGATTCTTTCTCATGCTCGTGATTACGGTACAAGATGACTTTTTTGTCATATCAAATAAAAGTTCATTTTGTCTTTAGTCATGTTGCCTCTGTTTATGATTTATTTTCCTATGAAGATTCAACATCATTTATTATGAGATATACACACAAAACAGAGGAACTACTCTCCATCCATATAACTATATCCTGTGTTTGTGTTCATACCAATGCCCAGCGAGTGTTTTTGAAACTCTGGTGTGAGGTAGGACATCCTAGTCAGGCTGAAGACGTAGCGCTCCAACACGTACCAACACATCTCATAATAGAAGGGGTAACGAAACTTCACTGGAACCTGTGGTGGAAGATTAAATATCAGCTCTTATAGAATCAATCACTGTCTGTCATTTACATGGTGAGGGAGAGAGTTTTTGAGCTGACCCTCGTTCTGTCCTCTATGTTACAGATGTTTAGTTGCGTCGGGATGTTAAAGCTGTGCAGGAAGTTACCACCAAAAACCATAGAGTCCACCGGTGTGTAGACAGCATGAATCCAACCTGAGCAGAAAACACACATCAGTGGGGTATTCCTGTAGGACTCGTAAGCCTGTAGTGAGACAGAGTTCCGTATGTACCTGAGGGTATGATGAGGGTGTAGCCCTGCTTCATTTCAATCCTCTGGCAGTCAGACACTCGGTCTCCCAGGAAAACATCTCCCTGCTTACCCGACAACACCCAGTTCTCATAAAGCTCCAGGTTCTGAGGGGTGGGAGGGATCAGCCAGAAAACCTGAAAACACACAACCCTGGAGATCAACAAATCATCAAACGCTGCTTCCCCTGCACCAGTAAACAACATGATAGCTGTTTACACTTAATAGTGGTCTACAGAGAGAAATAGAAATGTATGATGCCTCCTGAATATTTCTCTGTCAAGTTCTAAATCCATTTGAAGCCCTTCTTGCCTCACCTTACTTCCTCTTAGTATGTGGTACCAGACTGACGTGCCTCCAAAGTCAATGTGAAAGTCTGTGTAGCAGCCCTCCACACTCATCAGACAATACCTGCAGAATCACACCATCATCAGAAACAAAACTCTACATTTTAATGCCAACTCAATTTCCCTTTGAGATTCAGTTTCTAGATTCAATTCTACATCTTACTTTTGGACTTTTGGGTACTGCATGTCCGTGATTGAGTTGGTCGAGTCTCTCTGTCTCTCTTTCAGGTGACGTGGCCACATGTTGTCAACCCAGTCGATCAGATCTACCTAAACACAGAAAGAGAGGCGAGGACAGTTGTCAACTATTCTGTGATATGCAAATTTGTATGATATTTTCAAAAGGTTTTGAAACTAATTTTTTCATTAGTTGATCATTTAAGCTGTGAAAAACTAATATATTAACCAGTTATAGTATCTGTCACTTTAATATCTTCGCCAAATCTTTTCTTCATAATTGTTCCTTCCAATCCTTTCACTTGACTGTAGCACATTGGTAAACATAAGAATTAAACCACATTCCATGTCTTTTTAAGTTATGAGGTAAACTGAAATACAGTTAATACATATTGGATATAATGCACGCTACGGCTGGGTGATTCTGTATGAAATGAGAAAAATGGTTTGTTTGTTGTTTTAAAGCATTATTCCAGACATGAGATTGCGTAGACGTATGAATGAACATCAAAATTTTATGATGACTAATTGCCCTGCCCAAAATAATACAGCTAGCACTTTATTATCAGCTACTATCTTGAAGCACAGACAGATTTATTGTAGCTACTAAAATGGGGTACAAACTGTAGGATACACATAAACACGATCTCTTTAGTGAGTGTTTGCACGTACTGTGGCAGGTCTCCTGACCAAGTTCTCCAGCCTGGTGTGGCTGAACTCCAGGCTGATGACATTATAGATCTTGTCTCTCTGAGGCGGCGGGGTCTCGTAGTAACGTGTCCACTGGGCCATGGACATCTCAGTCCCCTTTTGAGTGCTCACATCCATCACATCTATCATGCGTCTGCTGCCTGAGAAGGTTTGTTTAATGGTCAGTAACTAATTAGTAGTTGGAGTCATTTGTGTCACAAAGAGCTTATTCAACCACATTTCGATACAAAGGCGGCTGCTTCCAGGGTCATCCAATACTTAAAGGAAGAAAAACTTCAAGTCTGAAGTCTTACCAACGAACATCTTGACGTCATTGACGGTAAAGTCTTGATCGGGCATCCTAAAAAACAAGGGATGACATACTGTAGTGCATGTTTCCTTTTGCTTCAAGTGAATATTTCTCCAAAAGGGAAGAAAAGCAGCACAACAAGGACGAGTTCAAGCAGAAAGCTATGTTTGATGTTGATGAAAGAAAACCAAAGAGGATGCCTACTTAATTCCCAGTCCGTCAGCCTTGTCGAAGACGATTGGTTCCCTCAGGCCACCTCTCTGGACAAACTCGTATGTGAAGTCTAAGGAATACAAATCATATATCAGGAGATCACATATTACCAAAAATTTGAATAAATCCATTATTAAGTGGATGACATAGAATCCATCCATAGTTATTGCTATGTAATAATAATGATGATTCTTTTTTTGATCAATATTGAGGTCATGATTGTTCAGGGATCCCAGGAACAAGAGTGTTTATATATATATATATATATATATATATATAAAGCAATTATTTTTTACCCGGCAAAATCTTAATCGAGATCGTAATTCCATTAACCCTAACCTGGAGTTACATAGACCGTTTTACATGAATGCTTTCCTTCAGAGTCCCCATAAAATCCTATTAAGATGGAAAACACCTAAAATTAGATGAATACGGAAATAATAACGCCAACAAACCATTTATAAAGGTTGGTTTTAGTGTGAAGTTTGATGAAGCTAAAATGTATGATTCCCAGATATGCTAAAGTTTGAACTTACAGTGCCATGCAAACACTTTTTTTTTTTTTTTATTCAAAAAGCCAAAGCCCCAACTGCACATCATAGTTAACATGTGTGTAAACTCTACTCCAGACAGAAAATCATCACGGACACATGAATATATTTCACCTTCATTTTGTCATCAGGGGAATTCGAGAAAGTATTACCAGATCATTTGAATTTCCAATCATCATTGTTTGTTTTGTTACACATTTTAAACTTCGGTCATGTGCATATCACAATGCCAAACTGTCTTAATATGTAAGACTGTCATGAGGAAACTGTTTTTAACTGTTAAAGATTGATTAACCTGCATTTTCAAAGTTCGTCTAACCTGAGAAGCAGGAACACAAACTACGTGGACCTCGCTGGCTGAGCAGACCTACCTCTCCCCACCATGCGAAGTACTCGATCAGAGCTGAACCTATGGCTGCTGACTTTCTCCTCCAGGTCAAACATCCTCCTCCCATCAATCTCCTCATCAGAGATGCCGTCGTCATGGTAACGTCGCCGGGTACCTGCCCGCTAGGGAAGAGTAAGGAAGGTTTAGTATGCAAGAGGAGTCATGCCAAACCACCACCCATCAAAGGGGACTGCGCTGTAGCCAGTTCATGTAGAAATGCATCCGACACTGCAGTAGTGGTAACTGTTGTGAAACATAGGCTGAAATAATGGAATATAAAAAGAGTATTGAAGACAAAAAATGTAAAAAAGAAGATTGTTTATTCACACAACCCCAGATAAAAATTTAACAACCCATTTCCTTAATACTGAGGACATTACAGCACCTTCATTATAAAAAATAAAACAAATTTAAGATGTTTTAAGACTTCGGATCCGCAGGTAACCTGAGTTTAAGTATAAATTTGTGCAATCAAGAGATTTGAAAGGGTGATTTTGACATTATCCTATTCATTAGCATCTGTTCCACTATGGTAACTATGTTTATAACAAAACGGATGGAGAGCAGCATTTTAGGTCCAAGTAACATAGAGTAAAGATTATCTCTTTATACAACGCTTTCAAACTATTTCAATCACAAACAAGGTGAGAACAGCGCTTTAGTGGGGTTCCAGCAGATCATAGCAGGTGACATAGGGATAATCCCAGACTGTGCTCCCCCCAACCCCCTCTCTGTGCTCCATAATCTCTCCCACCTTTTACTAGAGGCTGCATTCAACCATGCAATGAAAATATCTTAATACAGCTGCACTAGTGTCATTGCACCTTAGTGTTCTCCACTGTCAACTTTCCAGTCCATGAAGGATGCACAGTGACATAAGGTCTCACTTTACATTTTCATGATTTTATTATACAATAATTCTTGAGATAAAGACAAACTACACATTTCTAAGCAGTTCAGGTTTTATGATAAAGATATACATTACATTAAAACTACCTAAATTGTTAAATGTGAAGGAATTGTGAAAGGCGGTTCAATTTATACCATCATTTAAAAAGTATATTTCAGCAGAATTTGTTAAAGTGGAGACTTTAAACCAAAACAACCCATAGATCTTGCCTGTCCAATGCAGGCAGTCACAATTTCAAACTTCTAGAAAAGTGGTGAAAATGGCCAATAATGCTTAAAAATACATATCAAATAAATATATACTTAGGCATACAAATATATAACACAGTAATAACATAATATAGGATAAAAGCTGTATTTGCTCTTGTTTGCCCAAAACAACTCAACCGAAGTCTGAAATCATTAATTGATATTGTCCATTACTAAAACTGACATTCAACACTTTGATGTTGAAATTTATTGACAATTAAAAAAAGGGAAAACAAGTAATTAATAATACTTAAAGCCCATTCTGAGCTTTTCAGCTTTCCAGCTATTGTTGTTAAATTAGTCACCGAGTTTGCTTCAGGTGTATTCCAGAAAGCGGGTTCAGTAGAAACTAAAGTTAAGTTTAATTAATCTCTGAGTTACTCAATGAACTTAATCTGGTCACTGGCAGGCTTTCTTAAACAAATCTTGAGTTTATTCCGGACTCCTTCTGAGCCTGAAGCGGAGCTGTCAGATATGAGCTGTCCGTCTCTCATTTGTCACGTTAATATGTTCACGTCAGGAGAGGCTTTGGACCCAGATTGGTTATACTTTGATTACCTGATTTATGGAATTCCTGAAACCTTTTCTGGCTAATCCCTAGGGTTTGGTGACAAAATATATAATTCTTTCAGCGACTACCGCGTACCCAGAATCAAATATGTAACAATAGCTTCAAAACCAAGTTTCACAAATTTTCTGTAAATCAGTAATACAGATAATCCGATTAAATATTTAAGTGAATGATTCACTACAATCTGGAAATACAGGAGTTTAAAATAAATCATCTGAAAATACATTTGGACTCTATTTAATACATATGTTCATTTACAGCAATGAGTGGAATTATCTTTCATCTGTATTTATTTTGATTGTTGAAATAAGAAATGATACATGTTTTTTTTATAAAACGCCAATACACCACCATGAGACTTCCATCAAATCTTCGTCGCACATGTCCTGTGTCAGTCTTTAGTTATTTTATCAAAAGTCAAAGTATTGATTCAGGTGAAGAAAAAAGGTCAGACTGACTTGAAAAAGCATGGCTTTGTAGACAGACTAATTTTATGTTACAGAACGTGCTGCACAGTGGACAGTACCTGCTCTTTCTCTCTCATTGTCTTCATCACCTTCCCTCTTTCTCTCTCTCTCCCTTTTTCTCTCTCTCTCTTCATGTCCTCTGTCACTTTTTCTTCCAGAGCTGAGCTCTGATTGTCTTTCTCTTTTCCGTCTGAGTCAGAGCACAAAGTAAAAACAGCGTTTGTTGATATTTATATGTAAATATCACTGTTTATCTAGTAATGAAAATTAATGTATATATTACAATATATGACTTATAACATACCTTCCAACCCTTCACACAAACTGAATTGAAAGGAAAGCATGCACACTTTTGTTTCAGATAAACAGGCTGGCATTAAATTGATGGAATTAATCTTCGGTAACAAGCTACTTTATTCCAAGTCAACCAGCTGGATGAAAGAGGAGTACCGTAGTAATGTAGCAAGAAGTTGAGTAGGAGCTATTTGTCAGATAATATCTAAGGAAGAATGGCATTAAACTACCAGCACTCAACTGGTAATCTTCTGTAGATCTATCTCAACGCTTTGGTTGAACATAAACAGTGTGAAGAGAAGCTGTACACTTTTGTGTTTGTATGGGGTTACATTTTTTAAAAACTGGGCATGATCTTTGCTCTGATTAAATAAATGGGTTTTTACAATGTAACGTTAAAAATTGCCTGGCACATGGGCAACGATATATAAGAGAAGACAATATATAAAAAATTATTTACAAATCCACTTGCATTGCAATTACTTTCTGTACTTTGATCATTTAACACAAATCTAATTTCAGTTCTCACGTCCACGTGACTTATTTCACATCCCGCCTTATTATCCGAATACTGTAAATATCGTCTTAATTTCTGTCTCGTTTTGGTTTAACAGAAATAATTGACATTTATTGTTAGCCTTATTTAGGATATAGTCACAGAATATTACATGAAGATCATAAATTAAGTTATATTGTATAATTCTGCATCTACAGAAAATTTATGATTTTACGTTTTGGCGGCATTTGATAGTTACCTCTGATGGGACACTGTAATACGCAGGTGTTTTTTTTTTACAGAAGAACAACGTTTTACAGTAGTTTTTGTTGCTGATCCAGAACATCATCTGGAGGGAGAATTATTTTTAAAGATGCTCTATCACTGTACGATCAGGGCAATTTTTCAGAGACATCCCTATGAGATCTAACAACATCAAAAGATGAGTGGGAACCAATATTCCAGATCTGATTATCAAAAATGTTTACATTCAGGCAGATCACTATAACTTTAAAATCACTCACCTAATATTGGTCCCCTTTCTTGCTGCTGTGACTCTGACACCTTTTAAGTAGCATTACATATTTAAGTATTATGTGTTACAGTAGCTCAGAGGGCTAAAACATGGGCTATTCTTTGCACTCCTTGTGCATCCATGAGCCACGTGAACCTATGAATCTCTTCCCCGGTCCTTCCTTGGAACACTTTGATAAGTACCAACACTGCAAAACAGGGACACCCAACAAGACCAGCTTTGCAGAGATGCTCTGACCAGGGTCATCTAGCCACCACAATATAGTCCATGTCAATGTCCCTCACATCTTTTAAGATTGCACATGTTTCCCGCTTCCAACAAATCAGCTTCAGCAGAAACTGTTCAATATATTCCGCCCGCTGACAGATGTCATGGAAAAGAGCTTATCAATGTTCATCTGCGTTCATCCATAAGTGGTCTTGCTTTGTGAATTATCATTAACATATTGAAGGATTGTTGATGGTAGGAAAACAAAAGTACCAAAAACAATAATTTGGCCAAAGTAACTCACAACTTACCAGTCTTTTGCTGTACCGCGGATTGGAATCATCCATATCACCTGATAAGAGAGCTGTTTTCTCCAACCAAGTGCAGATATTTTAAACAAAATTGAGTGAACCCCATCCCAGAGTCTCCTCACGCTACATTGTAATAATAGTTTATAGTCTCTTTGTGACGTTAATAAGCACGTTGAATAACTATGTAACTGATCCAACGCTGATAGTTATGCGCTTTACTTCGCGGGAGATTTGATGATCCAATTTCTTCGTTAAATGTTTACTTTTAATGGTAATATTTAAAGAAACATATAAGAGTAAGAAACTGGACCAAATCAAAGTGAAGATTTATACGTATTTAGATCATATGCATTTTAAGACCCTGAGAATACTCGAGCATTGTTCGTTGCCTTCATTATTCCAAGTCATATCAAGTTAATGAAAGGCAACTTTTGAAAGACGCCCCCCTAACGAAAATATATACAAGTCTTATTAAAATAAAATACAGATAGTTCCAATCCACTTAATAAAAAAGCATACATGGCTGCCTCTCTTACAGCTACTATATACCAAAGTTAATACAGTCTGCGAACAGCCGCCATTTTCAATCCCAGCACAAAACATCAACAGGTCACGCCCCAAAAGCTGACCCTGACCAATAACAGACAAGGAAAGACGGATTTCATGGGACAGCAGCACTGTCGTTCATAGTGTAGACTCCTGAACGTGGATTGGGGAATAATATCAAATAGTCGTATAGAAGCACTGACGCGCGACCAATAGCAACAGACATTGGAATTATCTCGCATCTCATTGGTTAATATATCCAAATCGCGTCAACGATTGGAGAATAAGGCAAGAACAACGAATCAACAGTCGTCACATTACCAGCGAAACTAGTCATCACTCATACATAACCCAAATTGGCTCAAATATATGAAGCTTTATAGTTCTTACCCCCATTTTACACAGGTTGGCTCAGTGTAAAATGCTATCGGTAATCCCATATGTACGACGTCTTCGGCGTGCGCTGTTTTCACCCCAAAAGGCTCACAACGGAGGGACACGTTTTGTACTCCTCACCTCAATGAGGAAGTGCTTTCAGGTCTATAATTGGAAGTGAACAGGGAGCTGCCTGTTTCTGATTGGTTAGAAAATGTTATAGGGCTCTTTTGATTGGTTCAACTGGCTTGTCATTCAAAAGCTTTCGGTTAGAATACTGCTAGTGAGACAAACACACCATAATATAACGCGCATTGCGACGAAACAAAACAAAAATAATAATATAAAAGCAAATTAAATAAAATCCTTACTTTATTTTAGTTCACACTATAGAGTACACCAAAGTGACCAAAGTGATAAACCTTAAATAACGTAAACAGGAAGTACAGAGGTCAGAAAATCAAAATACATTTGAACGAAAATATTGATACAAGTGAACAGAAAAGGCGAATTCCGAGTTAACAAAAACCCTATTAGTATATGTTCTGCCCAATGTATAACATGATATGTCTAATCCACACAAATCAAGGGTTAAAACCCTTTATTAGTTTCCTTTAGGTATTTTATCATTATAATACATTGCAGCCCATTTCTAACAATATGAAAGAAAAAATCCCGATAGACCTTACAATGACATATCTTCCTTAAAATAATTACCAGGTAAAACTTGGTCGTTTATTCTAAAATGTATTCTGGGATAGGCTTAGATAGAGATATTGTTAGTAGATATTGTTAGTAGCGATTTTGTATTGTTAGTAGGTCAGTATTCTAAGAGAACGAAGTCATTATTTTTAGATACTTTTTAGATATTTCTTGCTATTATGCCATTATTTTTGAGAAACTAAGGCATCACGTTGACATACAATGTCATTATTTTGAGTTAGAAAGTCTTTATTTTTGCATTATTAAGTCATTACGTTTTATAGCAATTAAGTATTTTAAGTCATTTTTCATATACCAAGTCCTTTTTTTGAGATAATTCATTAAAAATGAGACAGCAAATCATTATCAAGTTATTATTTTGAGGAAGCATATCATTGATTTTAGATTAGAGGCCATTATTTTGAGATACCAAGACACTTTCATATAACTATATCATTATAATGATCTTTAATTTTCATAATGAGACAAATAGAAGGCTTTTGTTTTCTTTGACTTACCTCAGCCTAGAAAAAGTGATATTTTTTTCTTGGTCTTTGGGAAAATGGGTAAATTCAGATGGAATTTATGAAATGTCATGAGCAAGTTGACAAAGTGGTAGAAACCAAATAAATATTCACAGACAAAATGGCAGGTGCTCCTATCCTATCTTGACTATAAGACAAGTGATAGAGTAAAACCATTTATTGTTCTCATAATAATCAACACCAAAGTCTTCCTGTGAGAATGATGAATTCTGAAGCCACATGTGACATCTTTGTTGGATTTGATTTCTGCGTGAGTAAGTGACCAATTTCATCAAGATGGAGGCAAAACAATGAAAAATCCTTTAGGGCATCAAGGAGGGGGCTGACTGTACCTAGAGTGGGCATCGGTCCAGTGTCAGCCCAGTGTAGTGTAGCCAATTGTTTGCTATTTCAGGATGTTCAGTGGAGCAGAAGGATGCAAATGTCAAAGGTCAAACCATGGCATGAAACGAGAAGAGCTTCTTTAGAAGGAGGAATGGGATACACACGCACATATTAAAAATGAAAGAAATCTTTGCCAATGAATACACAAACAACACACTTCTACAGCACTCAAACACTCCAAGACAGTGTGAGTGTAATCGCATAGAGCAGACATGTTATTACTTCCATTTCTAAACTAACGCCTTCTGAATTAACTATCTTTAGGTCAGCTTAGATAATCAGTTCTACATCAAACCCTGATATTTATTTAATTTTTTTTTGAAAAGTGATTTTCTTCATTCTTTAGATTATAGCTGATGCTTATACACAACATGATATGATTTTTATCATTCGATGCAGTCGATAGCATAAGTATTGGCACGGTGGTATGGTCTCCACATCATAACACAAATAACAGACAAATGTACAACAGAATAACAACAGCTGTCTCAATACTTAGGATACCGACTTGATGTGCATCATGATGACTGGCACTCGGGTCTGTTGCAGTTGGGCTTTATCCGTCGGAGGTCGGCTCCCTTTCACTTCATTCAAATGTTAACAGCCACTGTTATCCATTTCTTATCCATTCATAGATTATTTTCATTTGATTCTTGGATATGACAACATTCCTAACACAGTTTATTACGTGAAGGCAGATCCAAAAAGCGTACCAATGGTTTTACAGAAGTTATATCATCTGAAGGAAAGTTTTTTGATAAAAGACATTCGTTGAGTTTTGACAAATCTGTAAAGAATCGTTTACTCTCGTCAAAACAACACTGAGGAACAAAAGATGTACAAATTAAATTAAATCAATGTTTTCATATATAAAAGTAAACAAAGACCTATGTAAATAACAAATATCAAATGATTTTCCCTGCTTTGACCGGCTATGTTCCGGATTAAGCTCATCTTATTCATGACCCCTACATAATGAATCGCTAATATCTTGGTGACCCAGTGACCTATCCCCTAAAATAAAAACCTCAATACTCGTGAAAAGCCCTACACTTTTACACCAACATAAACTGACAAACACTGCACCTATTAATATTTAAACTCATACAGATACTGTGAAAGTGATGAGAATTTATGCAGAACCCATTTATCCAGCTCCATCTGGACTTATCAGTATTTATTCAGAGGCTGCTTTTTTTAAAGTGTGGATCATCCTGATAAGGTTAAGAAAGTTGCCGGAATTTATTCAGAAATAACTGAAAACAAGAAGATATGTGCAGCCTCTTTTCCTACTTTGAATCAGAAGACGGTAAACTGACACACAGACTATATCATAGAGCAGGTCTGCCCGGCCCCCTGGCTTTTATTTAAAGAAGCTGTAGACAAATGAGCCAAGGATGAGGGTTAGAATCACACAGCAGCAGAAGATCATCATTTGTTTCTGGAGATGAAGATGAAAGAGGAAACAAAAAGGAACACATTTTCTCATCATTCTCATCCAAACTCTTTTTAATGCATTCATGATACTGCTGAATCTCACTTACCCTGCGCGCTTCCTGCTGAAATTTAGCTGCCTTTTTGGTGTCGGCCACAGCCCTCTCCACAAAACCCACTGACTGGTCCATGTTGGTCTCAATTCTGTCAATCATGCCACCCTGGAGGAGGAGGGCAGGGCAGGACAGAACACAGAGAGAAAATGAAGAATGAAGAAAGACAGATGTCAGGTGGCACACACATGCATTGCTGTCAATTAATGAAAAAATGAAAAAATTCAGATGGATGAATGGAATAAACTTCTACTCTTTTTTCCCAAAAAAGAACGTTTATCTCCTTTTTTTTTAACTTGGGCTTGGTTGTAATGATAAGGTGGTGGTAATGCACCTACAAGCTGTGTGCAACCACTCTTAACAAACCTGGCCTATGGTGTCGTCCCTGACAGCAAGGCTTGTTCCCCGAAATGCCCCCTATCCCCTGCTTTGTACAAGCAATCTCCCTGATTCAACTCCTCCAATTAAGTTTCAAATTATATCCAAAAAACTGTGTTTTTCATAAAAAGAATCCTCCCCCATTGAGTAAAATATGAACTATTACACAAAACAGGATATTTTCAAAATAGATCCCCTGGAGTCGATTCATATGCGCCACATTTGGACTAATTTGGACCAACGGTTGAAAAAGGATGCTGGAAATCTTTCGGAGATAAAGCTCTCCCTTGTGTTGATGATATACAACTGACCTTTCCGAAATTAATTCCAGTCCTTCCCCACACTAAAGTCTATGTTGGTATACAATTTGAAAATGATCCATGAAATGGTTTTTTGAACAGGAAGGATCAGCAGCCGATGCGGCGGCAGCCATGACGATTCCATAATATCCCCGACTTTTCGGGATAAAATATAAACACTACTATCACCACCAGGCGACAGTTAAACAGGTGTGTTGAAATTTAATGGAGCCGTCAAAAAAGTTCTCGGAGTAATTTTCAACTCTGATTCAAATTTCACGGCTCCTGAGTCACTCGTGTCAAAATCAATGGCATTTCATCATTTGAGGAACATTGCCAAAGTGAAGCCTTATCTCTCTCTTTCTGAGCAACGCAGGTAGACTAGGAAAGCTTTTATAACTCTCAAGATAGACCACAGTGATGCCCTTCTTCCTGGTCAACCAAAAAAAAAGATTAATCAGCTACAACTGATTCAAAATGATGCTGTTCGAGTGATCACAAAAGACCAAAAGGAGAAAAAAAAATCATCAGTCTCCCCACTGGTAGTTTTCTCATAAATACAAAATAATGTGTTATCTTATAAGGGACTACATGGTGAATATGGTCCTGGTTTATGAGCCAAGGAGGCGGGTCTCCTCTTTTAGCTATTCTTGCGATCAGAACTCGAACATTTGGTGATGCTGCTTTCAATCTTTACACTACAAACCAATGGATCAGTCTTCCAGAAGATCTGAGAGGAATGGAAACCATTGATATTATCAAGTGTAAACTTAAAAGGCTTTTATGTAATCTCTTATAATTTATCGTTTTAGGATTTATACTTATTTATTCACTTTAATGTTAGCCATTACTTTCCACGTCACTTTATTATTATTTTTAACTTGATTTCATTTTATTTTATTATAGCAATCGCTTAATATGTGTAAATTTCATTATTTCTTCTTTTATCCCCTGGTTATTTTAATTCCTTTTCATATTCTCATTCTCAACAACCCATTTTTTTAAAATTTGGATGTATTTAGGATATGAATGGGGCACATTTGTCCCTGCATCCTTGTTATCTTCTTTAGTTTCACTAATCATTTGCAAAGCTTAATAACAACACGACATGAGAATTGTTAAATTGTTTGAGAGACCTGTATTAATTGAGTTCCCATTGATTTGGTTGAAGTTAATGTTTTACATTATTTTAGACCGAAACGACTGTTTTCAGTCTGAAATCAAAAGTAGATATTTTGACTTCCCCAAAAATATGGGCTTGTGAATTTAGTTTCCATTTAACAAACTAGACCTGTGCTGTCGACCCAAGTCTCCAATCTCCTCCGTTGTACAAGCAACACCCCTGACCAAACTCCTCAAATTAAATGTGAAGTTATTTCCACAGTAGTTTTTGTAAACAAATGTCCCCCTACGGAGTAAAATATGATATTTTCAACATAGATTGCCCAAAGTAAATTAATCTGCTGTAAATTTGAGCCGATTCCCCTATTGAGTAAAACATTAAACTACCAGGGTAAAATAAGATATATATAAGATAGAATTTGGATGAAATCCAAAACATAAAGTTGTATATATATAATACATACAACCGACCTTTTCGCAAAATCAATCAGTTCTTCCTCACACTAAGGTCTATCATGGTATAAAATTAGAAAATGATCCATGAAACAGTTTTTGGGTTATCACATTAACACGAAGGGTCTGTGGCAGCACTGTTTGGGGGGACAGCGATCACAATTCTATAAAGCTATATGGGTTTTTAGAAAAAACCCATACAGCAGAAATACTTGTGTTAAACAAAGCAGCAAATGTTTTGTGGTGATGCTGTGTCCCTATCAACATTCCCTCTTGTTGAAACTGAGACATAGATTTTCCATCTCCCACATTTTCAAAAGCGGTTTACAGCCATCGTGTGTAATTATTGCGTGTGTGTGTGTGCGTGTGTGTGTTTGTGTGTGTGCATGTACCTGGTTCTCAACCAACATGGCGATATCCACAAACATGTCATGGAGCTCTTTGATGCTGCTCTCCAGCCTCATGATGTCTTTGTGACGGGCTTCAATCTCATTCAGGGCCTGCTGGTTGATCTTGGACTCCATGATCTGGAGGGGAAGGCAATGTGTTTTGGAAGAAACAAGACAGAAGCAAAGACAGACAATAAGAGGTCAAAGGAAAAATGAGAAAATGTCCAAAAACAAGACAAAGATCAGAAGAGGACAAGTTGTGAGGGTGGCAGTATAGAAAAGGATTCAGGTGTCATCGTTCCTGGAGCATTTCTGCAGTGTGGCAGGGAGCATTATCTTGCTGAAAGACGCTACTGCCATTAGGGAATACTGTTTCCATTAAGGGGTGTACTTTGTACACTTGATATGGTCAGCATGATCATGGTCTGTGGCTACGCAGCCCCGTATGAAACAGGCTGGACTGTGTGTTCTGGAACCTTTCTATCAGAACCAGCATGAACCTTTAGAGTTTGTGTGCTACAATAGATCTTCTATGGGATCTCACACAGGCTACAACGAGCATCCATGAGCCTTAGGTACTCCAGTTGTCCATCCTCAGACCACTTTGGTAAGTACAAACCACTGAAGAGTAGAACACCCATCCAAACCTGCAGCTCTGGAGCTGTCACAAATCATGTAGCATTCACAGTTTGGTCCCACCTCAATCCAATTCTTACACTTGACCATTTGTCCTGCTTCCAACACATCAACCTCAGGACAAAATGTTCACCTCCTGCAAAATCCCACCCACCGACAGGTGCCATGGTAACGACATCAATCATTGATCTGACTCGTCAGCTGTCATATCGTTATGATTGAATGGTGCATCTTCTGCGACTGAATTACAGGGTTGACTGATGTCCAGGACACTGTGTAACATAATGATGTCACTGTGAAGTTTATCTCGGACATTTTAGATATAAAATGTCATAATCTCTTAATTTTTTCAAATTGGACGTTTGAGTGAAATACTGTGATAATAATTTGACTATCTGTGATGTCAAAATGACAATTGACCCCAAAACTAACCATTTCATTTATTGTCTTAAGTAAGACCACCAGCAACAGCCAGTATTTAGGCGTAAAACCATTTGAGACACAGAACCCTATAAATAATTCCCTTTTTTTTAATGACTTGTAATTGATTGATAATCAAAATAGATCCTTATTTTCTGCTGATTGTCTAAGTAGGTCAGCAAGGAAGTTCCCAATCACGTCTTCTTGTTGAACTATCAGCAGGATTACGCAAAAAAAAAAAAAACTGAATATGTCATTTGGTGAGATGATGGGTCAGAATGTAACCCAGTTCAGACGCGAATAAAAGAATCTGGATCTACCAGATTTAAATAGTTAGCTGTTACATATTTTCTTTGTTTGTGTGTTTGAATCAGGCTTGGTTGAAGTAAAGTGACCGGTTGGGCCTTGGTGGATGTTACGGTTTGTGATCTGCAGTTGATTATTTGGTCAATCTTTTATTTTTTCAGAAGTTATGCTTTCATGCGCATCTGTCTGTCTGTGAAGTGATTGGCAGGGCTGCTTGCAGGATTGTACAAAGTTTTTTTCCCCAAAAACAGTGAAGAAATGATGATAGGTTTGAAAGAAAAGATTGTTAAATAATAATAATAATAATAATAATAATACATTTAATTTATAATGCACTTTAAATGGGTCAGAAGCAGGAGATTTATCTTTGGATCAAGATGATGGACCCAAGAATATAATTTTCCAAGTGAGACATAGTGTTTTCATTTAATAGATTACACTTAGTTATGCAAAAACTACTCACAAGTTTCCACAACATTTTGTGGAGTAGTGTAAACAGACATTCACAGGTTTACTTGGACCTGGTGTTGATATCCACTCTAATGTGAGCCATTCAGTTTTACATTCACACGTTCTGACCCAACAGTGTCAGCCTTACCCCTGCACTGAAGACTGCTGAGTTTCCTCCCTCGAGCATCTCTTCCAGTTCATCATCAGTGGTTGCTTTCCCCGCTGTGATGAGGAAAAAGATCAATTATTTTCAGCTCACTTAATCGCTGAAAGGAAAAACATCAAGGCTAGGTCAGAACCTAGTATAATGCTGTGACAAATACTCAACATCGTCTTGATTTCTTCTCTAAACATGTATCTACGCGTGAATTGTGTCGAATATTTTAACAAAATGTAATGTAAAGACCACATGAGTATGAAAAGAAACAGGCAACTTAAAACAACTGGACTTGTGTGAAAGTGATTGTGACTCTTGACTCTTAGAAATCCCCAAATCCCTAAAATTATAATAAATGTTTTTAGCCTAGACACACCCAGATCTCTAAATAATGTTTTTTGAGAAGCAGGAAGTAGGGTTGTAACTCTTTTTTGCATTCAAAGTCAAAGGAAATACTAGAATAGATGAGGCAAAAGATTAAAATGTAATTCCCCGGGGTGGGGTGGGGGATGGGACTCCACAGATCCACAATGAGACACTTTATCTACTTATGGAGAAGACTTGGAACAAAAGTGAATCTTCGCAGAAGTGGTCCCTCTTAACGTCTGCCAAGAGCAGGGCGAAGCCTTATTCAGGAACTCCAAAAGGATCCAAAGAAAACTACCAAGAAACTGCAGGCTTCTCTCACCTGAATAAAGGTCATAATTCATGCCTCCGCCATTCCAAAGACAAAATCTTTATCATATGAGAGTGGTGTGTGACAAATATGCCAGTTAAACATGAAGGCCTGTCTGAATTTTGCAGACTGAAGTTAAAAGGCGTGCCAAGGAAGCATGAAATGCAAATGTTTTAATGTAATGTGAAGGGTAATTCATTACATGGTGGTATTTATGCTAGACTCTACACCAAAACAGCTCCCATAAACAGACTGATCATCTCCTCCTGCTGGCTGACTGCACCTATGATAATCGTGTGGGACTCACTGATCTCCAGCTGTCGGGCGATTCGTCCTTTGCTCTTATCTCTGAAGTCAACTTGAGCTTCGTTGTATTTTGTCATCACCTCCACAAACTTCTTGGCCAGGATAGCTTGCTGGGGGAATAAAGATACAACAACATATTGTTTATTGTGAAATGTTAACAGTATGAATTTCCGATAAGCTTAGTTTGAATCTTCTGGGTGAATTTGAGACATAATAGTTGTTTCGATTTATTTTTCACCACTCTTTTGTTTTGATTGTAACATTTCTGTTTTTGTCTCCTTTTTCTCACGGCTTGTTGGATAACTTTAAGGATGTGTCAACTCGAATGCAACAGGAGGCCATACGGGTGAGCTTCCTATGATGTTCCACTACTGTATAACTGCACAGCACTATAGTTCTGGAAATCACCCTGGATCTAACAATGAAATAAAAGATCCTGTTCTTCACAATGTTGAAACACACCCCAAAAATCCGATTATTTAACTGGCAGTGGTTTGTACCATCCAAGGAGCTCAAGTACAACATTTGTACTTATGAGGTTCCTTCGTATAGCTATATTTAGAAATTGCATTTTGTTATTTTCTCAGTAAAACTATCTATCTTCGTCTCTTTCGGTCAATCGAAATCAAGATTGCGACAAGCCCTCACCCAGGTTTCAGTTTGTTCGTTCTCAGCCACCGTATAAATATGACAGTATACCATGGCGAAGAGGACCTACTCACTCTGTTGATATGAAGGGCTAATTCTAAGCTATTGTTAAAAAACTATTGTCATTTAAACACCCATACAACCAAAGTTCTGAATACTATATTCCGTTTTTACTGTTGCTTCTCATGTTTTCTGACCTGTGATTTGCGTATCCTGAGGTCAGCTGAGGCTCTCTCGTCTGTGTTTGACTCGAGCTGGCGCTCAATACCTGATGAAAACACACGCACGCACACACACACACACACACACACACACACACACACACACACAAAAGACATGGAACAATCAATCAAATCCTGTTATTTTCAAAATGAAAATCCACAGATTCTCTGTCAATCAGAAATAAGATTCTATCTGATTTTCAAGCCAAATGAGCTTCTGTTGTAAGGACTGTATTTGTATACATTACTTTGTTTGGAGTGTTTTATGTATCAAATATTTGGGAAATTATTTTTTCTAAACACCCCAGTTTAAAATACAATAAATACGAAAGTATGATAATTTCTTTTTAACATTCACATTGTGCTTGAACCAGGTACAATTTATAAAACATCATGAATTATGTGAGTCTTCGTTCAAAGCAATAGAGCCAGACACCGACCAGTCCCTGAAACCTACATACATCCTACTGAATAAAGAGATGTTCATGGATGCTGCACCGTACACTATAATAAGTCGGCTTTACTTTAAAAAAAGAGGGAAGCTCGTTGTCTCAAAACTACTAAGTAAAGTAGGTTGTCAAATTAAAGTTGTTGAAACTAAATGCAGTTTCTTCAGTTTTAACGACTTGAATTTTGTGATTTCATTTACTTACTAACTATATCCTCACATCCTCCACTATTACAAATAATGAGACAGTTGGCTTCAACCGCTTAATTTATTTTTAAATATTAATATAATATTTAATAAAAACTCTGTTGATCTTCTTTTTGAGATATATCTTGCAGAGAAACCACCACAAAAACATGTCTTAGGGAAAGCAACAATAGCGAGCCGGTACAGAAGGTAAAAAGAACAAATACTAACTCTTTAGTTTGTTTCTTGCATTGTTGGCGGACTTCTTGATCTCATTTGTGATGGCTTCAAGGTCATCCTGTGTTTCTGAAAGAGAAAGTAAAACACTGAATGACTAGCAACACGAAGTTGACATATAAATATTGAATATTTGTGTGTAGCTGGGTTATTAACACTATAGCTGAACCCATACTTGATCCACGGTGTGATACTTTTAAACCTCGAGAACTCTATTGGCTCTGAAACGATTAATGTTGAATTTATGCTGTATGTCCTTTTCTATCAAAGATGCCACCTCTTCTTGAGTTCCTCTAATTTGTGGGGTCCCCTTTGACTTTGTTTTGGCTCCCTTTTTTTTTTATTAATTCCCTGAGAAGTTGAAGATATGATGATATTGTCATTGCGTCCGCCGCGATCGAGTTCATGAATCATGTTCAAATGTTATACACTCATAGGCCTTAGCGAGAGGAAGAACTGGATTGAATTTGGGAAAGGTTGGCTGTATAACTCCAACACTAGGGGCAGCTTTATCATAATTGGCCCTAATTGGTCTGATTTAGTCCAAATTTGCTGTATATGAATCAACTCGCAGATATCCATCTTGTGTACATCATATTTTATCCTTATAGTTTTTCTTTTACTCACTAGGGGGATCTTTATTTTATTAAAAACGCCGTTTTCCTCACACTTAATTTCAGTAGTTCAATCAGGGGAATTGCTTGTACAAGGCAGGGACTTGTGGACCTTTCGGGGACGTACCCTTTCTGTCAGGGACGACAATGTCGGCCCAGTTCACTACGTACACTGATCAACCACTGAAACAACCTGCCTAATCTTGTATAGGTCTCCCTTTTGCCAACAAAACAGGTCTGTGATTGACCGTAATTTCTGTTACTGTTGCTCTATCGAAAAATGTGTGCCACTTGACTGAGCAGGTTTATCATGTGAACAAGTGGCTGTATGTTTATGCCAAACAGTTTGGTGCCAAAGAGGAAGTCCTGAAAGTATGAAGCTGATAAATCATGTATGCACGTAACTGCTCATGCCAAAATGTTGATGCTAAGGCATCAGCAGACTTTACAACTTTAGTAATATATGTTAGAGGGTAGCAACAAGTGATGCTGTGTAGGCAAGCTGCAGCTGGCGTTTGCTGTCCCTGCAAAAGGTAAATATGAATGAATGAAGAAGAAGTAACATGCAATAAAAAGATAAATTTAATATAAAACATATAATATGTTTATATAAAGATAGGTACATATGTAATAAATGATTAGCAGTAGGAATAATATGAACGGTCAATCTCAATGTAAATTAACTTTAAATACATTGCAACAACTTCAATTCCTCTAATAAATCCCTCTATCATATTAATCATAGAATTACCTTTTCTTTCCTTTTAATAATTGAACTGACGATGTATTTAAAATTCCAATTTGAACAATTTAAATGGCTTTGTCTTACATAATTGCTATTTTCTAAAGGAAATAATTCAATAGATTTTCAGCTTGTTTCACACATCATTTAGT
This sequence comes from Lophius americanus, assembly GCA_037951165.1. NCBI lineage: Eukaryota > Metazoa > Chordata > Actinopteri > Lophiiformes > Lophiidae > Lophius > Lophius americanus. Next base: position 2,264,867 of record JBBDHG010000273.1, on the reverse strand, counting down.
GAAAAAAAATAGCCAGATTCTAGGCTAAGTGATGGTCTTGTGTCAAATGAAAACAAAGATGTATTTGGAAAAATATCTCAAGAAACAATTGGCTTTATAATGACACTTTTAAATATTTTAATTAAATGCTTTACTTGGGTCACTATCAAACTCAGTTACACGGATAAAATAATGTATTTGGGAGCCTTTCCAAAGAAACACCACTATCATATATGAGTGTTTACAATAAAAATTCTATTATGTGCTGGATATTGTGTGTGTGTTTATATATATTTTCCAGCGCCACCCAATAAAGTCTCCATGCTACCCCATGAAAATGCATTTAGTTCTGCCACTGCCTGAAGGAGCGAGCAAGGAGCAGGCGTGAACCATACAGAGAAAATCCTATTCAATGAGTAGTTTCGATGAGTGTGTGAGAAGAGAAATATGCAACTTGATACAATCAAAAGAATTCTAATAATGGAGTCGACGCCTGGGCTTGCCGACTCCTGGCATCACTGACTGTTTCTAGGTATGTGAATATAAGTACACCATCAACCGGAGAGAGCTCCCAGTAGAGCCGCTTTTTTTTTTTTTACTGTTTGAAAACATGCTTGTCCAAACAATTTGTCATTTTATGGTAAATTTAGAGTGTCTAAGATATAAATTAATAAATGCCCCAAAGAAATAAAATTAACAAAGAAAATGTTTTTAAAAAATTGCTTTTTCTTGGTGAAGCTATTCTGACTTCACCTGTCAGGACTTTTAGTTCTATGGCTAGTCAGTGTATACCCTACATCTAGGGAAACGATGCCAGGACACTTGCATTATTATGCCAATAACCATCTATGGTACTGAATATGTTCCCTTAAAACTAGCCACCACCGCCAAAGTTGTTCAGTCCTGCTTTTAACAAACCTAGACGGATAAATAGAACAAGTTCACTCCTCTTCAGATTCAGAAGAGGTCATCCATGCTCTATAAGTTCTTCCGACCAGACTACATGAAGACACTCACTCTGGTCAGATGTGGGAGCTGATAGTATGGTGGAGTAGACTTTTTTTATTCCTGTGATGTTCTCGTCAATCTTGTCGATGCTGATACGGATATCTTCAGCCTGAAAGACACACCAAGATCAGTGAGCACACAATATTTTGATCTTCAACAAATGTGAGAGAAAGACAGATGAACACACCTGAGCAAAGAAATCATCCATAAAAGCCTCGTTCTCCACCGGAACCACGATGTCATCGCCTCCAGCATCACTGTTCTGTTCCACACAGACACAAATGAATTCAGAAGGACAAATAAATTCAATACTATACTCGAGCATTAAATGAAACACACAGCCAGGAAACACATATTGTGAGAGGATGCACTCTTTTGTGAAGTGATTTTGATTTATGTATATGCATATACAGTATATAATGTATGTGTGCGTTCCTCCATGTTTGCATGGGTTCTTTGTGGATACAAAAACATGCAACATCGGTGAAATGATGATTGTAAGTTGCATGAAGATGCGAAAGTGAGCATGTGGTTGTTTCTCAGCATTTCTCGGCTCTGTGGTGAACAACAACACCAAAGTCAGCTAGGATAGGCTCCAGTCCCCCGACCCTGAACAGGATAAGCGTTTTAAAGACAATGAATGAATGAATTTATTACAATTGGTGCACTGATGAAAACAACATCGTCCCCTCAGTGGCCCCTTTTTATTTAGAATTTAAACAATAATAATACAAAATTATACAGCATTATGTGTATATGCATACGCATCTCTTAAAGAGGACACAAAGCCACGTTTTGTTTCAAATAAGTAAAAAGGTCTACTTTTTATATATTTGGCAAGTGAAGACGAGCTCACCCTTCCATAATATCCTTATAATTGTATCAAAATGCTCATAACTTCCAATTTTGAATCTTTCAAAGTTTCCAAGTTGCTTCCTGGTGGGAACCACCATTATTGGAATATTGCTTTCTTGAATAACTACCAAACTAATTTAAGATTTTAGATTTAAGATTCCTTTATTAGTCACATAGTCATACAGTACAACATAGTGAAATTACTTCTCTGCATTTGACCCATCCCTGAGGGAGCAGTGGGCAGCCCCTCGTGGAGCGCCCGGGGAGCTAAGGATTCAGGGTCTTGCTCAAGGACCCTACGACAAGTAGACCCTGGTGGGATTTGAACCGGCTACCTTCCGATCGGGAGACGGCCGCTCTACCCACTGAGCCACAGCCGCCCCATAACAATGACAATAATAATGACACATATGTGATTTCCGATTCTAGGAGTAGTTGTTCATGCTCAATGAACAACTATTGCTTTTAGGTGCAGTCAGTTTGCAGCTACGTGTGTGATACTACAATGTGAGGCCAACCATATGTTCAACTGGCACGCACTACTGCCTTCTCTCTGGACGCCTACCACTGAAACAGTCAATTAATCTTATTTAACTACTGAGCTTGGATAATATGATAGGCTTTCATTGAATAGAATGGCTATTGTCAGCCTTAGGTCTATATTATCTATTTGATAATAGACACTGTTGATAAATCATATGCAAAAAAATACTCCCCTCTATACAGAAACATTGAACTTCACACTGAGCAACTTGGTATCCACACATGGCCACCGTCACTCAAAGAATTGATACAAGGTTAGCAGCAGATATAGTTTATCCACATACTGCAAAAAAAATAAAATAAATGTGGATCTACAATTCTCTGTATTCTCCGTACTCCTCATCATAATCACAATAAAAATGTAATTCTGCCTACCTCCTTCAACTGTGCCAGCCGATCCTTCATCTTGAATCAGATGGATGATTGATAGATAGATAGAAAGGTAGATCAATAGGAAGAAGGATATTTTCTTCGGCCTACAATAGCAAATGAAATTGCCTCCTAATTAGCCCACAGGAAATTGAGAGCATAGTTCCTTCAATTGAACCACGAGAGAGATAGAGAGCTGCAGAAATAAAAGTGAGTTGGAAAAGGAATAACTCCAAACGATATGTGAAGAGAAGATCTTCGGTGTTTGGATGTTCTTCTCAGCACTTGTACTGCACCTAACCTGAAGTCCCACTAAGCCTCTATCCTCTAAGAACGGATTAGGACAACAGTTTCCAGGACGATAAACCTCTCTCCCCCTTCATCCCTCCCACGTCCATTGTGCACTGAAGCCTATGTAGATTGTAGGTTAAAAATGTACCTTACAATAGGATAATGAGATAAAATATTATTTCCATATATTTTTATTAAATAATATATGAACGAGTTTTTAAAAAATTACAAATGTTATTTATCTGGCATACTCAGAAATTCATTATTAACATGTTATGTAAGAAAGAAAAATCAGAAGATAAGGTTCTACAGTCATCAGGCAGTCTCTTTAATTACAATTTTAAGAACTCTCTTGTGAATGAGACCCTGGGTCTCAATGAGATTAACTGTATAAATAAAGCTTAAATTAAAAAATAGACACCCTTTCTTCTTATCTGATTTAGCCACTTGCTCCTTTGTCTGCTCCATATCTGTTACTACCTCCGCCTGATTGGAGATGTTGAATTATTGTACCAGAGGCATAAAATAATTGTACTCTTAGGGAAATGACTGTAAGCATCCGGTTTGAGTCCTTACATAGGTGTACAATATTCTTCTGTTGCATAAATGTTCAGTCTTCCTTTTTCCTATTTTAACACAATAGTTGGAGAAAGGCTCGAGGAGTTACAGCGCTTCTCCTCATGCAAATCCAACATTCTTTTTATTCAACTATTGTAAACTGAATTGGCGCTCGAAATGTTTTAACTTAGGCAGATTTTATTGGCTGAAAAGACGCCAAATGATTGGGTATGAAAACAGAAAGCCCAGATACTGATTATCACAGTAAATTAATTAAAATTAGATACAACCATTCATATTTAGGGGACTTTGGCTGCAGTTTATATTTTCATAGGGTCTTTTAGCAAGACCCTGTATCGTAATTTCCTTGCCTCAGGGGTGTGGCCCACCGCTCCTCAGCTCCTTGGTCCAAATTCAGAGAACTAATGTATACACTGTGTATAACAAACTCATAGTAAGAAGTAGAAATTATTATTACATTATTAAAACGTCATAAACCGTGAAATTAATGTATATTTTGAGGTTTTTGGCAGTTTTGATCATAAAACGCACAGATGGTGAATTATTGTACAGTAAGATAATCGTTTAATGTCCAGCAAGATGTCCCTCTGGAACCCCTCAGATCCCTGAAGTACGGTGGTCCGGAGGGCTCATACAAATACAAAATACAAAACGCACTGCAACTTAAGATTCACAACACACACACTCTGCAAAAAAAGAAAACCTCTTCACCGATTTGACAACACCCACGTGATGCAAAAACTACAACACAACACATTAAGAAAACAAAAAAGACGTTTCATTGTTCTCAATGTTTCGTTTCAAAAGGATATTCTCTTTATTTGCTCGTGAGTTATCTATTTGCATATGTTTTCTTAAGTTGCAGTGCGTTGTTGTGTTTTGCGTTCGGGGGAGCCGTCCGGGCCACCGTACTTAAGCTTCCTCTTAACAGAATATAGGGCCGGGACCCCGCCATTAAAACATGATGTATAAATGAATGGAACGACCCACTGGAAGTGGGTGTGGCATATTTTTTTATGAACCTTGTGCCCTTGTAGCTTCGATTTAGTTGGGTTCGTGATTTTTCCGACAGTCACCTGAAGGCATCACGTCTTGGCCGCTCCTCTACAAATCCATAGTCAAGACTGGTTAGACAGTGTGCAGCAGGGTTAAACTGAAACATAAACCTACTACACTGTTATGAGCTGCGATTGAGCCACCGGATACGAATGAAGGTAAGAGAGGCATCCTCAAGGCTGCGATTTTACAACACAATCTTATTTTCCAGGGGTACAAACTAGCTGGGTACCGATTAACATGACTTAAATTAGTCTATTCACTGTAGGAACCAAATACACATAAGACTCAAAATGAGCAGCAAACAACATAAAAGGTGATGACTGAGCCTCGTGTTGCCTTCACTGACCGCCTTCTTCTGCCGTGTGTCTGTGTACTGTCTCTGAGCAATGCTACTGGTTTTTAATAGGAGCTGTTAAAAGGCGTCGAAGTCTCGATGGTCAATAGTAAAACACTCTTTCTACTGGAGTTGGGCTGTCACGCGTTTCTTTTTCAGTGGGATACAAAGTGATAGGGGAACCGAGCAACCCGATTTGGGATTTTAACTGGTGTGGTATTTTTGTCGGTGCGTGCGGCCACGCCTCTCCTCATCAGAACGAACCTCGTCTCTGGACGGATGATAATTCTGAGATGGAATAAATATTCTGTTATCACATTGACACTCTAACCTTTGTTTCAGTTTGAGTCATTGACTTATTTTTGTTTTTACATAAATATCCCGTAGGGGTATGGGGTGAGGGTGGGGTGCACGCACGCCCTCTGCTCAGGGGCCTTTGAGGCTTTCAAGCGCTGTCGGAAATAATGTAAATATCAGTAGTGGTGGTAGTTGAAGTAGCAGTGTCTGTCTGATTAATGGTGTCATCTGAAGGGGAAATTCAAATGTTACAACTGTAGAGTTAGAAACATACACATACATACACATTCAACCCATTGAAGTCATGCTGACACAAGTGTCATTTTTAGTACCGTTGAAGTTCCTATTCAGCTTTATTCTTAATTTCTAACTCATAAAGTGGTAATTGTGATTATTTGTCGTTATGACATTTATTTTCAATGTAGTTTCCAATCCTAACGCTTTAAAAGATCGTGTGTTTGACATTACACCAACTCTGATGGATAAGATAAACCTTTCTTAGTCCCACGACGGGGAAATTGCAGAGATAGATAGATAGATAGATAGATAGATAGATAGATCGATAGATAGATAGATAGATAGATAGATAGATAGATAGATAGATAGATAGATAGATAGATAGATAGATAGATAGATCGATCGATCGATCGATCGATAGATAGATAGATAGATAGATAGATAGATAGATAGATAGATAGATATTGATGATACAATGATGATATTTTCTTTGATCGTTTTTTCCTTTTGCAGTTTTTATTTATTTAGATCATGTGATGTTCTTTTTGCAGAGCTACGCTGTTGCTGTTAGTATTGTTGAGTTTAATTAGGTGTCACAGTTAATTCAGGGAAGAAAGGCAGCTGCAATGGAGACAGGTGCAGAGTGGGTGCACATGACCTGACTGGACAGATGACATAAGTTAGTTCAGGAACTTAACACTAGTTATTCATAATTTTAAACTAGTTGCAAATGTATAAAAAAAATAATAATGTTGTTGTACACATGTGTTCGGTTGGTGGCATTGATAACATTTGTAATAGTTTGCAGTGTGAGGAGACAACTGTTTGAAAACTTTTGAATGTTTTGAACTGAATATTGGCTGAAAGAAATATACAATAGTCAATGTCATTAAATCTATGCCCACTCATGAAGAGTGACTATCACACTCATGGCCTATTGTGCTGCGAAAAAGTATAAAGTTTGGTTTAAGTCTAATAATAAATTAGGATGGATCTTGAAAATAAATTTAAGATACAGGAAAGGAAACCTGAGTAAACACACAGACAATTATTTTTATCAAACCAAATAAAGTTATGTACTACCAACTGGGTCCGTGTGAAAAAGTTCCGTAAAATCAAAAAAGAAAAATATCACACTGCAAAAAGAACTGATTTCAGCTCGAGTAGACACATGCAGACCTGATTACTTCCACCTCTGCTCAGTCAAGTAATTTCCAGAAGCAGGGCGTAGCCCCATAGGTCTGGTTAAAATAATTCTGGAATAGATGAAGAAGAAATACATAAATCTCGGAATGGTTCCAAAACTATTTCTAAGGTTCAGGGACTCCACAGTGAGTCACATTATCTACACGTTGAGAAGACTTGGAACAGTAATGACCCTTCACAGAAGTAAGTTACCTTCCAAAATTCTTCCAAGAGCATGGCAAAGGTTTCTTTAGGAAGCTACAATAGAAAAAGAAGAAGAAAAAGAAGAAAAGCATTCAATAAAGGTCAGAGTTCATAGCTCCACTATTAGAATGACAAAGAATCGTTGGGAAGACAGGGGCCCCATTTCGCCTGGCTAGGCCAAAAATAGTATTCCACAAAGAGACATTGTACCTACAGGCAAACATGGAGGTGCCAGCAACAGTATGTCCTCTGATTCTAAGCAAGTTTTGAATGGAGAATGGCGATTAAGAGTTCCCCAATCCAAACGCAACAGGCTGAAGAATCCTTCCATTTACCAGTCCATCCTTTCGCTGAACCAGAATCAGTCTTCTGATGACTACCATCTGATTTCACATGGATGGTTGTTCGCGATTGTCTGATGTGCCTGAATGTTTATGCTAAATGTCTAATGTGTGATTATCTATTTAGCCTGTTGGTGAGTGTCTTAAACAGAACTACCCATGGATGCAAAATGAATTTCAGTGCAAATTGACAATGTAGTTGTATCGTGCTGTTGTAGGGATGCTTTACTGCTCCAGCACCAGGATAATTGAGAATATGAATTTCTACCTCATATATACCACATCACTCTGAAGGTGAGGTCATCAGTCTCTGAGTTTAAGCTGAAGCAGAACTGGGTCATGCAGTGAGACAACAATCTCCAAGTAGAAGAGTAGCTCTACCTTTGAATGGCTTTAAAGGGATAAAACTCACATTTTGGATTGGTCAAGTCAAAGTCTGGACCTGAAACCCATTGAGATGCGTTGATGGGACCTGAAAAGAGTAAAATGATCTTTTGAAACATTTACTTTGTGTTTACACAGGTTGTTCTATGTGAACTTTTACATGAAGACACAGGTCAGGGTAAGATAGACATAAAAATAGAAGAAATCTTTCCTGCAAAAAGTCAGCTTGATTATTTTGCATGCATCTTTTCAAATCTTCACCTTATAGATGTTGCTTTAACAACTTTTGTTCTCAAACAAAGATATGCACTGTTACTATTATTATTACTACTATTACTATTTGGGTTGCACCAAGCCACAAACCTACTGCATTACATGAACATACACATTTTAGTGTAAACAGAAAAAGAAATGGGACAGATAGTCGTCTTCGTTGTTTTGGGATCTCTGTGAGAAAAAGGGAGTTAAGTGTCAGACTGATTATGCCTCACAGAATGGAGTGGCTGTTGAAGTTCTGAGTTATTCACACATTCTGTAAAAGTGAACAAAACAAAGTAATGAACGTCTGTGTGATGTTAACATTGGATTGAGTCCACTGCAGATTAGCTTGAATGAAATCTCTTCTGTGTCTTGTCTACAGATGATGTGGAGTATTACAATCCTGCTGGCTGCTGCCGTCAGTGTGGGTGAGTATCATCTCTCGTCTCCGACTCATTTTTCCCACCTTCAGTCTAAGAGAGTTGCTGTCTTGTAACAAGTTTGTGTACTAATCAGGAGTAAAAAGCACATGAATGAAGGAAATGTGACAGATTTTAAATCAAAAGTAATAATATTAATACATTTTGTTGGTAGTGCACTTTTCATTCAATGAATCTCAGTGCTGCAACAGCTACGTAAAGATCACGCAATACAAATATGGAGCTCCTGTCACTGACCCTGCATGTATTTGACTATGGATGGTAGAATTAGAAAAAACTGTTTGCACCAGTTTTCTCACGTGTAAATGAGTAACTGTTTGTGACCACGCTGTGTAAAATGTATGTATGCAGTATGTTACTTAACGAGAAAAACATATTTCTCAAACAAATATGCTTTATGCAAAATAGCAATTATATTTTAAAGTAAAAAATGAATATTCTACAGCTTGATTTAAAATGTCTAAAAGTACAGTGTATATTTTCAAGGGTGAATGGTGTTTGCTATAGCCTTTAAATCAGAATTGGCTAGAATAAAGTGCAGTGATGAGGGAACCATAAATACTTACTAATTAGGGCTGGGTAATAAATCAAAAATCCTAGATCAGAACCTCTGATTCTCGTCATTTTACTCAGGAAAATGACAATTAGTTTGATTAATACGTTCCCTAATACATGTGCTTATGCACTGTCCCTGAACACATCATCCGAGCAAACTCTTGAGTCTATAAAAAAGGTTTTGACACATTTTTGTTCAGTGAAGATGACACCGAAACAAATGTTATACTTTGCCACTACAGACAAATCTCAGACCTTTTACTAATATTTTTACTGTGTTGCTTAACATGTACAAGATGCATTGTGAAAAAGTAGCTGCTGAATGATGATCACGTGTCAGAAGTGATCAGACAAACCTGAGAGATATCATGTCTTCTCCTTAGAAACCTCACAGAGGAGAGCAATCAAAAATACATTAGCTATCTCTGAATCCCAGTTTTATAGTACAGTATATTTACAATACAGACATGTTCAAGAACTTTACAGGCAATCTAAATAAAAACCAAATAAATAAGTAATCCATCATTTATTATATAAATGTAAACCTTTGAAATAATCAAGTCATTATTGCTAGAGTCTAACTAACTAATATGTAATACACATTTTTATTAATTGATGTTGGTATACGTCATTCTTTCGCCTCATTCCTTTGTTCCAGAGTCCTATTCTGTTCATGATCTCCATGAACGTTTGGCCCATGGTCGCCAGCTGAAGATCTACCTGCCGAAAAGTGCGGAAAGGCTGGAGTTCATGCCAGCTGATAATCCCAACAAGATCTTTTTGTTCTGGGATAGGAGCAGATATGGGTCAGAAAGACTGCGGGATAAAAATTTGTTCTGTTTGTGGACAATATGGTTGTAGAGGGAGAATTTGAGTTGGTCTCAGTGTTTTTGTAGTGGAGGCATTCTCATGAGACTATTTTTCTCTCGTCTAAAGGGCCGAAAAAGGCAGCGTGTCTGGAACAGGCAGTGACCGACGCTGGTACATCGAGAAGGTAAGCTGACCCCTGTTGAGTAATGTTGAAAGTAAAACGCATAATATTAATTTGGCCAGAGTCTTGGTATATTCATATTGCACTATTGTTTATCTATTTTTGTGTGCATGTTTTTGTAAGGTCACTTATGAGAACGAGGGGACGTACATTCAGAAAGACTACTGGAATAAAGAGATCTCTGTAGTCAGAGTTGCTGTCACACGTGAGTTAATTATGGATTATGTATGTATGTATTAACTACAAAAGCATATTTCAATCGATGGAGCAGCCTCCCTTGAGGCCGGTTACGGGCAGGTTACACAAATGCGGCGTTCATGCTAACCAAGCATGAGCTACCATGGTGTCATCCTCTCTGTCGCATCGCACGGATGTGAAGCCATCTATATCCTTTCATTTGTCCATTACTCGCTATTTCAGTTTGCACGAATGCGGCCACCTTTTCCAAGCTTGGTTAGCTTTTCCTTCTGAACCGGCACAATCTCTTCAAAGTCCTAATACAGATTACTACACTCTGTTTATAAGTATTTCTCTGTTACTGAAACAGATTCTGAAGTACAATGTCAGCTATTTATCTACACAAGGCATTCTTTGGAAGTCGTCAAATGCGATGTTCGATTAAGTCTTAAAAGACTTTAATGTTGAAATGTCAAATTTATTCTCTGCATTTCGACTTTGTTCTCAACGTTTCCATTTTTCTCGAAATGAAATTTAAAAAAAAAAGAAGCTTCTTCCTCTGATTTTTTGCTTCTCATGCCTGGTCTGGTACTTCTTCATACTTTGACAACCTACTCCTAGAATATGGAATTCAGATTTAGAATATTACCCTGATCCAGATCAGACTTTGAGGTCTTAATTTTGTAGTGTTGCAGGCATCATCCATTAAGTTAGAAAAAAGAACATTTTAATTCAAAAAATATAAATTGAAACCTGATATTAAATCTTTTAAAGTTGAATCACTAATATCTACTAAGAAGTTATTTTTGCCATATCCATCCTCCCCAGAAACTTCATCAAAATCTGTTAACTGCTTTTTAAGTAATCCTGCAAATAAAAAACACAGGCAAAAACCTCCTTGGCTGAGCTCAAATTAAAAGACACTGCATTAAAAAGAGAAATAATAAACACCCCCGGCTCTCAATGCCTACAGACTCTTACAAATTGCTTTAAGAATATACTAACTTATTTATAATTAATTTAACCCAGATTTGTGGATTTCCTCCTTTTCTTTCCTCTTTGTTTCGGTAAAATTGGCTATTTTGGTGAAACTTTCAAACCCAAGGAGAAATTATTGGCCAGTATCTCACTTTTGTAAAATTCCCATGACCTGCTATGAAAAAGGAAAATGAGAAAGCTTAGTGATGTGAACTCTTCCAATAACACATTTAGCATTGCATTGGCACAATATCCTGCAACGCGGAGACATATCAAACTGGGGAAACTACAAAAGTGGGAGATTATTATCTTACTAAATAAAAAGCTGGTTTTACTCAACATTTTTTTAATTAGTTGTCTCAACGTATGTCAGCTGCCGTGCCAATTGTTTGTTTAGCAAAACAATGTAAACCTGTTACAGGAAGGTGACAAGAGTCTCAAGAACAAATTCAAATGAAACTGGTTAGAAAATGAGATGGCTTAAAAGGCAAACATTAGTGACATTTCATGTAATCTCATTCATACTAACAGAGGCTGTATTGCTTCAAAGCCACTGAAGTTAAGAAAATGCGCTTCAGCAGCAGTGTCTGTTGGCCAAACAAATTATTCACGTGGATCGGCTTCCTGTACCCATCATCAACATCAACCAGGTGAACATCAAAACTAAGTGACGTATTTATAGACAATCAAAACCTTGAGCTCGACCTTGAGATCAGATGAACCCGAGGTTATTCTTCCCTTCCCTGTAAAAGACGGATGAGCTCACTGTGAATGCTTACTAAAAATTCAGCACAGGCATGGAAACCAAATCATTTCAGCGACATAAGGGCAAATAAAAACGTTTCGGGTATGACGTGAATGTAACCTAAAGAATGATTTATATCCTTTCCTCAACACACGCTGAGCTCACAACTGGTCAAGTGCGATCTTGCCAATCCTTTTGAGGACATAAGTTTTTATCTTGTAATATCAAAAGGCTTGGATGGAAGCCTCATGTGAAAACACGGTTTCATGGTTAGTGAGTAAAACTGAGTGAAGTTGTTATTGTGTGTTTATGCACATAACAGATTATTCACTATTATTGCCCTGAGAATTAATAGTGAATATACTGATATGCACATTCTTCTGTTATGCGCATTTATTACTTGCAATTTCTGTGTGAGATGCTTCCAAAAACCTTCATCTCATCGTATGCTCGGCAAAGAGGCAGTGATTTAAAGCACACTTTGACTTTGCTCCTACTTTCTTTATTTCTCTTCTCTTCTCTCCATTCCAGCCAGACGTAACTTTGTGAAGTGTGTAGCAGGAGAGACTCTCCGCATCTCACTGGAGGGCCTTAATCGGAATCAAGCTGACCTCTCCTTCTCTGGGGAGGCTGCCAATGTTACACTGGTGAGATGTATAGATGACTGGATGCATGGATGGATATTGAGGAGGCGAATGGCAAAGATATTGGATGAAATGAGTGGATAAAAGTGATTTGAAAGTATTAGGGTTATGGATACAGATGTGTGTGGCCTCTCCCCTTATATCTGCACACACACATGCACACACACACACACAAACACAGAAGCAGGAGGGGATGGAACACATGGAGAGACAGGTAAAAAAACAGAAAATCATTCTCTGAGTTCTGAGTCACGTACGGTCTGTAACAATAGGGCCTATAATTAGAAAGACTAGATTAACTAGATTCATTGTGAGTAAGAACACAATATAAGTGATTTTTTTTTTTTCCCACAAATATAATTGATATCAAGTCAGTTTCTCTGAGTAACATTTTTGGATGTGTTTATCAGAGATAATATTGAAAAAAAATAATGAATTTCTGCAACACACAACTTAATGGATATCCCCTTGCGTTTTGACATTTGAAACACTGACTGTGTGCCTCAGGTGGTCGATGGATCTCCGGTGGCCCAGGACTTACCAAATTATTGGGACCGGGTTACGATCAGCTCCTTAAACATTGAGATCAAGAATGTAAACTATTCTGATGAGGGACATTACACCCTGAGAGACCACAGGCACCGGACGGTGTCTGTCACCAGGATGGACCTGACAGGTGGGTCCGCATGTCTTTGTTTGTTTGGAGACTCATTTCGTTCACTTGATGTATACGATCCATATCATCAAAAAATCCAAATACTTTGTCCATTTGCTGATAAAATATTTCTTACTTCCTCTGTCTGTGACATGAAAGCCTTTCAGCTTTGACGTTGTCCAGATGTCGTTGATGTGGAAGTGGAGGACAAGTGTGTTGTTACACTTTCCTCTAAATCACTTATGTTGTGAACCCAGACACAGCGGTATCTGTGACTTCCATTACAAATAGAAAGCAAAACTTTGCCTTTCCGTCATAAACAGTGTTTGCCCTGCATCGTTCACGTCCCTTGTCTGGACAACCTGAATAAACGCAAATGGTCCCTCTGGGTCTTTCGTGCGAGTAAGAAACCTGCAGATACCCTGCTTTCTCTTTTCATTCATCCCATTTTCCTCTCCAGTATTTTATCCCTTGCCCATGCTCCTTTCTCTCCTCTGGCTTTTTTAAATCATCAGACCATTTTGAGCAATTACTAGAGAATACAAGTAAAAATGTTTTGTACTGCAGCAGAAATGCAGCAGCTGATTGTCGGACCTTATATGAACGTGTGTTTTGTGAATAGATCGTATTTTCAGGTAGTTTAGACTTTTCATAATAAGCATACTGTTTAAAATATCTCAATGTTTACAGACAATTAAATCAGGGCAGCAGCACACAGAACATGATGAGAGGTTATGGAGCAAACTAACAATCAGAGAGAAGGATATACTGTAATTTGAAGATCATTTAAATAATGGAGATGCCCCCTCTCAGATTGGGTTGTTGTGTGCCCATGTAATATTTTTTAACTATCTTCATCACGCCTGGCAGAATATATTTATTTTAATGCAGTAATTGTGTTTGCCATGGCTCACCACTGTTTTCACACCATTAATCATATACAGTAATTCTAACGAGCTGTGCAACCCAACCTCTCTTTTCTTACTGCAGACCATCATGAGGGAGGACACCCTCTCATGGCTCTGTTGTTACTGCTGGGCATCCCGGCTGGGATTTGCTGCTGCTGTCGGAAGAAGATTTTCAAGAATAAAGCGAACACCGCTGCAAATCTACAGGTACTAAAAATGAAGACGGACAAGTGCAGCTCCATCTTTCAGGCATATGAACTTATTTATAAACGGATTGTTTATAACATAAATTATTGAGCAATTCACTGTGGGCATTTCCTTTAAGCAGCTTTTCCCTGTTGTGGTTAATGATAGAATTGAAAAAACATTAAATATATTAAAATGTTGAACACAATTAACATGGTTTTAGGGTTATGGATAATAATGGAGAGGTGGGGTACGGCCCCAGGAACAATATATTACATTTGGTGGCAATCTAGATTGTCATTTGAATCCAGTTTGTCATTTTAAGGATTCTCTATCATAGGATAGGAGCAATTACAAAATTAAATTAAATTAATTCATTAAACTTTATAAATTTAATGTAGCACTTTTCAAACAAAGTTATGGAATGCTTTACAGGGCAGAATTAAATTAAACGACTAACAGCGATTAAATTGGCAAGGCAATGCGATAATAGAAAAAACAAATTGATCATTTTGTAAATATAAAATGATAATAAAAAAAATAGATAATCTTTAAAATATGTTTTTAATATGGTAGATATGGAGCTAGCCAGTCTGATCTCCTCAGGGAGATTGGTACAGAGGGTGGGTGGTTGCGCAGAGAATGCCTGGTCACCCTTGGTCCATAGCCTGGATAAGGGGCCTGCTAACGGAGCCTTGACAGAAGAGTAGAGAAGTATTTTGGAGCGAGACCAGAGCGGGCCTTAAAAGTTAACCATAATATCAATTCTAAAAGTAACAGGAAGCCGAGCCGCACAAATATGGTCTCTCGTTATTGCTCTGGTGAGGAGTATGGATGCTGCCTTTTGTACAAGGTCAAGTTTATGCACGTTTTGTAGACTTAAACATGCACAGAAGGAGTTACAGTAGTACAAATGAGGTGAGATTGAAGGATGTAAGACCATTTCTGATTTTCATCTGGATAAAAACGCACTGATCTTAAACAGTTTCCTGAGCTGCGTGAAACAAGACTGGACAACCATGTTCATATGTTTGTTCAGGCTGAGGTTGTCATGAAGGATAACACCAAGATGTTTACTTTTCTGGGTACTCTTTGGGACAGAGAGCCCAGGGGATTTGCAAGTTGGTCATTAACTGTGCCCAGGCCAATAATGATTACCCCAGTCTTATTAAAATTCAGCAGCAGGAAGTACTGAGCCATCCAGAGTAGATGATTGCATCTCCATAGGACTTACCCCACATTAAAGTCCAATCTGCAACCAATAGATAATCGTGATCAGGTGATCCAGAATGTTGAATATGTAGGGATCATGCGAAATTTACTACTGTCAGATCACAAATAAAGCTAATACAGACCTAAGATCAGACTGTAGCTGAGGCTGAAGAACTCATTTTGTACACTAATTCAAAAGTCCTCTGAGCTAGATCTTAAAGAAAACCGCCATTACGATTTAGGCACACAAATGTCGTTTTCCTTGAACAACTATCAAACTGATGATGATACCAATGTGATCTCAAATTCTAGGGATCAGTTTTCATGATCAAGGAGTCACATGCTGAGGGTCAGACTGCCAGGGGGCCGTTCTTTTTAGGTGGGATGCCTTAATGGGGAAACTGAGCTGAGTTCTGTCTGGTTTGTTTATTCTTAGTGGTCTCCTCTCCTCATTTTCTTACAAGTTTTCATGCACTCTTGACTGACATAACGCTAAAATAATTGTTATAAATTACTTAATATGGGAATGCATTTTCAGTCAAAACCTAATGTCTATGCCCTAACCGCAGGGGGCATGCAGGAACCCCTTTGTTAATCTGTCAGTAAACAACAAGCTATCTACAGCTGCTTACATAAATAGGCTTTAGAGGGACATTGAAGGTGTGCATCTCATAATTGGTTTCATCAGTTTGCTCACAATCACCTATAAATGGGTTATTATGGTGTATCCACATACACCACAGAACACATTGAGTTTTTCCAGTAACGGCGACATCTGAGTCCTTGGAATCAAACTTTTTGTGAAGTCACTACATGTTAGGTGCACACGGTTGTCCCAGAATGACCCCCCCGACCCCAATCTCTCTCTCTCTCCCCTCTCTCTCTCTCCCTATCTTTCTTTTTACCTCTCTAGTCTAGTCCTGATGTGGTACATCCTCCTCCTTCCAGTGGCCCTGCTGGTCCTTGTCCTCCCTACAACACCCCAGGGCAACCAGGAGCAGTAAGATTATACCTGTCTTTAAATTATTGACAGGATGTGTCTTTATATTTATTTTTTTAAATGAAATGTTGTTTTGAATTGATGTTTACTTCCTCAATTTTGACTGTGTTCTTTTGTGTTTGCAGATGTACTATCCTGGCCCTGACCCTAATATGGTGCATAACACATATTTATTACACAGTAATTACACAGTATAGTGTACTTTTATTTACATGATTATTTTGTGACTTATGAATTCACACTAATCATCACTAATCATAGACTGGGAATAATTGAATCATCTAACGTGAGGGTTCTGTCTTGTGTATGTATTTCTTCCTGCATAGGGTCCGACAGTCTATCCTCCCCCGGAACAACCTGCCTTCCCAGCCTCCCCAGTAAGTAACACACAAAAACAAGCCTGCTTTCTTAAATTAGAATAATCTTATCAATAATCTTACCAACTAATCTTGACCAACATCATATTCTCCTACAACAGAGAAGACAAAGCTGGAAAGTTGGAGACAGATTTTATTCCAGGCTAATATTTGTAGCTTTTATTTATCACTTCGACTTAACCTGGTCCTACTCCACATTGTCTACTGATCTAACTCCTAATTATCTTCCTATTCAGGGTTTCAACCTCCCATACCCAGCCAATAACCCTGCCTATGCTCCTGTTGGTCCAGCCATGATCCCCCCTGGCCAACCCCCACAATGGAACGGTCCACCACCCGGCCAGTACCCCCCTGGACCCATGGCCCCAATGGTAAAGTGAACCTCTTTATCAAAGAGGAATTCCAGAGAGGAATGTGGGTCATTGAAGTCTTCAATTTCAGCTGATTTAGATCAGGAGTGGAATTGAAGCTTTGAAACTCGTCAGCCCCTTTTTTTTCCTATTCTTTATACTTTATTATTTGTCTATTCTTTTATTTCATCCTGACACAACCAGGAATCAAGTCACACCAGTGAGTTTCAACATGATTAGATTCTATCATTGGTCCCTTTGGGTCATTCTTTCACTTTGTTCAACTTTTTCACTGATAACAGAATAAATTTCAATGCAGGACTTAAGTGAAAGTAGAACACCATCTGAATGGACTATCTCCCCCGTCTGTTTTCGTTTGTATCTCAGACATAACTGTGTCCGATATTCAAAAGAATTCACATAGAAGCTGAGATTACACACTATCCAATAAACTAAAGGCTAATTGTAATGATAATGCGAAAACGTTCTCCGTTATAACTAAATAACCAGCATGAAAAAGTTTAACACCCTCTCGGACCCTTTCTTATTTTAGAAAGGGTAAAATCCTGTCAAACGGAAGGGTTTTTTGTTTTTCCTTCACTCAGCCACAGTGCAGACTTCAATGTTGTAGAAACATCATGCCCAGTTAGATTCACGTTGGTTTTATGGCATATAAACATTCCTTCATGTTGATAGTAGGCATGTGTTGTTAGACTAAATAAATGTGTGTGCCTGTGTGTGTGTCTTCCGCGCACGTGGGTGTGTGTGTGGATGTGTGTGTGTGTGTGTGTGTGTGTGCGTGCACAGGCCTATGACTCCGCACCAGCCATGTACAGTGCTCCTCCATGCTCAGTAGGAAGTGAACCAACTAAAGAGGAGATGAAAATGGAGAATTTGGCTACCTCAGCTACCGATCCCTTGCTAAATGCTGCACCACAGGTAAAAACAATAATTAGCCTTCCTTCCTTCTAATCTAGGAGGGGGCTCCTGAATGTTGTGATAACTCCTCAATTTCACAACTTTTTCTGTTTTTCGTAGCTAATTGCTAACTGCTACAGGCAGCTAATTTAAATTTTTAAATTGTGGACAACTAACACATGTCGTCAAAACAGCACAACACCATCCTTCCTTTACGTCTTGTGTTTACACACATTTCACATTCTGTCACAAAGCAGAATTTCAGTTGCTTTGGATTCAAACCACCTGGAATACACATTTCCAATTCACCTCTGTAACTACATATGCAGCCGTCACATCGATGGAACAACTCAGTACGCCCCTATTATGCCTCCCTTGCACCATCACCATGTTAACCGGCTGTGTAAAAGGGGCTATCGAAAAAATAAAGAAAAGGCATCTGTGATCATCTGTAGGTTTAAATACCGGTACATAAGTTTGGCACTGGTTCAGTTCCACTGAGGTTTCTTTGTTGCATGGCTGCCCTCAACTGCCACTTGTAGTCTCTTCTTCTAGTGTGATTGATCAAGGGAAAAAGTTGTAAGAACATACAAAAATAACCACATAGAAATGTTTTCATATGAAGGTTACAGAAATTGAGCATTTGTTCTATGTTCAACCCTTAGGAATATGCTGCATCCTCTCATGTGGCTCCTCAGCCCCCCTCCTCCACAGAGGTGCCCAGCTCCTCTGATGGTGCCTACAAGTTCGAGATTGACAGTGAGAAAACCTCCACCAACTTCCTGTAAAGACGCCGGCTCCTAGAGCTGCCTCCACCTTCCTCAGTTTAATGTTACAACACCTCTCTGTGGCCATTTTGCGTTCTCCTCTCTTCAGCCTTCTGGTCGGGGATTTGCAGTGGCCCATGTGCCATTACCGTGCAATAACAACAACTGGACAGTAGATTCAAATCTTTTCATCTTTGTCTCTATCAGTATTTTAACTAATAAAAGAAGGTAATGATTTTTTAAATAATTGAAAAATGAACAACAAACTCTAGCTGGGCTTTGACAGTTAGCGCCCTGGACTCATTAGGGGATCAAATTTCCAGAGTTCAGGAGCTCTGGTGAATTGATTTTCTCGGTTACAAGATTACGCGCCTGCGGTGTCAAAACCACTAACAAAGATATCGCTTAACTACTTTATCACAGGTGTTTTGAGTCTGATTTTATTTACAGTACTTTTGTCTTTCACCTTGATTTACAGTAAGCCTCGGAACCGTTAAAATCAAAATGGTGCATTTACATCGGCAGTCTTCTAGATCTCTAAAGGGAAGCTTTACAAACATTGCAATGTTTTTTTACATTCACTTTTGTTTCAGTTTGGCCCTTCGTTCACATGACAGCAGCCTTTCGAAGGCTTGAAAATGCAAACTTTTGAAAATGGTTCCCAGAGTGTAATCTCGTTCGATTGGACTGGCATGTTAAACTACAGCATATTCAAACCCTTTTGTTTTTGCAATATTGTGTTATAGGACAAGCCTTTTTTTTTCCAAAGTCAGCGTTTTAAATGTTTAGAAAAACACTTGTCATGTAAAGCGGGATTCAGTGGCTGTAAACAGAACCGATATGTTATCTAAGCTATTCAGTTACTCTGAACACTGAGTGCCTTTTCATCTCTTAATGTGAAGGTGACTGTGAACTCTTTCCTCTTCAGGCTATTGGTGCTTTATCACAACAGCTAAAAAAAAAATGTAACGTTGTATCCTTGTTATCCTATGTTCCTTACACTTAGCAGTAATGTTGATATGAACTGTTCCTCACATAATCTTGAAAATGTACTTTATTTGTTTGTATGTGTGTGTAAAGTTTGCAAAAGCTAAGCGGCACTTTAAGAAAAAGTGTTTTTTTTGTTTGACATTTTATATGGTGTTTTTAGCTAAGACTCGGTAGTGTTTATATTTAATATACACTGCTGTGAAAATACTAACCCTCCCTGTTCCTTTTACCTCCGTGTGTATCTTAAAATAAGCTGTTTCTGAACAATAAACTAAATTTAACATAACGCAAACCTGAGTAAATAACGTTTCAAACAATAATCCTGCTTAATAAGGCAGAAAATTTATCGTATTCCTGAATCTCATCTCTTCTGGAATTTGATGTGCTGTTAGCAAAATGTACAAACAAGTCTTGTTGACAATGGATAACTTATATTTGGTATTTACGGTAAGGTAGTTTTATTTTAAATTTGCTCTGAGGATCTGACACAGTTTTGTCAGAGATACAAACAAAAAATGTAAGAAACCGGGGGGGGATCCAACATTTTTTCACAGTACTGTATTGCAGGCATGAATAGACAATGATAGTGTGTGAAAGTTGTAAATGCACCCTTGAATTAGCACCTAGTATGCATGACGAGTCACCCTATATCCGCGTTACACTACAGGAGCACCTAGTCAGTCGAAGGCCAACAAGTTAAGTCACGGTAGCCCGGTAGAATAATACACAGTAATTCCATATCAATGACCTATTCCTATAGGACATACATATCCATTTAGATACTAACAAACTTTAGCTTTTACACTGGGGATGGGACCAACTGATAAAGAAAGATGAGTAGAGTTCCGGCAAACACTTGACCAAGCATGGACTCAAACATATGCCCTCCTGTAAAAGCTCAGTCACTGTCTATGCTGCCCTGCGATTTTCCCACCACCGTCAATCTTTTCATCTCTTTGAGTCCTCCTTTGCTGCAATTTATAATATTCACTAAGTGTAGTTGTTGATGGTCATGGGTGTTGACGGGGCTGGAGACACTATCAGCTGGGCTCAGTATGGGTGGTGTTTTGGTCTCTCCAGTTCCAAGCCCAGTGTCCTACTTCTCATTTTTATAGCTTTTCATATTATACATGTATATGGAAACTGTCAGTGGATGAATAAAGGGAAATACTGGAGTTCTGCAGCTGAAGTTTTGATATTATTTCATGGGTGAGAGTTATATCCAGGACAAATCTGTTTAGAATAATTATGCAGCTGTGGAAAATTAATATGGACCTCACCTGGTTTCTTCTATTTTTGTGTGTATCTCATGCATAACTGTCTCCGTTCTTCTACAACAATTTTAACTTAAAACAGCCTGCAGCCTGAATTATTTAAACCCTAACCCCCCCCCCTGGAAACTACATGTAAATCTAACTGCATTAATAACTGGTATCAGCTGCATTGGACGCACCTAGACCCGATCACTACCAGCCCTGTTCAATCACACAATCACTTTAATAGACCACTTAGAGAAGCAGGGGGATATCTTGTGGACCCAACACGAGGAACGATACGTTAGATATTTGTGCTGATCCAGATCATCATCTAAATAATGAGCTGGATGGCTGTCTTAGTCCAAACACTGACTGTATGACCTGGTCTATATGTGGAAGCTTAAGGATGTATGAAAATAAAATGGATCATTAATCAACATTAGATCCTGACAGAAGATCATAAAGAATAAAGTTCCTGTGCCTTGGACAGAAATTATAATATCCTCTTATGAAGATCATCATTGATATATTTCACCCGTACTACTATTAACCCATAAGGAAATGGTTCCTTATATTTCTTTATCCTTGTTTTGTTCTTTAACTGGAGAATCCTCTAATTGTAAGTTTTCAACATGCGTTTTGTCACTAAAAGTATATGTGATTCAATTTAACCATTTCGATGTTTTAATAACATGTCATATTATGGATAAATGGATATAAAATGATTAAAATTTTGGTGATGTATAACCTATCCGCAAAGTTACAGTTTTCATATATATGTAAAGAAAAGGGAAATGTGTGTTTTAGTTATTATTTTCCACGTTTCCAAACAGGTAAAAAAATGACCGTCTAAGGCTGTTGTCATTTATGTAATATTACCAATCTCTGACACGGGGGCAGTCTTTCAAAAAAACATTTGTAGAGAAGTGGTCCATTTGGTGTATTTTATATTACGGGACCACATTTGTAAAGTAGCACATGCTGATTATAACAACTACATTCAAGCTTCAAATGTTTAACCTAAACCTTATATATATATATATATATAATAAACATAAACGTCATATCTAAATGTAAAATAAGAGCGCAATGAAGGAAACTACTTCTATCAACGGTAAATGCAGCCCCTCCTGCACCAAGGTGGTTTCTGAGCTAGTTCTAGGCTACTGTCTAACTTAGGGCTCGACCTTAGCTTAGGGGCGGGGTTTTTGTAGAGACCAAGTTTTTATCCGCCATGTTCGGAACGAATGTAGAATCAACAACCATGTAGTTTAACATTTAAATCATTGGTTTGTAGTCCGTCTGTTCGGTAAAGTTATGCTTTTTGAAAACCGCCTCGGTGAAAAAGAGGCCAAGTTTACCGTAGATGGAAGGGGTTTTCATCCAGCTTATGTTTTGGTACTTCCCCTAACATAAGTTTACATTTTCTAAACCGTTAAATTTAACATGTAGTTACAGTTAAATGTTGCTGTTAAAATGCAAATGCTCCTTTACAAACAGTACCCGATATTATATTTCCCATTAGGTTTCTAATAGGAGAAACTGGTCTGGATTCTGGATTCTGGACATGTGGACAATATCTTTTTGTTTATGGCCTGCCAGATTTATGGACTGGGCGTTACACCTATTTTTCACACAAGGATGTATAACAGTCATACTCTTCCTCATCATCAGTTAACAAATATTTTTTTAACTTTAACTTAAATAAATATGTGTGCTGAAGTGGACAGACTTCTTTCATATGTGAATGTGAGATTACATTTTTTTAAATACTAGTTAGAATGTGCTAAAAATATATAAATAAAAAAGCTAATTTAAAAAAACAATTATGAGATGCACGCCAACAACAATAACAGGGGACTCTATGTTGGATGGATCAACATTCATTCATTTTAAAGAGACAGAAATTAACAAAAGAGACAATGCATACAAAGAAATCTCTTTATCCAGCAATGATATGTTATTATAGTGTGACAAATGGACCACTGAGCATGTTATGGAAAACAGCTCCATGCACTCAACCAAAGACAGGAGTCTTCCATCATCTGTGCGTGCGTCGTCAAGTCCATAGGAGAGGCAGTTTGATTCTCTCAGTCCCTCCTTCACTCTGTCCTCTTCAATCTCTCCATCTCTCTGAGCCGCAACTCCAGGACGTTTATCTGCTTCTCCAGGTGACCCGTTTTATCATCCAGATTAGAGCCTCGAGAAGTTCCAACACCCAAGACAACACAGAAAAACACCAGGACGGCCATTCGGATAGCCAAGGTTTCTGTGTCGACGCTGCGATCACTCAGGATGAGTCCGAAACAAGCTAGAGCAACGGCCACTTTCAGCAGCCACAGAGCCCGCTTCAGAGTGGACGAAACCAACCGGAGGGCGAGGGAGAACAGCCAGTAGGAAATGAGAGCAATGAGGACCCACCGGGCGACATATATCAGACCCCCCGGGGTGACTTTGGGCTTAGAAGAGATAACTGTGGAGAAACAGGAACAAAGGAAAGGATAACAGTTTAGTGTTGCTGAAAAAATTCTATCTGTATTTCATTTTAAACTAGAAAAAAGCACCCAGAGAGCGCAAACCATCGCCAATACACAACAGCAGCATAGACGTGTGTGTGTGCAGATTCAAATAGATCGCTTTATTTAGGACGATTTCATACAGTGTCCTCCATTCATTTCTGAATTATTTCCAAACAAAGGCTGATCATTTTCTTTTATATAAAATTCTGCGACACAAGCTACATCACCAAAATTCAATCACCTGTAGGATATGCCAAAACCTACATCTGGCAAATCTTGCTTACAACTCATCTCCGCTTTTATTGTCAGAATCTTCACGTCACAAGCCAAATAACTGCAGGACAATTAACACTGCTTTAGTTAGATGCTTGTATGAACTTAAAAAGACCATTCTCGGGTTTAAATGTCACAATGTGACGTCACCGCTCAAAACAACCTATTATTTTATTTGGTTTTAACATCACAGAAATTTTATAATCCCCAGGATATGCCAAAAGACCTACCTCCGGCTAAATTTTCATGTAAATAGGTACGGTAGTTTTTGCTAAATCTTGCTCACAAATAGACAGACAAACAAATGCACAGGAATGAAAACATAACCTTGTCCCTTGGCCGAAGATATTAAATTATGATTATAAAATAACAAGTATTGAAATTATTTTTTAGTCATGACTGAATCTTAATAGATGCTGGATTCTAAATATGCTTGACTCTCTTTTCAGTAACACCCATGCTTTATTTAGAGTTATTAACATTCATTAAAATGTCATTTCTAGGAATGCCAACAGATGTAAAATAGAAAATGTGTCAAATTACACGGATCCCTCTCCCACTACCGGAGAAAGTCAACCTGTGCTGATGTGGATAAACCATAACCTCATTAAAATAATAATGTGAGCAAAATGAAATAAAAAAATAACTGCATATGTATAAAAAATAAAAAAGAAGCTAATTGGATGACTTAATTATGATATCCAACCCCTAGACACCTTGCACACAGACTTACTGACAAATACGGACAGATAGAAAGGATATAAACTATCTTTCAGTTTAGAGAGTACACAAGCTGTGATCAGCTCGGACTTCCAGCTCCTCCTCCGCTGAGCTCAATTTGCCAATAGCAAATACAAATATGCAATACTAATCTGCTAAACTTGCTTTCCTTTACACACACGCCACCTCGTTTTGCCCCAGCTCTTTTCATTTTCCTCTTCCTGTGTCTGCTCAGTTGACTGGCTTTTTCAGAAGGAAGTTTTAAAGAATTTTTACGACAGCAAGCGAGCCGTGTGAGTATAAGCATGTTGTCAATGATGCAGCCTATCGAAACAATCAGGAACCAGTGGTCACGGCTGAGTTTAGTTCTAATAATATGAAAGGCCCCTAAAAAAAAAAAAGCCCCACTGCTTCCCCTCTGAAATCAACGAAGACGAAAATGATGAGTAAGCAGTGGATGGCTAACTATTTTGTGTAGGTTTTTTTTTTTTGACAAAGAGAGGAGCTTACTTCTTATTTAGCACCAGCAAAAGCAACAGAAAGAAATGAATTATGAATTATATTATTTGTTTTCTTACAAGTAAGCATGTACCGATGGTTTTTCTAGAATAAATGACTTAATACCATTTATTGATATATATATCTAAAGGAACCTAGTCACTTATGGTGATAGATGATGACATCATTTGATACTTTTAAGATCACTGTAAATTCTCCAATAGACTGGTGGATAGGGAGGGAGGAGTTTAAGTGTGTTCTGGCTTTATTTTGATGCCAAAAATCACAGCCAGAATTGCCGGAAGGGAGAAGTTGAAATATCATACGAGTGGCAGAAAATTTTCATATTTTGAGGAAGTAGTCCAGTTTACATCCTTCTTCATGTTGTTTGGGATCACGTCAGCGTGTTAGGGTCCAAAGCATATATAAAATGGTTGGTGAAGAACACAACTAATTTAACATCGCCCTGCCTTGCCTTGAGTTTGATTTGCGCGTAATACTAGACTGAAACGGGTCCATATCCTGGTCGTCTCGGCAAATGGATTAGATCGAAATAACAATAAAAGCAAGTGTCATAAAATGGTAAAATTATTATACCATTATAATATATTGGAATTTTTGTCATTACTGAGTGTACATTGTACAGAGGGTGAAATTATTGCACAACTGTGATCATTATTTATGTCTGGCAACGCTGACCAGAGCTGTTTTTGCAATAAAGGGGGGACCTTCACAAATTACACAGGTGGTTATAATGTTACGGCCGCTCTGAGATTGCCTCTTCAAATATTTATATTGTTGAGAAAGACTAAAACAGACTCAGGGTGGAGTGTGTTTCTCATGTTTACCGTTAATTCCAGAAGTCTTCTGGAAGTGGGAGAAATACTGGACGACCACATTCAGACCTGCTGCCAAATTTTCGGCCACCACATTCAGGACCTGAGAGAAAGCCTGGGGGGCGGAGTTAAGACAGTGACGTCATGTGCCAAAAACTTACCTTAGGAAAGAACCCGGAAGTAATCCCTTTCCCCTCAACCCATCATCTAACATTTAACATGACAAAAGGACAGTTTTATGAATATAAAGCTCACATACTTAGAAACGTTTTTTTATTTGTTTATCACTATAAGAACTTCAATAGAACTGTGATGTGTGTTTGAATAAAGCATTTTTATCATTATTACCTGTAGCTGTATTCTATTTGTATGTGTTTTAGCACATTACTCCGCCGGTGCTCACCTTCTGTACCGACAATACCGTCTGCTCACCGGCTAGCTTGTCCAAGTAGGTCCTTCCTCCCTCTGCCAGGTTCGCCAGCGCTTCCCGAAACTCATAGATCAACCCGGGGCTACTTTCCGACACTTTCTCCCCACAAACAGACAGGGAGAGCGAGCCAAAAACCCAGAGGACGCTCAAAGCTGCTTGCCTGCGAGGGAAAAACATGTCCGAAGAATCCAGATAAATAAGAACCTCTAAAATAAGAACCACAAGAATGAGCGGTAAAATAAAGTTTCTCCAACGGAGAAACAATGGCTGGAGGAAGGGAAGATGTTGAGTCGAGGAGTGTGCCACCCTCTGGTCTGAGGGAGAAACAAGTTTTCCATGACGGATCTCTACTTATCAGGGTTTCCGTAACGTTTTAAGAAAGGCTAACTATCTTTCATCAATTCACTGTACGCCTGAGAATTCTAGCATTAATCAATGCTGCTGACCATCTTCCACAAGATAAAGCAAAGCAGAGATGTTTTCCACAAATCAAGACTTTGTTTTATGTATATATGTTATTGAAATCATATGTTTGTCTCAATACATCGGAAGAATTGCCTGTCATTTGTATTTTACTTTCATATGTTTTAAATTTTACTTAGTGTTGTTTTTTTTAATTGGGAACCTCGAACTTTGTTGTTACTGTTCATATTTCCTGTGAAACACATTGGATTTCCTTGTTGTACAAAATGTGCTTTATAAATAAAGTTGCCTTTTCTGGCCTTTTTTCTGTTCAGTAAAACAGTTTACATGTACTATATGAATAATATTTTGTAAAGGGGAGAAAAAGTGTATCTAGTAAGAGAAAACAGGCCCTCCTTTCTTCTGAACAAACATCATTTTGTCCTACTGTATAAATTGGGAGAATAAGCACATGGCATGCTCTTGTTTTTGTCTCTTGGCAACAGTGGGGCTGAAACCATTTACAGCCATCATTTCATTAAACGACAATTGTAGATATAATATTAATATGTCTGACTTACATTTACATGCCTTCAGAACAAGTAAAACAAAGAGTGAATTAAGCCCCTAAAGTTACAAAACGAAAATATTTTCACTCACTCACTCAAACACTCTTAAAACGTATTATGGACAAAGTCAATCCACTGATATTCATTTTTTAAAACGACCTGTTTAATTTGATTCTATGATAATTGGTTGCATTTTTTGTTCTTGTATTTCCTCAACAATATTTTGTAATCTCGGGAACAGTTGTAACTGTTTTATTTGTACTGGTTTTCTTCACATTAAAGTTGGACATAGGACAACAACGTCATTTTGACTTTATTCTTAGAATTCTGACTTAAAAGCGAGAATTCTGACTTTATACTAAGAAATCCTACTTTGTTATCACAATTCGGACTTTATTATCAGGATTCCGAGAATAAAGTCAGAACTGAAAATAAAGGTCATGCTAGGCCAGGCCAATATTAAAGTTTCAACCCCAGTCCGAATTTAATTTCCAACTAATATCGCACATCGATTTGTCATTGTGTCTATACAATACAAAACTTAATAAACTTTAAGTCAATATGTAATCGAAGTCAATTTTATTAATACAAGTTCATATAAAATGGGGACATCCCCAGGATAGGATACATTCTGTATTATTATGTGAATGTAAGATCGGGTATATTCCGTTACTCTGTCGACACACATCAGGAATATTTTACTCCTGCTGCTCAAGAGTTTGAATGAAGTTTCTATGGTCATAACAATAACTTTTAAATATATATGTTTTTAAATGTGATCACATAAGTTATGACAGAGAAAATGAGGGCGTGCTGAGCATATCCACATATTATAAGAAGGAAAAGGTGAATGACAATCTGGAAGAAACTGAGAAACGCAACAGTGAAACTGACAGAGAGAGATTTTAGGTACGAACCCTATGAGAGCAGACTCTGAGTTTCCTGCGTAAGTACATAAACTGGGACCAGTTTGGATGGTCCCTGTATCATTTAACGACATGTTGACACGTGGGAAGGGGGTCTGGTTGGTTCCTTGCTCATTTCATTCACCGATCAGGATGCTGGTTTGTACATTGATCGCATGAATGACATTCAGTGACGTCACAGTAAAAACGCTCACACACTGAGTCCATGTGATGATATGAGGAGCTTTTTTGTCGATCCCATGTCATGAATCAAAAAAAAAAGTTCGAAACAGATTTCCACATAATTTCCTCAGGGGGTGGACCTGTATTTCTGAATTAACGACTAACTTATCTCATTAATTCATAGTAAACGGGGCTCTGTTTGTATTAAACAATCACGCGGTGATTCAGAAAAAATGTTTTTTCTGAGGTGAATTCATTACGCTTCCAAAGCGTTACATGGAAATCCAGTTCTCCAGCATCAGCATCCAGGATTGAGAAGTGATAAATATATTTTCAAATAAGAAATAGGCCCACCATTGCACAGGCGCTGAGTGACGTCACAAAAATGTAAACACACATTGGCGGAAGGAGTGAGATAATCATTATTCCAGAGGAATGGAGGAGTTATATATTCATTAATATGCTTGGCAGTTTGGATGAGCATTGCAATGCTCAAATATTGTATTTTATATGAGGTTTAGTGTAGATCCAGTCTGATTTCAGGAAACCAAAATACAAATACTGTATTTGAATCGTTTCTCAGTCATACTTTACAATATTATAATAATAATGATCATTTAAAAAATTATCCCTCAAATAATTTCAGTGTGTGCCTTATGGTCAAACGGAATCACCTGTACGAACCTGGACTCATTGTATGAAATTGGGCTGTTTTTTAGTTTTGGAAGAAAGTGTTGTACTCCCAGAAAAACAAGCACACAAACCTGCCTTATACTGTGTAGGTCCCCTTTTTGCCACCAAACCTCTGACTTATCTGAGGGTGTGCAATGGAATCGAACAGCAAGACGTTAGCAGTAGATCCTTAAGGTCCTTAAAGTTCTGAAGTGGGGCCTGAATGGATTACATTTGTCTAGCACATCCCACAGATGTTGGATGGACTGAGATCTGGGGAATCTGGAGGCCAGGTAAACATATTGATCTGGTTGTTGTGTGTTTCAAACCAGTCCGGAACCATTTCTGCAGGGTGACGGAGCATTATCCTTCTGATAGAGGCCACTGCCATCAAGGATAAGAATTTCCATGAAGGAGGTACTTGACCTACATCAATGTTTACATAGGCATCCCACTGCATCATCCCTCAGCTTACCTTCTTCCTTTAGTTTTTCCTGGAGCCATCTCTTCCCCCAGGTAAGTGATCATTGTCATCCACATGATGTAAAAACCAAAACAAATTCATCAGACTGGACCTTCTTCATCCTTCATCCTTCATCCTTTGTCCAGTGGTCCAGTTCTGATGCTACTCTGTCCACTGTAGGCACTGTCAGCAGTGGACAGGGCTGGCTAGACTAGAGTAAACTGTGATGTTGTTGTGTCCCCTTTCTATCAGAACCAAACTTCATTTATCAGCAATTTGTTCTACCCTAATTCTTCTGTGCGACAACACAAACACAGATTTATTTTTGAATCTATTTGTAAAGTGAAACATACAAAATCTCTTTCACATTAAATTATTTTGTGTTTTCAATGGATTCAAGCTGTTGGCTAGTTCTGCCACTGAGTGATAGTTCTCTGCTGCTCTTCTTCATCTTGTGGTTCAGCAGAATGTTGACATCCTTTTTATTGTAGTTTTTTCCGACACTATTCAATCAGCCAGTCAGCATAAAGCTGTTTGGGGTCAGGTGGAGGTAAGGTGGGGTCATCAGAGTTGGGGACACCAACTTAACCAATGATTACATCACCACCAACAGGGCATTTGTTCCATAACTTAACATGTAGGATTAATAAAACCCCATCCTTCTTGTATCTCTAGAAGGCCACACACTCCAAACATCTTTGACAAAATGTGTCTAATAGAAACATGTTTATTCATATATATGTACATTTTACCTTATATAAAAACTATATGAAGAGTTAGTTACAAACTGTATGAGCTTATATTTCGTAACACTGTGCAAACAATGTAGAAAAATGAAAACTAACGTATATTTTGTGCCATACAAACACATCCATCCGAAAACTGATATAGGAAACCAGAAGAGTGAATTAAGCAACATGTAAACATCTTCCCATCATAAAAAAAGAGGAGAGAAGTTAGAAGGTTCTGAGTTTGAGCAGTTATGTGGACCAGAGAGGTTTTGTGGTCAGCAATGACTGAAAATCTACGCATCCAACGTTATTTTCACTACAAAAAATTGATTAAGGGATTTCAAAAGAGGAAAGAAGCCTTGTTTCCGGGGCAGGGTTGCTATTTTTTGTAAAAAAAAAAGCTTAGTTTTAGGAAAATATGCCTTACTTTGTCCGAATAAGATGCTCCCCCTAAGAAAGAACGCTTAAATTGAGGTACACCTTCTTTAAATCAGCTGAATAAAGAGAATAAAGTACTCAATAGCTGAGTTGTCGTTACTGATAATCAGCACCACTCGGTAACATTTGGGTTTTTTTTGTCTTGTTATAAGGCCAATTATGGCCGTTCAGTGGGTAATAAGAATTAAACATATATAAGCAAAATTGTCTCACTTAACTGACAGATTCAAGGCAAGACAATATAATTTTTTTAAATTCATAAATTAAAATATAGGCATCTTTCGAAGACTGAGTTTGATTATCCACATCTGGCAATGAGCAAAAAGGTCCTTCACAGTTCATCCATTTTATAGATTAAAACGGATGAACACTCGCTAAGCTTGTCTATAAGATGCCAAAGGCGTCACTTTGGTTTCCTGTCCTTCTTCATCTGCAAACTAGATGTTTGTTTGTCTCCTGATCTCCTGAGAGTTTTATTGAGGACCTGAATTGGTTGAAATATGTGATCACTGCCTTTTATTTGTGTGTAATTTCAGCAGAAAGAAAAATACATTTTTTGTAATGTTTGTTTAGAAAAAGCCCCTTTCATCCCCTTTAACCTCCACGGGGCGTGTCCTCATGGCGGCCGCCATGTTTGTACAAACGTCTGGAGAGGGATTTGGTGTTTTCCGTTGTTATTGTGTTTTTCACAAATGAAGCATCACACTCATTATTTAGAACATGACGCGCCAAGCTTTTTACTTTCTACGCCATGATTCTACTTTTAGATGTAGAATCCTCCGTCAGCCCGGAGCCAGCTCTGCAACGCCAGCCTCCTTCCCAGCCGCCACAAAAGGACCAGAGGACTCAACTCGGCCCCAGCCGCCAGCAGAGAAGGGGAAGGATAGAGCTTACAGCGCAACCTTCCTAATTCAGGTGTCTCAACCCTGACATCGATTATCACATGCTGATTAAACGCAGGTGATGGGACTCAACCTTTAAAAAATATTTTTTACGCAACAAAGGTTTGTGAAAGTTATAAAGGAGGATAATTACTTACTTTGCATTGCAAACTTGCAGACATTCCTGCACACATGGCTGGCACTTTAACAGTCAGACAGTTTCCCCCCAATCTTGAAGATATATTTTTACTTTTCCGGCTACCTTACGATGGTATCATCTCAAGAAACAATCTTCTGTTTGTGATATTCTCCTTCTGTGATCACGTATATGTGTATTATTTAAACTCATATACCAGTTTTCATGAGTTATAATTTATTCTTTTCATTCATGCCTTTCTTCTTTTCCTTCACTACAAATCAGTATTTGTTCATTCTTTGGGTCGTTATGCAGAATTGTACCAATAATTTAATATTCAACTTTTGACAGTATTAATCACGACATGAAAGTTCCTCAGTTGGTGGAGTGTCTGATAGCACAGTGGATAAGTCATAGATACAGGTAGGTACAAATCCAATCTAAACACAGCTCAGTCAGTCACCTGATGAAAAGTGACCCCTCCCACTTCAGTGATTGGTCAGTTCAGATCAGGGGGAATGAGCATTGTAGGGGTTGACGGAGCAGCGTGAGTGAGAGACTGTAAGAAACAGAAACAAAGCATCAGCATCATCCGATCTCCTCCGATCGGAGAGATGCACTCAGCTACTCTGAAACATGAGGCAGCCCATCTGCTCAAAAAGAAATGAGACACATCTTCAGTGGCTCACTGAGGTTTGGACACAAGAATAGGAGACATCATCCAGATCAGCATCAAAGCCCATTCCTCAGCTCAGTACACTATAGCAGGATCCATCTTAAATTTGGAATCGCAGCTTTAGAATATATATGATATATCATGCAAGGATTTCAAATTAATACCAAAACATCAGCTGATGTAAGACATTCTTGTAATCTGTATCATGCTGGAACCAGCCTTCATTGGAGGGAGAATCGTTTTCTCATCTCGTTGTCACATCGTGTGAATATGTGAATAAAAGCTACATGTGGACCAAAATAAACTTCTACTGATTTAGAATTGGATACGAGATGGGAGGATTTGTGTTGCTGAAGTGATTAAGAGTCGCATTAATCAAGTCTTTGCTGATGAATAGAAAAACGATGGAGTCTTACAGAATACTGTCCGAAGCTGCGTCTCTGCCTGAAGAGAAGGAAGCAGACAACGGCAGAGATGATTGCCTGGGCCAGGGTGAAGAGAAGGAGCGATGCCTTCACTCCTCTGCTCAGCTTCTGATGAATATGGACACACAACACAGTTGATCTGTCTACCATACATGGCATTTTTACATTTTGTCACAGCCTTTCAACAAAAACTACAACATGGTTTGACACATTACTCATACTACACACAGCATTACGGATGGCATAAACCATAATAATCTTTTACACAAAGATTGTTAGAGGCAATAAAATATGGAAGCGTCTGCAGCAGCTTGAACACAGAAAACTAGACTTGTTAATCTGTAGAGAGCATTTTCCATCAGCGACATGTCCCACTCCTCAGCAAAGTTTGGGAACATTGGTTCAGAAGTTTTTGCGTAATTAAGGAAACCCAACATTTCTAGCAAAGTCAAAGACAGTAAAAGAACAATTTTTCCTTTCTGAACGTCCCTTCCTTGCACCGATGGACTGAAATCTGGACTTTTATTTGGATCTGTACCAATTGCACTGACTCTTCAGTACTAATCCCCTAAATATGCCAACTATTTCATCAGGATCCAAACATTATTCCATGTGAAGTTACTGAAAATGTTGTGAAACGCCCAAATCCCCCCTTATTAGAGGATGTGAGAAAAATTGTTTTGGATCCATTCCTTTGGCCGGATACGCAACTAAGTTTCATGGAATCTATTCTTGCCCAAGAGCCAAATCTGTTGTGTAGGTTTTGCGTAATCCTGCCAAAAATCCAAACAACAGAAAAACAGAAAATGCTGAAAACAAAACCACCTGGAGGAGGTAATTAAAAGCAGACTTGGGTGAATACTAAGCTTGAGCACCATTAATTTTTGATACAATTCAGGTGTAGGTCTCTCAGAAGTTACAAATGTGCTATTTCAGTCTAAAAACAAGTCAGATGCAGCAGTTAGCTATAACATTAGTAACAAACAGTAGAGTGCACCAGTACGCCACAGCAGCGTCTAATGCTGGACTTGCCTGTCCGCTCTGCTGCGGATGAAAATACACAAAGAGAGAGTGAGTTGACTTTCTGTGTAATCCTGCCGACTGAAATTTCTTTGCGTTGTGTTTGGGGTGAATGCATGGAATAAGATGAACAAACTAACGAAATAACTCCTCTCCAACAGATGAACCCATTAAATTCACCTTATACCCACCACAATACTTTTTTGCACATGTTTTTGCACTAATGCATTATCTACTTCACTGCTATTGCATTTCACACTCCACATAAAGCACACTTCTGCTCTAAAGTCATATTCTTATTCTTGTTTTTATATTTGTTTGTTTTTGTATCTGTGTTTTTCAAACTCCTGCTGCTGCAATAAGTGAATATCCCATTTTGGGATCAATAAAGTATGTCTAAGTCTGAGTCTAAAAAAGCTTCACATATGAATTAAACAACACTCTGTCAGGTTCCATCCAGTCGTCTTCTGTGCCCCCAAAATGTGTGATTGCTGCGTGTATGAAAAGTTCTGATGAGGATTTAAAGGCCCTAAGTCAGAACTTTATCTTTGTCGCCTTTGTTTATTTCAGATAGCCAGCAAAGAGCAAGAAGAAATGTCCCCAACATACTCCATATCCTGATCTTTGACTGCCTTATAGTTAGTAGTTCAGTACTTCCAATGAGCCAACGCTCACACCAACGGCAGGACACACATTTTAAGTATTTGATGCTTCTTGTGCAACGAGGCGACCCATGCCATGATAAGAACAGCCCCCACTGCTGAAGGAGAGACCCAGCAGAGTGCAGGTCAACCCCTACCTTGTTCTCTAGATCACTGACTAGCTCACTCACAGACCAGAGCTTTTCAAGCTGAGGGACGGCACATCCAACATGGTGACCAGTCTCATGGGAGCAGAACAAGGCACGGTCTTGGCCCCAATTCCTCTTCACGCATTCAACCATCCACCCATCCATTTTTGACTTACTGAAGCGTAGTGATGTGAGTCACAGTTGGCATACGGCATCTTGCAGATGACCTCAGGATTCTTGTTCATGTCCACTACATAGATGATGAGAGCCACCACTGATAGCACAGTGGAAACCACGCTCGAGAACAAACACACCCACAGCTGAAATCACACAACATCTCATGTTTGAAGGCAGATAAATGTCTACATCTCTAGCAACAGAATTATTGCACTTTTACCCTGCATCAACCCTGATCACAGATCTGTGGTCAGGGTTGGATATTTGCAGGTTGGATATTGGATATTTGGATATTTGCAGGTTGCTGGGGGTTTATTTATTATCATGGTCTCAGTATGGAAACCTCTATGCTACAGGATGAAATTTAAGAGTGATGTAATCTGGATTATGGGAATGACAGCAAAACACAAAACATCACGAAATTGACTCACATATTATTGCCTTAAATCAGCCGTTTAGCTCGATTGTTAGTGTTGGTCCCTCTATTTTATCTATTATCAATACCTCTTTGTCCTCCAGCCGTGTTGCCTCTCCCTTTAAGCAGCAGTAGTGAACCCCCTTCTCAAAAAGCCGAGCCTTGGTCCTACTGATCTTAATCATTTCAGATCTATCTACAAACTACTGTTTCTTTCAAAAGTCTTTGAGAAACTGGTTATTTTCAATGGATGTCTCTGATGGACACATGAAACGTGTTTGATACATTTCAGTCAGGTTTTCATCCATGTCACAGCATGGAATCTGCACTCATTAAACTGACTAACAATCTCTTACTTGCAACTGATGGTGGCGATTGCTTGGTTTTACTTCTTTTGGATGTGAGCTTTCGATACAGTTGGTCATGTAATCCTTCTGATCCGTTTGAAAAGTGGGTGGGCATTAGATGGACTGCTTTAAAATAGTTCAAATCCTACTTCTCTAATAGGACTGTCTCTATATGCCATGGGCAACGCCTCCTCCTCGGTGGCCCCTCTGACCTGTGGTGTCCACCAAGGCTCCACCGTTAGCCCTTTAGTGTTAAGCATATACATGCTGCCACTGGGTCATATTATTACCAAATAAAAACTCCTGTATCATTTCCTTGCCGATCATACACAGATCTATGTCCCATTAAAATCTGGAGAACAGGGCGATCTCATAATCATATATATAATAATTTTAATCCTTGCAGAATCAGTATCAGCCTTCGAAACAAGAAAGCTTTTTAGTCATCTAGATCTACATTCCTATTCCCCAGATGATCTCTATTGGTTCTTATTATTTGTGATTATGTTATGTCATTGTTGGTGTCGTCTAAATCCTTGTTTTATCATGTAAGGCAGTTTGTAACTTTATTTTGAAAAATGCTATGCAAAAGGGGTTTAATTATTATTATAGATATCAAAAAGGAGGAAGAGAGTGGCATAAATAGCATAAAATAAACAAGTGTTTTTTTCCTTTCTTTAACAAAAGACTTGTTGTTTTTGTTATTCCAACATTGTATAGCTGCATGTGTGTATATGTGTTGTCCATAGACTCACAATCCTTATGGTACAGTGTTTGTCCAGGATGATGGCAATGACTCCAGCGATGATGAACTAGAAACACACACACACACACACACACACACACACACACCCACGCGCACACACACACACACACACACACACACACACACACACACACACACACACACACACACACACACACACACACACAATAGGTGGACCGTCATACAGAGGAGCACAAAATGACATCATAATGTTAAGATCTCTGTACTCAGCAGATGAAATCATCAAAGGTTGTGCTTTCTCTTAAGAACACACATGACATCAGTACACGCTAGAAGGGCACTCAGAATAGTACTCCTCCACCAGCAGTACCTCATAATAAAAATGATGCCCAATCCAAATTCCAATAATGTGCGTATAACCTCAACATAGCTGCCCTCTCTCATTTCTTACCAGTCGCTTCTGATTCGATGGTTTTTCCATATGATTATAATTTCCTACATTATAGAACCACTCTGAGTGCATTAAAACTATGAAATAATATCTATGAAGACAAAACAAGAGTCAACAAAGCACATTTTGTATCTACTCTAAGCTCTTCAAACTCTCTTGATGTTTGGTCGAGCAGCTTCAAGCAGGGTCGTCACCTGGAAAGTTCTTTTCAGCAGTTCCCCCAAATGTTGAGCTGCTTTTTATTCACTCGGCGCTGCAACTCATCCCAAACTATCTCAACTGTATGTAGGTCAGGTAACTTAGAAGGCCAGGTCGTGTGATGCTGCACCATAAACCCAACCCTGGATCATTTTGGGTTTAGTATTCTAATTCAGTATGTTACAGGGAGGAAATTATTGTTAGGTCATCGAGAGAAAAAAGATACCCAACATGTTGGTATATTAGAGGCTTAGGGATAAGTTTAGGGCTTGTGCCAATGTGACTTCAGACTCCTAAGCAGCTTCAAGCAGGGTCGTCATCTGGAAAGTTTACAGAACCAGGAGGTGTGTTATGGGGGTTTTGTCCCACTGAGGTAAAAATGGGAGTGTGGTAGTCACGCTGGTTAAGTGTGCCCACAGTTTTGAATAGACCACCTCCTTCTTGTTTGACTGTGGGAACCTCACATGCAGATGATATTCCCCCGTGTCTCACAAGACATGGCAATCAGAATCAGAATCCACTGGATTATTGTTCTTTCTCTGTGTTCACTTCTTCTTGCTCAGAAGAAGTGAACACAGAGTCGTGGTTTCTTTGCAGCAGTAGTTGGACTATGAATGCCAGACTCACACGTTCTCCTTCCGGATGGACTTTCATGTCATAAAAATGCACTGGTGGGTCATTGTTTTGCTTACTTGGTTGAGCCGGTTATGTCATAATATTGATAACTACAATTCCACAAATGAACTTTTGATGATGCATATATTAATGGGAAATCTTTCCAGGTGACTAACTCAGGAAGCTGTTAAGATTATGCCTACAGTGAGGAAAGCTAAACGATGATGAGGGCACGTGGAAGAATCAACAATAACATATTCTTTGTTTACATCATAATTGTATTAGTCAACCTCACCTGTAAAAAAAAAACATGCTA
This sequence comes from Lophius americanus, assembly GCA_037951165.1. Lineage (NCBI taxonomy): Eukaryota > Metazoa > Chordata > Actinopteri > Lophiiformes > Lophiidae > Lophius > Lophius americanus. The sequence goes on along the minus strand of JBBDHG010000273.1, from coordinate 2,226,982 downwards.
AATGAAGCAAAAATGCAATAAATCATTGAATAGAAACTGCAGATGTAAAATTTGACCCTGGTGGCCTTAAGAAGACTTAAGACTTAAGCATTCTGTAAGAGTTGGCAAGTAAAGACTATTATAACTTTTTGTGTTATATATTATTTTCCAATTTTAATCGCCACTTTTTTAAACCAAATTTAACAGCGTGTTGCAGGCATTACTTCTTAACCATTGGTCCAATTTTGTCCAGATTTGGTAAATATATATATATATATATATATATATATAAGTGTGTTTGTTCCTTTATATTTAATGCATCCGCCTCTAAACCAGGAAAGACAAATCAACAGTTCAATTTTTGGCACATATCCTATTCTTACTCACACCAACTTTCATGAATATCCATTGAACACTTTATGTTGGATTGTAAAAATGTTAAAGGAAGAAAATCATGAATCTATCCCTTTATCCTGGTCAAGCACAAAATTCAATGGGTTGTCTCCTGTTTTGAGGCCAAAGAAGTAGTAAGAAAAATGACAACAGACACCAACACAGACTCACCGTAGCACCACTCCACCAGGGAACTCCCGTGCTGACCACCTGAGTGACCTCAGTGAAGTGAAGAGGAATGGAGTAGGACATAACCATCAGCCCCAGCATCACCTGACTCACCTGGCACACACACACACACACACACACACACACACACACACACACACACACACACACACACACACACACACACACACACACACACACACACACACACACACTCACAAATCATTTACATTTTAGAAGAAGACATGCACACATCCATCACTGCTGGTGAATATTTCCAAATGTTAAACTGAATCCATCTTCCTGGTCATTTAAATGTGCCCTGAGCAGCTTTGTTGCTTCTCGTAGCTCTACGGGGCAGCACTTCCACGTTTGAACACACATATGTTGTAGATTTACTACATACACTTCAAATGTTGCTTTGAAAATGTCTCATGAGGACAGAAAAGCTTTCATCCTCCTTTTTACAGCTCAAACTACACACGATGCATTCAGGTACACAGCACAGAAATACACAGAACCTTTATAAGGGATTTTTATAGGGAATTTTATTTGTAGAGCCCAATCGCTCAAAATACTGCACTGTTGCCTTTAAAACTCACGACATTTCACATAAGGTTAATCAGGTCGACCCCCCTCGAAACAACCCCCCCATCACCTGTAGTTTTCAGTGTCTGCCCTCACAGAGGGAGCTCTAAACTTACCCCTAGACATTTGGGCTCTCCCCTCCGGATGGCAGAGCGCAGAGCCTGCTGTCTTTCCGTCAGCTTGACCACGTTCACATCCTCCAGCACCTGCACCGTCAGATCCCTGGACACTGACACCGCCATCACCTGTGCAGGACAGCAGAGATTACCTCCATGACTGTAGTATCAGTCCAGACCCAGCAGCAACCTCTGGAGTGGATAACTGTCTATAACGGTTCCAAGAGGACTGAAAAAATGGATGTAGTCTAGGTCTGGTGGTTTGTCCAGGGTGTACGGGATAAGCTGAAGCCCCCCCTGCAACCCAGAACTGGATGACCAAACATCAATTACCGAAAATGAATGAAGGAATGTAGTCTTGGTGTAAAGAAGACGGCATTATGTCACATTATTATTTTTGACCCATATCCAGCAACACTCTCGAGTAGATGAGGTGACACAAAGGTGGACAAATCACTGCCCCTCCCCCCCAGGTTTCCAGCTAGTGTCTAGTATGACATGATCCCTTTACTAAAGTAAACCTATCTGTTTGGGTTTTCCCTATTTGAAAATACATAAGAACTTAAAAATGCAGAAAACGTGTAGGACTTTTGAGTGCTCTATAAGACTTGTCATGCTTTTGTTATCTTGATTCAAGGTTACTAGATTTTTAACGAGGCTGCATGATGGCTTCGTGGTCAGCAGATGTTGCCTCACAGCATGCAAGTCTGGCTGATCTGCCCATATTTACTTTGCTTCCCTCCGGGCCCTCTGCCTTCCTTCCAAAGTCCCAGAACATGCTACATGGATGAAAACCTGTGATGGAACTGTTTGAAATCACAGGTTGTAAATTGCTAGGTGAATTTCTGCTACCAAAAGAGACATGACCTTTACAACAGCGTTATCATCAGGGAAACCAGATCTCACCAGATTCCCCTCTGTACCTGCCTTCACAGCTGTTCCAGAGGTGGAACAAGTTAGACCCCACATTACAGCTACATTGCATTTATATAGAGCACTGAGGTGGAGTGATGGGCCCTCCAGCCCCACATTGAAGACACTCTGAAAATGGAAATTCTGTTTTGAACCTGGAATGAACCGCAGTTTGTCCATAAAGTATCCTGTCTTATTATCAGGTGCAGACTCCAGCCATCACCCCCACCTACCCGTGACCCGGCAGAGGATATGTAGTACTGAAAATGGATGGATGGATGGATGGATGGATGGATGGATGGATGGATGGATGGATGGATGGATGGATGGATGGATTTATAACAGACAAGTTTGGTGAATACAGATTTTCATTCTTCTCAAACCAAATAGCAAAAACTCTGGCGATGACGCCCTACATTGGTTTCTTCAAGACTCATACATACTCCCACACTCATACTCCCTTGAAAATGTTGATAAAAGCAATGTTAGCAAACGTTAACAAAAATTCTGGGTCCGGCAATTTATGCGGATACAACATTTAATGGGGTCTATTCTGGACCAAGATCCATTCTCTCACCACGTTTCATGTAAATAGCACTTTTATTGAGCATCTTATTTGGACAGTGTGAGATCCAGTGGAATAGCATGTATGTTAGCGATCAGTTAAGTCTCACTAAAGAAAAGATGACTATGATTTGCGGATTAGATGACAGTTTGTGTGCACATTACACGCAGACATTGATTAGAGCGATCTGGATAAACATGTTGCTGGTTTGACTTGGACCTTAGACGCCAAAGGTTTCTGGGAAAACACTGCACCTGTCCCCTGTAGGCGTCTATCAACAGTTTGTCTCTTCAAGTATCTTATGATTGTACGTATATGTATTCAGCGGAGGATGAAGTACTCATTATACAATAAATACAGTGTTTTACTATGATAGGATGATTTTGGATTGGATATCACTGCTGGATTAATGTGCAGACCTTTTTTTACTGCTGTAACTAAAGACAAATTACTTTATGCCCTCGAGGAATTTAGATTATAAGGTCATTATAAATCATTTACAAAATTTCTATCATGTGAGAACCCTGTAATTACAAACATTCTAAATCAACACACAACGTGTAGATATGTGGTTTTACACTGGACATGAATGTCATGAAAAACTGTAATCCAAAAAGTAACTAGTAACTACAGCTGTCAAACAAATCCAGTGGAGTAGAGATCACAAGATTTCCCTCTGGGCTGTAATGAAGCAGAAATATAAAGTAGCATAAAATGTAAACAATCAAGTTCAAATAACTCAAAAGTATATGTAAGTACAGTATCCTACTTGAGTAGATGTACTTAGTAACTGTCACCACGGCATACCTAACTGTCCTTACACCCTTTAAACACCACTACCCTCTCTCTCTCTCTGAACAAACAGAATTGGATCAGGCTTTTGGGTCGATCTTCGAAAGAACAGAATGTTTTCTTCCTACCTTTATCCGTCCAGATGTGATGAAGAATCTCTCCTCTGTCTGAGTAAGTTCTTCTCTCGACCACTCCTGGTTTGACGCGCCTCCCTGGCTCCTCTTCTTCTCGGCGTGTGCAACATAGACACGGATTGTTTTCTGAGAGTCTGGAGGAGATCCAGCAGAGCTCCTCCTTCCCATCCTCTCCCACATTTACTTCCAGAAATCATTTGGTGGTCGACATATCGCTGCGTAAAGTTCATCTGTAGGACGCGCGCGTCTCCCGGTGCGACGCTCCAACCTGCGTGAGAATCCTCGTCAAACATATCAGGCATCTCTCTGCCCACAGGCCCCCACTGAAGGTAAGGCTCTACTTTTACAGAGGAGAAGCGCACTGACTCTTCTTCGGTTGTTTTTTTCTATCATTTTTCTGAAGCATTGGCTCTCAGAACTTTTTTCTGTAATACACCCCCCTTTGGAATGTAATACCCCTTTAAAGTCCCTCCCAACTCTTCGGTTGGGCACATTTTGTAGCCCCCTTTTTTTCTTATTGAGAATTGTGTGCCAATAGACTGAAGCTGTTTATAATATGACCCAGTGGCAGCATGTATGCTAAAGAGTAAGGGGCCAAGGGTGACAACCTGAGGGACACCACAGGTCAAAGGGGCGACTATTATTACCACGACTATTAAGAGAGTCCTATTCAATGAGTAGTTGTTGTTGTTGTTTTTGGCATATTCAAGAATTCTGATGATTTAACAGATTTACGTCACTTGAGTCAACGAAACAAAGTCCAATCAGGGTCAAATCGATTTCTAAAAAACATGTTAACGAAAAGGTTGAGGGTAATCTAATTAAAATGGTCCATTTTTTCGACGATATAAAAATCATTAAATAATTTTATTAATCTGTGTAGTTGTTTTTTTACTGTTTAAAAACATGTTTGACTGAATAATTTTTAATTTTATAGTAAATATAGATTGCCTGAGGTATTAAATTAATACATTTAATACGTACATTATTAACATTACATTGCATTATTAGTACATACATTTTGAATGTTTGTTTTGGGGGGGTTTGCAGTTGAAAGGGTAAACCAGACAAGTGCCTCCTGATCCGTGCAAATCAGTTTTGGTAAATATTTTTTTTAGAATTTTCATGTCCTAGTCGAGGGTCCCACCCACAGTCAGCTTGATTTAAGTGTTTGTTCAGTGTTTGTTGTGAAAAGTGAATGATTACCTTTCAAATATAGGAATGCTGATAACATTAGTGTTATTAGACTCATATCTTCATAAATTCTTCATTTATTGTTAAAAAATGCAAATGCATATATATATATATATATATATATATATATATATATATATATATATATATATATATATGAATATATAATATATAAATTCATATATACTGAATGTTGTGCTGGACCAGGATAAAGGGTTCAATGGATATTCATGAAAGTTGGTGTGAGTAAGAGTAGGACATCTGCCAAAAATGTAATTTTTGTTGAGGCGGATGCATTAAATATAAAGGAACAAACATACATATATATTTATATATATACTGTAACTATAGTTATATTATTTTGGTTAATTATGGCATGACCAGTGACCTAATTTTAAGCTAGGAAGGCAATAAATAGCACCCAAACCTCCAAGAAGGCAGCTCACTTTACCCATTATTAGACATCAAAGACACACAAGGTCACAGGTGGTAAAATCGTCAAAGTCATAACTGAGGGGAAAAGCCCTAGTTTGTGTATAAAAGAAAGCAAAACCAAATTCCGGATTCCTCATCCTTTAACGGCTCTTCTTGCTACATGTCCAACCCTTCTACCAGGTTTAATCAAAGTCTGTTGAGTAATTTTACACCTGATAGATGGGAAAGTTGAAAAAAGCTCTATCTTGCTACATGATTTAGGATATGTGATAATATGTCTGTCAGAAAGGCTAAGTAATCAGAACCTTCTAGGAGAAAAAACTGAACAGCGATAAGGTATATTCCCCTTGGAGTCGGGATACTGGTGGTTGGGGGTTGATGACTCTGATGGATCTTGGACGACTGGGTGAAGATTGGGAGGTGGAGGGCATGTGTACTGGTAGCATGAAAGAACGAGATGAATTGAGAGTCATATTTTAAAATACAGCAGCAAGTTGAGGGACTAATGATGAAGGTACGTCACTGTGATTGGATAGATGTAGCCGGTTTATGAGCACAACTGTAATCAAATGATGTCCCAGAACGTGAAGCGGGTACCTGAAACTGTGCTTGTGTGAAAGGTGAGAATGTTAGAGCGGTAGGAGAGCTGACTGTGGCTCGAGTGTGTAAGAGGATTACACATTTAGCTAGAGCCATATCGTGCACCAGGTTTTATGACAATCTGCTAAATATTTTTTGAGTCCTGTTTAGAGACACACATAAAGACAAATTCTGGCAAAACCCTTCTTGGTTGAGGTTAAAATGTCCAATACCTTTTGGCTATACTAACCAGTATTTGAGAAAAAAAATGTTCTTACGTATTTACATCAACTAGGATTGAAATATCCGTCCCATAACGTTCCGCTGTACTACTGTGACAACTGTACTAAAACTCTACTTTAAGAGTGCTGTTTCGTTTTTAAATGCAGTCTTTCTGTAAAAAAAAGTGTGATTAATGAAATCTTTTATCTACATGGAAAAGTGATTTGGGGTTAGAATGAATATAAATAAGTCTATTTTAGGTGTAAAATTGACAATACCATTAGATGTAATAAGAAAAAATGTGATGCACAAAATCTGATTTTAGCATGAAATCCTGAGGTGTGGTTGTAGCCAAAACTACGATGCAATGCAGTATGATTCGATACTACATGATTCACCAAGACATGCTACTTTATATTTTCTGCTTGGGAAAAGTTGTCTTGGACTTTAGTGACACACTTAAAGCCACCTATATAGTAAATAAACAACATACTAACAAAAATATATTGTGGCAAATCACATCAAAAGGATTTCTTGGATATCAAAATATCTTATTGCACTTGATTTAAGTCTCAATCACAGAACAAGTAACTTTTCACTGAGATATATGGAATTGTCTTTAGGCACTTGAACATCGTATTAGGTCAAAGAATCTTGAGAATATCTCAAATGCTCAAATTTAGTATAAGTTAAAGAGAAATTTCATCATCAAATGCTTAAATATTACACTCTTACTTCAAAGTCGGAATGGCCGTAAAGCCAGAACAGGGTTATTGCTGAATAGATGTAAACTTTATGAATCTCCACAGGGGAAATTTATGAGGTGGAAAAGGAGATTAAATAAAACAACAAGATTCAAAATTAGATTTACCAGTTCATTTCGAGATGTCCTTAAACTAAACCTC